>OX438903.1:17664223-18889223 GCA_949316265.1 Diarsia mendica | reverse complement strand
ACGCTAATGTCATTGAATAGAACTTAATGACTTACGTTACGGACAAGGAAAGAATTAGTCTTACCTAAAGCTACACCTATTTAACTGGGTAGCCAATTCCAATCACACATGGCGTTCCGCAAGGCAGCATCCTGAGGCCTACTCTCTTAATCATTTATGCTGCACTAGTGACCCGCCCAGGCTTCGCACGGGTGCAAAAAAGGTAGGTATTTAAACCTTCCTCTTGAATCACTCTTTTAAAAAACCCGCATCAAAATCCATTGCGTAGTTTTTAAGATTAAATCATACATAGGGACAGACAGCGGGAAGTGACTTTGTTTAATACTATGTAGTGATAGTGATAGTGACAATATAAACTGCAGTACTAACTGGGTTGTGGAGGTTAGATAGACAGTCGCTCCATATAAAATACTTGTATTCAGCTGCATCCAGTTAAGTTGGAACCAATTCTAACGTAGTTGCGAAAAAGCTTGACATGATGATGATGATGGACAAGGAAAAGATCATATACACACTTCAAAAAAATCATACTTACCATCTGCCTAGCCTTTTCCCAACTATGTTGAGATCGGTTCCCAGTCTTACCAGATTCAGCTCAATACCAATATTTCACATAGAGCTGCCTATCTGACCTAAAGACTCAAAACAATTTATACTATCCCACATGAAACAAGCTTTGCAGTACATCCAATGTTTGGCATGTATCGCAAACATTTGCTTGCTCATGTTAGTTAGAAAGCAAACAAAGCGTTTACGCTTGACCGTGGCGTGTGTGTCTAAAGGCGCGGGCCCACCGCGGCGCATGCTGTGCACGGGCACGCGGCGCATTTTAGCTGCGTGTATTAATTTGTTTGGCAACGTGGGTCAACGTTTCCACTGGAATACACGTATATGACCAACGACTATGTATAGCGTGGCACAGCGCACGGAGAGGCTACGATATAACACAATAAGCGATTGTACATCGATAAGCGAGCTGTGCATAGTCGTGGGTCATATTCGTGTACTTCAGTGGAAACGTAGACCCACGTCGACAGCGTTGAGCTATGTAACCACCTATTCAAGCAAGCCACGCATGTATCAATGACGTCAATTCATGCGTAGCCTCTCCGTGGGTTGCAGTGGACACAACCACATACATTTTCTTACAAAGCGAAGCATACTACACGTGCGTAGCCTCTCCGTACACCGCGGTGGGGCCGCGCCTTTATGGGTCTGTCAACAGTATGATCGTTTGTTGTCAATGTGTTATGGTGGCTTGACACTTTGAAATTGTGTTACGACATTGGTATTGACGAGCAAAGTTCATAATAGCTAATAGTTTATAATAAAATAAAAAAATTATAAACGGTAGAGAAATTTACTGATTTTTACAAGCACGAGCGGTGTAACGTAACGTACATAATATATAATTGTCGATTTTTTTAATCAAAATACAATAATCCTAGAGCATTACCTATAGGGGAAATGAGTTCCTATTTATTTTATATTAACGTTTACACTTTGCGCTTGTGCTAGTTTATACGTTTTTTTAGGAGAGTGGGCTATTATCAAATGACTGCTCCCGCTCAGGCCGAAGCGGAAGGGAGTGTCAGGCTTCTACTGACTAAAACCACCCATGATCTATTCTAACTCTGGATATCGTTACTTTCCTATAACTTTGGTGTAGAATAGAAAAAAAAAATTCTAACAAAACAAAACAAATGACGAACAAGTTCAAAAATGTTTAACTACGTAATTATGACTTCCATATAAGAATAATCGATTCGTACGTAACATTCCATTTATGGAATTTATCGTAAAGTACTCTAAGCGGATGTTTCTGATCAAATTAACACAATATTACTCGTAGTATTGTGTGAAAAGTGTTATGACGTCAATATAAAGGACTAGCATTTATGCTCGCGGGATCACCCGCATATATACTTCGGTATTGTCCCACGGGCTCGAACTATCGAGCCAAAAAGTTTTCTACATGTTAACCCAGATTATAAACTAACTGTTTGCCAAATTTCATCCAAATCTCGTCAGTAGTTTTTGCGTGAAAGAGTAACAAACATTCATCCATCCATCCTCACAAACTTAGCATTTAAATATTAGTAGGACTCGCCACCGTCTATTGACTTAGACCGTGTAAATGCATAGTAAACACAATATTTTATTTTACAAATTATAACCTCTGTTATGCTGATGTATCATCATCATCATCATCATCATCATCAGCCATTAGACGTCCACTGCTGGACAAAGGCCTCCCCCATAGAACGCCATAAAGATCGGCAGCCTGCCGTTTGCATCCACCGGTTGCCCGCGACTCTCACGATGTCGTCGGTCCACCTGGTGGGAGGCCTGCCAACGCTGCGTCTTCCGGTTCGTGGTCGCCACTCGAGAACCTTTCTTCCCCATGCTGATGTATATATATATAAATATATATGTATATCAGCTGTAAAGTTTTATCAAAATACGTTTGGTAGTTTTTGCGTGAAGAAGTAACTAACATTCACACACACACTGCACTCACAAACTTTCGCCTTTAATATTAGTGTGATAGTTTGTTTTATAATGTTTCTAAGTAAACAGTTTAATCGAAAGATGCGTGCAAAACCTTGGCCTCAGATTCCAGTTTCCTTAACAATTATTTGATTATCATAGTAAACGATCAAAGATAAAATATATCGCACGTGTATCGTTTAAAGGCGTCCGCCCACGGCAAACTGTATCGAAGATAATATCGTGATACAGAAACGAGTCTATCCCCCAACTGCGTTGCTTGACTTTCTTTCTTTATCGTGTGAATATAATAAATAAACAAATAAAGAATTGCCTAATAACGTGTGAATATAATAAATAAATAAGTAAAGAATTGCCTAACCTGGTGTCAGAATTTTTATGCCACACGTGGGCCTTTATTTAACGGCTCTACCATTCTACTACATGTCGTCGAGAAATATCTCATCTCCCAACTATATTGGGGTCGGCTTCCAGTCTAACCGGATGCAGCTGAATACCAGTATTTTACATGGAGCGACTGCCTATCTGACCTCCACAACCCAGTTTAACTGGGTAATACGATACCCTTTGGTAAGACTGGTTGTCAGATTTCCAGGTCACTGACTACCTGTAACGACTGCCAAAGATCTATATATGACAGCCGGGACCAACAGCTTAACGTGCTTTCCGAGGCACGGAGAAAACTCGGTATGAAATGGGCGGTCACCCATCCACAGACCAACCTAGGCAAGCGCCGCTTAACCTAAAGATTGACCCGAGTGGCAGTTATTATCCCGAGCCGAGCTCCTCCGTCGTCGAGAAATATCTCTCAGTAAAAAAAAATGCAACTGGTTTTGAATCGCGATACAGGATCGTAGTTTCGTTGATGAAGAAAGGAAGATAAAGTATTTATTTGTCGAAGAGACGTGAAGTGCATACATAATTTTATGCATATTAGAATTACCCGAGCTATCACAATTTTTGCGGACGAAGTCGCGGGTATAGTGCTAAATAATAAACATACAACGCATTATCATATTTATTTTATAAACTAGCCGTTGCCCGTGACCTTCGATTGCATCAAATTATTAAAAATAAAATAGGTACTTGTCATTTTGAATCGGATTTTGTTTTGTTTGTTTTTGATTCACCACTAACTGGTACCCACTGAACAAAAAGCGCAGACAAGGTCGACCACAAATGAGATGGAGCGACGATATTATAAAAGTAGTGGGCAAAATTTGGAGTAGAGCAGCTAGAGATAGAATAGCATGGAAACGAATGGAGGAAGCTTTTACCGCTCTTGCCAGCGGTCCTTGTACATAAAATACCAAATAACTGTAAATATAAATCAAGAAACATAACATTACTAACATTAAATAAGTCAAACTTGTAACACTAACCACTAACCTATGTCAAAATTGTAGAAGGAAAAATAAAGCTAATTTTATTTTATTTATTTATTTTATTTTGTTTTTGATTCTTTTTCTAAAATAAAATGGCAGCTATCTATTAATTAAAGTCCTGTCAAAATTCAGCAATTCACGTGGGCGAAGGCACACAGTTTAAAGCCAGCGATTGCTTCGAGACTGTATCACAGTTTTGCGTTCGAATCGCTGCAAAACTTGAAGTGGACGACGGGCTTAACTTAGTCATTTTTATGACTAACTCATCAATGTTGGTCGTTTTAACAGTGTTTGATTATGAAGGCCTACTAATGACCATTAATTAATGCAGATTTTTAATTAAGAAACACTGGAAATTAGTGATGAATGTAAAAGTTCAAGGCAGTGTCTAAACGAAGCTTCGGCCAAAATGAGACCACGTTTTGAAGGTTTCTAGCAAACACCGAAATTGATCGAACTATAACGAACACATAATCAAATAAATAAATACTATTTGCACATGGATGATGGACGCTACTGAAAATTTCAATTTTCTTTTTAAGAAACGGCGTATTGATATAGTATTCAATTTAATTCTTCAACTGAGCCCTCTGGTGAGACCTGCTCTGGGTCGATTCCAGGGTCGGGCAGTGTTATTGTGTTTTTGAGCCACAGAATCTGTTTGTGTTAGGTTCATGACAATAATAATATGGTCATATTCAAAATGTCACTTACGGGATATCATCTGTGAGTGCTGTTGCAAGCGCCATGATCGCGGCTTAACCCGCGCTTGATAGAATAGCCGTATGTATATAAGAATATAGCATCAAATTAATAATCATCGTAAATATATATCTTGAGAACAGTAAGGTTCTTATTCCGAATAAACCTACATTGTCCTAATAATATTTTATAGCCCGAAGTATTTTATAGAAGTAGTTATTATTGTGGCTTAAAAGACTTGGTTTCCAAACCGAAGATAGCTTTGTGGTATTTAAATAGTTAAGTCAAATTAAATGTTTATTTACTTTATATTGCCAATAAATTAAGTAGTAATTATTATATGATACTTACAATGTTTCCCATATTTTATCTTGCAATTTCAATGTATCCAGTTGTTTCTATCTATTCCCGGAACTATCTATTGATGTTCATATTTTATCCGAATAAATGTAAAGATTACAAATAAATACATACTAAATTGCTAAATTACCTAATGGAGTTTTAAAATAGTTCCAATAATTAAGATTGGCTAATTATTGTATGTGTTATTAGTTATTTGGCTATAATGTTTGACCATTGCCATTGGCGGGAATCGTTGATGTAATAAGTATGAATTGACGGTTATAAAAGCAAATGTTACCGCCAATTCAGGGTAGTTACGCTGCAACTATTCTACGAGTTAACTAGATAATACGAGTAATATCTGGATCTGTACCCAGAGTGTTATATTCATATTGGATATGTATTCCATGTGTGTAGAATAAAGTTCACATGTAAACGTCCTATTATTGAACCAAGATTACAAAGTGAAGAAAGCTGTAACCTATTTGTATTGTCCTAAGGATCTACAATGTTTATGTAAGTTAATTGATAATTGATATTGTGCTATGAATATTACTGATAACTATGTGTTAGAAATATGTACTATAATATGGTTCTTATTGATTGTTGTTTATGTAAACTGATAAATTGCTGTAACTTGAGACAGTCCAAGACAATGTCAGGTTGTCTTTGCATAATACTTTAAAATGTGTTCCCGTGGAGTTTCTTGTCCGTTCTTCTCCACGAAGACTAGGGACCTAGCGAACGGAATCGAGTTTGATGTAGGTAGTTGACAAGACCAAAAGAAATAAAATGAATAGTCTTGTCTTTTGTGATTTTACTTCATAAAACCCCTGTTCCCAACACACCTTTTTAAAGAGACTTTCGAACACAGTAAATAACTAGTAATCATCCTGACACTCAAAGTTTATTAATTGGTGAATATTAATACATTTACACATAGTCTTACATCCACTGATGTAAGATCAGATGTGGGATTGTCCCTGGCTTGCTAATATGATTTCTAATTGTGTTCCTTTTTAATATTTTCATGATCCATGTTGGAGTTACTGCTGGTCTGATGCTGAGAGATGTGACGTCGGTGGCTCACCGCCTCGACTTGACTAGGACCGGAACGATGGCTACGTCGACAGCACGTACTCTGACCGTGAGATTGAGAAGCTGCTGGTACAGCATCGAAGCCATGCCATGGATTAAATCGAGCAGCAGTACGAAATAGTTAATATCGGTAAGGCCTTGCCTTGGCTTTAATATTTTGTTCTATGAAAAGTTAGAAATGTCAGGTACTTGCGATAAAAATGTTTTAGAATTTTCGTAATACAAGGAATAAATGTATTTGTTACTACTCCCAAACTCATGAATAATGTAGTTGTTTTCATAAAACATCGAAAATATGCAATTTAAAGAAAAATAAGAAAATAGTTTTGAATTAATTTAATGAGATGATGAGATGGAAGGTAGGTGAATATTATAAGTTGGTATTTAAATATTTTATTGAAGCTTGACTTATAAATAGTTGATGACAATGTCAATATTTGTCGAATAGAATGTTAAAACGTTACGGAGTACGGAATGAATTTGAGAATATGTAATGTACAAATAACTTATATAACTTATGTTCAATCATTTTTATGATACATTTCAAAACTGAACAATTATAATAACATAAAGACGACCCACTGACCTAATATTGTACTACTTAAATATGTAGTAGACTTAAATAGTACGTATCAAGTGGGTAAACAAATAAATTCGTTTGGTGTAATACATCATAACTATCTATTGATTATAACTTAGTGGGACAAGGTCAAAAGTTACTGATCGTTTCCCTTATTTTGATGTACCTACAATAAGCTGATTGGCTAGACTTTCTGAAATAATAATTTGACTTTGGCTTCTAAACTACCTTCGCGTAAAAGTGAAGTAGCTATAGATTTTGGTTCTAATCAAAATAAACTACTTTAAACTTACTTCATAATCACTACCTAAGCTACTCTCATGATCTGAAAGTTATAATTTAATCATAAAAAGATAACATGTATGTTTGACCAAAACAGCCTTGCTAAAACAAAATTGAATCGCTATCACTGGAGAATAGCAAATTGAAGAAACAAAACGACGAACTAGCAAAAAGAAATGAACTCCTTAAAAAAATCAATAGCCCCGCCGCCAAACCAAGATCTACACCAAAGAAAACTTCAAGCAAACAGACAAGTACAAATAACAAAGAGACCCAAACAGAGATTTTAAATATTGTATCTGAAAACATAAATTATGACACTAATACTAGTGAGTTAACACAAAAATGTTTTAGTACTACTCGAGTATCACCGCTGAGCAGAACCCACAACAAGCAGACCACTACCTTAGCTAAACCAAAAATATGTTTAATAAGCAGCGAAACTACAAATATATTATACACTGCTTTAGAGGAAACTAACCTACGAAGCTACGAGATTTGCCACTATCGCAAACCAAAATGTGGACTGCAACAAATACTTGAGGGTATTGACGTAAAAGTGCAAAACCTAACAAGTAAGGACTTTTGTATTATTTTCATCGGCGAAGAGGACTTCCGAAGAACGCAAAACTATGTAGAACTAGTAATATTTATTCGAGAAAAATTAGTTTCTTTAACCCATACTAATATCATTATTTGTGTACCAACTTATAAATTTAAATTTAACAATAACTATTATATAAAACAGCAAAATTATGGCAATACCCTGTATAATAGTAGAATAGAAACTTTTAATAACCTTTTATATATTGATACACATACATTTAATTATGCATACCTACTGGACTCTAATCTTAATCTCTCTTATAACTACGATATGTATAATCAACGCACGGGCGCATTGAATAGCAATGGCACGAAAATTGTGGTATCCGACCTACGGGATCTTGTCATGACGATAGGTAACCTTAACAATGAAGATTCTGGGGTGGAGTATTCACAGTCGGACGAAACAGAAATATCTGACTCACAACCACAAGCCAGCCTTAAGTTTTTTCTCTAACAACGACACACCAAAAAATAGTACACAGACATATACATGCAACAATACAACCATCCTATACCAAAACGTACAAAGCATAAAAAATAAACGTTACCTATTAGAAGCAATCACGGAGGAATATAAAATAGAAGCACTTTGTTTTACGGAAACATGGATTACGGAATTTAAAAAAGACCTACTAAGTTTGGAAGGGTATAGTGTAGCTGCTAAATACTGCCGCCCCAACTACGCGGGAGGTGGTGTGTGCATATTCTTAAAAGACGATATCGAATCCAAAGAAAGACAAGATTTAACGGAAACGACAATCGAATTTATATTTGAAACGTGTGCAGTTGAAATTCCAAAAATGAATCTTTTACTCATAGTTATATATTGGCCACAAAAAAATAGGGAAACTGAAATATTTTATACATCCTTGGAAAAACTGTTGGTTAAAATCAATAAAAAGGACAAAAATAAACACATAATTATAGGTGGGGATTTCAACGTAAATATCCTAGAGAAAAATCGTAATTCATTCAATCTTCTAAATACCATGACCAAGTACAACTTTCGACAACTAGTGACGGAACCTACCAGAATAACAACCTCAAGCACCACGTGTATTGACCTAATATTTACAAATGCAAACGACAAATTACATCTAGAAGTAGTCGAGCTTGGACTCTCAGACCATAGAGGAATAGTAATCAAATTACCTACCCACGATCCAATAACTAATAATAGAAAACAAATAGGAACCCTAAAGAGGAACTTTAACAAACAAAACATAGACTCATTTAAAAAAGAACTAAAAAAGCTTGACTGGAGTAAAATAATAAACGAAAACCAAAATGTAAATACTAACTATGTGTCATTTCATAACACCTTACAAAACATATTAAATCAGTGTATACCAAAGAAAATCGTAAAAAATAAAAAGAAATCATCTAAATCTTGGCTAACCACTGGATTGAGAGTAGCATGTAAGCATAAAAGACAACTGAAAGCATTATTAACTACAACCAATAACAATATATTGGAAGGGTATTATAAGCGTTACGAAAAATTACTTAAGAGAACAGTAGCCCACTCTAAAAAACTAAACTACATAAGAATGATGAGCAAATCAGAAAACAAAACTAAAACAATGTGGCAAATAATAAAAGAACGTACAAATAAGAATAGTAAAAAGTCATTAAAGAACATAAAATTGCGTGTACAGAATAATGTGACAGAAAACGCGACTACCATTGCCAACGCCTTCAATGATTATTTTGTGTCAGTGGGAAAAACTGGCGGGAACTTTTGTACAACTGGTAGTCCTACCTCCTTCCAAAGCGAAAACTCTATTTTCCTAAGACCTGTTGACCCTACCGAAATTAAGTATATTATTAAAAAAATGAAGAACAAGCGAAGTTATGGGCATGACGAGCTACCGCCTATACTTATAAAAGCATGCGCTGAAGAATTGACGTTACCGCTGACTTTTTTAACAAATCAGTCTTTAGATGAAGGCTCAGTCCCTGACCTACTGAAAGTATCTATAGTAAAACCAATTTTCAAAAAGGGAGACCAGACTGACGCAAGTAATTATCGACCAATAGCATTGCTACCAACTTTCTCAAAAATATTGGAGACTGCGATGTCAAAACGACTTTATTCTTATTGTGAAAGATACAAAATTTTCAATGAGAGCCAGAATGGGTTCCGAAAAAATAGATCCACGACATTAGCCGCATTTAAGTATATCCAGGAAGCTTTAAATATAATAAATAATAAAAATTACGCAGTAGGGATTTTACTGGATATGAGCAAAGCGTACGACAGAGTCTCATACGAAATTTTACTCAATAAATTATATGCAATAGGTGTTAGAGGAACAGCACACAAGTGGTTCTGCTCGTACCTAGATAATAGGGAACAA
Organism: Diarsia mendica; assembly: GCA_949316265.1. Classification (NCBI taxonomy): domain Eukaryota; kingdom Metazoa; phylum Arthropoda; class Insecta; order Lepidoptera; family Noctuidae; genus Diarsia; species Diarsia mendica. The sequence goes on along the minus strand of OX438903.1, from coordinate 18,879,354 downwards.
TACGTAGAGGTAGAACATATCGATCCCCACACTGGCCAAATAACACGCGTAAGATCCGATAAAGCAAAAATAACAATGTCGATTCCACAAGGCAGCGTGTTAGGATGCTTATTATTTTTAGTTTATATTAATGACCTCCCTAAAGAAATTGACGCTCAAAGTATTTTATTTGCTGACGATATCTCTATAATTTTCCCTTATACTGACCAAGAAAACCTAAACTTAAGTCTAGACGATAAGCTATCCAAAATAATAGCATGGTTGAAACATCATAACTTAGAATTAAATTTTGACAAAACAAAACTAATGCAATATAGACCATACCAAAAACGCAAACTGGACATAAACTACTCATATAACAACATAAAGCTGCAATGTATTAACGAGTTTAAACTGTTAGGATTGACCATAGATACCAATATTAACTGGAAAGCCCATATGGACACATTGGCAAATAAACTAGCCAGCTTTATTTATGCCTTAGCGGAGCTTAAAAGAGCTACCGATTTTAAAACTGCTCTCACAGCATACTATGCTTACGCATACTCCTGGTTAAGCTATGGAATCGTGTTGTGGGGAAATGGCGTAGATAAAGAAAGAATTTTTGTTCTACAAAAGAAATGTTTAAGAATTCTAGCCAATATAGATAGCACAGAAAGCTGTAGGAATTTCTTTGTAGAATACAAGATCCTTACACTAACTGGTATCTACATTTTGGAAGTTAGCAAATTTGTGAGAAAACACCAGGCACTGTTTCCACTCACTAAGGACCTTCGCCCACAGCAACGCAGTATTAGACGTCAAAACAAAAATGAATTAGCCTTACCAAGCTCAAAACTAACTATGTTTCATTCAGGGCCTTTAGCCATGTGCGTTAAAATATATAATAAACTTCCAAATTCAATTAAGGACTTGGAGTTCGAAAACAAATTTAAAAACAGTCTCCAAAAATTCCTTAAATTAAAATCTTATTATACTCTAAAGGAATTCTTTGACGATAAGTAAGTTTTTGACACCCATTTGACATTCATACCTGTACCTACAATACACACAACACCAAAAATGTTGACTATTTTATGTCATATTATTTTTTATCTTGATTATTATTATTTTCGCTATACTTGTATTAATCCAATTTTATCGTATTCGAATTTTATGAATGGACATGTTGACCAATTAATGGTACTCTTATTATTCATGACAGTTACTTAATTAAATAACTTATGATGGACATAATATTATTATGATGAGCATGTTAACATTGAAATTATTATTCGTACAAGCACAGTGATTTGTTTATAATGTGACACTGTAGCACTTTAAATTAATATGTATATTGCTGTGCCCTAGCAGGGTTCATGTATGAAACCTATATACCTGTAACAACCTGTAAACTACATGAATGCAATAAATGATGATTATGATTATGATTAAGGGAAAAATATTCCTCATCAAAAATTAACAATAATCCTCGTAATTAGAAACTAAATTTGAATTCAAGTTTCAAATTCAAAAATCTTTATTTGTGACACATAAGTAAAAGAGTTATCAGGTGTTAACAAAAGAATATAATTATAGTATCACTATGTGCTGCCTTGCAAGGCATACAAATAATGTCTGCACATTATTTTAATGTAGGTAGTTTAAACATTTTTTAAAGGATATTCTCGTTACTTAAAATAAATAAGAACAATAAAAGTGTTTTATGGCTAATAACTAACTTATGAACTAAAGTTAATAAAAGTAAAAGAATGTAAATAAAATAAAAACATTTTTCACTTTTTGTCTTAAGGCGACATTAGCTGCCCGCGACCTTGAGCGCGCGTTTAACTCATCGCCTAAACAAATAAGGTTGAAAATGGCGATGCGTTTGATGCTCGTGACTGCCAAAATCAACGATAGTTCGCAGATTTAATTTATTAAAAAAAAAAATACGCTGTAATGTTAAAATATTTTTACATATGTCTTTAGTTGGTTAAATTTCCTTTCTGATAGTAAAAAAAAAAATAACAGTTGTCACTCAAAATATTGAGCATTTCGAGACGAAAAAGTTTTTTCGTGTGATTTTTTTGTGATTTTGTGATTTTTTTTTTCGAGGTTCTTGATTACTTTTAGATAATATTTTTGCATAAGTCTTTTACCTATACATTTGACTATACACTGTATTTTTTTTGGAATTGTAATAAGTAGCAATACGGCTAACTCTGCGACGAAAAACAGGTCGTTTTTACGGTGCCCCTTTAGCCGCGCCTTAAATAATATGAATAACATGTTTATGTTCTTTTCTCTTCTCTTCCTCGTAACGAGGGTAGGCGATGACAATAACGAAACAAATAGCTAATTACCAACCAAGCAAACACGGATACAAACCAAAAGCAGTTGTGTTAGATGTCGCATCATACTTACTAAATCTTTTTTATCATTGTGAGTGATCGAAGTTTTTAAGATTTGCTTTGGTATATATACTAGACAACATGTTAAAATAATTATAGTACTACAATAATAATTGTCAGATTGACCGAGCGGTTACTTTTTGGTAACTGTATATAGAAAAAAAATTAAGCTACGTTTCAAAACAAAATAAGATAATTTTTATTGAAATAAAAAAAAATCATTGAAAAAAAAATATAAGTAATAATAATAATTTTAATGAAAATGATCATCATAAGAATGATGGTCTTCCAAGCACATCGTGTTGTGCTGGCGCTGCCGCTGCGGCTGCAGGGAACCTCTACCTGCGTAAATATGTTAACCTTAAACTATTAAATTCGAGTCATTTGAGGTTGAAACTCTGGAGCCTGAATGAAATTTCGAAACGCCTTGTTGACGCTTCCTGTGAGGCTGTGACCCAAGGGCTGAGTTTTTCTTTGGCCAGAAGCTGTGTTGCAAAAATGTTGCGATTCAACGTGACAACGCGGCCAGTGTCTCGGGCACTTTACCTGCTGACAGCGTTGAGGACTTTTTTCGATGCCCTTTTATAGTCTTTTGTCAGTTGGGTCTAGTTTCATGTATATTTTGTTATGTTTATTTTGTTTAGTCATATAACCTCAATAAATAATAATAATAATAAATTAATAATAATAATTGATAATAATAATTAATAACAATAATAATTAACAATAATTAATTAATAATAATAATTAATAATAATAATTAATAGCAATAATTAATAATTGTAATAATTGATAATTATATTAATTGATAATTATAATAATTAATAATTATAGTGATTAATAATTATAATAATAATTAATAATAACAATTAATAATAATAATTAATAATAATAATTAATAATAATAATAATTAATAATAATAATTAATAATAATAATTAATAATAATAATAATAATTAATAATTATAACACCTGAGGAGGCTCTCGTTAGGCAGCTGGTTCAAGGGCTTGATGCAGAAAGCGGTACTTCTGGACACGGCTCGCATTGTTAGGAGGTTCCTTTCTCTGGAGCCCTGACCGCCGGTAGCTTGGACCCTGTTCCCGATATCAGGGGGCTACAGTTTTTTTTAAATTTTTAAATGTTTTTTTTTATTGTTATTATAAGAAATATTTAGAAATGTATGAAAGTTAATATGTTGAATAAAGGGATTAATAATAATAATTAATAATAATAATAAATTATTAGTAAACAATCAAATAATATTTCCAGTCTAGGTACAAAGCCAAAGTCAAAGCCAACTAAGTAAAGTAAAAACTAAAAATTGTTTACCAACAAAATAATGATACACTGACTTGATGACTGACTGAAAATTTAAGTCTCACCTAAAATAATGGTGAATGAGGAATTTATTCCGCCTCACGCTACTAGGCTTTATGCTTGGTGTCAGCTACGTCACCGGTAGCGGGTGAATAAAGTTTGACATTATAGGTATTTAGCCGAACTACAGCCTATGGGGCGAAGCTTACCCGCAATATTAGTAAATGAGGAATTTATTCCGCCTCACGCTACTAGGCTTTATACTTGGTGTCAGCTACCTCACCGGTAGCGGGTGAATAAAGTTTGACATTATAGGTATTTAGCCGAACTACCGCCTATGGGGCGAAGCTTACTCGCAATATTAGTAAATGAGGAATTTATTCCGCTCACGCTACTAGGCTTTATGCTTGGTGTCAGCTACCTCACCGGTAGCGGGTGAATAAAGTTTGACATTATAGGTATTTAGCTGAACTTCCGCTACTAGGCTTTATTATGCTTGGTGTCAGCTAGACTCACCGGTAGCGGGTGAGAATGAAGGTTGACATTATAGGTATTTAGCTGAACCTCCGCCTAGAGCGAAGACAAACATTCAATATTTATGTATGACAAATATTTAATTTTGTAAACAAAAAAAAAATGAACAATAAATAAAAGAATAAGTTATTTGTATAAAATTATTTCATGATGAAAAACATTCTGGTTGCTGAGCCAATGATTTAGTATTACATTATCTTTTCAACTGTCTGTTTTCAAGGAACCAGCCTAATTTGTTTACCGATTCAGTCTGATCCTTTTAAATTTTATTAAAGTTTAATTGCGAATAGTGTTTTTGCTTCAAACTTTGCTACTATCGAATCAAAGCAGTTCCCTTGTAACCTTGGGTAATAAATAATTACTTCGAGGACGAAGTACTGTCAGTATGGCCGTGATAGAATAGCCGTATGTATATAAGAATATAGCATCAAATTAATAATCATCGTAAATATATATCTTGAGAACAGTAAGGTTCTTATTCCGAATAAACCTACATTGTCCTAATAATATTTTATAGCCCGAAGTATTTTATAGAAGTAGTTATTATTGTGGCTTAAAAGACTTGGTTTCCAAACCGAAGATAGCTTTGTGGTATTTAAATAGTTAAGTCAAATTAAATGTTTATTTACTTTATATTGCCAATAAATTAAGTAGTAATTATTATATGATACTTACAATGTTTCCCATATTTTATCTTGCAATTTCAATGTATCCAGTTGTTTCTATCTATTCCCGGAACTATCTATTGATGTTCATATTTTATCCGAATAAATGTAAAGATTACAAATAAATACATACTAAATTGCTAAATTACCTAATGGAGTTTTAAAATAGTTCCAATAATTAAGATTGGCTAATTATTGTATGTGTTATTAGTTATTTGGCTATAATGTTTGACCATTGCCATTGGCGGGAATCGTTGATGTAATAAGTATGAATTGACGGTTATAAAAGCAAATGTTACCGCCAATTCAGGGTAGTTACGCTGCAACTATTCTACGAGTTAACTAGATAATACGAGTAATATCTGGATCTGTACCCAGAGTGTTATATTCATATTGGATATGTATTCCATGTGTGTAGAATAAAGTTCACATGTAAAACGTCCTATTATTGAACCAAGATTACAAAGTGAAGAAAGCTGTAACCTATTTGTATTGTCCTAAGGATCTACAATGTTTATGTAAGTTAATTGATAATTGATATTGTGCTATGAATATTACTGATAACTATGTGTTAGAAATATGTACTATAATATGGTTCTTATTGATTGTTGTTTATGTAAACTGATAAATTGCTGTAACTTGAGACAGTCCAAGACAATGTCAGGTTGTCTTTGCATAATACTTTAAAATGTGTTCCCGTGGAGTTTCTTGTCCGTTCTTCTCCACGAAGACTAGGGACCTAGCGAACGGAATCGAGTTTGATGTAGGTAGTTGACAAGACCAAAAGAAATAAAATGAATAGTCTTGTCTTTTGTGATTTTACTTCATAAAACCCCTGTTCCCAACACACCTTTTTAAAGAGACTTTCGAACACAGTAAATAACTAGTAATCATCCTGACACTCAAAGTTTATTAATTGGTGAATATTAATACATTTACACATAGTCTTACATCCACTGATGTAAGACGCTCATGGCGCTTGCAACAGCGTCAAAATATCGGGAACTCAAAACAAATAAAAATCACGGAAGATATTCCGTAAGTGACATTTTAAATAATTATAGTTATGAACCGTGAAAGCTTAAAACAGAATAATATGGTCGCACTCTATTACAGTCTAGCGCAAACCAGGAACGGCACGGCAGCGCTTTTTATCCAACGTAAACTCAATCTTAGCTAGACGTAAAAGGATACAGAATCCAAGTATCAATCCCACAAATAAATCCTACAACGAGCCTCTTAATAAAAATCCATATTATACAAAGCCGATAAGATTGACATAATCAACGATGGTTTATCCGGTTTTTGAACACACCGGTTACGGTTAAGACAGCCATACCGGTTACTCTGGTTCGATATTTTTTTATAGAAATGCAGCTGTTTTTGCGTTCTTTTAGTTTTTTTAAGAAGACAAAGGAAGAGGAGGTATTCCCCATTGAATCTTAGAAGATGGATGGAGCTTTAGAAGATGAGTTTTGAAAAATCGATGTACAACATTTTACGAGTACATAAAGGTACACAGAAGTTAAGAACAGATAATATGTACGGATTCGAAATACCAGTATTTTACATGGAGTCACTGCCTATCTGACTTCCACAACCCAGTTAGTACTAGGTAATATGATACTCCATAGTAAGACTGACTGTCAGATTTTTGGGCTCTGTCTACCTGTAACGACTGTCAAAGATCCACAATAACAGCGGGGACAAAGACATAGAGCACTTTCCGAGGCACGGAGGAAACTCGGGTGTCAAGGGTGTTGAGGTCTCTTATTCACGTACCAACTTAGGCAAGTACGGCTTAACTTGAAGATCAACCCGATCGGTTGTTATTATTAAGCCACAAGTTTCTCAGGACATGGTAAAGTTTGTAAATAAAATGTGTATTATTTATAACTTGAGGTAAGTTATGACGTAACAGAAAATAATACTCACAAGATTTTGGAAATTCAAATTCGATTGCTTCCATAAATAACAATCATTATGTCTGTGTCTGATTGTATGATTTATTTAATTCATAATTTATGCTTACTGCCTTTTTTATAATATTGATAATATTTGTATGCGCAACTATGTAAATAACGCGATTTGTTTTTGTTGAAACGTAAAAAAACTATACATTTTCTTGTATGAAATTATATTCTCAATTGAATACCTACGTTTTTTTCTTACAGTGGTTAAACGTATTATCACATTTAATTAAGCGATCTGTGGCAGGTAAATAGCAATAATTGCAATTATTGCTATTTACCCGTCATGGAAAACTGCATTAATAACTTTATAAACAAAGAAAAACACAAATGTCGCGTCCTGTCACCTTGTCACTTCTAATTTCAAGATAATAGTAATAAAAAAAAAACTTTAGTCATCAATTTATTTTTTTAAAAGGACCTGTCTTTGTCACGCACATTTTACGAACTGAAATACTAAGGGCCTGTTTACTTACTTGACACACAATTTATGATCCATTTTTAAATTCAATTAATAAGTAATGGCTATTCGGGCATCGTGAAATAGACCCTCAAAGTAATAAAACAATTATTAGTAATAAAACAATTTTATTATTAGAAGTGACTGTGACATACAAACAATGATTGAATCGGATGTTTTTAAAGACAAACAATAACTAATAAAAGCAAACAAATCAATTTTTTCAATAAAGCACAAGAAAACCACTAACCTTATAGAAGAAAAAAATACTATCCAGCACGATGGCAAATTCACAAACGTTTCACAAAAAAAAACTTAAAAAAAAAAAAAATCACTTACCTGTTAAAAGTATACTCTTAAACGAGTGAAGTCCACTAAGATCGCAAATGTAATGTTGACCATACCAGTTGTCACTGCATTGAAAGATTTAAACATTAGAGATAGGCAGATACGACACAATGTTTTACGCCAATTTGTTTACCTCTGAGAGGACGCCAGATGGCCAGATCGTACAAAGGTTACTGCCCAAGCAAGTGCAAGTATATCCGAGCTTATTGTAGAAATGAAAGTGAGCTTGTTTATGCCTTAACTTTTTTCTATGAAATTTGTTTTAGCGCATAAATACTTAACCCATGTACTTAATTAATATGTACTTGGGTTTTGTTATAGGACATAAGAACTCACCTGGACAAACATAAACAAACAAAATATATTTAATTTCAATGATACTTATGTTTATAAATTAGGCCCTATTTCATGATGTCTGAATAGTCACTACCTGTGGAAGAATTAGTATGAAATTATCTATCAAGTAAGTTAACGGGAACTTTATCGTAAACTGGCTGGAATACCCGTTTTTCGTTTAGGCGTATTTTTTGGTCTTTGAACTAGCCGAGATAGGTGTTTCCTTGACGACTAATCTAAAAAGAAATACCGAAAAATGGAGGTCTCTTCTAATTACCATAAATTTTGTAATAGATCAGGTGAGAACCATAACGGTTAATTTCTGAGCTAATTTCCTTAAGAATAACACCGTATTGAGTGGACCTGTTCAGCCAGTGTACACTTATACTCATATAACGTCACGCCTATAATCCCTGAATGTTTAGGCAGAGGTGTATCCCGCATTTTACCAGTTAATTTTAAGCCCCATGTACTCGAACAAGCTAGGTATCGGTAGAGATCTTCATAAATCTATAACACTGAAAATATTGATTGTAATTTTGTTTCATCAAGTGTTTCGCATTAAGCGACTGATGTCAAACGCTGTATCTTTTGACATCAGTCTCTAAATGTATCTGTATAATCTTAAAAGTAAAAACAAGTTAGCTGGCTGTTTAACTACTTATTAGCTTGTTCGACTGTTTTTTTTTTATATTTAATATAGGCTTACTCTTGACCTCAATCTTGCCCTAAGGGCAAAGATGAGGTCGACGATGGAACGAGCTTACCCAGAAGAAGCCTATTTACTCGCGACTTAAATAGATTGTGGTTATAATTATGAACTCGGGAAAACCGACGCAGGCAGGGTGTTCCACTCCTTGGCTGTACGAATAATAAAAGACTTAGCAAAACGCTTCTTACGAATGTGTGGAACATCGACAAGGTATGGGTGATAACCTGCAGTACGCCTAGTCTCTCGATGGAAGAAGGGAGATGGTGGAATAAGCTCGTGGAGCTCTTGCTGTACATTTATTAGGGCTCGAACCTATTGTCATCAACAGTAACTGGGCACAAATTCTGATCCAGAGAAATCCCTGTTGGAAATACAGTTTAGCGGCCTGCGAATTGAACCTAGAACCTCATACTTAGCAAACGCACTTGTGCAACCACTAATCCAACTAACGCCCGAATACTCGAACGTCACTCAATTTTAAGTTGTGCTGTCTTTGTTACTTTAACGCAGAGTGACAGAGATAGCATGAGTTTTGAGGGCTACTTATAATTGAGTGACGTTCGAGTATTCGGGCGTAAGCAGATTAGTATTTGAAAACTACTAAATAATATTATGTTTTATTCGAGAAGTACGTTCAAGAAAAATAGTTCCATAGGTGGCTCTTCTTCTTATCTGTGGACAGTAAGGTCTAACGATCCCACACTCCCTAGTGTCAGAGTTTCTAAACCACCTCAAGGACCTCCGACATGGTTTGACGACCGCCGTTTTGTAGCCGGAACCACCGGCTTATAATAGGTACGTGCCTTGCGAAGTATGGAATCATCTTTTTATCAGACAATCAGGTGATTCAAGCCTGTGTTATATCTTTAATTATTTTTGTAATTTTAGCACTATGTTTTTAATTGTTCAAGTATGAAAAATGGGGATTTCCTTGATTCAGACCAAAATAACGTAACAACGTCGGCTGTCAGATGTCAAGTGACAATGACGTAGGGCGACGTTGCGTCAAGTATATTGTTGATTTAATAATTATCGTAAATATCTTAAAAACAAAGGTTCTAAATTCAAATAAACCTAATTTACATTATTCAAATGATATATTATATCCCGACGTATTTTATAGAAGTAGCTTTTATTGTAGCTTAAAAGACTTGGTTTCCGAACCACAAATACTATTGTGGTATTTGGAATAGTTAAGTCAAGTTAAATGTTTATTTATTATAAGTTGCCAATAAATTATATAGTTATTGTTAAAAGATACTTATAATGTTTCCTACATTTTATCTTGCAATTTTAATAAATTAAATATTTTCAATCAAATTCTCTGAACTATCGGTGGATATTCATATTTTATCTGATAGTCATAAAGATTACAAATAAAAACATATTATATTGCTAAATTAACTTAAGACGTTTTAAAATAGTTTCACTACATAGGATTTGTTAATTATTATTTATGTTATTAGTTATTTAGCTATAATGAATAACCATTTGCCATTGGTTTATTATGGCGGTAGTCGTTGATGTACTTTTTAATATTTGACGGTTATAAAAGTAGAAGTACCGCCAATTCAGGTTGAGTTACGCTGCAACTGTTGAAGGGTAAAGACAGACCCAAAGTAGTATATAAATTGTGTATAGAGAGGATTAAGTTTACATATTGTGGCCTAGTTGTGAAGATACCAAAAATGTGTAAAAGCTGAAACCTATTTGTATTACTCTAAAGGATCTACAATGTTCATGTAAGTTATTTGATATTATTCTATGAATATTCCTGATTACAATGTGTTAGAAATATGAACTATAATACCTATGGTTTATATTGATTGTTGTTTATGTAAACTGATAAATTGCTGTAATTTGAGACAGTCCAAGACAATGTCAGGTTGTCTTTGCATAATACTTTAAAATATGTTCCCGTGGAGTTTCTTGTCCATTCTTCTCCACGAAGACTGGGAACCTAGCGAATGGAATCGAGTTGGATGTAGTTGACAAGACCAAAAGAAATAAAATGAATAGTCTTGTCTTTTGTGCTTTTACTTCATAAAACCCCTGTTCCCAACACACATTTCTTTAGAGGTACTTTCGAACACAGTAAATAACTAGTAATCATCCTGACAAGTTTAATAATTAGTGGATATTAATACATATACATATAGATTTACATATACTTTCTAACATCAGAAGTGGGACAGTCTCTGGCTCTCTGATATAATTTCTAATGGTCTTCCTGTTTTATTTTCATGATCAATGCTGGAGCTGCTGCTGGTGTGATGATGACAGCTGTGACGCCGATAGCTCACCGCCTCGACTTGGCTATGATGAGAACGTCGACAGCACGTACTCCGACAGCGAGATTGAGAAGCTGCTGGAACCACTTGGCAGCCAAGCCATGGCTTAAATCAAGCAGCAGTACGAATTCGCTAATGTCGGTAAAGGCCTTTAGAGGCTTTGTTTTATTTTAATTTATTTATTCTCTAATAACGTAGTGATAAAAGATCCTAGAAACTGTAAAAATAAAACTAGAATAATTTAGGAAATTGTTGATTCAAAGTTAAGCTTCTTTCTAAAAGTTTTTAATGTACTTACCAGACATCCAAAACTTGTGATGAAAATATTTATAAATTTTTCGTAATGCAAAGCATTACCCTGGCTTGGTTAGTACCCCCAAATTCATGCAGATTGTTAGTTTTCACGAAACAACCAATAATACAATAATAGATAAATAAGTATCTCATCTTCAATTCAATTAGTGAGATTATGGGATTGGAGATATTCAAATATCTGACGTTATTTTTGAACCTCGTCTTGTAAATAGTATTAATGACAATGTCAATATTTGTTTCCTTGATAATTCTGGTTCTCGCAAAATAAATATTGTGAATATAATGTATAAACGTTACGTAGTATGAAGTTTGAAACTACAATAAAATTCTAATACGATCTAAATAGATAAGATTGAATCATATAACGAGGGTAGATTTTTTTTTTCTCGAAACGTATTTATGGGTCAGTCGGTCTAAGTGAGTTAATCAATACAAAAGACTTGTTGATTCATACGAAAACATGTTTAAAAAAAAAAACTAATACCATTAGATTAGCTAATGTATTAAGAACTTTATTATTCTTCAATGCTCAGGGGTTTCCTCATCAAGAATAAACAATAATTCACTTGCTGATAATTTAAATTAAACAATAAAAAAAAAAACGTGTTTATGAAAACGCAGAAATTAACGTACAACTAATTTGAGGATAAACGATTACAATAACAACACAAATGTCCAGTAGCTAATAACCAGCCAAGCAAACACTGACACAAACCAAAAGTGGGTTTCATTTTTTTACTAGTTAAGGCAGTAAATGGCAAAATACTAATTAAGTTGTATTACCAATTGAGTATTTTTATTATTTAATATTACCAATGTGATAATTATTCATTTAAATGATTACCTATTTGTTTAAACTTAATTAGGTAAGTAAAACCCTTCGGAGATTACAAGGCGTGATGTTAATCTACCTTAAAACTTACGTTTGGCTTTGTAAGATTCTATATAATAAGTATGTTAAAATAATAAAAACAATCTGTATTTATTATGGAATAGTACAAAATGGTAAACTAGATTCGCAATGATATTGTCAGATTGACCGAGCGGTGACTGTTTGGTGATGTAAATGAGATTGTATGATTCAATGGTTAGAGTATACTATTGATTACGATCTGGGTACATTTGAAAAAATGAAAGTCAAAGAAACAGTACACGATAAAGTCATAGATATGTGGACAGAAATTTTGATGTGTTATTCAAAATGAAACAATATTTATTGTAAATTCTAAGGACAAGCTACGATTTAGGCCAGGTGAAATGGTCTATGAGAATGCTATTGTTGAAGACGCTATTTAAGTCTCTAATTTTTTTATAACAACTATTGCACCGGGTTAATCAAATGATTAAATGACATATAACTTACGACTTATGACTCATGACTTACAAAAAAAAGGGGTGGCTGTGCCTTATAAAAAAAAAGGGTGGCTGTGGCTGTGCCTGTGGGTGTGCCTTATAAAAAAATGTGGCTGTGCCTTATAAAAAATAAAAAAGGTGGCTGTGCCTGTGGCTTATAAAAAAGGTGACTGTGCCTGTGGCTGTGCCTTATAAAAAAAGGTGGCTGTGCCTGTGCCTTATAAAAAAAAGGTGGCTGTGCCTGTGTCTGTGCCAATAATATACCATTTTAAAACCAAATAATTTTATTGTCAGAAATGTACTTCAAGGACAAGGTACATAGCAAAATGACCATGTTATATCTTAATGAAAAATGTATAAAGATGTTCTGTGGTTGATGAATTGTTTTATCAAAAAATGACGAAGTACATATCAGAATGGCCGTGTTATATCTTTAATTATTTTTGTAATTTTAGCACTATGTTTTTAATTGTTCAAGTATGAAAAATGGGGATTTCCTTGATTCAGACCAAAATAACGTAACAACGTCGGCTGTCAGATGTCAAGTGACAATGACGTAGGGCGACGTTGCGTCAAGTATATTGTTGATTTAATAATTATCGTAAATATCTTAAAAACAAAGGTTCTAAATTCAAATAAACCTAATTTACATTATTCAAATGATATATTATATCCCGACGTATTTTATAGAAGTAGCTTTTATTGTAGCTTAAAAGACTTGGTTTCCGAACCACAAATACTATTGTGGTATTTGGAATAGTTAAGTCAAGTTAAATGTTTATTTATTATAAGTTGCCAATAAATTATATAGTTATTGTTAAAAGATACTTATAATGTTTCCTACATTTTATCTTGCAATTTTAATAAATTAAATATTTTCAATCAAATTCTCTGAACTATCGGTGGATATTCATATTTTATCTGATAGTCATAAAGATTACAAATAAAAACATATTATATTGCTAAATTAACTTAAGACGTTTTAAAATAGTTTCACTACATAGGATTTGTTAATTATTATTTATATTATTAGTTATTTAGCTATAATGAATAACCATTTGCCATTGGTTTATTATGGCGGTAGTCGTTGATGTACTTTTTAATATTTGACGGTTATAAAAGTAGAAGTACCGCCAATTCAGGTTGAGTTACGCTGCAACTGTTGAAGGGTAAAGACAGACCCAAAGTAGTATATAAATTGTGTATAGAGAGGATTAAGTTTACATATTGTGGCCTAGTTGTGAAGATACCAAAAATGTGTAAAAGCTGAAACCTATTTGTATTACTCTAAAGGATCTACAATGTTCATGTAAGTTATTTGATATTATTCTATGAATATTCCTGATTACAATGTGTTAGAAATATGAACTATAATACCTATGGTTTATATTGATTGTTGTTTATGTAAACTGATAAATTGCTGTAATTTGAGACAGTCCAAGACAATGTCAGGTTGTCTTTGCATAATACTTTAAAATATGTTCCCGTGGAGTTTCTTGTCCATTCTTCTCCACGAAGACTGGGAACCTAGCGAATGGAATCGAGTTGGATGTAGTTGACAAGACCAAAAGAAATAAAATGAATAGTCTTGTCTTTTGTGCTTTTACTTCATAAAACCCCTGTTCCCAACACACATTTCTTTAGAGGTACTTTCGAACACAGTAAATAACTAGTAATCATCCTGACAAGTTTAATAATTAGTGGATATTAATACATATACATATAGATTTACATATACTTTCTAACACCTGCAATGTCCTAGCTGTTTACATAACGTGTATAATTTTGTTTTTTAATACTGCAATAATTATTATTATTCAAATTCGATATCATGTGGTTTTAAAACACGTTTTTGGCACATTCAGGAAAACAAGATAAACACGTCGTAGTAGGTATCCGATAACCAGATAAATGCATAAATTAGACGATTCACTTATTGTTCAAGTTTAGGGTCCGAAGGGTAAGGGCCGACGCCCGTTCGGGTCTAAAGAGATACTGCGGCCTCGACAAAAAGTGCTAAGTAGGAACACAGGTGGTTTTTAGTCAGTAAAAGTCTGACACTCCCTACCGCTCAGCCCAGAGCTGGAGGAGTCATTTGATGATTTCCCACCCACTTAAAAAAAATGCCAGCAGGTTTGAAATAATATGTTTTATTTATAATCCAAGAAATATGTACCTACCTATATTAATTTAAGTTTCTAGTTTCGTTCAAATACGATCATGCCTACTTAAGATGTAGTCATGTATTTAATCAAAACTAGAAATTAATAGTCTAGACAGTTGATGTGTGTATTTTAGATCTGTTGGTCGATAGAAAGTTACCCATAGTTCTTTGACAGAGAAGCAAAATTAAAGATAAACAAAACTTTTTTATACTACACCTGCTTGGAAAGTACCTTGATACTTTATCAAATTTACGGTAGAAAGTACGTCATTGCATATCGAACAAATATGCGGGGAGAAAACGCATCTGAGCGGGAGAGAATGGATTTTCATACACTTTTCTCTCCCGCTCAGATTACAATTTGAAAAAAGAACAATGACATGTGACAATTGCAGACGCCATTGGCGCCATTTTGAATTTGAATTAGAATTTTAATTTAGTTTTTTATTTTCTTCGTAGGTGTAGTATAAAGCACTATGTATCACTCGAGAGAAAGTGCGATTCCCGATCTCGGGTGTTTTAAAGCCCTTGCCTACGGCTTCGGGCTTTAAACGACACCCTCGACGGTAATCGGTCACTTTCTTCTCTCGGTGAACAATGTACTATTTCATTACTCATACTCTGAAAGTAGTTCATAACATGCCTGCGGAGCGGGTTGAAAGTAGTACTTTTCAGCCCTAGGGAGAATGGCTCTCTACTGACAGCTGTCAAATTATTTGATGTATTTGGGAGCAAGCCTATTGCCATCAACCAATGTAATTAGGAGCAAGCCTATTCCCATCAACTGATGTAATTAGGGGCAACCCTATTGCCATCAACCGATGTAATTAGCAGCAAGCCTATTGCCATGAACCAATCTAATTAGGAGCAAGCTTATTGCCATCAACCGATGTAATTAGGGGCAACCCTATTGCCATTTACCGATGTAATTAGGAGCAAGCCTATTGCCATCAACCGATGTAATTAGGGCACCCTATTGCCATCAACCGATGTAATTAGGAGCAAACCTATTGACATCTACCGATTTGGGGAATTGAGAGCAAGCCTATTGCCATCAATTGATGTAGTTGGAGGCAAGCCTATTGCCATCAACCGATGTAATTAGGAGCAAGCCTATTTTCATCAACCGATGTAATTAGGAGCAAGCCTATTTAATTGCCATCAACTAATCTAATTAGGAGCAAGCCTATTACCATCAACGGATGTAATTAGATGCAAAGCCTATTGCCATCCACCGATTTAGGTAATTGGGGCCAAGCCTATTCCCATCAACTTTCCTTGTATTCGTAATGAAAAGCACAGTGTTTACCTCGGGTTAAAGACTTATTTAGTCCTAAGGTAACAATGTACTATTGTTTACCTCACAGAAGGCCTACCATGATTTGTGTTAAAACAGTCCTAATTTATTCATAATCCAGTGTGGAAAAGAAATGGCGCTAGACACCCTGTATAATTCCG
The DNA here is from genome assembly GCA_949316265.1 of Diarsia mendica. Classification (NCBI taxonomy): domain Eukaryota; kingdom Metazoa; phylum Arthropoda; class Insecta; order Lepidoptera; family Noctuidae; genus Diarsia; species Diarsia mendica. The sequence goes on along the minus strand of OX438903.1, from coordinate 18,863,037 downwards.
TCACGTTTCCACACTGGAACAAGACTAAGTTAGGACTGTTTTAAGACGTCATAGCAGATCAGCTGATTTCTGTTTATTTTTTTCGCAAAAAAAGCTTTTTACTATTATACCTACCCTTTTTTTTTTTGGTGGGTGGAAAATCATCAAATGACCCCCCCCACTCTAGGGCAGAGTAAGGGGAATGTCAGACCTCTATTAACTAAAAACCGAACCCATGTTCCTTCTTTGCCCTTGCGCCGAGGCCACGTCATCTCGTTCTATAATCCGCAGCCCCGACGGGATATATACCTACCCTTCTTAGTTGAAAGCACTCCACACAAATTCTTACATGTCATGACTGTGTTCATTGCACACTGTAATATTAGGAGATTATCAAATAGAAAACCATCTATCGCGGTTCATGAGATATAGCCTGGTGACAGACAGACGGACGGACTGACATCGATGTCTTAGTAATAGGGTACCTTTGGGTTTAACGGAACTCCCTCCTTTTTTGAAGTCGTTTAAAAATAACTAAGAATGAATTGTCCTGTCACCTCTTCTAAATAATCTGTGGCCTAACATATAACTGCGAACCATCTTACAAGTACAGAGCGAGTGGCAAATATTTGTTCTGTTTTTCCGCCTTCAACGACTATGACACACACTATTAAGTGGATACTTCTTTATGTATAGGCTACAGATTAACCTGAGCATTACTTTAGCGGCTGTTAATTAAAAATCAGTCTATGCATTGTTAAGGAAAACTTTTAATTATATTATTTTATTTATGTTTGTTTGGTGAAAGAAAACATCATCATCATCAGCCTAGCCAACTATGTTAATACCGGGATTTTACATGGAGCAAAGTCTGCCTATCTGAACTCCACAACCAAGAAAATACTGGTTAATACGACCCTTTGGTAAGACTGGTTGTCAGACTTTCAGATCAAAAAAAGAAAGAAAGATCTATACATGGCAGCTGAGACCATGGTCACCCATCCACAGGCCAACCTCAGCAAGAGTGGCTGAACCTTAAGATCGACCTGAGTGGCAGTTATTATTAAGCTACGAGCTCCACTTAACTCTTTGGTGAACGAAAAGATTCGTTGAAAAAAAATAAATTGACGTGATAAGGTCTCTTACGGTTTCCTAGGAATATGGCTAGAAAAAAGACTTACCCTAATAATCAACAGTACCCCTATAATTCCCGAAGGGTTAGGCAGCGGTGTAGGGTGAACTCATCTAATTCTGTGATTCGCCTAATTCGGTGATATTTGGTTTGAGCGGTATCATAGGGCTATACGAGTGCACAAATGCCTTTATCACGAAGTTAGATGAGTTCACTATACCTTACAGTACACTTTCCAACATAATAGGGAGAGATTATTGCCATCAACCGGACGCAATTCCAGAGTCCCTTGTACTGAATCAAGATAGTGTAAAGGTGACCTTTCTACCATAAAATTCCATAGATAATAAATAGACTAGCTTTTGCCCAGGGCTTCGCCCGCGATAAGATTTTTCATACAAACTTTCATCCCCTATTTAACTCCCTAAGGGGTCGAATTTCGTAAAATCCTTCCTTATTCCTTGTCTACAATATAAAGGGAACCTCTGTGCAACATTTCAGCTTTCTAGGTTCAAGGGTTTTGGCTGGGCGTTGATGAGTCAGTCAGTCAGGACTTCTCTTTTTATTTATATAGATAAATATAATAATATAAATAGATATTTAAAAATACAGAACTTCACCTACGTAAAACTAATGAACTTGAACCCTCAAAAAAAAAAATCTAAATAAGGCTCACCTTCCACGACAAAACAGATTTGCAATGGTAAAAACCATTAGCAGTTGTTATTGGTATCCTTATATTTTTTTTAGAATACGGCTCTAATGAGACCTTAGAAAGACAATGAGATAAATACTGGTGGTAGCTACCTATTCAATAAGGAGGCCAAAGGTTCCTACTTATTATAATTACCTACTAAGTATATTATTAAGTCCTATTACAAATGTCAATATCTTGGACGTAGAAAAATAGATGAAGAAACGATGAAGGTACTTACTTATAACTAGTTTAGTCCCTAAAGAGTTAGGCAGAGGTGTACCTAATAGTACAAAAACATACCTACGTTGGATGTAATAAGGGGCGAGCCTATTACCATCAATCGGACTGAGACAGGACACACAGGAAAGGACAGACTCCTTGGCTGTTACTAAGATATTCCTGCTGGAAATCTCCAATAGCAGTTTTAATCCGACCCGGGAATCAAACCCGTTAAACAGAAATAGCACCCCACGCTCAGCATTAGCGCTTGCGGCCGCTATCTAGACCAACGAGTTAGTCCTAAAAGCGTTTATCAATGATTCATTAATAATGTGCACATCACTTTTCAAAAAGTTCACAACTGTTTCTATAAAGTATTACCGAAATGTTAACTAACAGTAATATTAATAAGTACAGCTGTAACCGTTGGGGTCAGCTGCCAGTCTAACTCATCATCATCATTTCAGCCGAAAGACGTCCACTGCTGGACATAGGCCTCCCCTAAGTGTCGCCACATTGACCGGTCCCGTGCGTCTCTCATCCAGCAGATCCCCGCAACCTTGACCAGGTGCACGGTCCACCTAGTGGGAGGCCTTCCAACGTAACGTCTTCCGGTTCGCGGTCGCCACTCCAGAACTTTCCGGCCCCATCGGCCATCCGTTCTGCGAGCAATGTGCCCTGCCCACTGCCACATAAGTTTGGCAATTCTTCGGGCTATGTCGGTAACCTTGGTTCCCATGCGGATGTCCTCATTTCTGATTCGATCGCGCAAGGAAACTCCGAGCATAGCCCTCTCCATTGCCTGTCTAACTGGATGCAACTAAATACCAGCATTTTACGAATTTTAACGCAATTCAATTGATGATCCTATTATAATCTGCTAAAGTGGCCATTTTAGACCCCCAGTTTCCAGACAAGCAGTTGCTCTTTGTAAAATACTGGTATTTAGTTGCATCCAGTTAGACTGGCATTCGACCCCAACATAGTTTGGAAAAAAGCCGCAGGCAAATACTATTTACGTATTAAACTTGTCTCGGGCCAAAGTGGCCATGGTCAGGATTACGTATAGCTATTCCGACTTGTCAAGACAATCTTGTTTCCAAACAGAAGTATGTGAAAAAGCAAACGCCTCTCCGAAATGTATGAGCAACGACTCATAGCTCTGCAAATTTTTAAACTTGGAAATCTCTAACTAAACCGAACCCAAGTCGGTCGCAGCAAAGACAATCTTTACAGATTGTTCACAGGGGTTTTGAACAGGCTGCGGGTTGTTCGAAAAAGATACCGCGGCCTTGGACACAAAGGGCTAAAAAAGATCATGGGAGTATTTTACTCGGTAGAAGTCTGACAATCCCTACTGGTCCGCCCAGAGCAGGAGTCATTATTAGACTCAGATCTCTAAGTTGTTTAGGTAACACGTCTACCTAACCATTGACGGTAACAGGCATAATGTTATAACTTAAACAAATCTTGAAGACCCATCTTTTATCATCATAATAAAAACAGCTGTATATCTTAACTTTCTATCTAAAACATGTTTAACAATCTTATTTAGTAGGTACGCCCAAACTTCCAAGCGAGATTCCTAACAAGTAAAATACGAGTAAAACATGATTTTCTCCGAATTACTTAAAACAGTCACAAATTGTGAGACACCTTAAACCAAGTTCAAATGAAGAGGTCCAAATTTAACGAGTTGTCAAATAGCTGTTGCGTAGTTAATCAAAAAAGTAATCTCAGCTTGGATATGAGTTAACTTTAGCTCCCGTTTTGTTTACTGCCTCGAAATATTTTAATGTCCGTCGAAATTGGGGACGGTTTGTTTTTTCATGTTTGAAGTCTGAAAAACATGCTGTTGCCGAGGGCCTAAAGATTGGATGCGACAGATCACTGAGATGGCTTTTTTTTGGTGTGTGTCAAAATCATCATAACGGGAGACTGATACTGGCTAAAATCCTCCCATGTTCGTTCTTAGCCCTTTGTATTCCGGAACCGCGATATCTCTTTCCTTCCCTTCCATGTTACTGACATCTCTTTGAGACGCGGCGTGGAACACGAACGCGCCTTCTACACGGCCTGTCGTCATAAGACGGACGGACGGTGAGCTAGCCTATTACTCTGAGTCTAGCGTGGAGCATTGAGATGCCTCTGCGGCCGCTGTACTAGAGGTGGTACTTACTCTACAAACGTTCGAACTACGATACTAATGACGTTTGGAAACTGACAGCTTTTGTCAGTGTAGTGTGTTATGTAGTGGTCTCTGATTGCAAAGCACTTTCGGTGCCACCAATTTGATTACTACTGCCGGCTCGATACTATGCCGTCATGAGACTTTCGATGACACTAAATGTACTCGTACTAGATAGGTTTCGACGTTTTTAGGGTTCCGTACCTCAAAAGGAAAAAAAAGCGAACCCTTATAGGATCACTCGTGTGTCTGTCTGTCTGTCTGTTCGACCACTCCTGAGCCTAAAATTCTGAAAAAAAAATACAACAATTAGTTCAACACGTAATTAGATTACAGGAAAACCTATAAGAAGTCATTGTACGGAACCCTTCATGTGCATTGTGCAAGTCGAACTTGCACTTGGCCAGTTTTTTATACGTATTAAACGAAGACGTAATAATTTTGATTTTGAACCTAGCTCACCACGACCACGTCTGTTATTATGACCAGTCACTATCTGTAACAAGACTGATCGGAACCCAGGGCTATGCATGCAAGCAATTTTTTTTTTGTAGTCAAAGCTTCTGCGGCCAAAAGTCGTGGTCGTGGCCGTGGTGTGCGTGAGATCCTTTACCATATTATGTGGTTTGATGACCTACTCCTCGAGCTTGAAAGAAGAATACAGAATCAGAAATTCGGGTATAGGTGGTACTATCATCATCTGTATTGCCTTTACCCAACTATGTTTGGATTTCGCTTTCAGATTATCTAGATGCAGTTGAATACCAGTAGTTTAAATGAAGTGACTACCTATCTGCACAACCCAGCAAGTATTTGGTGATACAATACTCCTTGATATGACTGGTTGTTAGACTTTCGGATTACTGACTACATTTTATGACTGTCAAAGACACTCGGTGATAGGTGCTGCCACTTTCATATAATAATTTTTGGCTCAGCCAAATACCAACTTGCCACACTCGACTCAGTAGAACGCAGAGCCAGGAGGCTGATTGGTGACGCCAAGCTGGTTGCCAAGCTACATAGCCTGGCCCACCGCCGCAAAGTTGCATGTCTGTCGGTCTTCTACAGACTGTACTTCGGAGAGTGTGCGCAAGAGCTCCACGAGCTTATTCCACCATCTCCCTTCTTCCATCGAGAGACTAGGCGTACTGCAGGTTATCACCCATACCTTGTCGATGTTCCACACATTCGTACGAAGCGTTTTGCTAAGACTTTCATTATTCGTACAGCCAAGGAGTGGAACACCTTGCCTGCGTCGGTTTTCCCGAGTTCATATAACCCCAATCTATTTAAGTCGCGAGTAAATAGGCTTCTTCTGGGTAAGCTCGTTCCATCGTCGACCTCATCTCTGCCCTTAGGGCAAGATTGAGGTCAAGAGCGAGCCCATATTAAATAAAAAAAAAAAAAAAAAAAATAATTATTTGTTATCAAGTTAGAATACGCTCAACGGTTTTCTTGATTTGGCAGCATAAAATTATTGTGTTGTAATGCAAAGCCTACTTGCAAGAAATATAACACAGTACATATTCGGAATTCAGTCGGAAACTTTTGGTCTAAAATTCCTCATAATCTTCAGAGGAACGTCTTCAAATCCAGCTTTATACTCACAAAGAACTCACTGAAACCAAATCTCATTGTCAAAGGCAGCACAGGAACGAAGATCCGGAACTGCTACATAAATATATAAAAGCTAGGCACTTTGCTGTTGTAGTAAGGACATACAATTTGAAATTATATTGTTGCAGTAAGAGCAGTTTATGTAGAGCACTGTTTAACTATCACGCAGCGTACTTATATTTCCGATATTTGGAATTTCTATTGTATCGTGGGTGCGTTTACAAAAGCTCAAACTCACATGCACAAACACCCAGACCTGAAACAAGTACACGAGGCCATAGGAATATTTGTTCCGTGCGGGTATCGAACCCGCGTCACACAGCATAGCAGTCCAATTGCTCCCCCCCCCCCCCTAAAAGTCCCTTAAAAAGGACCCCAGACCCCTAAAAAAATCCCCAGGAAAAATTAGGGAAGGATTCTCTATTAAAAAGGAAGGTCGTATTGTTACGTGCGGGGACAAATTGTAACACTACCAAATAAACATAATATTAAAATATCTGTATATACTTTCTCCTTGGAGGAGGCCTATGTCAAAAGACAAGCTGTTTTTCTACCGATCGCCGATAGTTAATTGTAGTAAAGTAAGAAAAAGGTAGTTACTTAATTGAAGTCAATGATATGTAAGTTTAAACAGCAATAAAGGCTAATTTTATTTTATTTATTATATTATATACTTTCTCAATCGCAGTAATATTTCTTTCATTCGTTGCCGACTGATTGAGCTTTCATTTGCATTTCATTCGTAATAATAATTATGTTTGTGTCGATTAACTTTTGATACCGCAAAGTTGTTTTAAAGGAGAAAGTGCAGTGGTTTTTAATTAAATATGTGACACATTTACGTTTCATACGGCTGACTTCACCAGGAGCTTCACACTCAAGTCACACATGTGTCGAAACAGAGACTTACGAAAAAAGTTGGAGAGAGGTCGCAAAATTTTTTTTATAAAAAAATAAACAAGCTTTAATTAAAACTAGCTGATGCCCGCGGCTTCACCCGCGTGGATGTCGTTCAAATTATATACTAAAACCTTCCTCTTGAATCACTCTATCTATTAAAAAAAACCGCATCAAAATCCGTTGCGTAGTTTTAAAGATTTAAGCATACAGACAAACAAACAAACAGACACGACTTTGTTTTATACTATGTAAGGATGAAAAGAATTAAATTCAGTTTATCTATCAACGTTGAGCTCATATACAAGATTCAGTGTTCGTGCTTTAAACCCTTGAAGAGTTCTCTCGTGATGAAGCGATCCTAGCTGTAGCATCTCGGAATTTAATGGTTGGTCACCCATCCACGGATCAACCAGGCGGACACGGCTTAACCTAAAGATTGACCCAAGCGGTAGCTATAATCCTCAAGCTTTTCATGTATTTCAAGTACAGTAATTATTAAAAAGACATGTTGTTCAGATGGCTAAATTGCAACAATGCGTACCAAGTTTCACTTATAATAATTATTGTCCCATTAAACAAAACGGGCTGAAGATAAAACAGTCACCTAATTCTGAAGTCAGCGATGCAGATTTGCAACTCTTTTTAGTATTTTGGCTGTGTCTCGTGGAATGGTAATCTCTGGTATAATAATCTTCTGGCACGACATTTGATAGTGCTTGGTTTTATATCGATAGACAATTGTCGATGTTTTGTTAATTTATCACCAAAAATTATGAAAGATACGGTCGTTACCTTAAAGGAGCATCAGACTGACTCATCGATAGAGTGGTCGAAAGCGCGACTGTGATAAGGTCTTGGTATCGATTCCCGCGTCAGGCAATTTGTTATTGAGTTTTTCCATCAGGAATATCTCAGTAGCAACCACGGAGTCTTGATTTGTCAAGATTGATGCCATAGGGTCGTCTCTTGTTACAAAGGACGTAAACATAATTACTGGTGAAATGTGGGTGTACTAAAAGGACTGTATGACTGAACTTCAGTTTGAAAAACCGATGTAGGTACTCTAATAAAGTTTGAAATTACGAAATACAATGACAAAGTACTGAATTGAGAATGTTCATTATCGCTAAATAATACAGTTGATAGAACTAGACTGCCTGTCCACTGAAGCGGAGCGAGGCTGCGGAACGGAAAAACAGAAGTATTGAACAATAGGATTGCATAAAATCTGCCCTGTGTTCAATCAATGCAATCCTATTGGTTAATATTTTTTCTCTTCTTTTCTTCTTCTTTCTTCCTGCGTAACTCTTCGCTGATAACACGTTAATTTTAGTTACATTAATTTTAAGTTTATCGATAAAGTCAACTCCGTCCCAACACTAGTGAGTTCTCATCTGCTACACAGACGGCGAGGCATCCGTTTCACTAATGCACTGGGGCATTCCTTTTTAAATAAACCAGTATCAAGTCGTATTGTGTACACAGTTTGTTTGGCCTGTTGTGAATGGGGTGGTTTGATTGTGGGGTAAGTAGTGGTGTAGGTGTTAATTGTGACTTGGGCGGTTTAATAAAAAAACGAAAAATAAAATAAGTTTTTTTTAAATATTTTTTGGTATTTATTCCGTCATTCCCCTCACTGTTATTATAGGCGTTTTCAATATTAAATTACTAGTACCTAGTGTCTGATAACATCACACCTATAGAAGGCTTAGGCAGTGATGTACCTTATAGTACACCCACACTTTGCCAGTTTTATGTTTTAAGTTTCATATGATAGGAACGAGCTTATATAAACCCATCATCCGGGCACAAATAAAGACACCGTGGCTGCTACAGAGAAAATCCCGAAAGAAAAATCCAATAACTCTATAAACGACCCGGGAATCAAACCAGGACCAGGACCCCATTCTTAGAAGTCGTGTTCTGGCCGATCTATTAGCGAGGCAATAAAAACTGAATGTACAATAAACCTCTATCGTGGTCATATACGAACCCTCGACAAATTCCATCTTAAATACAGTGGTGGTGGTACAGTGGTGTCGAGGGTGGAATACGATTCGATCGTCTGATTTAAATGATCTTTCAGTGGAAAGATCATTTAAATCAGATGATCGAATCGTATTAAAACACAGACGTCTTAAGGCAAGTCAAAGTCCTATATAGGCAAAGAGACTTTTATAAGATTCCAGCTGAGATGGTGTGGGTGTCTCTAAAACACACGAAGAACGCAACTAAAAACACCAGTGAGCCTGAAATGGCGGTTATTTTAGAACCCTTTTTTTCAAATCATCAAATAACCCCTCCCGCTCTTGGGCAGAGCGAGAGGGAGTGTCAGACTAAAACCTACCCATGTTCCTTCTTAGCCCTTTATGTCGAGGCCGCGGTATCTCTTGCGAACAACCCGCAGTCCCGACGGGTATTTTAGACCCCTGAGGTCTATAACTACTCATGTTTACCCTCAATTCCTCTCGAAAGATTAAGCGCAGTTCTCTTCAAAGAAAATGCCTTTTTAAAATTCATGAGAAGCGATTGTCGAGTAGCTCCAGTGTTGAGTGATATTAGATTCAGGCCTTGAGCTACCCGGGGTTAGGAACCGCGCCTACCGCGACTTTTTACAGCGATATAAACGCAAAACCTTTCGAGGCTACGGGTTATTCGAAAGAGATACCAGGGCCCCGAGGCCGTCCGGACACAAATATAATATCGTCCGAATAGTAATATCGTCCCTGCCGTTTAGGAGAACATCAGTGACATATCGACCGCAGTGCTACCGACCGGGTCCAAATGTGAATCTAAACCATTCTCGCATCCACTGGAACACACAAAAATTTCAACAAAATCGGTACATCAGTTTAGGAGGAGTTCAGTCGAATACACACTGTGTTGCCATGTGACATTATGCTGAGCTGAGGCCCTTTCGGCATAATTAAATTTTACTGTTTTGTATAATTTTTAAGGTACTTTTGCCTTTTAAACACAATTTTCTTTCTCTCTATCTTTCTTTCACAGAAGTTTTTTTTTTTTTATCAGCCCACGCTGTCCCACTGCTGGGCAAAGGCCTCCCCCATGGCTTTCCAAGTTTGTTTGTTATTTGCTTTCTCCGTCCAATCTGTTAAGAATGAGTCCAGATCGTCACGCCAGCGTTTCTTGGGCCTGCCTCGGTTACGACGGCCGTCTTCAGGCACCCACTGAGTGACTATCTTTGCCCATCTGTCCGGCTTCATCCTGGAAACGTGACCCGCCCAGTCCCACTTTAACTTGGCAGATGTAACACCAACATCGGTGATGCCTGTCTTAGACCGTATTAATCGGAACCGCATTCGATCGGAGAGTCTAAGAAGAATTATAAATAAAGAAAATATGTGCAATAGCACCGTTACCAAAAGTCGTCATGAGCGAAGAGCCTTACATTTTAGCCTTGTTACCTGGTATAGGCTTCCACTTCATTCGGGATTTTAGTTGGCATTATCCACCTACAGGCAGAATTGGTCCACTTTTGCTGAAACTACAGGGGCTCGTAGTTGAACAGTCAAACTCAAACTCAAATCCTTTATTTCAATTAAGCCATTACAGGCACTTTTGTATGTCAGAAGAACATTTCACAAAAAAAAAACGAAACTACGAGTGCAATACGTCATTCCGAAAGCCACCACGCCGAACCACACGCCACCGAATGCCCGCAACAACGAACACTGCAAGCACGAAAGCACGCAGCGACGCAAACCGCAACAACGAATGCTCGAGACCCCGAATCACGGTACAGTACAGTAACTTTAGGAGTTGACTTGCAAGGTCAAGCAATTGACCATCCATTACAAAAAGTAAAAGTACATCAAGCCGTTTGTCTTCGCCGTTGTTGTTGTTGTGTGCCGTTTTTTTTGTCTATGTACTTTTAGATATTTGACTGCCATTACGGATCAGTCAGTGGCCCAACATAAATCTAGACTCTGCGGCAGCTACCTAGAAATTCCTAACAGCAATTTGCTAACCCAGAAATTAACTAAAGTTTTATCAAAACGGCATCAATTTTAATTTACGGATCTTAGTATAACCGGACCTCAGAAGGGAATCATAGAATTGAAACAACGGATAAATCAACGCAATAACAATGTTTATTATAAATTATTCAACCTAGATCAGTACATAATATAAATCACATCATTTTACTAACCTTAAAACTTGTCACTCCGGTGCCTCGTTCAAGACTGACCCATGTCGGGAACTTGATAACTGACAATTCACTTCAATGTCAAAATGATTTTATAACTGACAGTGACACTTTGAAATATTTAAAAATGACATAAACGTCACTCGACTATATCAAGCTTATCCATGGACTGTTAACTATAATATCAATCTACCCTCGCATAGATAAGTCTTGTTACATTAGTGACCAAACAAGTTTAAAAATAGTTGAATCTTTGAGAACTCTTGCGACGTTTTCAACTATCTAAAAATACCTTCCCAATCTGATTTATAAACTATCATAATATAAAAACAAAGCCAATCTCCGTGTTACCCCTAACGGGAAAACTTACCCAAAAACGTGTACAAAATAATACGAAACTTATATTGTTTTTTATCCTCCAAGGAACATTTAAAACCACAGTGGAGACCCAAGCGGATTTCATATGAATATAAAAAAGGAAGCTTTTCAAAATTGAATTCATAACTTGTTCAGGGGAAACTATGTTATATACTCCAGGGACATAAGTTTAAAACTTAAAATCACTGGATTTTATACCTAAAGTTTCTAGTCCTCTTTTTATGACTTTACCTATTTAAAACCTTATAAACGTGGCCCACAAGGGTCCTGCATAGGGTTGCGTAGCCAGAATATTGAATAAATAAAATCTTCTTTAATCTTTGCTATTTTGTCCATACAAACTTATTTTGGCCAAAAAATATTCTAAACATACACACATAAAAATACTTTATGTCTGTCTGTCTCTGAAACGGTTGGACTGATTACTGGCTGATAGATAATATATATTTTTTTTATTATAATACAGGCTGTAAATCAGCACGTTTTGAACGTCACAATTTTTCTATAACATTTCTTCGTATACCAAGCCTCTCCATAGTTTATTTGTACCGACTGCATGTCAAAGTCGTAATAGATGATGAAAAAATAGTTAATTCAGATAACAATCACTATCCTAAATAATGTAGGCTGTCCAGGTGAGTATTTAAAAGTATTAATTTAATATTATAAAAACTTTTTAACAAAAAATAAAACCGACTTTAAAAAAAAAACACAAAAAAGTGCAAAATAAACTTTAGAAGAAAAATCAGTTTCTGAAGTCGGTGACTTTTGTTTGTTTGATTTAGTTTTTTTGCCACCGACTTCAGAAACTGATTTTTCTTCTAAAGTTTATTTTGCACTTTTTTGTGTTTTTTTTTTAAAGTCGGTTTTGTTTTTTGTTAAAAAGTTTTTATTTTTCACTTTTTAGTCAAATTCAAATTCAAATCGTTTATTGCAATCCATAATGTACATTTTTACAGGTGGTATAAAATAATTTTAGACACAATTATGGACCCTGTCGGGCACAGCAATTTTCTATATAAAATAATTAAAATAATTAGAAAATAATTAGAGAGAGGAAGAGCGCTTCTTTTATTTAATATTAAAGTTGGTATTATTTCTATACCTATCTTATATCTAATAATCTATATATCTATATTTATTTACTTATTCTATTAATATTATAGCAGTCTATCTATTCTTTAATTATTAAGTTAGTTATTATTAAATTACTTATTTGTTTATCTACTTGGTTTCAAAAATTTTGTTTTAATTTTATTAGTACTTACCTAGTTAAACGTTTTAATTATGTATTATCATCGGATTTATCTGTTAAATATTCGTGTATTGTATAGTAGCTTTTTTTAATTAAGTATTGCTTCAATTTATTTACAAATATATAGGTTTTCTTTTGTTGCTTTATGTTTTCTGGTAATTTATTATATATTTTTATGGACATGGAATATGGACTAGATTGGTGTAGTTTAAGACGGGAAGGTGGCAAATTCAGTCTATTTTTATGTCGCAACGAATAATTAGTTTGTACGTCTCCCCGTGTGCTTTATGAATCCGGATATTTGCGGACTAGTTTACATAATTCCAATACATATATACTAACTAACGTGAGAATCTTGTGTTTCTGGAAGTAAGGTTTGCAACTGTCTGTTGATTCTATATTCATCCAAAGTCTTCGAAGACTTTGGATGCTGTTGGAAGAAGGGAAATTGGTCTATAATTACTTGGATCTGTTTTTGCGTTCTTTTTATGAATGGGTTTTATTAAAGCTTTTTTTAATTGATGAGGGAAAGTGCCTTCTTCGAAGGATTGGTTTATTAATTTAAAGAAAGGTAGGGTTATAGTTCGTCAGCGCACTGTCTGAATAGAGTAGGAGGGAGTTCGTCTATGCCGTGGCTATTTTTATTTTTAAGGTTTTTTAATATCTGGTTTACTTCATATCCGTCAACAGGGGTAAGAAACATGGTGTTTTCAGTGGGGTTCATCACTGATGTTTTTGTCTGTGTACTGCCAGATGTTTGGGTGTACTCTCTCCAATTGACGCAAAAAAGGTATTAAAAACATTAGCTACTTGTTTTGGTTCACTAATTAGGTTTGTTGTTTGTAATGTTATATTGTCCTTTTCTTTTTTTGTTTTTTTATTTGTCCGTTCTTTAACAATGTTCCACATGGTTTTAATTGATGTTTTTTTATTTGATGATTTATTCATTTTACATATGTAATGTAATTTTTTTGCCGTTGTTACTGATTTTTTTAGGTATTAGTGGTTCACATGTTTATGGGTCAATGTGACAATGTAGTTTTTTTTTGAGTTTTGTTGATTTTTCAAAAACCGCTTGTCCGATTTTGATAAAAGGGACCATTTCGGAAGTATACCCTTTCCAACAAAAAAAGAATTTTTCAAATCTGTTAGCAAGTGACGGAGTTATGCCCGAACAAACATAAAAAAAAAAATACAACTCCTTCTTTTTTTTAGAAGTCGGTTAAAAAAAATTGAAAGGTAGACTTTAATAAATTAGTCTCAAGTTTTAAAGAATGGAAAAGTTAACTTAATTAATTTCTGTCGAATGATAATTGGTAAATGTGCTTGATTGAATTAGAAAAAATCTGATTGAATTAGACTATTCGATAGTTTTTAATTAAATATTTTTTTATGAAATATTTTAACTGTCTCGTTGGTGTAGTGGTTCGATTATTATTTACCGGATCGGGCAAATTGTTTTTGAGTTTTTTTCATTAGGAGTTTTTCAGTACCAGTCAGGGACAGGGACCACATATTCTAGGATTTTTACAAATTTCATTCAAACCAATCATTTATAATTTAAAGTCAAGAAATTGCACTTACATTAATAATAGTGACATTATCGAATTATTTCGTGAAAAATTAAAGCAAAAAAAGGGCAAAGGAAATACTGATTGACTGAGGATCAACGCACAGGCCAAATTCTTCAGGCTATAAGAAAGTTAAAACTCACACGTTTTCCTCTGATAAAAAAAAAAAAAATTCGACCTGTTGAAATAGGGGATGAAACTTTGTATAGAAAATCGTCATCTATCTATCTATCTATCTATAAAAATAAAAAGAGAAGTCCTGACTGACTGACTGACTCATCAACGCCCAGTCCAAACCCTTAGACCTAGAAAGCTGAAACTTTGCACAGAGGTTCCCTTTATAACGTAAACAAGGAATAAGGAAGGATTTTTCGAAATTCAACCCTTGGGAGTTAAATAGGGGATGAAAGTTTCTATGGAAAATGCGAAGCGGGCGAAGCCGTGGGCAAAAGCTAGTTTTTTTGATAATTATTTCCGACATTCACGCGGGCGAAGCTGCGGGCACAAACTAGTCAAAAATAAAACACCTTATAGATCTTAATTCAGTTGCTAAAGTCAGACAAGGACAATGCCCGGTTACTGTCATCCAGTATAAACAATTACCCATTCCAAGCTAATAACCACTTAGAACTTGCTAACGCTTTGTTCTTTAAAACCTCTAAAACAAAACGATACAGACTTATTATGATCTTACCTAGACACCATTATCATGTTTAAAATAATATCTCTTTAGGTCTTGTATACGTCCTCGTGCGATACAATACAACGCAACCGTCAAGCGTTTTGCACGCCCGCTCCCGTCACTGTTTCATAAATGATGTCACGTCACGGTCACTCGTGGGTGTCTCTCGAAAACTTTTTTATTCGTTCTTACAATAGTTGGTTTAACATATTAATTGTCTAACTTTGCTATGGGCCACATCATGCGACGTCGTCGTATGATCATCATCATCATCAGCCTATATATGTATATAATATTCTCATTGCAGGGACTCAGGCCTCCTCTCTAGGAGAGGGATGAGCTATAATCCACCACGTGGACCCAGTGCGGGTCGGTAGATAACGCATGTCTTCGAATTTTTGGTTCTAAGACATGCCAGATTCCTTACGATGTATTCCTTCAACGTTTTGAGAGCAGTGGTGATGAAATAAATTACACAAAGTAATGCGTCTTCCTGGGTTCTACTGACCCAAAATGCTTTGACTGATCTGGTAATCAAATCGAATACCTCATGCTCAGAAGTCACGCACCATTAAAGCTACGACGTTTTTTTTTATTATTTCGTAGCCTAATAGCTCGTGGCCTAGGCACAATATACCATTATGATGTTTAAAATAGCACCTCTTAACAAAGTTACATTCGCAAAGGGAGCATGCATTTCGTACGAGAGCTCCCGAAGGAATCGTTCGCCGGTCTAATGTTGGTCTTATCTAGAATTGGTTGACATGTATTGTGTCGGAGGTTAGGAGAGGTCGTAGTCTGAAATATTGTGAATTTACATAGAATTTAGCTTTAGTTTCGAATACTGACGGTCTCGACGGTTGAGTAGGTTTGAAGCGCTATTGCTGAGCGTGAGATACTGGGATCGAGTCTCGGGTCGGCCACTTTGTTATTGGATTTTTGTTAAATTTCTGAGCAGCAGCCAAGGAGTCAGTCGATAATAGATAATTTCAAAATATACGAAAGGACATTTCAATTTAATTTATTTGTAAAAAAGATTTTAAGAGGAATATTTCATAATGGATAGCATCACTATCCACGATTTTTTTGTACTGGTATACATAGCCCTGTCTCTATGAGGAAAACGACCGTGTTTTTGATATTTACCTAAATAAATGTCTGAGATATTTTTCTACTACTAATTTAAAATATTCTGCAAAAAATTTGTATTCCCGAAGAACCACAAAACCACACGTCGCCGATGCAGCGTACCGTATTCTAAATCAAAATGTCCACAGAATTTCGTACACAAGGTCACCCATCATGCGGTCACGAAGAACGGGCCATAAATAAAACCTCATGCAATGCAAAAACTTGGTCAGCCTAGTGGACATAAAATCTTGCTGATGTAGAGGGCATTTTACTGTCCCCTGGCCGTGTAAAGTGGGAGTAGGGCTTGGCCTTACCATGATATCATTGTGTTGCGAGATTTTTTAAGTTTGACGAAAGTAAAAATCGACAGGTGCTCGGGTGGGACTTGAAGACCCACCGAGCACCGGTCATTGCCGTTAAGCCGGGCTTGCCATGACTGGATTGGTTTTCGGTTGGGTTACATACCGAGTTTTCGTTGTTGCGGTTTGCGTCGCTGCGTGCTTTCGTGCTTGTGTTGCTGCGGAGGCGTCGTGCTTGCAGTGTTCGTTGTTGAGGGCATTCGGTGGCGTGTGGTTCGGCGTGGTGGCTTTCGGAATGACGTATTGCACTCGTAGTTTCGTTTTTTTTTTTGTGAAATGTTCCTCTGACATTCAAAAGTGCCTGTAATGGCTTAATTGAAATAAAGGATTTGAGTTTGAGTTTACTCCGTGCCTCGGAAAGCACGTTAAGCCGTTAGTCCTGCATTCATTAGATCTTTGACAGTCGCGAGTGGTCATCAGTGATCCGAAAGACGGACAAGATGAGAAGAGATACTTTGTGGTACGTACGGTACATGGGTGGGATTCCCGGGTCCGTGGCTTAGGCCCCCAGTGGTCGACGCACCTGTGGCCGACGCCCCCGATACGATTAATTTAATTTCTTTTTTTTGTGCTTTTTCACTTAGTACAGTAAATGAGAAAAGTGTTTCACCCTATTAATAAAGTATTTTTCCTTGCTAAACAAAAGTTATCTATCAAATTTTAATAGCAGAGAGAATAGATCGCCACTTAACCTTATCCTTACACACCTTTTTCCCCGTATGCATATTTATTAAGTACAAACATTCTCATTTGTTTCACAGTTGAATATGTTTAATAATTATTGTTACAAAGATAAAAGAACATTTAATTATGTAAAAAGTTAGTTGCTCTGCAGTAATTTTTAAGACTGATTATTATAATTAAGTTAAATGATTCTCTTGATTATAGGTGATGAAAACTGTGATTTATATAAAAACAAATACTAGATTTCTTATCGAGATAAATATATAGGTAAATAAATAATGAAAAATAACTAAGACTTTAAATTTTCAAAACATACCTCTAATATAAAAGCATTTCTATGATATAAATATAATTACGATTTAATGTTATGCATAATATATAATTATGTACTTACAATCAATTTAAGTACATTTAATATTTTTGTAAAACAATTTTTGTTCCTGACAGTACATTTGATCAAAAATTACTTTGAATTCAATTAATCGAATCGGGGGCGTCGGCCACAGGTGCGTCGACCACTAAGCCTAAGCCACGGACCCGGATTCCCGACCA
The DNA here is from genome assembly GCA_949316265.1 of Diarsia mendica. Classification (NCBI taxonomy): domain Eukaryota; kingdom Metazoa; phylum Arthropoda; class Insecta; order Lepidoptera; family Noctuidae; genus Diarsia; species Diarsia mendica. The sequence goes on along the minus strand of OX438903.1, from coordinate 18,845,522 downwards.
CCGTAAAGCGACCGATGAAAGTTATTTTATTTTGAGACTATTTTACGACTTCCTTTTCCGTTTCTCCTCAACTTGTGAAGGCTAAGCGCGAGAAAAAATGGCATATTAAATTATAGTTTTATAATGATTAATGACAATACTAGTTTTCATTTTGTTATTTTATTTCTTAGTATTTTTTTTGGCAAGAAGGATGTAAACTACGACTGCAATGACTAAGTTTTTCAAATCTTATAAAAAATGTACGTCTTGTACCTTTTCTCGAATAGGCTCGAATCACATCAAAGTGAGTTACGATCGACAAAAAACGGTAGGAGTAAACTAAATATGAATCCAGTTGACACTTGACAGGTATTCAATTTGCGAATAATATTCAATTTTATACGTCAAGAGTGCCTGTCGGACTATCGACTATCGTGCAAAGTGTTCGTACTATATTTTATATTAATGGTTTTTTTTTTATTGGATTGCGAGAGATGGAAATATGAGTGGATTGGAGTGTTGTATTTTTGAGTGTGTTGTGTCTCTTAGGTCTTTTATTTAATTTTATTGATTTGAGGCAGCAAGTTTTAAAAGGGGACAACGTGAGGTAGGTACTTAAAGAAACTATTATTGACGTTCGTGCTTTGTCAAGCCTACGAAGATGTTTTGTATTCCCCTTTCTCCCCCTTGATATCAATTCGTTGTTTGAATTTGTTGAAATCAAAATGTTTAGAAAAAGTATGGTCTAGGTTCCGTTCCTATAATTTTTCATCACGGTCGTAAAAATGGGTAGTTTTTTGCCATTTTTGAAAGACCTTCTTCCATTACTTTTTACTGCTGAAAAAAAGAAAATGACAAATACTTCTAAAAACAGGAGACCTAGGTAGATTTTATGCATAAAATAATTATTGCTCTGGAGCCATTATTCAGGAAGAAGAAAGGGAAATACATTTCTGTGGAGAATCACAGCCTGTTCCCTCTTCAGTTTGTTATTTATTAAACATGGCATTCTACTTTATCACGTTCACGTTCTCCGATACTGACGTGTTACAAAAGACACGGGCATCACTTGTTTCCACTACGTGGATATAATATACTAGCTGTTGCCAGCGGCTTTGCCCGCTAAAACTCAAAAATTATCCCACGGGACTGAATTGACTTGAATTGGGACAAAAACTATCCTATGAGTTAATCCAGGTTATAAACTATCTGTGTACGTAATTACGTAATACGTATTAGTAGTATTTGTCACGGTGACTTGTCGTCGTGACAATCACACGGTGACTTATCTCATGCTTGAAACTTTTTCTATCATAAAAATGTTTTTTTTTTTCACAGGATCACTATGGTAAAACGCTTGATTCTTGAGCGTGTAACGCATGTGACGTCGCAATTCGTATCACCTGAAGTCGGGGGCGTTACGATGTCAAGCAGATGTTTTCTTGACTATAGGAATGACCCAAGTTTGTTTGCTTTTTATGAACGATACAGAGCAACATTATTATTAATACTTAAGGTAGGATAATTATAACGAATGACAAAACGTTAATCATAATGTTAGTGACCATACATACATACACTAACTCACGCCCTTTTCCGAGGGGTGTGAGCAGCAACCACAGAACGCCTCCTGCTACGATCCTTACATACTCCTACGCACTACGCACCTGTACTTTCTAAAGAATGTCACCAATAAGATAAGTGGATGTCTTTCTTTCTAGCGCGTTGGGGTCCCGGCGTTAGCTGACCATGTCATTGTCAGTTCAAAAACTAATACCGTAGAGCATGTTCATCAAAAAGCTAACTTGTTTCCAAAAAACATAAGACGGCCATGAAAAACTTTACAGACGGAAGAAATCACAAATCAGAGACACTATTAATGGATAATATCACAGCTAATCACTAAAACTGTTGACATCAATGCTTTATGGCTTGTCATACCATAAATAAAAGTCATAAAGTTAAGCACCCATAAAAATAAAAGTGATGCAAGTTTCTCCCATTTTCTTCGTCCAAATTACTTAAGGACATCTTTCAAGTTGTTTGGGTTATAAAAATAAATATTTTATTTGACAAACTTCAATTAGAAGTTGGAAGATGAGACTTTGAGGTATAATTTGTTTTTTTGTATGTGTTTTTAGATGAAATAAAGGTCGACATTTTTGTTTGCTAGACGTTTAACCTTTACAGTAATTATTCTTGAGGGAAAAAGAGATAGAAAGAAAATTAAAATTTAGAGTTATTGTAGGTTCTGCGAGTTTTTCGAAAGAAAAGAAAGAAAGAAAGAAAAATTATTTATTGATTTCACAACAGGACTTGATCTTATTGACAAAAAATTAAAAGTTAACAAAGTAAACATGAGATACACTTAAAATTAGGACATAATTATAATATATTAAATTTAAATTAGTCCCGTGCGAAACCAAAAGGCCACTACCTCAGCATGGTGCTGTAACATTTGAGACAAATGTCACAGCGCTGGTATTCTGATAGGGCCCATTGGTGACGCCAAAGAGATACCGCGGCCTTGGACACAAAGGGCTAAGAAGGAACATGGGTGGTTTTTAGTCAGTAGAAGTCTGACAATTCTTACCGGTCAGCCCAGAGCGGGAGGAGTCATTTGATGACTTCCCACCCTCCAAAAAAAAGAGTCATTAAGAGTCATTAGAGGTAACTGGCAAAATGTGGGTGTACTTTTAGGCCCATCTTTAACTAACCCTTCGGGAATTACAGGCATGATGTCACGTTATGTTATATAGAAACACAAACAAACACACGTACAAAAAATCAAACTAAATACTGATAATAAATACTTCAAGAGGTAACGATTATGCAATTCTGTACTACCGTTGAGAGAATAAAAACATTTATCTACCCAAATATCATATACCCTCTCTAATTCGTTCAAAAACCATAGGCAATGACCAGCATTACCAACCAGCAGAAATAAATGGAACTGTTATGAACTCATAACCTACTGAAAACAGTATGATAAGAGTTTAAATTTGGAACAGGTGTCAAATTCAAGTGAGTGTCTGTTACTAGAATCTACATTAAAACAGATATCGATACGAAACCGATTTTAATTTTAAATCGCACGACATTTTGTAACTTTTTTTTTTCAACTATCAATGATAACTACCATTACTATAATAAATAATTTGCTTCTGTATGTGTTCAATTTATTTTTTATTGCATTACACTGGTAACAATGCTGGTCATTTCCCTATGGTTCCTGAACCCATCATAGAGCCCTTATAATATTTGGGTACATAAAGTAGTGTATGCAACTATACATAATTAGGCACAGTCGCATAAACTACTATTATAATCTCATCATCATCATCATCATTTCAGCCAAAAGACGTCCACTGCTGAACATAGGCCTCCCCCAGGCGTCGCCACATTGACCGGTCCCGTGCGTCTCTCATCCAGCGGGTTCCTGCAACCTTGACCAGGTCATCGGTCCACCTAGTGGGAGGCCTTCCAACGCAACGTCTTCCGGTTCGCGGTCGCCATTCGAGAACTTTTCGGCCCCATCGGCCATCCGTTCTGCGAGCAATGTGCAATGTGTGTGTATTATAATCTACGTGAATCTAATAAGTAGCTGTCGCCAGCGGCTTCACCGGCTACAACTCGAAAATTATCCCACAGGAAAATAATATCGGGATAAAAACTATCCTATGTGTAAATCCAGGTTATAAACTATCTGTGTAGGTGTACCAAATATCCAAATCCGTTCAGTAGTTTTTGCGTGAAATAGAGTAACAAACATCCTTAATTACAAACTTTCGCGTTTATAATATTAAGGCGAGGTTGCAGTACTTTGTTTTTATGTACGCACGACCTCACCCCCCGTCCTGCCACGCGAGCGATATAATGCCTAAATTTAGACTGTTTTTTCTCTCATGGAGAAAAATGATAAAGAAATTATACATTATGTGACCCGAGATAATACACATTTTTTACGACCTTTATTATGATATAAGTTTTATTTTTCAAAGTCTAATATAACTCAAGTAAAACGATTATTTAGCCATCATTTGGACATGTCTTTGCGATTTAATTGGATGCAGTGAAGTGTAAGTAATCGTTTATCGCATGCCCGACATTCATGATCAAAGAGTCAACTATGTAATACATTTTTTTCCAAATATAAATCCGTTCCATGTACGAGTAAAACGCTATTGTTGACGACGTTTATCGGGGTAACCTCGCCTTAAGTAGGAAGTAGGATATTTGCAACTTAATGCACTTCTAACTTATTGAGGCATACACAATACCAACAATTCTACCGATATTAGAGTTAAGCGGCTCTTATTTAATTACTGCAGCAAGACATTTCCCGTTAAATCTGTGCGCTCAAAGGGATGACGTGTACGACTTGTAATCTGTGCTCATAGTGCAAAAAATATGGGAAAATGCGAATGTAAGGAATAAATAGCCCGCGGATTTTAGTACTAGATGACGTGGCCTCGGCACAAGGGCAAAGAAGGAACATGGGTTCGGATTTTAGTCAGTAGAAGTCTGACACTCCCCTTCACTCTGCCCAAGGGTGGGGTCATTTGATGATTTTCCACCCACCAAAAAAAAAAACAAAAGGAATGCTTATAGCGATAGAATACATCATGACATAATACCACACCTATAATCTCCGAATGCTTAGACAGAGGTGTATTTAATAGTACAGTCACTAGCCCGAAGGAACACAAATGACATCAACTATTTGCTAGTAAAAGTCCTATCAAAATCGATGCAACCGTTTCCAGACTGACAGAATGGTAAAAAAATACGATGGTTTCATAATACGTACCTATAGTTTCATAGTTTCCGTAAAAGCACATACTTAACCCTCCTTTTGGGCTTCGCCGCAGTCGGGTAAAAGTTATTAGGTATTTTGAAATTACATACACACATTTCAATATTATTTCATTTGTTTATATAAGATTCATCTAACTAAAAACCTAAATAGCTCAAAATTGCAACAAACACCCTTCCGTAGAAATAAGCACAGCTCTTCCTCCACCCCACTGTTTTGCAAGGCAAATATTTTAAATGCCTCTTGACTCCGCTCTGCAGTAAACCCTATAGTTAATAGTAGTATTTAGTCTTTGGATGTGTACCGGACAATATTTATTACAGTTTTTAAATGAGCTGAGGTTTTTACTGTACTGTTTAATGTAAGCTTGCTGGGTTTGAAATTTCTTTTTCCCATTCTAGACAATGGGGAATGATTCCTTCGATTAGTGGAGGATTATTTTTCTTATCTTTATAAGAAACTATTGCCGTGGCACTAATTCAGACTTTGTTGGCTGCTACTGAAATATTCCTGATGATAAAACCAAATAATAAAGGGTGGGCCAAAAATTTTTGCAAATAGCAACACTGGATTTTTTTATAAAACGTTCGAGGGAGGGGCGCGCAGGTGGCGGGAAACTGTGCGCCACTTCATGCAATTTTAGTTACGATGGAGCGCTTCACGAGACAACAGCGTGCTTTTTGTGTAAAACAAATTTACAAAAACAATGATTCCAACGTTACTGTACGACGCCTGTTTAGAATTGAATACGGATTACGCCGTGTAAGTGAGTGTCAAAGTGTTAATTTGATCCAAGCTTGGGTTGACAAGTTCGATCAAACGGGATCGAAAATGAATATTAAACAAACAGGGAGGCCACGATAAAACGACAGTATGGGCTGCCATATCAGCAAAGGGAATTGGTCCGTATTTCTTTGAAAATAATCAAGGAAATAATGTGACTGTGAATTCAACGGAATACGTCAAGATGTTGCAACACTTTTTGATGCCGCAGTTGCATGAATTTCAAGGGTACAGCATCAGGACCTGGATGCAACCAGATGGAGCAACATGCCATACTACGTCAAATGTGAGTTTACCGGTAGTCAAAGAAATGAATCCGAACAAATTGATTTCTCGCAGAGGTGATATCCCATGGCCTCCGAGAAACCCGGATCTTACAGTTTGCAATTTTTTCTTATGGGGATAGCTGAAAAGTCGAGTGTACCTTAATAAACCGACGACAATATCCAAATTAAAACATTAAATCCACGAGGAAATAACAGCGATCCCCCGCAGCATGTGTCAGCGAGTTTTCCAAAATTGGGGTAGTCGATTGCAGGAGTGCCAAAAACGAGACGACGCACATTTGGATGAAGACATTTTTAAATAATAAATTTCATTAAATGATTATTACGTTATATAAATTATCAACAAAATAACATTTCATGTTTCAAAAGTGCAAAAATTTCTGGCCCACCCTGTACTTTGCACAGTTAGCCCTACCCGAGAAATCAAAACCTTAACCTCACAAAATTTCCAGAAATTTATCATAAGGTAATTGATCGACTTTTTCATTATAGAAAAAAAAAGTATTAGTCTCACACAAGACAAAAAAAATTTACAAAATATTAACAACAACCCAATAAACCCAATAAAAGAAAAGCTTAATTAAAAATTTTGAAAAAAGCTCATCATCATCATCATCATTTCAGCCAAAAGACGTCCACTGCTGAACATAGGCCTCCCCCAGGCGTCGCCACATTGACCGGTCCCGTGCGTCTCTCATCCAGCGGGTTCCTGCAACCTTGACCAGGTCATCGGTCCACCTAGTGGGAGGCCTTCCAACGCAACGTCTTCCGGTTCGCGGTCGCCATTCGAGAACTTTTCGGCCCCATCGGCCATCCGTTCTGCGAGCAATGTGCCCTGCCCATTGCCACTTAAGTCTGGCGATTCTTCGGGCTACGTCGGTAACCTTGGTTCTCATGCGGATGTCCTCATTTCTGATTCGATCACGCAAGGAAACTCCGAGCATAGCCCTCTCCATTGCCCTTTGGGTGACTTTGAGCTTTCTGATAAGGCCCATTGTGAGCGACCACGTTTCGGTCCCGTATGTAATCACTGGCAACACACACTGGTCATAGACTTTCGTCTTGAGACACTGGGGTAAGTTGGACGAGAAGATACCGCGCAGCTTCCCGAACGCTGCCCAGCCGAGTCGGATTCGACGATTGACCTCTTTCTCGAAGTTAGATCTACCCAACTGGACCGTTTGTCCCAGGTAGACATAATCGTCCACAACTTCGAGCGTAGAGTCTCCGATCTTGATAGGAGTGGGTGTTACATGAACATTCGACATAACCTTGGTTTTGTCCATGTTCATTTTAAGACCCACTCTTTCAGAAGCTCTACTGAGGTCATCGAGCATTTTACTGAGGTCTTCCATGGTCTCAGCCATGACCACTATATCGTCGGCAAACCGAAGGTGAGTGATGTACTCGCCGTTGATATTGATGCCAAGTCCTTTCCAATCCAGAACCTTGAAGACATCCTCCAATGCAGCGGTGAACAGTTTCGGAGATATGACGTCTCCCTGTCTCACACCGCGCTGCAGAAGGATAGGTTCCGTGGTCTGGTCCTGAAGTCGGACTGACATGGTGGCGTTTTTGTACAAACACTTCAACACCTCGATGTACCGGTAGTCAATTTGGCACCGTTGGAGAGACTGCAGTACAGCCCAAGTCTCGATCGAATCGAAGGCTTTCTCGTAGTCCACAAACGCTAAACAGAGAGGCAGGTTATACTCTTCGGTCTTCTGTATAACTTGCCGCAGCGTATGTATGTGGTCTACGGTACTGAAGCCTTTTCGGAATCCGGCTTGTTCGGGAGGCTGGAAATCGTCGAACCTGCGTGCGAGACGATTCGTGATGACTCTTGAAAACAACTTGTAGACATGGCTTAGAAGTGAGATGGGCCTATAGTTCTTCAACCGGGCATTGTCACCCTTTTTGAAGAAGAGCACCACCACACCCCTGCACCAAGCCTGCGGCGTTTTCCCCTCGAGTATGACGGAATCAAACAACTTCTGAAGGGCCTTAAGGACCGGTTTGCCACCCGCCTTCAGCAGTTCGCCCGTAATTCCGTCATCACCCGGCGCCTTGTTGTTCTTAAGCTGTTTCAGAGCCATCCTAATCTCGTACAGGCTGACATCCGGGATGTCTTCGGTATAGTGTCGGGTCAGTCTAGCTCTGGGGTCTTTCGCTAGATTTTCGACGGGTTGACTAGTTGACGTGTACAGCTGCCCATAAAAACTCTCGATCTCTCTCAGAAGCTCCGGTTTGGCGGACACGATCCTGCCATCGTCGGTTTTCAGTTTCGTGAGCTGGCTCTGCCCAATAGCCAGATCTCTTGCAAATACCTTGGAGCCTTTGTTCCGTTCAATTGCGTCTTTAATACGCTCGGTATTAAAGCGGCGGAGGTCGCTCTTCAAGGATTTGGAGATCCGTCTATTGAGCTGCCGGCATTGCCGAGCCTCGTCCGAAGACTGCAGGATCATCTCACGCCGCTCCTTCATGAGCTGGAGAGTGTGATCTGAGAGTTTCTTGATCTTATTTGCACGACGTATCTTAAAAAATTTAGACCCAGTCGTATGGACAGTTTCCACGAACCCGTCGTTGTAATCGTCCACTGAGCTTCCTAGGCATTCGAAGCGATTCTGAAGTTCAAGCTGAAAGCTCTCGGAGTTATGGATTTGGATCTGTGCTGGACGGAGCGTAGACTTCATCAGTCGTGACCTTTCCAGCTTTATATTGATGTTCAATGTGCCTCTTACCATTCGGTGATCGCTTCCGGTTTTCACCGAATTGATCACAGAGACATCATTGAACATTTGCTTGTTGGTAGACATGATGAAGTCAATCTCATTTTTAGTCGCACCATCGGGGCTCTGCCAGGTCCACTTCCTGTGCTCACGTTTTTTGAAGAAGGAGTTCATCATAAAGAGGCCCTCCTTCTCCATAAAACTGGCCAGTTGGTGACCAGTTGGTGGTTGGTTGGAAAAAAGCTCACGACCTTAAAAATCTAATTGAAAAAGAATAAAATAACTTCAATGAATATCGATGTTTACAGCTTTTCCTAACGTGTCTGTTTCTCGAAGATAATATACTTAGATGTAGCAATAATAATTTTACCTTATTACATAACTAAGGAATATCCGTCGGGGGCTGCCTTTTCTATAGGAAATTTCAACAAAAATTTTATCATACTCAAGTGTATTTTATGTCGTCGTTAAACATCTACAATTCTAAATAATTGTATTCATGTTACTAGAAAACAATGGCAGCCCCCGACGGATATTCCTTAGTTATGTATGATTATGTACTTATTACGGATTTCAGGAATGAGTTCGTGGGTGACGTGATTATAGGAAAGCTCGTCACCCACGAACTCATTCCTGAAATCCGCATTGAAATGAAATCAGACAATACGTTTTAATTTTAATGATATTGCAATATAATTGTTTCACACTAATATAGCAGCGCCCCCTAGTGAGTTAATCTACGAACCCATTGCGGACAATTCGTTTTAATATTAATTAAGGCAATATTATTTTGCACTAATATTGTAGCGCCCTCTAGTGAGTTACAGACGTAACTTTTAATGTTTGAGAACATGCAAGCTACCACGTAGACATTGCTGAAAACCTAATTGTAATCGGACATTTCGTTTTGATTATAATTGCAACATTGTTTTGCACTAATATTGTGGCGCCCCCTTGTGAGTTACAGCCATGACACCTCACCTTGTCTAAGAACATGAACTCATCGAACACAAACCCGTTATTGAAAACCGCATCAAAATCGGATCATTAGTTTAGAAGATAGGTGGGAACATTAAAAAACGCACACAAACATCTCTCACCCTAAACGCGTATACCTGCTCCGTTCCGTCGTGGGTAAAAATAATAGAGAAGAAGACAAAAAATTGGTCCCGTACGAGCCAAGAGGTCAATAAAGCTAAGGCAATAGTTATCACTTTGTTCACTTCTGTAACTTTGTCCCTATGGCATTTAAAATACTTTACACTGTACACGTTGCACTTAAATTGGCTTCGTTATATACAGAGCTCTCATTTGATCCTCACACTCGTATTTTCGCACAGAAGTATTTTGCATCGCAAATTCAGTAATACATATTCTGAGTTCCCACTTCACTCTGAAACTTGAACAAAATACATCTTAGTTAAGTTACTTTAAACTAAAGTTTTCATGCAAAGCTTTGCTTAAAACTTAAACTGCTACATTAGTGTAGTGGCTGCAAGTGTGGTTTTCATGTGTGAGGTCTTGAGTTTGATTACGAATGGCTTGCTTTAGCAACTTTGGCAAAGTTCATCCCTACCTATCTGGCATATAAATTCTACTTTGAATTTGTTTTGGTAACAATACAGTAGTTAGTTTTGAGCAACCAACCGTTTTTGCTTTTTTTGAAGCCAATCCCGCAACTTTCACCAGGGCATCGGTCCACCAAGTAAGAGGTCTTTCAAAATTCAATCTGTAATCATTTACTTCAATTAGACCATTACAAGCACTTATGAATGTCATAGAAAACAAAGGCATAATTTTTAAGTTATTTAAATATTTTTCCTGTTCCTATGCTATTCTTTTCTGATTAGTTTTGTTGCAGGATCCAAGACTGTTAGATTGCTTCTCTGGGACTTCGTCGAGCTTCATTGTCGTTTTCTTGTGGTCGCCACTGTTGATTCTAACTTACAGGAGTAACAGTGGTTGTTTATTGTAATAATGTCAAACTTATTAAATTAATTAAAAACTATAAAATAAACTAAACTAACAATAAACTATAAAAAGGCATCGAAAAACTGCTCCTCAACGCTGTCAGCCGGTAATGTGCCCAAAAGACTGGCGGCATTGCCTCAGTGGTTTGGGAATAGTGTGGCGGGCTTTTCCTATAAAAAAGGCACAATTTTAGTATTATAGTTGCCCATTCCAAAGCGTAGATTTATACAAATCTACGCAGAAGAATAGACAAGAAACTCCATGGGATTTTTAAAATTAAAATATTAGTTACATAATCCATGTTACCAGTAATGGTAACATGGATTATGTATCTAATATTTTAATTTTAAAAACGAAACGAAGAATTTGGCTTTAGGAGTAGTCGAGCAAGCTAGCTTCAGGGGTTGGCAAAGGTTTTTATCGTTAGACTACGTAATCTTTCATCGTTCTCACATAACGTTAAATTCTTCTAGACTTTCCACCTTATTTATATTTCCCAAATATCTTTCAATAAATAAGCAGGTAGGTGATCATCTCGTAATATCATCGATAGCAACGTCGACAATTTCGTCTCATGAATTTTAAAAAGGAAATTTCCCTTCGGCTCACCTGTTGCCTGACAGGCAAACTTCAGAAGTTGAGATGTACGGGGTAAAGTTTCGTTAACCTCGTTTGAAGGAAACTTTAGTGAAATCACATGCAATTTTGAAAGTAGCAGCCGATGGCGGATAGTGGTGACGACTAATGGTGGGCGACTACAGTACACTCTCACAGTTATTATGACTGGGACTGTAGCTTCTTTTATTTTGTACTAGTGACCCTCCCGGTTTCGCACAGGTGCAAAAAAGACAATAAAACCTTCCTCATATAATTATCACTCTATCTATTAAATAAAAAAAACCCGCATCAAAATCCGTAGTAACATACATAGGGACATACAGCGGGAAGCGACTTTGTTTTATACTATGTAGTGATAGTGATTAGTTCGACTATTCAACAGTGCCTGACACTGGCCTACTTAAAATAAATGTTTTGAATCCGATTTTTTTTTATTTTCAATTCATTTGGGTTAGGCTCGATTGCGACCAGAGAAGCAACCACCAGATGTAACCAGTTACATTGGTTGAACGCTTCAGTTCTTTTCGTCCCTTTTGTAGGTAATTGATCCACTCAACGCTTACATCTCCGCTCGCCTCAGCTTACCAAACCATACTGTTTTCAATTTTTAATACGGGTCTACCTTTTTTGGCAGAATTTTTTATACCCGAATTTTGTTTTGCATAACAGTGGATGGCAGAAACTTCACTTCGCAGAAAATCATTTGGCATACACTCATTTAGCATACATTCAAAACGCATAATTTTGTAAGTCAGAATCATCTTTGAGCATAAACTTCATTTCCAGAACCATCATTTCGCCGAAAATTCATAATCAGAATCGTCTTTTGGCACGCATTTCATTTCATACATACGTGTAACATGCAATAATAATAATTATTATTATTAATAATTATTATCAGCTCACCCCGGCTAAAATTTCTAGCTGAGAACATTAAATGTTGGTATGTCAAAAATAATAATAATAATTATTTCCTTTATTCATTTTTTAACATATTAAATATATTTTTAAATATTTATTACAAAAAAGCATATAAAAAACATTTAAAAATATAAAAAATAGTAGCCCACCGGCATTAGGAACAGGGTCCGAGCTACCGGTGGTCAGGGCTCTTGAGAGAGGAACCTCCTGACAATGCGCGCCGTGTCTAGAAGTACTGCCTTCTGAATCAAGCCTTTGATCCAGCTACCAAGCGAGAGCCTCCTTAGATGTTCGTCGAGGCTCTTGGCTATTAAGCCATTGGCAGACACGACTATCGGCACAATGACTGCTGAATTCACGTGCCACATGTCGACAACCTCGCGAGCCAGATCTAGATACTTGAATTGCTTATCTTTCTCCGCTCTCACGAGGTTCTCGTCATGCGGGACTGTTATATCAACAATCATTGCGCGACGCTCCGATCGATCTATCACCACAATGTCAGGCTTATTGGCAACAATAGTCCTGTCAGTGACGATAGGTCGATCCCAATACAACGAGATTTTACCATTTTCGAGAACTGGGTCGGGCACATATTTATAGTATGGCACTTCTGTTTCTACAAGGTTGTATTTCAGAGCAAGTTGTTGGTGGATAATCCTGGCAACGAGGTTGTGTCTATGCAAATATTCTCCATTAGCCAGACGAGAACACCCAGAAATAATGTGTCGGATCGATTCTCCAGGACGGTGGCATGCCCGACATATGTCAACCGTGCCATCCTTCACAATATATTTCCGGTAGTTGTTCGTCATCATAACTTCGTCCATTATTGCACAGACAAAACCTTCGGTTTCCCCGAAAAGGTCACCGAAACGCAGCCAGGATACGGACGCTAAGAAGTCTACATCGGGCCCATGTAGGGCCCGGTAAAAGCGTCCGTGCAGCTCCTTGCTCTGCCATACCTCTTTGCGGTCATTAGTGTCTAATACTTTAGGTTTGCGCCAGTTCCCGTTAGCCAAGGAGAGCGGGGTAAGGCCCTTGTCCACTGAGACCACATCTCGGTGCATCCCCACGTCGGCTTCTAGGAAGTATTCCCTGAGACTGTATACTTCACGGTTGTGTAGGGTCTTAGCGTTTAAGAAACCACGACCTCCACACTTCCGCGGGATATACAGTCTCATCACCGACGACCGTGGGTGATGCATTCGATTTGCGGTCAATAGTGAGCGGACCCTCCTATCCAGGGCATCAAGTTCTGTCTGAGTCCATTTGAGTATGCCGAAAGAATACATCAAAACCGGCATGACCCAACTGTTGAAGGCGCGCACCTTGTTTCCGCCTGACAAAAGACTGCTCAGCACCTTGTTCAGGCGGCCAAAGAAGCGCTCCTTCAACAATTGTTTCATGTCGGCAATATTGATACCTAATGCTTCCGACATACCCAAATACTTGTAATTATCTGTTGAGGAGAGGGGTCTAAGTTGTATGGAATCAGAGAGTTGAGTTCCCACGGATTCCATAATCTCCCCTCGCTTCACATGCATGACTGCACATTTGTCCACACCAAATTCCATTCTGATGCCACTACTGAAAGTTTCTGTTACCTTCAGTAGCTTCATGAGTTGCAAATTGTTGGGTGCAAAGAGTTTCAGATCATCCATGTAAAGAAGGTGAGATATAACCTGACCACCTCTCCTCAACCGATAGCCTAGACCTGAACCCTCCAGCAGAGTGCTAAGAGGGTTCAAGGCCAGACAAAACCACAATGGACTCAGACTATCACCCTGGAATATACCACGCTCGATCCTTATCGGTTCACTGTTCCCCCCGATCTGTTGACATCCTGGATAGCGAAGGACCGTTCGCCAGCTCCCCATACACGACATCAGGAAGGTGCGTAGAGTTGCATCTACTTTGTACAATTCTAGCACCCTCATGAGCCATGTGTGAGGCACTGAGTCATAGGCCTTCTTATAATCTATCCAACATGTCGACAGATCCTTTCGGGAGCGGCGAACCTGTTGACTAATGGTCATATCAATGAGGAGCAGCTCCTTAGTACCACGGGACCCGTTCCTACATCCATTCTGAGAGGCAGACATGATAGAGTTATTTTCAATATGTTGGTTGATTTTAACTCTCAAAATGGATGTAAGAACTTTATAGACCGTTGGTAAACAAGTGATTGGTCTATAATTTTTAGGTTCCGCAGTACTACCTGATTTATGGAGCAGGTGGGTAACTCCTGTTGTCAAGAACTGGGGCAGCGCTCCTGACTCTAAGGCAGATTGAAACTGGGACGCCAAGCGTGCGTGCGATCTCATGAACCACTTGATCCAGAAATTGTGCAGTCCGTCCGGCCCCGGAGATTTCCAGTTAGGCAACGGACGGACTGCACGAGCTACGTCTTGGGGGCTGATGATAATTGCCCCCATTTCTGATATAGCATCACACGCTCGTTCAACCTCCCGGGTCCAATCGCCCTCAGTGTGACTGACAGGCACCGACCAGATGTTGCGCCAGAACGATGTCATGGCGTCATCATCCGGCAGAGGCGTGTCAATCACACCTTGGTCTGGTCGCTCCCAAGCTCTATATACCCACCTTTCATCACTTTGGAAAGTGCGGTTCTGCGTGTACCGCTCCACTCGTCGCTTATACCGACGAATACGGCTTGCCCATGCACAGATTTTCTGCTTCAGGAAGTCGATGCGCTCTGTGACGCGGGATAAGTAATCAGGAAAACTAATATCTGTTCCCGAGAACGCCCGCCTCACAAAGCGCATCACTCTAGGGCGAGTATTGCCCTCCCTGAAGCAGATCAACTTGCCGATGAGTGCTCTAGCCTCACCAATACGCCGCTCAATCCTGCACTGCCAGGCTGGAACAGCTGACTTTGGTCGTGTAGCTCTGTCGTTGTTAGGGAATTTAACGTGAGCCACACGACAAGCCGCTACAGCCGCACAATACAAAATTGAGTGGGTATCGGTGAGGTCTTTGCTGTTGTCAAAGCAATTAGACAGTTCCGAATCTAGAGCACACACCAGCGCCCTGTTTTTCTTGTGCATGGGCAAGCGAGGTAAACGTGGTCTAAGTTCAGGCGGTGTGGAACGGTACTCCCGGAATGCACCCTCCAAAGCGCTCCTCAATTGAACGTTGCACTGGGTACTCACGGATATAACTTCGTCATCACCCTCTTCACCAGCACGTTCGGATCGCGGCGGAGAACTGGAAACATTTTCCAGCTGCACTGCGACCACTGGTGAAGGCGGTGTGACTGGGTTAATCCGTGATTCAGAGCGTAGTCGATCAAGTACAGTGTCATTCAACATATGGTTATGCTGGATGACCCTCACCTGATCCGACAGTCGTTGCGCCGACACGCTGATAGCTGGCTCAAACACCTGAAACAGAGAGAGCATCCGACTACGGTACGCAGTCAAGTTACTTCCCCCCTCAGTAGCCCCATAATATGCACGCATGACACTCTCGTTTATGGACTGAGTCCATCTCATGCGCGGCACGTTTCCACCAGCAGCGGGGACCCTGTTCGGGGCCGGTTGGCCTCGAGGTCCTAAGCCCGCTGGTGGCCGTCCTCTTCCTCGTCGTTCGCGTCGCGGTGGTGATGGCGTTGACGACGGGGAGAAAAACTCGTCGCTGGAACTCGACGCAGCTACAGCTACCGGTGACACGGCGCTCACGCGTGTGGCGCGTCCCGGCGGCTGCGAGGCGGAGTTTAGTGACGAGTCCGGAGATGGTGGGTGTGCTTGGAGTCGCTTAGCCCGGCTTCTTGTTAACATAGGTGACGTCTTTCAATTGCTTCGTTCTGCATGATTTTTATTTTTCGTAGGATTTAACTTATATGGTGATTGTGATTTATTGTCCTTTTTTTCTGGTGGTTTATATTTCCAAAATATTTGATTAAACATGTTTACTGTATTAAAATTGATCAAAAAAGATTTAAAATTATTGGAAAGCAGAAAAAGTGTTGCGTCACATTGACAACCAGGCCACAGATTAATAATAATAATGACGTCACTCATACATGCAACGCATGTACTCCATGACGCGCGCTCGCTTCGCTCGCATATTACATAACACTAATATCTTCTGTCCCCGAAGTGCCGGGCCTCCGCCGGCCTCCGTCGTCGGCCTACGGCCCGGTGCCCATGCCGCCCATAAAGGATACTTTCGCGAGACGGTCGTTATACCTTATAAAAATCTACCAAATAAAATTCTGCCATCTTAAAAGTATGCCATTGAAAATTCAGCTATTTAAACATTCTGCGAAATGAGTATTCTATTAAATAATTGTTCTGCCATAAATACATTCGTTCAAAGAAGAATATGCCAAGTGTGGTATGCCAAATAAATTTCGGAGCATCAAGTTTCTGCCAGATAGATGGTACCCTTTTAATACATCTTCTTTTTAACCGCAACGTTCTCTAAATATAACCTCATTCTTGTAACAGTTGCGTAATTTGTAGTTTTATCGCCTAACACCGTTTCAAAGTAAAACTTCTGGCATTCTACTGCTCAGTAACATCGGCTCGGTAGGTCAAGAGAGCTCAGGCTGCAGCTATTGTGATTCTTTTTGTGTTCAACGCTGCCTGTACTACACTATTGAATTTTATCTACAGTACGTACTTCTGTGCGAATGGATTATTCAGGTAGGTGTTGAGTGTGTTGAATCTTTCGTTTTCGGAATTGGAAGTATAAAGAATCGGTCGAATTCTAGTTTAGGATAGAACTTCGAAGCTCTATAATGCTAAGACTGCCTTTTTGGTGACCACAAGCACTATAGAAGAGTAATGTACCTGCGTTCGATTCTCGCGTAGAGCAAAGTGTTCTCACCCTTCAGCTAAATAGAGTGACAGACTGACTAACCAATTTCCTTGCCAAATTTCTGAAAATATAATGAATTTTATGCGTGAATCTGCGTGATTACCATTCTTAAAATTTTACACCACAAAACAGTTAGGTTTATATAGGTTGAACACTTTTTAACCTTACTACCGGTCATTCCATTCTCGGGTCATTGTCTGCTAATTTTCAAAATTTTAACAGCTTTATTAATCTTTAAACATAAAGAACGAACACCAATCTACAGACCAGCCACAGTAAACGAAACTTTAACATCCTATAACAATATCGTCACTTGAGTCCTTTACAAGAAAAAATCGAGTTAAATACCTACCTCCATCCGAAATGGTGTTACGAACAGATAAAGTGCTTCCCTAACTAAATCTACCAACTTCCTTTGAAAAGAAAGTAGCTTCATCTAATAGTATTTACTGTGAAAAAGATAAAATAAACGGAGGAGAGAAAAAAAATTAAATGTACTACTTTTTGTACCTAGGTACGTGTATCCTCAAAGCTGGAAGAGTGCACCACTTTGCGTCACAACGCCCTTCTGCCGTGAACTTCGTAGTGTTGGGAAAGTTCCGGGATCCCGGAAAATGGGGATATAACGGGATTTTTAACTTTTTGCTTATCTGGTTTTAATTAGACACACGGGTTTATTCTCTTTTATTTATAGCGAGCTCTTTGTTGATTGTTTAAAAAGGCAAGTTTTAAATAAAGTTGTCATTTTTGTTTGCTCATTCCATTTAGAAAGCCATCAGATTTTGACTGATTGGAAGTGTGAGGGTTTTATAAGACGAAGATTACCTCTCATTAAAATAAAATAAATAGGTAACTCAGTGTAATGTTTAATGCATGCTAAAGTAGATGATAAGGACAGGCGAATAATAGATTGCAATGCTTGTAAAAGGCTGCTAAGTTAATAAGTACTAACCAAAATATACCTAACACCACATTGTACACTTGGTTCGCAATAAATGTTTTGACTTTGATTTTGACCTTACTTTCTAAGACAAAAAAAAAATTTATTCTAATAAATGCTATAGGTACTTAATTATTAAGATTGTTTTACAACATCATCGCTAGGGTTGCTTTTAAACACGGTATAAAAACATCGCAGCACCTTTACCTATTCTATTATTTTCAGACGTAGGTGTATGGGTTAGAACTTTAGACTTATGCCATCACAGTCCGACGGTCACACCACTTCTCCTTAACAGATTATCACTGCTTTTTAGAACACACTATTAGGCATTTAAATTACACTTTTAAACGTCAAACTTTACACAAAAATAAAATCAATTCTAGTCCCTCTCTTTATTTAAAATCTCAGTTCTATATCCAGGGTACAAACATCACTAAAGCCTGTCTCATTTACAGCAGGACTGTAGGGCTCTTGTGTCGACGTTTTTCTCAAGCCCTGCTCTGTTATACCTTCTCACTTTACTTTCACGGAAGCAAATGATGCTTAATGCTGTTTCAGGGTTTTCAGGCGGCTTTTCCTTTGTTGTAGTAGTGGGAGTTTTGAGGTATAAAGGCGGTGTGCTTTGAAATAAATGTGGGAAACGTTTAGATAGGAAAGCGTTGAGGACGACTGTTGGTAAGCAGTTATGGTTGTTTATTTTCTTAAAATGTTGTTCTTTAATTACCTATTATATTATTGTCTTTGTCACCCGTATTTAAGTAACAGTATACAAACACGTTCATAAAGTCATGCCCTTTTCCCAAGGGGGTTGGCAGAAACCACAAAACGCGACTTGCTATGATCTTTATTGCCTCGTCCACATTCATAAATCTGGTCATACACGAACGCCGGTTACGAGTACTACCTACGCACCTGTCCTTTCTGAAGAACAGTACCAATAAGGCCAGTGTAAAACGCGATATTAATTTATTGGTTTTCTTTTTGTTATGAACTCCCGATATTTCAGCACTTCTTCTTCTTAGCGTGGCGATGGTAAATTTCAGTTAAATCGTTTTGGCCCAAAATTCAGCTATGCGAACTCCACTCGCTGATGTAGTCATAAGGTCGTCAAGTGTACAGGTGTCAGGACATGCAGGGCAAGATGGAAGGTGGGACATTATCTGCGGAGATATTTCAGCACTGTTACATGCATAGTGCTTGTACCAGTGCTGTGCAGTAATCGCGGATAAACTGAAATGAATGTGTTGTTGATGATCCGAAATCGGGAGCTCGAAACCTAAAGTAAACATAGTAAACATCCCTTTTTCTGCGTTTGTGATAGTGTAAGAGACCATGTCTGTTTAAAAATTTATAGTATACCTAAGTTTAGTTATAAAACGCGGGCTTATTTAAAAAATAAGTGTAGAAGGCGATGAAAATCTACCTCCTAAGTAAGTCTGTAACTAAAACACACATCCATAAAACATATTCTAGAAGTAATAACTTAAGCGTAAACTTAAGTGCATTTCCACAATCCCCCTCACAAAGTAAAGTTGGTAACTTGGAAACCTTCTAATGCACAAGACAACCGTAAAGTTGAGTCGTTAGTAAGTATTTTACATAATACATAAAACAACAGGTGGGTAAGTTAACTCAAAGAGTGCAGAGCGGTTCAAAACCCTTAAACGTATTTGTTCTAACTTAGAATGGGGTTTGAGAAGATGCTCGTGTGTAAAAACTTGGAAAAAAACTTGCCAAGTGCGAGTCAGGCTCGCACATGAAGGGTACCGTCCCATTACGGAAAATTATTACGTTTGTTGTATGGGAGCCCCCTTAAATATTAATTTTATTTTGTTTTTAGTATTTGTTGTTATAGCGGCAACAGAAAGACATAATTTGTGAAAATTTCAACGTGTAGCTATCGCGGTTCTTTAGATACAGCCTGGTGACTGGGTCCCGTTTCTACCCTTTGGGTACGGAACCCTAAAAAGCATTATTTCTGTCTCATAACAAAATGTTTTTGACTCAAACTTAAACTCAAAGCATTTATGTCAAAAAAAACAAATAAAACGAAGCTAACAGTCAGTTTACAAGGTATAATAACTTGTGAAAGTACTGTAGTTGCCCATTCCTTAGCGTAGATCTCTATGGAAAAGAACGGGCAAGAAACTCCATGGACTCTCTTTTAACTACACATTCGAACGAAGCGCTTTGCTGGGTCCTTTATTATGCGCACAGCCAAGGAGTGGAATTCCCTGCCTGCGTTGGTTTTTCCGAGTTCATATTATAACCCTAATCTGTTTAAGTCGCGAGTAAACAGGCTTCTTCTGGGTAAGCTCGTTCCATCGTCGACATCATCTCTGCCCTTAGGGCAAGATTGAAGTCAAGAGCAAGCCCATTTAAAAAAACTACTATAACTATATAACATGACGCATGTTATCCCCGAAGGATTATGCAGAGGTGTAACTTATAGTACAGCGACATTTAGCCACACTGTGTGTAAGTTGCATGTAATAGGGGATGGGCCTATTGCCATCAACCGGACACACATCCTTGAATATGTCCCTCGTTTAACCTAACTGTTTGAGTGTCAAGCTCCAGTTGTGATGCTGGTGGTCTCGACTAAATAAAACTTCTGCTTTTTCGAAATGAAGACTGTATAATCTGGTTTAGTGGTTACAAATAAGGCCTCAGCCTCGAATTTTGCGGGCAGCGGGGCGGCGGCGGCGGAGCCGCGACTTGTATGGAGTGCACCGCTCGTTGCCCGCTCCCGCGCCGCTGTATTCGGAGAACCGGTCCATTTGATTGTACGCATAAGATCCAACCGCTCCCGCGCCGCCGCCGCCGCCGCCGCCGCCCCGCTGCCCGCAAAATTCGAGGCTGAGGCCTAATAAATGGCCGATGTATGCACACGGTAAGAGACGGCGAGCGAGTGTCGTGTGTGCCCACAATTATGGTCAACGGCCTAGCGGTAGGTGAAGGCGCATCGGTGACGAGATTATATATTGTATACAATTTAGTACAAGATATTAATTAATTATTTAACCAACTAGTAGGTACGTACTTGGATTAGTCTAGAAACTTTGTGTTTTCAGCATAAACGGCATTTATAAGTATCGAAGCGCTCTATTTGAAATTGGTTAAGTTAGCAAACTAAACATTTGGCTTCTTAGATAAACCTATTTGACTGAGGTATAAAATAATGTTGACTCAGTGACTGAAAACTGAATTTAGTTTCGTTAACTATTTCAGAGGTGCAGACATATTGGGGTGGCTTTTAGAAAGACGTAGCACGGGTAATTATGAGGTTTTTCCATCGAATTTTCCGTAGATGTATTTTGTGTCCGTAGGTGTGACCGTGACATCACAGTGGGCCCTATCAGAATCAGAACCAGCGCTGCGGTATTTGTTTTCATTTATCGCAGCATCATGATGAGATAGGAGCCTTTTTGACCTCGTACAGGTCTTCTCTTTTATTATTTAGTTTTATACTCTTTTTTGTTATTATTATTTTTGTAGTTCCTGTGCTTGTCCCGAATAAATAATTTTCTTTCTTTCTTTCTTTAGAAACCACGGAATCTGGATTTGTGCCTGGTTGCTGGAGACTTGCACCCTATTACATGGGACTTAAACATAACTAGTGAAATGCGGTTGTACTGTTAAGTACACCTCTACCTAACCCTTTGGGAATTACAGGTATGATGTCCTCCGTGGCTGCTAAAGGGACTGGATAAACCTAATAACACTTTGCACGACGTCATGCTCAGCAGTTGCGCTACCGACCACTATACCAACGAGACAATTTAATATTAAAACAAAAAACGTAAAACATTTAAAACTATTCTCATGTCGAAATCTTTTACCAAAGTCTTCATTATGCAATTTGCTGTTAATATTTGGTCAGGCGCTATTCTCAACTTCTGATTCATCATCTGCCTAGCCATTTTCCCAACTATATTGGGGTCGCCTGCCAGTCTAACCGGATGCAGCTGAATACCAGTATTTTACATGGAGCAACTGCCTATCTGACCTCCACAACCCAGTTAATACTAGGTACTACAATACCCTTTGGTAAGACTGGATGTCAGAATTTCAGGTCACTGACTACCTGTAACGACTGCCAAAGATCTATATATATGGCAGCCGGGACCAACAGCTTAACGTGCTTTCCGAGGCACGGAGGAAACTCGGTATGTCGGGCGGTCACCCATCCACAGACCGACCTAGGCAAGCACAGCTTTACCTAAAGATCGACACGAGTGGCAGTTCTTATTAAGCCACGAGCTCCTCTCTCAACTTCTGATTATTATAGCTATTTTATATCAGCTACTCCAACTGTAACCTAAGTAATTTCATGAACTTCGCTGGCACTTCTACCTTTTTTTTTGGGGAGTGGAAAATCATCAAATGACTCCTCCCGCTCTGTGCAGAGTGGTAAGGAGTGTCAGACTTCTACTGACTAAAACCCGCCCATGTGCCTTCTTAGCCCTTTGTGTCGAGGACTTGACTTTGTGTTGAGGCTTTCGTACAACCCACAGCCCCGACGGGAGTTGGCCCTGGCGGGCCCCTTCCATGTTGCTGGAATATCTTTGAGGCGACATTTCTTTGAGACGTGGCATTCTACCTTAACTAAAAATATCATTATGCATTTAACCATGTTTTGTCAATCTACCCAAATATCAAATGTATCTCAAAAATCCTACAATTTCTTAGAACACACTGTCAATTATTTCAACAACTGGCTGATATCATGATCATCATTCATTTCTCAAGCCGTTACAGGATCCATACAGACAGTAATACACTTCGAAACTTCGGCAAAATGTTCGCGTTCAATTTTAATTAAGAGCAGCGAGGTGTTTTCTTAAATGTTGTGAGTTTTGAAATGTTATTACGGTGTTGAAGGAAAGTTTAGGTATTTTAGCCGTAACTTGGTTATTTATGGTAGACTAGGTTTTATCAGAGGTTTTGCCTGCTGTGTCCGCCAATTTATTTACGTACCTACTAGCTGTTGCCAGCGGCTTCGCTCGCTACAACTCGAAAATTATCCCACGGGAAGATAAAATCGGGATAAAAACTATCCAATGTGTTAATCCAGGTTATAAGTAATCTATCAGTGTACCAAATTTTATCCAAATCCTTTTTGTAGTTTTTGCGTGAAAGAGTAACAAACATCTATCTATCCATACTAACAAACTTTCGCGTTTATAATATTAGTAGGATAAATGTAGAGCAGTGGTGGCCCAGTGGTGTCGGCCCCGACTTTCAAACAGTAGATCGTGGATTCGAACCCCGTCAGGCGCATTACTTTGTGTAATTTATTTCATCACCACTGCTCTCAAAACGGTGAAGGAAAACATCGTGAGGAAACCGGCACGTCTTAGAACCAAAAACTCGAAGACAAGTGACATCTACCAATCCGCACAGGGCCCGCGTGGTAGATTATAGCCCATCCCTCTCCTAGAGAGGAGGCCTGAGTCCCTGCAGTGGGAACATTATAGGCTGATGATGATGATGAATGTACTTATCTGCCTAGCCTTTCCCAATAGTGTTGAGATCGGCTTACAGTCTAATTTATTTGGCGTTACCGGTGAAGGCATGTCTTCTTCTTCCATACTTTTCTGTAACTCGTCATTTAATTTTACTTTTATGTTTTTTCACTTTATTGTTAAATATTATTAAGAAATCTATTATCCAAATCTCAATTGTTAGAAATATGCAGCCTGTGACCTAGTACAGGCATCGAATTTTGTTATACCTAAGATTTAAATTGCGTTTACTGTGCCAACTCTAATTTCTAAATAAATATTTATTATTATATTATCTCTTCAGAATCTTTCTTATTTGTCATTTCTTCCTTCACACGGTCCATCCATCGTTTGTTTGGTTCTCCTCTAATTATACTCAACCTTTATAAGTATAAAGTATCTTATTATTTTCTATACCATCGTCCTTATTTTGGTGGTCTGAATGATTTCTGCAATTTTGTCCACCTATTTTACTGGGACCATAATATTATCATCCAATCATTCAAAACTTTCATTACGACATTTTCCTTCCACATTCACTTGAAAAATCGGAACCATTTTAAGATCACTCGTGAAAAATGTTCGATTTTGAAAAAGGTACAATAATTAGTTCAACACGTAAAGATTACAGAAAAACCTTTAAGAAGTCTATGGTGCTAAAATAACATGAAAAATCTCTCAATATCTACTACAATGGTACGGAACCCTTCATGTGCAAGTTCGACTTGCACTTGGCCAGTTTTTTCATGTTCCTTAAGATCTAATATATTTTACCGAAAGCATTCAGACTCTCTACCCTATTATTTATCGAGTATACCATGTAAGAAATAAATTCTTTACTCTATCAAAAAAGGATCAAAGTCATTCCATTCTATGCTTTTACTAAGGAAAAACATAGAACATTAATAGTAAGAGCCTCACTTCCCTTATTAACTTCCAGATGGAATTTTGAACTACCGTCATTCTTATACATTTTAAATGAGAACAACTCACTTGTGTGTCGCTAGATGAGCTAGGATTTTAGAACTAGGATAGACCTGAATTTCGAGGTAGGTAGAAGTCTGAAATACTTTTCAAGTTTTTTATTTCTTATTCTTTTTTATTATAAATGGGCCTGCTCTTGACTTCAATCTTGCCCTAAGGGCAGAGATGATGTCGACGATGGAACGAGCTTACCCAGAAGAAGCCTGTTTACTCGCGACTTAAATAGATTAGGGTTATAATTGAACTCGGAAAAACCGACGCAGGCAGGGAATTCCACTCCTTGGCTGTGCGCATAATAAAGGACTTAGCAAAGCGCTTCGCTCGAATATGTGGAACGTCGACTAGGTATCGGTGATAACCTGCAGTACGTCTAGTCTCCCGATGGAAGAAGGGAGATGGTGGAATCAGCTCGTGGAGCTCCTGCGCACACCGTCTGAAGTACAGTCTGTAGAAGACCGACAGACATGCAACTTTGCGACGGTGGACCAGGCTATGTAGCTTGACAACCAGCTTATCGAAACTTTTATAAGTCTAGCATAGTCAGCTTCATATTACGAGAGGACCAGCTCGTGGCCTAATAATAACTGTCACTCGGGACGATCACTGAAAGAAAGAAAGAAAGAAGAAAACATATTTATTTAGCACAATATGCCACAAGTGCACACAACAAACAATAAAAAATAAAATGAACAAAAAAAAAAGAGTGTGTGCATCTCACGGCTGCGCCAAATAGGACCAGCAGGGCTATTGCGTATCTTTTTAATGTCAGTGGCTATCAGAAGTGTCCATAGATTAACTGTAAATTGGTTATGGTTTGGTACATGTTTTTCTTAAAAACTCACCATTTGACAGTTATTTGATAGACATTATAAGTTATCCACTGTCATTAAAAGATACGCAATAGCCCTGCTGTTCAGCAAACTGCCGAGCCCGACGCTGCCCGACGCTGGTTTTCAACTGACCCTGAGATGGTGATGTAACGAACGTAAAACAGTTTTAGTCCCTTGTTTATAAGTGTGTATGTGTCTGAGTAGATACTAAGATATATGGAATAGATGTATAATAATAATACAAAATCGTCGTTGTAGTGCGAGAAATCATTAAGTACAAAAAGCTAGTTTCGAGATAACAGCATTTTAAAGTTTTTTTGTTCTTTTAAGCGCTATATCACACTAACGCTTATAGTTACAAAAATGCTTTCTATGAACAAAATATTGATATTTTTACCCTACACTGTAATATTCAGTAAATTATGTAAATATTTTTACCGTTACTGAGAAATATTATAAAAAGTAAGATAGTTAATTCTAGCATACTAAGAAAATGTAATTTGGGTTAGTTAATTACCTTTTTGCATTACTTAATTAATTCTTGGTACAGCTTTTATTCAGATACTAAGCAATTAGTGACTATTGCTCAAAGGTGGGTTAGAAAGAAAAAACATAATTTTAAAGTAAAAATCAGGTATTTAATACAAAAAAAAAAACACAGCATACAAAATAAACTATTTTTAATAGTTTATAAGTAATTGAAACAGGTCTAAATCGTAAACTGTTTAAAATAATATGGTATAATTTTCTTACCTTTAACTTCCCGTCGTTTCTGTCGAATTACACGACCGTATCAGTCAACCCATGACCACGGTATTCATTAAATCTTATAAACAGTACCTACGCGATTTAGACCCGTTTCAATAAAATTATAATTAAATGTGACTATCACACACGAAAACACACTATGCAACCTTATGCGCCAAGCACTAAGAATAGTTGAGGACTGGTGCAAGGAATACAAACTAGCAGTGAACCCTACCAAAACGGAACTCGTCCTCTTCACAAAGAAAAGGAAGTTGGCAACGTTACAATTGCCAAGCTACTTTGGGACAACCCTAAGCCTATCGACTGAAACCAAATACCTGGGCATCTTTTTGGACAAACAGCTGAACAGGGCAAAACACTGATAACACCATCACAAAAGCCAGTACAGCTCTATGGCAATGTAAGAGACTCCTGGGAAGAAATTGGGGCTTAAGCCCCAAAATAACCTACTGGCTATACACCACAGTTATCCGACCAATCATCACATACGGCTCTTTAGTTTGGTGGCCTAGGACCAACCTAAATACAACCCAAAAGGATCTCGAGAAACTACAAAGATTGGCCTGCGTAGCAATCACCGGCAGCATGAGAACTTCCCCCACTGCTGCCTTACAGGTGATGCTGGGGCTACCTCCTCTGCACCTCGTCATAAGAGAGGAGGCGGCCTTAGCGACTTTCAGACTCGAAGTATCCGGTATCCTAAGAAATGATTCGAGAATCAAACACACACGCATCAGAGAAGATGCAATCAAAGAACAGCCAATAATGACATCACCCATCGACAGAACCCTGAAGACCCATTGCTTCGAAAAACATTACAACATAGAGCTCATAGAGGAGTGGTGTGACTACTCAGGTACAAATGAGCTAAGGATTTACACCGATGGATCAAAAACCGACTATGGGACAGGCGTCGGGGTGTTCTCCGACGACCTAAACATCATGATATCCAAACCACTTGGAAAACTTAACTCTGTTTACCAAACAGAGTGTGTAGGTATCATCCAAGCGGCACACGCTATAGAGGCCAGGGAGGTTACGGATACCATTATTCGAATACTCTCCGACAGTGCCTCAGTCCTTCAATCCCTGAAGAGTAATCAGATCACGTCGAGACTGATACTGGAATGCCACAAAGCCCTGGAACGAATAACGGTAATAAATCACAACAAGGTAACGCTGCAATGGATTAGAGGTCACAGTGGATCGCTTGGAAACGATGCGGCCGATGAACTTGCCAGAAGAGGATCCAGCACAAAACCTTACGGACCCGAACCCATTGTGCCCATCCCTTTCAAGCAGCTAAGAAGCTGGCTAAAAGATCATACTCGAATACAAGAGGAGAAATGGTGGAGCTCGACACCAGGATGTAGGCAATCCAAGGAAGCTATGCCATCCCTGGATATAAAACTGACCAGGTGCCTTCTGCGCCTGGACAGAGATAGCCTGCGCCTGGTGGCGGGGACCATCACCGGACATTGTTCACTGAATAAACACTTCCACACCCTAGGAATCACCGACAGTCCGCTGTGCAGGGCATGCATGGAGGCGGAGGAAACTGTGGCGCATGTGCTCCTTGAGTGCACAGGCGTTACCAAGATTCGTTAGGAGATCCTGGGAACACCACGATCCCTTGCATCCGCTGAGGAGACCGGGAAGTCTGATCTGCTTCTGGAGGGAACAGGGAATGTAATGGAACAGAAATATTTAGAGTCTGTGGACACACATTGATGGAGGTTGACTCAATGCATTCTGCTATAGAATCTGAAAGAAAGAGAACTTCTATCTTCTCTATGAACGACTGGAAGAATGTGGCAAAGAGGACCCGATCTATGTAGTAGACATAGAAAGAACGCGTGGTGCGTTCTTTCTTATGAAGTTTATGAGTTAAAATATAACGACATCATCGACACCAAAGAGTTAGCTGCAAGATTGATTTCGAACAAAACCATGGCTCAAGATGGCAAGAAGGTCCAGTGGCTTAAAGTTAAATGTCTGAGATACGAAAAGACTAATCCTGGCGCAATAAAATTCAGATACGGCTATGATGGTGAGTACTCAATACTGGATACAACAAAAAAGACAAGACGTAAGAAAGATCCTGGTGCTCCAGGTACATCTGGTGAGGTGATTGCGCCTAAAGAGGTGATTGCGCCTCGTCAATCTTACCAATTACACAATAAAAAAAAATGATCTGATAAAAGACCAGTGTAGTTACTTAAATTTAGTATTGTAAAACTACTTAAGGCACAATACAAGTGGTTTTGCTTTAATGAATGTACTTTAGTTAGATTTTTAGAACGTGTTGACCGATAAACACGCGGTTACCTTAATTTATATGTTTAATTACTTAAGATCTGTTGGTGACTATTACCGGACAACAGAATTGCATTTCATTCAAAGCTTTTTGTCTGCAAGAAATAACTAAGAGCCATTTAGTGGGTTGCCTCGAATGATATTGTATGCAAAAAGTAACTAAGTGTTGTTGGTGACTTCTATCGGATATTTAATTTAATTTCATGTAAAGCTTTCGTCTGGAAGAATTAACTAAGAGACATTATCAGTGGTTAACGTCGAATATATTGTATGCGAAAAGTAACTAAGTAACATTAATGACCAGTGCAGCCTGATTAATTGAGAAAACGTATCAATAAAAATTGCCATAAATTACTCAAGTACCATTAGTTAATTTTCAAGAATGTTTTTTTTTCCATAACTAGTAGTTATGTACTTTTGACATTCTCGTATTATCTAAAATATTAAAAAAAAACAGCTTTTTTGCCTTTTCATAAGGTAGATAATGGGTTTATAAGCACTTTGACATCATTAACTCATTTTGGCTAAAAATGTCACTTAGTGACTTCTCGCACTACAACGACGAAATAAGAAAATTTAGCAATAAAATAAAAATAAATAAATAAAAATGGCACTGCGCTTGCTTGGTTTGGTTTATGGATGGGTGACCACCCGTTACATACCGAGTTTCCTCCGTGCCCCGGAAAGCATGGTAAGCTGTTAGTCCCGACTGCCATAATATAGATCTTTGGCAGTCGAAGAGTTTGGCATTGGAGACGATTAATCTAGTATCGCGTTCATCATCATCATTTCAGCCGAAAGACGACCACTGCTGGACACAGGGCTGCCCTAAGTGTCGCCATATTGACCGGTAGTACCGGTAGTATCCCGTTAGTGAAAGAATTTTCGGAATCAGTTCAGTAGTTTGGAAGATTAAAGATTGTGTGTTTTTGTATAAAGATGTTTTCTTATCAGACATTATATTATAATTCTTCTTCTTATCGTGTGGGCAGTAAGGTCTAACGGGGTCGTCACACACCCTAGTGTCCGAGTTTCTAAACCGCTGCCGCAAGGGCCTTTTTTTTTTTTTTGGTGGGTGGAAAATCATCGAATGACCCCCCCCCGCTCTTGGGCAGAGCGAAGGGGAGTGTCAGACTTCTACTGACTAAAAACCGAACCCATGTTCCTTCTTTGCCCTTGCGCCGAAGCCACGTAATCTAGTACAAAATACCGCGGCCCCGACGGGCGTCGGCCCTTGCGGGCCCCTCCTTGCTGACATCTCTTTGAGGCGCGCGTGGAACACGAACGCGCCGCCGACACGGTCTGTTGCCGTTATGACGACGGCCGGACGGCGAGCTAGCCCGTTACTCACCGTCCACAGGCCCGCGTCTACGGTGGCCGGAAGCCATCACGTGGCCCCCGACGCCCGGAGCGCCTTCCGCGCCTTCCGCGGCGGCTGGGACGTTGAGAGGATCTCTCCCTCTCTCGTTCCGCCACCTCCTTCGCTAGCATCACTGCTTCGCAGAAGGAGGCGACGGCGTCCCATTCCTCCTCGCCCCGGACCATGGCTTATGCACCAGGGCCGGACGCGAGAGGTCGCCGCCGCCGATCGCCGCTACGAGAACACGGCGGGGCTCCGCCCAAGCAGGGCACACCTCCACAGTGTGCTCCACCGTGTCCTCCGGTCGATCCTCGCAGTGGAAGCATCCGGGCGTTTCCTCCCGCCTAATTCGGTGCAGGTACCTCCCGAAACACCCGTGTCCGGTGAGGACCTGCGTCAGACGGAAGGTGAGGGCGCCGTGGCTCCTCTCTAGCCACTCCTCAAAGAGGGGACTTACCGCCGCAAGGGCCTCTGACATGGTTTGACGATCGCCATTTGGCGGCCGGGACCACCAGCTAATACGTGCCTTCCGATGCACGGAACCATCTTTTTATCAGACAATCAAGTGATTCAAGCCTGCAATGTCCTAACCAAACTGGAAACAACTTCACAAAGTATGCTTCCCGTGGGAATCTAACCTGCGAACACCGGGTCACAAGGCAAACGCCTAAACCACTCGACCACGGAGGCAGTTATATTATATTATAATTTACTTATTAATATAAACTAGCTACTTACCCTCTGCACCCTAGCATTTCCCCAGAAATCCTCCTACGACTAGCACCGCTACTCACCCCACAAACGCGACTCGTGCCACTTTGACAAATCTGGCGCTTCCTGCGGATTCCTCAGGCGATGTCGCGGTGAAGTGTTCACTTATGTATGGAGAACTGTAGATACGTGACGTCAACTGTAAAATGTTCTGACTAAAGAATAGTGCTTTTTGTAAATATATGATAGCTTACAGTTTAGATAATAGGTGCTATAAGTATTATCATCATCATCACCCGTCCGGCCTTTAAATCATCAAATGACCCCTCCCGCTCTTGGGCAGAGCGAAAAGGAGTGTCAGACTTCTACTGACTAAAAACCACCCATGTCTTTCGGCAATCCGCAGCCCCGACGGGCGTGTCTAGCCTATAACTACGATAAAGTCATTCAATAGGATTTTAAATATTGTAACTCTGTAAATACGTATACTTTGTAATCGTGTGACTGTCGCACACATTGTCGCGCTTCATATTCACAAGGGTACAACACCACTACCCGACTCATCGCGGCTAACAGGCGTTATGTTATGTGTGTATAAAAATGAGAAAAAAATGGAAATTAGGTAGAGATAGGGGAAAATGCTTCTCGTATACTTACAACCTAAATTGGCAATTTTAGGTAGGCCTCATGAAAATAATCTAAAACCTTTGTAATGTAGATCTCTTTTTATATGTTACTGATCAAAGACTACTTTAAAATACACTCAAAATGTTTCATTTTTAACCGACTTGAAAAAGGAGGAGGTCTGCAATTCTTGGGAACCTATTTTTTAATGTATGTTCCCCAATTACTCGAAGATGGCTGGACCGATTTGATTTCTTTATTTGTAAAGCGGTTTACAGAATACCTACATTACCTGCCTAGTTTCAACTGTGTAGTCTTAATAGTTTCGAATAAAGTGACTGTGACATACGGACGGACAGACAAACATGACGAATCTATAATGGTTTCGTTTTTTGTCATTCGGCTACGGAACCCTAAAAAGCAATACACATACAACTACAAACAACAACAAATAGATACAACAACCAGGGATAACAAAGAAAAAACAAAAGTTAACAGTGTATTTATTGTGGTGATGGCGACAAGCAGCTTACCACTCAGCATGGTGCTGTGCTCTTTTCTTCGTTAAGGCGACTTTTACCCCCATTATATTATATGATAAAATACCAGAAAATTCACGTACTTCCCCGATTCCAGAATCACGAAATAAAATAACCTCAGCCACTCAGAAGCGTGCAACGTTGTCAAAGTAGACGTCGACACGTGCGGACACGTTATACGCTGATCGTACGTGTTCCACGAAACTCTTTTACAGAGGAAACGATTTGCCGAACACGTTTTTGGAGGTGGTAATATAGGTAATTGTATTTATGTCCTATTGGGGGATCTAAAGTAAGGATTTGAGAAATGCATACATATTTACTTATATAAAAAATCTGGTGTCCAATAATAATAAATCTTTATTCAGAATTCTAGAAAGGTAAAATAACAATATTAAGAATCTTAAACTAAAAATATGGTACCTAAATAATGTAAGACGCCTGTACTAGGAAAATCCCGTATCGCTGTAGCAGCTCAATCAGTATAATTTAATCTAGGACAGTAGTTTTTTGTATAGTACGATATAATAACATTTCATATCGACAAAGATATTTTAATCAACTTATTATTATCTTACAATTATACACACAATAATAATTATTATAGGAAAAATATTTGAATCGGCAGATAAAATACATTCGACGCGCTCTTGTACAAATTCGATATTTGCACATAACTACTAAAAGAGCCCTTAAATAACCTATAAAGAGCTCGTAGCTAACTTATAACAGCCGCTCCAATCGAACTTCAGGTCAAACCGTGCTTGTCCAGGGCCCCGAGTCTGATAAGTTTGGTGTTGTCAAAATTAACAATTATGAGATCAATGATAAATCATTCTGACACTATTGAATAGCAGACTCGGGGCCCTGGTTGCTCCGTAGATACCCATTCATGGACCACAAATTACATACCTACTGAGATTCCTCCGTGCCTTGGAAATCGGGTTAAGCCGTTGGTCTGTCTCTTGCTGATATGGAGGGAAGTGGAAATTATGTTTTTTCCTACTCCTTCGGTATTCCTTTCTGATTAATATCGTTGCGGGATCCAAGACAGTTAAATCGCTTCTCTGGGACTTCGTCGAGCTTCATTTGTCTCGGCGCTTTTCTTGTGGTCGCCACTGCCCTCCGTCCACTTGGATCCCATGACGAGGCTCCCATGGGATCCACAGATATTTTTTTCGCCTCTTTACTCCGATATTTATAGGATCAAAATATAACCATATTTGTCGTACATTTCTATGGCAACTTAGTTCCTATGGCCGCTTTAGAGGAAAAAACGGGCGGCATGGACACCGGGCCGTAGGCCGACGAAGGAGGCCGGCGGAGGCCCGGCACTTCGGGGACAGAAGATATTAGTGTTATTAAATATGCGAGCGAAGTGAGCGCACGTCATGGAGTACAATTGTTGCTAGTCGTCCGCGAAGTGGATGAATCACCCCAATGTCAAAAAACATATTGTTCACGTGGCAAATATTGTCAACGACGCATGTACTCCATGACGCGTGCTCGCTTTGCTCGCATATTAAATAACACTAATATCTTCTGTCCCCGAAGTGCCGGGCCTCCGCCGGCCTCCTTCGTCGGCCTACGGCCCGGTGCCCATGCCGCCCATAAAGTATTTTACCACCACCAACCGGGGGGGGGGGGGGGAGGTGGGTTAATCACACCACATTTAATACACACACACACACCGTACTAATAATTTAGATTTTACCATCCCATGGGATTGAAGAGGCGAAGAAAATAATCTTACGATCCCATGGGAGTGAAAAGGCGAAAAAATTATACGAGGATCCCATGGGAGCCTCGTCATGGGATCTGAGTGGACGGAGGCCGCCACTGTTGATTCTGGCTAACAGGAGTTACAGTGGTTTGGGAATAGTGTGGCGGGCTTGTCCCAGTAAAAAAAAAAAGAAAAAAAAGCCGTTGGTCCCGGCTGATATTTGATTAGAAGATTTTTGACAGTTGTGATTTAGAGTATGTCATATCATACCTAAGATTAGGTAGGTAAATATACATAATATGTATACGTGCCTGGTTGCTTTTGTGGTGGCAAGCGCTACTGCTGAGCAAGAGGCCCTGGGTTAGATTGCCGGGTCGGGCATTCTTTGCATTGGATTTTTATATCTGGGATTTCTCAGAGTCTGGATTTGTACCAGGTAGATGACAGGCCCCCTACTACATGAGGCTTCAACATATCTGGCGAATTATGGGTGTACAGTCAGCTAAACCATTAATTGTATACACATTGTAATATTTAGAAGCAATTATCGCCTACTGTATTGTTTCATTTTCATGTTACGTAACTAGTATTTTGGAACCTTAATAGGTTCCAAAATACTAGTTACGTAACATGAAATTGTTTTTAAGGTTCCAAAATACTAGTTACGTAACATGAAAATGAAACAATTGATTACAATCATTATTTCACGAAAAATTCGCGTTTGAACTTTATCAAGACTGTGTACATATTTTTGCTCTTGACTTTACTTTTTTTCTTTAGGCAGAGGTGTACCTACCAAGGTACACCTCTGCCTATCCCTTCGGAGATTATAGGCGTTATGTTATATTAATTCAAATTGTAGCATTCTTTGACTTTTCATCTCACACTTTCCCCAAAAAAAAACCCCTCTAATTTTTTCCCCATTTTCTAAAAAGAAATTGCTCGTAAAAAAATCGCGAATTAAAGTCGCAAACCGCTTACGAGTTTTCTCAAGAATATTCACGCTACCCGCCCTAAGGGGTGAAGTCATTGTTATTCATGAATTTCAATTGTCGAGACTTAAAACGCTGCCCCAGCAATCTTCAGCGACCAATTATGAAAAATGTAATTGATGAAATGTTATTTTTCTGATTATTTTAGACGCATTTAGTGTTTGAGCAATTTTTATTATTTAACCATTATTTTGAACAGAAACCATATACTTTAGTAATAATAATAATAATTTATTAAACAGATCATACAATCCAATTATTTGTTAGTAATACGTACACATCTTAAACACTAATGTTAGTAGGCACACACATTTGGAAAATTTTGATAATATTATTAATGTCAAAACAATCAGCAATAATAATGTCAAAATCAGAAAATGTCAAAATTAAATAATGTCAAAATCAAACAATGTCAAAATTAAATAATGTCAAAATCAGAAAATGTCAGAATCAAATAATGTCAAAATCAAACAATGTCAAAATTACCACTAATCATGTCAAAACCATTAGCAATATTACTTTACATTATACAGGACCCCTCCAGATCCGTGAACAGTATTCCAGTGCCTCACAACCGGACAGTCAACCCTTTCCAATATGGTATTCAGAAGGCTGTTGGTGCTGCCCCGCACGCGGCGCATCAGGGAGGCCACTCTTTTCCGTACTATAGCCCTAAAGCAGTCAGTGCTGGCCTTAGCAAACATACCTGATGCACTGCAAAAGCGAGGCAACCCCAACAGCATCCTAAAACCATTATTGTACAGGACCCGTAGGGCATTGAAAGATCTTTGCGTATAGCGGACCCACAGGCTACAGGTATAAAATGTCTGGCAGTAAGCTTTAAAAAGAGAAATTTTAACTTCTTTTGTCTTCTTTTCTTTTGTGTTAGTAACAATTTTCTTAAGCTCTATGTTAGTAGGAGGTACACAATATCACAACTTTCCCGTGACTATTCCTAGTGAGCCTGTATGGGGCAGTCGTAGCGGGATGCAATCTTTGCAAAATTATGTTTGTGCTACCGCGCAGTATTTGCACTAATGACACCACTTTCTTCCGCATTATATCGCGGAACTTTATACACGACGACGGCCTAGTAAAAGGAGATTTTTATTTTTTATTATTTTTTATGGGCTTACTCTTGACCTCAATCTTGCTCTAAGGGCAGAGATGAGGTCGAACCCGTCGAAATAAAAGGAGAGTGGTGGGAGTAAAAGGATTGTTGTTTTCAGGAGTCATGTATGAATGGCATGTAGGTATGTTTAACCTTTTGAGCGCCACAGTCACGTATAGACGACAAGACAAACAAGCAAAAAAGTACCTTAGGTCTGTCGACTTAAGGTACTTGACTGTGGCGGTCAAAAGGTTAAAGTTCGTGACTAAATGATAGCAGACGCTTGAGTCGACCTTCAGGTTAAGCTGTGCTTGCATATGGGTTGGTCCGTAGATAGGTGACCACCCGTTACATACCGAGCTTCCTTCGTGCCTCGAAAAGTCACTCTCCAAACATTTTAGTGTAATAGCGCGAGGCAATTATTCGATACCTACAACATTTCCATGACCGACCCATAGTCACACTAAACTACCACACCAGTGTGACTACGGCCGAACCGTAGTCACACTGGTGTGACTACGGACAATAGGCTAGTATCCATAATTTACATAATTTTTTATTTTCATTATTTCCATAATTTTTGTACTCCATGACGCGCGCTCGCTTCGCTCGCATATTAAATAACACTAATAATATCTTCTTATCTTCTGTCCCCGAAGTGCCGGGCCTCCGCCGGCCTCCTTCGTCGGCCTACGGCCCGGTGCCCATGCCGCCCATAAAGGATACTGTCGCGAGACGGTGATTCATCCACTTAGCGGACGACTAGCAACCAGCCTATAATTTTGGTTACTATCCGGCTAATCAGACGACTAATTAATTTTATTCATCCGTAGTCACACTGGTGTGACTAACATTTCAAGCAGACAAAAAACAAAACCTTTTTTTATAGTAGGGTGGGAAATCATCAAATGACTCCTCGCGCTCTGGGCGGAGCGGAAGGGAGTGTCAGACTTCTACTGACTAAAAACCACCAATGTTCTTTCTTAGCCCTTTGTGTCCGGGGCCGCGGTATCGCTTTCGAACAACCCGCAGCCCCTGCAGGACACCGCAGCTGCGGCAAGGTTACTAGCGAGTTTCCTTCGTGTCTAGATAAGTTAATCTTCAAACTTTTCAGTTTGATGGCGAAAATAGATTATTTGATACAACAAACCAAGGAAAATAATAAAAAAATACCAATCGAATTGAGACTCTCCTCTTTTTTGGGAAGTCGGTTAAAAAATAAACCCTTACCTGTAGCATTATTCTATTCTAAAGATCAGATAGAAGATTTGTAAGAATTTAATTTGACTGGAATTTTTAGAAGTTCTTCTGATTTTACAGTAGAATATTCTCTTTGAAATATGCCAACTATGTGAGGGGTTTGAAACGGCGGCGGCGTAAGTGGAAATGCCGGGAGAGACGCCTTAGAAGCACATACTAGTTTTGCCCGCAGATTCGTTTATGTGGAGAGTTAAGAATGAGTTTTTGAAATGAGATTGCAGGACCAACAATGAAAAGAAATGAAGTTGAAATTTTAGGAAATTTTAGGAAATT
The DNA here is from genome assembly GCA_949316265.1 of Diarsia mendica. NCBI lineage: Eukaryota > Metazoa > Arthropoda > Insecta > Lepidoptera > Noctuidae > Diarsia > Diarsia mendica. The sequence continues at coordinate 18,808,626 of OX438903.1, read as the reverse complement.
CAGGAAAAAGGAGTAAAAATGTCCGTGCTGTTTACATTGCATTTTTTTTTGAAGGTTTAAAAAATATTTTTATTTACAACATTTAAAAACTACTATTTACAGAACTAAGATAATAATAAAATAGGTTAATTTTGGAGAGTCTATTTGAAATATCATGAAAATGTTTAATTTTGTCATCGATGAAAAATGAGAAACTTTCTTCTAAAATAGGGGAACCTAGGAGGTACAAGGAACTTGTTTTTTTAAAATTTTGATTTGAGGGGCTATTGAGTTAAATTTTTCTATTGTCGATTGTCTGTCGGTAATGTCAGGGAGATAAATTTCGCATTTAGACGGGTTAAGGTCCAGGCCAATAGATTTAAATTGTTGTTTGAGGAGTTGTAAGTCATTCAAAACGGTGTCGATATCACCTCCTAGCGTTCCATCATCTAAATACCATACGTTGAATTTGGAATTTAGTTGTTGAATAATGGGATGAATAGCCAAACTGAAAATGACAGGCCCGAGAGGATCACCTTGTTGGCAACCAACTGCAGATTCCAAAAATTTGTCCTTATATAATAATTTTGTAGGATTCCTGTAACATTGCCACATAAAACCATAAAGAATAGTGGCAAACGCTCGAACAAATTTTTGTTGACATTTTTTTTTTGCGTCAGCCAATGGAAAAAATATATTTGTATAGAGTTTGAATTCCTGAACAGTTTTGTCTTCAGTTATATTTTTATAGGTACGCCAGAATTAAAGATATTCCTGTTTAAAGTTTTAGAGGTTATGTTGTATTAACAATGAACTAATCGAAAAAGAACTATAGAAATACAAAATAAACTACGGACGTTTTCAGAATGTTAAAGCCCGGTGTCGGTCGCAAGCTGAGCGGACCCATTAATGACTTCTTTTACTTACCTCGCAATAGAACACTGCTTACGTGTGTGTTTCCACAAACACCAACGAAACACCAACAAAGAGTCGAGCGGAAACGAGTAAAAATGAGCTTGCTCTGCTACGCCAGAATTAAAGATATTCCTGTTTAAAGTTTTAGAGGTTATGTCGTACAAACAACGGACTAATCACCCTACTTACCCTTTGAATATAGATAGAAATGCATTTACACATTATAAACTACGGACTACCGTATTCAGAATACAAGTCCAACCGATGCAAGATACCGCGGCCTCGACATAAAGGGCTAAGAAGAACAACATGGGACATGGAACATGGGTGGTTTTTAGTCAGTAGAAGTCTGACACTCCTTTTCGCTGTCCAAGAGCGGGAGGGGATATTTGTTGATTTCCCAACCACCCCAAAAAAAAGGTTTACCTACCCTTACCATTTTAGTAGATACAGAAAAACACGTTTAACACAATTTATTTATTTAGAATAGGTACACCAATAGTATGCACATTTCACAATCATTCATGACACTGCATATTGCTAGGGATGTTAAGGTATCAATTGCATAACTCTCCTAAGTACAATAAAGCTATATCTTCGTAAAGTTATAGAAATAAAATGTGTAATAGAAAACTAAACATCTTTGCTATTCGTCTATAATTGGCTAACTCCACAACTTATGTTGGCTCAGGTTGGGTTGATGCATCAGCATCAGGCTGGATTACATGTTCTTGTGGTTGCACATCGTCAGTTGTGTCTAGCTGAGGACTACTTTCATCTTGACTATTCATACGTAGGACTTCTCTTCTTGTGCGTAACCAGCACGCATGGCAAACACGTTGTATAATGCTTGTAGGCCTTACACGGCTACCCATCGTGATATTCAATTCGATGTACACACAATAAAGTCCAAAGTAAAGAGGCAGAATCGGAATCCAGAGTCATCCTTAGGCAAGTCACACAGGGAACAGTAAATATCAGAGTTTATAAGCAGACTTTTTAAACTTTCGCGATTTGTACACATTATAAAACACTACACGCTGTCATCAGTCCTCCCGTGACCACGATCGCTGCAAGGCGGTCGAAACGTCGGGAAACAAGTAGGTACCTGTTTACCTCGTTAAAAAGAATATCGCGATAAGACCCGTTTCGATAGTGTTTTATAATGTGTTTATAAGCAGAACTAGTCGATGAATTAGAAAATCACGGAGAATCGATGGTAAATAATATAGAATGAGATGCTCGTGCAGACTATGACCAGCTGTCAGTTCAGTACAGTTGACAATTGAAATGTCTTTTAACTTACAAAGGTTTATTACATGCCAATATTAAAAGCATAGCTAAGTCAAAAGTTGTAAAGTCAAGTCAGATAGAAAAAATAAATTAAGCTATGATTATTTATAATCACCTGTAATCTAGTCAATTGAGCTCATAATTATGATGATTTTCTTTTCCAGCGATTGATAGGCCCTAAGCTTGATTTGATAAAACTAAATAAATTATTTCGTCGGTATCTATCACGGTGACTTAAGTAGACGCTTATTAATTCCATCAGCTATAATATAGCCACTGTTCTTTCGGGTAGTACTTTTTTAACTTCAGCCAACAAAGTGTCCCTGTTCACGGAGTTGAAAGCATTTTTGACGTCAACCTTGAGAATGATCTTGGTTTTTTCTATCTTCTATCGTTTAATCTCCCCCTGCACAAGAAATAGTATTCAAACGAAATTCCCAGGAAAAATACAAACGTTTCTAAACAGACACCCATAACACGAACGCGTGTCGAAACGAATAATTAAAAAAATAAACTCAATTGAAACTTAATGTACTTATGCGACATGGGATTTTCATTTTTGCTACAAAAATAATACGTTTGAAACATGTTAAACTAAAAAAAAACGAGTATTTTATGATTTAGTGCAATTGTTGAATTTCTCAGTAAGAGCAACGGAGTCCGAATTTGTGCCCGGCTGATGGTAAAAGGTTCACCCCCTATTACAGAGTTAAAGTTAAATATAACATATTTTATTGGGACAAGCCTGTCACACCATTTCCAAACCACTGCAACTCTTAAGGCTGAGGCTACATTAGGCCGCGACGCGACCTGCGACACATGAGCGATTAAAACAAGTAAATGAATGCTCACGTATCACGTATATGGGCTACACCGTACATCAATACAATTCAGTGCAAAAATTTCGCTCTTCCAGTCGCATCGCAAATCGCTGCCTACTGTAGCCTCAGCCTAAACCCAGAATCACGAAAAGTGCCGCGACAAAAAAGCTCGACGAAGTCGTAGAGAAACAATTAAATTAGTTTGGATCCCGCAACGAAATTAAACCGAAAAAAAATTAAGAGGAGTAATTTCGTACACCTTTGGAACTTACTCTTTTCTCCCCACCCTTCTTGGATTACTGGCGGGATGTAATATATGACTTCATATATGTATTAAGTCCATCATCATCATCATCATTTCAGCCAAAAGACGTCCACTCTGGACATAGGCCTCCCCCAGGTGTCGCCACATTGACCGGTCTCGTGCGTCTCTCATCCAGCGGGTTCCTACAACCTTGACCAGGTCATCGGTCCACCTAGCGGGAGGCCTTCCCTCCTCCTTTCTTCCTTTCTTCCTTTTAATTTAAGTTGGCTACAATTTAAACTTAAATTTAATGAACGTATGTCCTAATTTTAAGTATATGTTTACTTGGTTTACCTGTAATTTTTGGTCAATTTGTTTTTGTCCTGTGGGAAACCAATAAATCATTTTTCTTTTTTCTTCCAACGCAACGTCTTCCGGTTCGCGGTCGCCATTCCAGAACTTAAGTCCATAATTATGAAATCGTTACTTACAATAAAGAACATTACCTACAAAATTCAAACAACTAACAATCTTACCAACCCCTTACTAAAACGCTTTAAAACAATAAGTAAATGTCTGTAAAATCCGCTGGGTTCAATTCTATATCTGTCACGAAGTTAATGAAAATTGTTTTTAAAGTCCATCCATTTTCCGTAGTCGGACTGTGAAGATTCGAACGAGGAGGTCGCTATCAGCTTGGAAATATATCATAGTAAGATATCGTGTCGACTCACTGGTTCGCTTGGATTTAAAGGGGATTAGAGGTGGTTTTAAGTGGAGTATTTATTGGAGAAATTTATTGTGTTCACGAAGAGGGTTTGTGAAATAGTACATTGTTCACCGAGAGAAGAAAGTGACCGATTACCGTCGAGGGTGTCGTTTAAAGCCCGAAGCCGTAGGCAAGGGCTTTAAAACACCCGAGATCGGGAATCGCACTTTCTCTCGAGTGATACATAGTGCTTTATACTACACCTACGAAGAAAATAAAAAACTAAATTAAAATTCTAATTCAAATTCAAAATGGCGCCAATGGCGTCTGCAATTGTCACATGTTCTTTTTTCAAATTGTAATCTGAGCGGGAGAGAAAAGTGTATGAAAATCCATTCTCTCCCCGCTCAGATGCGTTTTCTCCCCGCATATTTGTTCGATATGTACCGTAAATTTGATAAAGTATCAAGGTACTTTCCAAGCAGGTGTAGTATAATAGCTATTTATTCACCAAGGGGAGTAAGGCACAGATTACTAATCGAGGGTGCATTTGAGGCCCGACGCGAAGCGGAGGGCCGTGAACCACACGAGTTTAGTAATCTGTACTTACCCTCGAGTGAAATATACTGCTTTATACTACACTTAGCTAGTTTTTCACTTTTCCACTGTATAAATATTTCATATTCCTTCATATATTTCATCTTGGATTTTCCAGGCAAGAGATTACTAACAATGTCTTTAGCATCTGCCATTATGTCAGGTGGAGTTGTTGTTAATAAATTGCTATCGTTGTCACTTGAGTCACTCATTTTAACTTGTGATTTACACCGCCAAACTTTAAAATTTACCAAGAAAATTGTTTCTACAAAATACGTCAACCATTAACAATAAGTCTTTTTTTTTTCTTTAAATTTTAGCGCGTCAAACAATTTTCACGCCAAAAGACGTTAAGCCGCGTCCCCACTAGAGCCGCGCGGCACGCGAAGCCGAGCCGTGTGGGGACGCGGCTTTAGAGAAGGTAAAAAACGCCCCGTTTCGCAGGTTCCAACTTACGCGCGTGTTAAAGCGAGAGATTGTTATAAATCTCTCGCTCTATCGCATAGAGGTTTGAAGTTTTCCGGCCTTATCGGAATGTAGAATGTATGCTACCTGCTTTAAAAGCTCTAGTGGCCAGTACTTTTTATGGTAAAATTAAATCGTTTGATTACCAACGTCATCAATCTTTAAAAAAAAAAAAACAAAACGCGTTAGTAATGAACCCATTACTACCCTGATTTTCAGGGCAGTAATGAAATTCCATACAATATAACTGCCTAGATTTTTGAGAAGGTTTAATGATCAGCTTTCAACCCGTATAGTGGGGTAGTATTGGTACACTTACCAAGCAAGTGTAGTATAAAAGTGTTTTCTTTACTATCACAATACATTCAAAGTCAATAAATCAATAATAATGTACATAGTTCATCATTGGTTTTTTCATCAGGAATTTCTTAGTAAGGGCGCCTTCAAATTAGGGCGTTAGCAGCGCGGCAGTCGCGCGACTATAAACAATTATCAACGGGTTGTTACTGCTGTTCTTATAAAAATGTACCTACTGCAGCCGCGCGACTGCCGCGCGACTGCCGCGCTGCTAACGCCCTAATTTGAAGGCGCCCTAACTTAGCCGCACGTCACCGTCGCCGTCGTCGTCGTCTTAGTCGTCGCCGTCGTGATTTCTGCTCGGTTGATGGCAATGGGCATGCCTGCTATTACATGGAATTTCAACATAGCAGGTGAAATGTGGGTGTAAGAACAATTAGGCATCTCTGCCTAATCATTCGGGGTTAAAGGGGCGTGTTGTTATGTTGTACTATTCTCTTTAATCAGATTTTTTTGTCATAATACCGGATTATGGTTAGAACGTGGAAAATCTAAAAACAGCTATTCCACACACCATTTTTTTTTAACAGCGGTTGTGATTTGGGATGATGTGCATATTATTATGGTAACCGTGTGTGCATCGATGTCTGTATATTATTATCATAAGAATTTTGACGACACGGTTGGCGCAGTAGCTAAGCGACTGGACTGCAGCGCTCGGTGTCGCAGGTTCGATCCCCGCACGGAACAAGTATTTGTATGGCCTACAGATAGTTGTTTCGGGTCTGGGCGTGTTTGTGTCATGTGAGTTTCAATGTTTGTAAACGCAGGCCACGATACAGGAGTAATTCCTAGTGTGGACAACGTAAAAATAAATAAATAATAATAATAACACAACAAACAACCAAACAAATCCAATTACTATAGAAAATAACAAAGCTATACCTACTAACACTAGTTATGAACTTATGACCTAAATCGTTGGAATCCACTGTGAATCAAACTGGAGCTGTTCAACTTACATCTCTGGGGGTATGAATTAAACAAGCTATAAGGCAATTTGCTAGGCATTGTTAAGAAGTCCATCATCATCATCATTTCAGCCAAAAAACGTCCACTGTTGGATACGTCCGGCAGTGGACGTTTTTCGGCCTCCCCCAGATGTCATAACACTGACCGGTCCCGTCCGTCCCGCATCGCTCTACCTAGTGGGAGGCCTTCCTACGCAATTACTTCCAGTTTTGCGGTTGCCACTCCAGAACTTTTCGGCCCTATCGGTCATCCGTAAGCAACTCTAGCTAGAACTGTACTGCTCATTATAATCTAGATCTATTCACAGTTCGAGTGTATCGGTTTCTTCCAGGCAGGCGTGCTCCAGGTTAAGTCACATCATCGCTTTATATCATGCGAGTTGCAGTCAAACGAGCCTATTTAGTATTCACGAACAAAAAAACCAGCTTCCTCAAGATGTTTTCCTTCATAAATTATTCATAATCATCGTCTAACTAACCTTTTCCCAACAATGTCGGGGTCGGCATTCAGTCTAAACAGATGCAGCTGAATACCAGTTTTTTACAAGAAGCGACTGCCTATCTGACATCCACAGCCCATTTATTACTGGGTAATACGATACACCTTTGTAAGACTGGTTATCAGATTTTCAGACAACTGACTACTTTGACTATGAAAGATCTAAGAATGACAGCTGGGACGGGCTTAGCATGCTTTCCGACGCAGGAAGGAAACTCGATACATAATAGATGGTGACACATCCATGGACCAGCCTAGGCAAGCACGGTTTAACCTAAAGATCGATCCAAACGGCTATTCTTATTTAGCCACGAACTCCTTTACTACTTATGTTTTAAGGTACAAGTTGGTAGCCGACTGCACGCAGCACCTGCTGACGACATGTCGTCGCTTCATGTCGTCACGACACGTCGTCGTCGCGTCATGTCGCTGCAGTCATGATTTCGAACCCGACTGCAGACGGCAACAGCTGCAGATGGCATCCAGTTGGTGTAAACTGAAGACACAGGTTCCGATACATTTTCGGCTAAAGGACATAAATCTCCTGTTGTTTCTGTTATCTATGGGCACTACTGATCTGCGGTCAGACGACACGTGCATCTGCCGCTCGACGACGCGTCGCTAGCTTCATGTCGCTAACTACGGAGGGAATTTCATAGAAATACGTAGAAACCAGTCGTGTCGCCGCGACACGTTGTCTGCTGCGGCTTCTTGTCGCCCGCTACCAACTTGTACCTTTAAGCTTGTTTGTGATTCATTATCAAATTAAACTGTTGATGACATGGTGTTGACATTTTGGTTGTTGATGTTTTGAACCCCACCCGATACATAGCCCTTGTATCATTACTACTCTAGGCTCTCTACTCAGCGGGCTTTGTCTAATGGAAACACCTATTATTAGTTTTGAGCAAAGTTGCTCCTGCAGTGTTATTTTATCATAATTTTACATGATTACGTAGGACTTATGTTTTTGGTGAATAATCTTCTTTAATAGAATAGTGTTAGCGATTTATTTTGCGATTTTAGGTTTACTTGGCACCGTGATTAGATGGGTTAGGTTTTGTGTTGTAAGTGGCGGGTTCATTTATTGTTGGGGACTAAGATTTGTTTGTCTAGACATTAAAAGCAGGACTTTTAAAGCTTTAGGAGCAGTGGTGGACTAGTGGAGGCGGCCCCGACATACAAACAGTGAGTCGTGGGTTCGAACCCAGTCAAACTTTGTGTAATTTATTTCATTACCACTACTCTCAAAATGGTGAAGGAAAAAATCGTGACGAAATCAGCATGTCTTTGAACCAAAAAATTCGAAGACATGTGACATCTGCCAACACGAACTAGGTGCGCGTGGATGATTATAGTCCATCCCTCTCCTAGAGAGGAGGCTTGAGTCCCTGCAGTGGAAACATTATGGGCTGATGATGATGCTTTAAAACGCTTAACTGCCAACGCTGTCAATTTTAGATTCCCGTTCCAGCAATTTTCCAAGTGCTTGAAATAATTTCTCCCATTCACATTCTCCATCTATACAAATATCTAAAATTGTTGTAATTTTGTGTTTGTAATTTAGAATTATGAGCTTTTTCCTGAATTCATAATTATATGAAAGTATATACAATACTCTTTCTTTAATACTTATAACAAAATAACTTTTATTTTCTGTCAGTTTTTTTCGGCTAATCTCTGAAACGGCTGGACCTATTTTGGCGGGACTTTTATTGACGGCTATCTAACGTTAATATAAGGATTAACTTAAGCTAAATGTATAAAAAAAATAGGGTTCCATGCAAAACAAATAAAATTTCTATTCAAATAAGGAACAAATATTTTTAACACAATTTTACGCGGAAAACCAGCTAGTGATAAATAAAAACAGCTTAAAACAGCCCCTATCTACCCACAAACAGCAGTTTGAAGTTTATGGTTCATGAAATCAGTTACAGACGGTTCGCATCGGTGCCTCCATTACGCACAGCGCTTCTACGTTATAACTCCTCTATTCTGGCTCGGTATAGTGTTGGATCCCATTTAATTATTAGAATGCTAACTGGGTCACTGTGTGTATATCTCGTTATTGGTTACGTTAAGGTTGTATGTGGCGAGTGATTTTATCCCTGATTTATACGTTTTTATAGTTCACAAGCCGGCTGCGGCTGTCTGATGAAAATGATGAACTTCTAAATATAATGATGTCTACCTATACCTTAACAGATTACAATTATTATGATAAGCATTTTTTTTTATTCCAGCCTGAGTTTTCTTTTTTATTATAAAGAAAGTCGATTGCAAACTTCTATGAATCTGTATCTTTTGTTACCGTGTTGTTTGTTGTAATAAATGAATTTTACATTTTTATAAAATAGAATACTCTGTCTTATCTTTATTAAAAATAATATTATTATAGTGGATGCATCGTCTGATTTTCTAAATGATAATTAAAATAAATTAAATAGTTACTGTCACAAGAATGCAGTTATGTTAAACAGTTTATAAATAAACACTTTTTTAAACAAACTAAACTGCATAAAACTAAAAGACAAGCCGATGAAATACATAGCCTTCTCCTTTTTTCAAAGTCGATTAACGACACCCCAGAAAACCGCAATCTAGAAAAAAATCCCGAATTCCCATCAGAAACCACCCCGGAAGATCTAAACCACTGCCAAATCAGGTCAAAAACAAAACAAAAACAACTTTATTCACCAAAATAAACTCCTGACCTTGCTCCTCAAGGATACGACCTGTTCTGTCCAACATAAGGTCACGGTTGGACAACCAACCGCGACTGGACTGGGTAAGCTGTAAGAATTAACGGTGCTTGACTGTTTTTGGTAGACATTAGATAATGGAGTGAGATGTTTGTAGACATAGAGTGGGTTTGGTCATTATCGCATTAGGCCTTGTGAATGCCTTGATGTGCTAGGTGATGAATCTATACTATATTTTTTTATTTCTTTTTTACTTATTTACCATAAAAAAATTACACAATGTTTATTAGGATATAATTTTGCCTTTCAAAGCCTATGTACTTGAGAATGTTTAAATTGATGATAATTCAAATTTATAAGCTTAAAATTAAAATAGAATGGGACAAGGACAGGATGATGAAGATGATGATGATGCAGGTACCTACGTCAAAAATATATTTAAAGCTGATCACGTAGTAGGTAAATACAAACAAACGTGCGACCAGTTAACGATTAGCAGACGGGGCTTACAGGCGCAATATTAATGTTATGTAGCAGGAAATATACCTATTTGAGACTTGCAAACTAATTAAAACATAGTAAAAACATAGCACCTCATTAATATTTATGATGATCCTAATGAATAAATTTTATTGCACGGTTAATAAAAACGTAATAAAAACAGTTACCTATTATAAGTGAAAAAAAACCTTTTTCAACACACTTGCTCATAAAGTGGCTAAAATTTCACCGCAATTAGGCACATAATGACACCTATAATCAAACTGTGAATTTTTCATTACTATTATTCACTAGTGAGTTATAGGTTTTTTTTAAAATTTAATTGGTTGAGTTGCTATGTTCTTAAAAAAGTTTCGATACAAAAAAGATCGTGTTCAATAGTAAAAATTAATTAATGTACCTAGTGCTTGCTCATTTCATGAAACTTTGTATTTAATTTAAACTTAAAGTACGTTTTTAATAAATAAATAAAACTTTCACTCAAATATAATTTTTGTTTTCTCTGTGATAGATAAAAATTTGAATTCCCCATTTTGTACGTGGCTCCAAACACTATCCACGACAAGCAAAAAAAAAAAACCTCTTTTAGTCTATGGCTGATCGCTTATAAAAAAAAACATAATATTTTCCCGCTACTGCGAAAAAAATACACAACTCGTTTTCACTGTTATTATAGTTATTTTATTAGTTAAAATGTCTAGTTTTGAAGAAAATTATTCATGTTGTACACCGCCCGATGTAAGATTTGAAGCCCTTAGCGTTATGGAAAATTTGCTACCCGAAAACTTCAAGGAGAAATATCTATTAGCGTACCAAAATTTCAAGCAGTGGCAAAACACCAAGAAATCGCAGTCATTTTCTGAAAATGTGTTCTTGGCGTACTTTAAAGAATTATCTTCTAAATACAAACCTAGATCTTTGTGGTGTATAAACTCAATGTTAAAAAGTACAGTCCGAACGAAGAATGGAGTGGACTTAAAAACATACTCCAATTTGTCAGCTTATCTAATTTGTGCAAAAATAATTAAACTTGATTCTGAGGCGCGTCCTACTGGTGAAACACCAAGTACCTCAAATGTTTGGATTTCACCTACCTACACGAATAATGAACTATCTCAATCTGAAATAACAATACAACATGAAAGTATTTCAGTAAATAATCTATCTGAAGAGACCGCTACGCCATCAAAAACAATTAATTATAATTTTACTAACTGCACATTTACTAATTTTATTGTTTCTCTAAATAAACTTTTTATCTACTAAATAAAATGTTTTTTCTTGTATTAATAAGCTATTGCATAGCTTCTATCGCGGGCCTTGAGCGTGGAGAGCGAATCCAGAAATTCCGTAATGAAAATATTTCAACCAGGTTGCTATGGTTACGGAAAATAAGAAGGTTGTCAACTGAGGTGTTCAATTAAATAATTGATAAAAAATGCTATGCAATAGCTTTACCGCGGCAGTCTCCGAGTGCCACACGTTTTTTTTATTCGCAAGTGTGTTGAAAAACGTCGTATGATACACGTGTGTATTGATGATTACCGTCCTCGGCTTTCTTAAGACCCTCACCTGACGACTCGGATCTCAATGCCGCCTCTGCGGTAATCACCAACGTTACACACTTATACCATAATGTACTATTATACTACACCTGCTTGGAAAGTACCTTGATACTTTATCAAATTTACGGTAGAAAGTACGTCATTGCATATCGAACAAAATATATGCGGGGAGAAAACGCATCTGAGCGGGAGAGAATGGATTTTCATACACTTTTCTCTCCCGCTCAGATTCACTAACTGCAACAATTTCAATATAAATTTCAATTAGTAAAGATTTAGTTTTTTATTTTCCTCGTAGGTGTAGTATAAAGCACTATGTATCACTCGAGAGAAAGTGCGATTCCCGTTTTTTTTTTTTTGTTTTTTTTTACTTTACAAGCAGGTGTAGTATAAAGCACTATGTATCACTCGAGAGAAAGTGTGATTCCCGATCTCGGGTGTTTTAAAGCCCTCGCCTACGGCTCCGGGCTTTAAACGACACCCTCGACGGTAATCGGTCACTTTCTCCTCTCGGTGAACAATGTACTATTAATTCTTGACCCCTAGGGTGACGCACCCGAAGCGTAACCAACGGGACCCTAGGAGACGAAAATAACTAAGCCATTATTTTTTTGGAGTGTGTAACACTTTTACCGACCCAGAAAACGAACCCAGGACTTCTTGCGCAGAATTCCTGCTAAAGGGTTACTTAGTGACACCAGTAGGTACATAATGTTTGGTTGACGACTTGTTGAAGGATCCGTTTTCAGCACAAAACAAAACATTGCAGTATCAATAAAACCAGACATTAAATTCATACTCAAACTCAAAGCATTTATTTCAATTAAGCCATTACAGGCACTTTTGAATGTCAGAAGAACATTTCACAAAAAAAAAAAACGAAACTACGAGTGCAATACGACATTCCGAAAGCCACCACACCACGCCGAACCACACGCCACCGAATGCCCGCAACAACGAACACTGCGAGCACGAAAGCACGCAGCGACGCACACCGCAACAACGAATGCAGGAGACCCCGAATCACGGAACAACGATAGCACGCCGCAACGTGCAACCGCCGCCCCGGGACCCTGTGCCCCGCGCACCCGCCGCCACGGCACGCGCCGCCGCACGCCCCCGCACCCACAGCACTCGCTGCCGGTAACATCTGGCGCCGCGCAGCCCGACGCAGCAACTCCCGAAACGACGCATTGCACTCCTACGCTACAGTCACAATCACAAGGCATAATAACTTGTGAAAGTACTGTAGTTGCCATTAACTCTACCAATTTGTCCCGACACATGTTACTAACCAAAGAGAAGTCAAATACCTACTCAATAAACACGTCAGATTGACTCATTGAAAACTAAACTAGGCAAAACTTTAAAAACTAATTAAAATTTCCGTATACCTAAGCAGCTCAGTATCGTTGGCGGCAACTTGAGAACTTAATAACTTCGATAGCATTTAAGTTTCTATTGAAGGTAAGGGTGTGGTTTCATGCCTACCGGGACTGCGGGTTGTTCGATAGAGATACCGCGGTTGGACACAAAGGGCTAAGAAGGAACATGGGTGGTTTTTAGTCAGTAGAAGTCTGATACTACCTTCCGCTCTGACCAGAGCGGGAAGAGTCATTTGATGATTTTCCACCAATAATCCAGATCCCCTAGTGGTGTCAGCCCCGACTTACGAACAGTAGGTCGTGGGTTCGAACCCAGGCAGGCGCATTACTTTGTGTAATTTATTTCATCACCGCTGCTCTCAAAACGGTGAAGGAAAACATCGTGAGGAAACCGGCATGTCTTAGAACCAAAAAATTCGAAGACATGTGACATCTGCCAATCCGCACTGGGCCCGCGTGGTGGATTATAGCCCATCCCTCTCCTAGAGAGGAGGCCTGAGTCCCTGCAGTGGGAACATTATAGGCTGATGATGAATCCAGATCCAAAAATAATCAAGTGGAAATTATGTTTTTCTTACTGTACCTCTGCTATTCCTTTCTGATTAATTTCGTTGCGGGATCCAAGACACTTAAATCGTTTATCTGGGACTTCGTCGAGCTTCATTGTCTCGGCGTCTTTTTGGTGGTCGCCACTTGGTTCTGGCTTTCAGGAGTTACAGTGATTTGGGAATAGTGCGGCAGGCTTATCCCAAAAAAATACAAAAATAATTTGCCCGTCCTTGGTATTGAACCCGGGACCTCATGGTCTACAGTTGCGATTGCGACCACTGGATCAACGAGGCATAATAGATGGCTCACACCGTGCATTCCGACTGTTTACAGCTCATTTTAACATTTTTCCTACTCTCCCTTGCGCGATCCAATAGGGGATTGGACAAAAAAAAAACGAATTAGTCCGTCAGATAAAGTACATTGCCCAACTTTGGTCCAAATGCTGCCCAGGAATGGCAGTACCTGCGCTGGGTTCCTGGCACTACTCTATGTCATTATACTAAATATTTTGAAAATCCATCCTGGGGTTCCTATTTTTTTACAGATTTATTTTGATGATATTATTGTTAATACATGTTTATTTTTTGACGGTATTTTCCAAAAAATATTAACCACGTATTTTTTCTTTTTTCACGTAGGTAAACAAAAAATGAAGACGATACAGTGCTTCGAAAACTCGTGTGACATCATAAATTATGCTAGTACATTTTGTACACACGGCTACACATCAAGCTATACAAAACCAGTTAATCTTGGCCTCACTTTACTAGATCTTTTCGCACAATGAACGATCAGATTATACTGGTTTTGTATAGCTTGATGTGTAGCCGTGTGTACCTCCAATTGACGTTTCAAGCCCCACTCCATGATCTTTGACGCGCTTTATCTTCGTCAATCCTTACATAGTATAAAACAAAGTCGCGTCTGTTTGTTTGTTTATTTGTTTGTTTGTCTGTATGCTTAAATCTTTAAAACTACGCAACGGATTTTGATGCGGTTTTTTTTAATAGATAGAGTGATTCAAGAGGAAGGTTTTAATACCTTTTTTGTACCCGTGCGAAGCCGGGGCGGGTCACTAGTTTATGATAAAACAAAAAACACGTATCCAATATTTTTCGTTAATCTAACTGACGGACTAAACAGAATTATATTTTTTTGAGTCAGTCCGATCCCCTATTGTCCAGGACTTCGTCGAGCTTCAGTAACACGGCGCTTTTCTGGTGGTAGCCATTGTTGATTCTGACTTGCACCTTGCCAGGATCCATACTCCGCTATGTAGTTTCTGCCTGTTCCAATGGAGAAAAAGCGTGAGTTTACTTATGTGTTTGATTGACGTGGGAAATCATCAAATGAATTCTTCCGCTCTGGTCGACGAGTGGGGAGTGTCAAACTTCTACTGACTAAAAACCACCCATTTCCTTATTTGCCCTTTGTGTCGAGGCCGCGGTATCTCTTTCGAACAACCCGCAGCCCCAACAGGCATGTTTGTATACTTAAATATGTATCCTTTAGTATTGTTCATTAACATTATTATTTCACAGCAAATCGCTTCTAATAGAACCTACACTGAAAAAAATAATTAGTTGAATCAACATTTATTCAACCTATTTTTTGTGTTAATATAGAACCTACATAGAAGATTTGTTGAATCAAACAAACTGAAATTGTTACTTTTAAAAGGTAAATTTAACCAAACCCAGTGAGGTTGTTTCAACACTGTTTTGAAATGGTAATATTAAACTAGTTTATTATAGGTTAACAGAACATTCAACTTTTCAACTATTTTATTTTGTTGATATAGAACCTACCTTTAATAATAGTTGAATCAATTAATCTGAAATGTGTTGCTTGTAAGGTAAATTTAACCAAACCATCAGCTAAGTTAGTTTAACACATACTTAAAACAGGTAAATTTAACCAAACCACCAGTTAGGTTGTTTTAACACTATTTTGAAATAGTTGTTTTAACTATAATATTAAACCTGTATTTTTAAGTATATGGTGCTAAGTTGTAACTACCTGATTTTCGTGGTAAAGATAACCTGTATTTTTAAGTTGAAACAACTTGTGGTATTTAGTTTAATGAACCTAAGCTTAGTGGTATAATCTACCTAGATCATATTCGTATTTTTGACAAAGGTGCAATGTAGAATCGACACGTAGCAATAGGTTAGAATAACCTTAATTTGGTAGTAAAATTAACCTGCGTATATTGGTATTCTTGACTGTTGTAAATGTAGAATTGACATGTGAAATTAAGTTGTAACAACCAAATTTTTATGATAAACTTAACCTGTATTTTTAAGTTAAAACAACTTGTGGTGTTTTGTTAAATGGACCTCTGCTTTGTGGTAAAATCTACCTAGATTATAATAGTATTTTTGACAAAGATGTAATGTAGATTCGACACGTAGCAATAGGTTAGAATAACCTAAATTTGGTGGTAAAATTAACCTGTGTATATTGGTATTCTTGACTGTTGTAAATGTAGAATTGACATGTGAAATTAAGTTGTAACAACCAAATTTTTATGATAAACTTAACCTGTATTTTAAGTTAAAACACACGTAGCAATAGGTTAGAATAACCTAAATTTGGTGGTAAAATTAACCTGTGTATATTGGTATTCTTGACTGTTGTAAATGTAGTATTGACATGTGAAATTAAGTTGTAACAACCTAATTTTTATGATAAACTTAACCTGTATTTTAAGTTGAAACAACTTGTGGTGTTTTGTTAAATGAACCTTGCTTTGTGGTAAAATCTACCTAGATCATAATAGTATTTTTAACAAAAGTGTAATGTAGAATCGACATGTAACAATAGGTTAGAATAACCTAAATTTGGTGGTAAAATTAACCTGTGTATATTGGTATTCTTGACTGTTGTAAATGTAGTATTGACATGTGAAATTAAGTTGTAACAACCTAATTTTTATGATAAACTTAACCTGTATTTTAAGTTGAAACAACTTGTGGTGTTTTGTTAAATGAACCTCTGCTTTGTGGTAAAATCTACCTAGATCATAATAGTATTTTTAACAAAAGTGTAATGTAGAATCGACATGTAACAATAGGTTAGAATAACCTAAATTTGGTGGTAAAATTAACCTGTGTATATTGGTATTCTTGACTGTTGTAAATGTAGTATTGACATGTGAAATTAAGTTGTAACAACCTAATTTTTATGATAAACTTAACCTGTATTTTAAGTTGAAACAACTTGTGGTGTTTTGTTAAATGAACCTCTGCTTTGTGGTAAAATCTACCTAGATCATAATAGTATTTTTAACAAAAGTGTAATGTAGAATCGACATGTAACAATAGGTTAGAATAACCTAAATTTAGTGGTAAAATTAACCTGTGTATATTGGTATTATTGACTGTTGTAAATGTAGTATTGACATGTGACATTTAGTTAAAATTACTTGTTTTTGGTAAAATCAACCTGCATTTATTAGTAATATCAACCTACAATATAAAGTATTTTCGACAAAGGTGTAATGTAACCTATTGCTACATTACATACACCTCTAGGTATCGAAAATACTTTGCGACAAAGCCTAATTCAACATTATACCTACTTCTTCCGTGAAAATGCAGACTGATTTTACAAACATCATATTAAAGTAAATTCTGTACAAACAAATATTTTTACATTTCAGGTTAACTTATTACTTAATAGCTAATTACAAAATACCAATATAATATTGACACAGCTCAATGCAGGCTTATTCTACAATACACTTTCATCAAAATACTTACCTACCTATAGAGGACATCTAATTATAGAAAAAATAAAACAATATAGATCATTATTAAACATTTATTTAACCATAACAAAGCACATTTATTTAACCATAACAAAGCACATTTATTTAACCATAATTATCATATTAAAACTTTATGGTATTCAAATTAAGTAGGTAACTAGCAAATCGTCCAATAAGTATGGACATTTAGCGAGAGAATGTCAAAGTTTGCCAAACAAACTAACAATTACTAGTAGATTTAACAAATACGCACCTACTTAAATTTTCAAATGTAATTACCGTTTTTTGGATCGTAGCGTAATGGCCATTTGCCAGTTGTTAGGCCTAAAATCAAGTGATATCACTTTGTTAGACCTAACAACCAGTAATCGTAATCGCTACGATACAAAAAAAGGGCGGTAGTACATTTTCATGACAAACTAGACCTATTGGTAGCGACACTGTTGTATATAAATAATAGAATTTAAGGGTAGTTACCCACAGAACATACTCTGCCATATATAACATATTAAAAAAATTGCCTAGAAGGCCACCCATCACTATGAACCTGCAATAACACCAGAAAAAAACTAACCATTACAGTTGACAGACTCACAAACTTAACTTAAAGCTCGTTCATTATGAACGGTAGCCTAAAACACCAGCTGCGGAACCTATGTTGCAAAGCCCGACTTTAAACGTCCTGTAGGTCTAGTCTGTCATGCAAATGTAATTACCGTTTTTTGGATCGTAGCGTAATGGCCATTTGCCATTACGTTTTTTGTGATGAATCGCTACGATCCAAAAAACGGCAGCAATTACATTTGTATGACAGACTAGACCTACTGGTAGCGACACTTTTATATAAATAGTAGAATTTAAGGGTAGTTACCTACAGGACATACTCTGCTATATATAACATAGTTAAAAATTGCCTAGAAGGCCACCCATCAGTATGAACCTGCATTAACACCAGAAAAAACCTAACCATTACAGTTGACAAACTCACAAACTTAACTTAAAGCTTGTTCATTATGAACGCTAGCCTAAAACTAACCAGCTGCGGAACCTATGTTGCAAAGCCCGAAGTGTTGACATGTGGTAGGTCACATCGTCGTAATTCACGTAAAATGCTTCCAATTCTTCTACTGACTGCCCGACGCAAACCACAATGGGTTGACAGGTCAACTTTTTTTCGAGATGGACTTGTCGCCGTTTGACCAGGACGTTTGTTATGTCAGTTTGGGTCTGAAAAGAAAAAAAAAACATCAAACACAAAGACAGATGAATTTTGTAAACTAGGTAGGAACATTTTTTTTTATTTAAGTATCCGTATCTACTTAATATTTTGTGTTCTCATTGAAGTTAATATTAAGTTGTTCTCTATGTTTATTAAGTACCTATGTATTTACAAAAAAAAATGTATCTATGTATAGTATATCAGTCATCTGGTTCACATAACACAAGCTCTGCGTACTTTGGGGCAAGATAGTGCTGGGTGAAAAAATATGTCCAGCATTATTTATTTTATTATTGTTCCATTTTACCTTAACATGCAGGACCAAATTGTCCCGGGCTTCCAAGATAGATGGTTTCGTAAATTTCTTTGATGAGGCTGCACGACCTCGTGCAACTGAAGGAACTAGTTTGCCGCACAATAGAGACAGTATTATGAATACTTTGGTATCTGAAATGAAATTAATTTAGATAAAATAATACATTAATTACCCGATTACGGCAAAGCTAAAGGAGGGTTATGAGTTTTAGGGTGTTTTAGTCAGCCATGGTTGTTTGAATTGTCATACAATCAATGCCAAAGTAAAATTACTTAGTGCATTTACAAACTAACCTTCATTTGGATTTTTCTCGAAAACTACATTGTAGGTACTCTTTGAACGCCTTGACGTCATTTTTGAAAATTGTGTATGCTTTTTCCATGAAGTTATCAAATTTTTCAAACAGAACGACTTCTTTATCCGGATACCGATATTCGAAGTCAATTTCAATCTAAAAATATTATAAAAACATAGATGATGTTAGATTTAGGAACAAGAACTTATTAGAATATAGGCCCAATATATTATGTATAAATGCAAAAGTCTTGTCTGTTAGTAATAGATCTGAATGTAATTTACCAGTTTATATCCAAAGTTTTGTTTCAAAATAGGATATTTTTGTAATATTTCTTGCAGTTGTTTCGTTTTATCATTATAGTCTTTCTCGACCCGGTACGCTCTTGTTGCCAGCCAGTTTTCGCGCACCTCTTGGAACGGTTCTTTATGGTATTTTAGCCAGATGACCAGCTCTTCATTTTCTGAAACCAAAAAACAGAGGTATCTATAAATAAAAAGAGAAGTCCTGACTGACTGGCTGACTGACTCATCAACGCCCAGCCCAAACCCTTGGACCTAGAAAGCTGAAATTTTGCACATAGGTTCCCTTTATGATGTAGACAAGGAATAAGGAAGGATTTTTTGAAATTCAACCCCTAAGGGATTTAAATAGGGGTTGAAAGTTTGTATGGAAAATCTTCATTTTCACGCGGGCGAAGCCATTTTAGACAAACATAATACCTATTATACTAAAGTATTACCAATGATTATGTTCTCTTCGACCTCAGAATCTTGTTTTTCATCATCATTTTTGCGTTTCCTTGATATGACCCCCTCTTTTTTGAGGACGCGTCTTTGATTATTATACCTGTCCACTAGTTTTCCTCTGGCGGGAATAGTTTTTTTGTTTGTAACTATGGCCGGGATGTAGTAGGTTTCCTAGAAAAAAAGTAATTTATGCAAGGATAGTGACCATGACTAATGGTATGAACTTTGTAAATTTACTACACACACTAGTACCTATGTGTCAAATTATGACCATTTTTTTAAAGGAATCATAACTATGCTTCTACGACTACTGTATGACTTTAAAGATGAAAGATATAGGTATCTATATAGGTAGGTAGGGTAGTTGTGGGAACAGTGAATCAAGTGTACACAGTGAAGCATCGCCGTATTGGACAGAACGAGTATACGACACCAGGTGTCGTTCGATTTAACGGGAGGCGAGAGAAAGAGATAGCCTGTGTCACGCCACTCGTTCTGTCAAATACGGCGATGCATCCATCACTGTGTACAACTTGATTTAGTGTTCCCACAACGACCCTACATATATAATATAACGGAGATACAGATATTACATATACATAGATAGGTACATAACGCTCACTATTGTCACTAACTACATCGCACTACGATAATTACTTTCTACGACTACTGTATGACTAAAGATGAAAAATATATAATAGGTAGGTACATAATTATAGTAATTTAACGAAGATACACATCATAGATACCTACATAACGGTCACTACTAGGTACGTCGCACTACTATTATTTATTTATACTAGGTAGGTAGGTACTTGGTAAAGAATGTACTACTTATAGGTATCATAAATAGGCTGGTAGGTATATAAACCTTATGTTCTGTTGGAACAAAGCGAGTGATAGCCTCTGATAACACAATGAAGTCTTCTTTTTTCATGCTCTGATATTTGTTAATATACCACTCCACAATGCTTTTTGTTAGAAATGACCTGCTAGTCGCATCAAGCTTATCGCTTGATTTCAGACGGGCCAGAACCAGTTTTCCATAACTGTTCTCATTAAGAATGGTGGGTATATCTATACTCTAAAATAGAACAGTACAAAAAAAAGTAAGGAACAAGTGAACAAAAAAAAGAAAGGAACATAGGGAAAACGTGTGTGTCTTAATAAAATTATGAAGAATCCAAACTTACATTAAGTATTTGTTTTGGGTCAGCATTCGATATTACGCTACAGCTTAAGCTACTACGACTAGAGCACGTTGTAGGGCTTGCAGGAGCAGAAATTGTGTCTTCCGATGCAGTTTCCTGTAAAATAATAAACCAAGTTAAAACTTTAGATTTTCTAGTTTGCTTTAGATTTTCTAGTACTGACGAACGAATGGCCATTCACAACCAATCAACTTAGGTAGATACAAGTTAGGTACTCAAGTATAACCCGGTTCATTAAAGAAAGGAATCTAAAATGGCAACACATGGCATGTCCTCTCGCTCGCTCACTATAGTGTGCGAGCGTGAGGACATGATAAAAACCGCTATTTTAGATTCCTTTCTTTAATGAACCGGGTTATAACTGCCTCGTTGGTCTAGTGGTCGCAAGCGCGACTGCTGAGCGTGAGGTCCTGGGTTCGATTCCCGGGTCGGCCAAAAGTGCTATTGGGTTTTTCATTAGAAATTTCCCAGTAGTAGCCCGGAGTTTAGAAGTTGGCGGTATAATACCCCCGTGCCTCGGAAAGCACGTTAAGAAAAATGGTTCGTTTTGTGCACTTGTAGTAAAATCTACTATTTGTGACGTGTTTGATATAGGTACCTACTACATTTTGTTAGTGCTTCCATAACTTATGGTAAGTACCTAACTAAATAAACAGGTGATTAGATAATTAATAATAGTAATTATCTTATAATTAGAGATTGAATTACCTATAATTAATTAATAGGTAATTTAATCTCACCAACAAGTGAGATTAAAATACCTATTAAAAATAATAGAGATCATAGGTTTACTTACATGGGTTATTTTTTCCAGCTTCCTCACACCAACTCTGAATAATATTCTTTCTTTTACGAGCGGCACTAATTCTTTTAGATCGTTATCCTGTATTTCTGTGAGTAAATCTATAGTGATTTCATTATCTGAAAAACAAAACAAATAATATTAGGTACCTAGGTACTTAGTTACGTAAGTTCCATAGGTACACACGGCTACACATCAAGCTATACAAAACCAGTATAATCTGATCGTTCATTGCGTGAAAAGATTTAATAAAGTGAGGCCAAGATTAACTGGTTTTATATAGCTTGATGTGTAGCCGTGTGTACCTACCTATTACCACCTATCGTAGCTTCGGTACATATGCGATCTCGGTCTATCTATGTATATAACTAGGTACTTAATTTTAAGTTTGTTGAAAAAAATTATGGATTAAAAAGTATGGATATGTGCAAGACGGTTGAGACGCCATCAAGTCTGAAAAAGCTGAATACGTATCATAACTACTGGCATTATTGTGTAAGTATACCTACCTACGTTGCTTCTACCACTTACTCTAGGTGCAATATACCTACCTATAATGTAGGTAAATTTAACATATTACCTCTTGTTCGTATTAGGTATCTACCTACTCAGTGCTGTTGTATGTACTGAGTACATAAACTGAGATAAATAAAATCTATGATAAGTTACTTACGATCAAATTATCTTGGCAGGTCTGAACCTATGCTCTGCGAACTTTTACGCTAAACTTGTGAAGAAAACTGTTATTGCCAGATAAACCAATATCTATACGATCAGAAAATATCTATTAAATACAGAGAGAAATACAAATAAAATAAATATTAAAACACTTTTAGACATTATTTGTAACAAAATAACCTGCACGAAGTTCGAAACTGCCAAGTTAATTTGATTGCACTGTAGGTACCTACTTGTAGATAAATTACTAATTTAGCTACAATAATTAGTAATTTCATTATGATCAGACTGTAGCGTTTCATACATTCTATAAAAGATAGGTACTTACCACAAAATTTTTTAATTGTTTCTTCAGTTAAACCCCACTCTCGGAGATAAACTGGCACCAATGATTTCTCAAAATCATCCATATTTACTTATCACTGAATCAACGGTACCTATCACTAAACTCACCTTTTACTTTGCTGGTTCAATTACATTAGACCACTTTTAATTTTTCAACCAGTTTATCGTCGAGTACGTATAGTCCCCGACACGGCGCGGCGCAAAGAAAGAGTACTTGCCTGCCTGGCAAGAGTCCGGTGGCGCGGGGCGCGGGGCGCGGGGCGCGGGGCGCGGGGCGCGGGGCGCGGGGCGCGGGGTTGAGGTAGCGTCATCCGCGCGTGCGGCGATTGGTGGAATCAAATGCATACGTTCCGTTCGCTCCCGATTACGAAATACTTTTTAGACGCGCCAGTTTTAGGTCCGTTCAATTTGGATGTTCGTAATAATAATCTGTTTACAATAAAATATGAAAGCTCCAACCAGCCCGCGAAATTCAAATTTTCTTTCGTTTTTTGCAATTTGCAGGCTAGTGCCAGTTTGTATGTTGATTAGAATGTTAATTGCGGTTGTAAGACGTATGTAGTTACAGAATTTTATTCATCAAAATCATCAATAACTACATACGTTTTACAACCGCAATTAACATTCTAATCAACATGCAAACTAGCACTAGCCTGCAAAAAACAATAGATAAATTAAGTAAAGATAAGTAATTAGTTTCTTAATATAACTAGCACTAATAATAAACGTAGCAAGTTAAATTTTACCATTGTTACAAAACAGAGGTCCCCAAACTAGGCTGCGCCTGTATCTTGGGGGCCGGAGTTGCGTTAGAGTCTGTCAAGCGAGTCTAGTCCCATGAAAAAGGCGGCAAATTCAAAAATCTTTCAGGTGTCAACACTGATATAGCACGCTGAAAACTTATTGATAGAAGTCTGTCAAGCGAGTCGAGTCCACAACCCTTTTACTTTAAAATTCAAGTATCAATAAGTTTCAGCGTGCTATATCAGTGTTGACAAATGAAAGATTTTTGAATTTGCCGCCTTTTTCATGGGACTAGACTCGCTTGACAGACTCTAACTTAAAATTAATATTAATAAGTAGTTATCTTTATTAAATGAAAACAAAAATAAAATTAGGTAAGGTCACAAATATTTTAACATTTTTTCAGAAATTTAAAGCAACTAATTAGTAATGTTTTATCAACCATATTGCAAAAGTTGAATCAACAAGCGAACGTAGCAAAATTTACAAAATTGATTCAACTATTTGCAAATATTTTAAACAACAAAGCAAATTGGTTAAAATAACTATTGTAAATAGTTGTCAACACCTAACACTTCATTACATAGTAGATTCAACAGATGCATTTAGTCAAAATAACAAAAATATTTTAACCTTTTGCTAGAAATTTAAAACACCTAATAAATAATGTTGGAATCAACGATATTGCAAAAGTTGAATTAGCAAGGGGACTTAGTCAAATATACTAAATTTATTCAACTTTTTTGAAATATTCTAAAGAATTAAACTTATTAGTTAAAATAACTAGTGTTAATGGTTGTCAGCACGGTACCCCACATTTAATAACATAGTAGAATCAACATCTGTAGATTAAATTACGTATCTATCTATACTCTAGTCACTTTAAAGAAATATTTTTTGTAAACAAAGCGTTGCTAGGCAACCATCTGATAGCACGGGTGTAAATCATTTTTTTATCAATGTTAATTTTTGTAATCCTACTGCCACATCTGGGTTAACGTTAACGTTAATGGCAATGGCCAACTACGCGTTAATTAAGGCATTAACAATTAGTAATACTGCCGTTTATAATTTAACACATTAAAACGGTGGCCACATCTACGTAACACCTAAAGAAGACACAAAAAAGTCAAATATTTGTTAATATTTGTTTTAATGAGAATTGTAACATCACATTCCTACTTATATAAAAGAACCGTGAACGGTTAACATTTTTATTGTATACCCACTTCCTAGAAGTCAATTCATAATAACATAACAAAGGATATTCTAATCACACAAATATAGCTATTGATACCCACTTAGTTTATAGGTATCGGTATTCAGCAAAGTTTAATGAAAACTTTACATGATTTAGACTTTCTACATGTTTTTTTATGTGACGTCACAACACAATACCTTACGATGGGTTTTTAACAAATTAATGAAAAATGAAAATTAAAAAAAAATGAAAAATATTTATTTGTCCCAAAAAAGCAGTTACATGGATTATAATGAGACATCATTAATATTTGACTTCTTGTAAAAATAAATAACATGCATGATCCAATTAAAAAAAAAAGCGATCAAGAAACATTTCAAATCACATGTAAGTAGGTAGCATTACAAAAAAATGAACATTGATAAAAAAATGATTTTCACTCGTGTTATCAGATGGTTGCCTAGCAACGCGTTGTTTACAAAAAATATTTTTTTATAGTGACAAGAGTATAGATACGTAATTTTATCGACAGATGTTGATTGTATGTTAATAAATGTAGGGTACCGTGCCGACAACCATTTACACTAATTATTTTAACTAATAAGTTTAGTTCTTTAGAATATTTTAAAAAAGGTGAATAAATTTAGTATATTTGACTAAGTCCCCTTGCTAATTCAACTTTTGCAATATCGTTGATTCCAACATTATTTATTAGTTGTTTTAAATTTCTAGCAAAAGGTTAAAATATTTTTGTTATTTTGACTAAATGCATCTGTTGAATTTACTATGTAATGAAGTGTTAGGTGTTGACAACTATTCACAATAGTTATTTTAACCAATTTGCTTTGTTGTTTAAAATATTTGTAAATAGGTACATAGTTGAAGCCAGAACTCACCAAAGGACTCCATTAAATCTAGAATTCTAGATATACTAACGCAAAAAATTTAATTAGAAGAAATAACTAAATTTACACTTTTAGGCCTAACGTTATACTCAAATTAAAATTGGAAGAAACAGAAAAAACACGAGCAAAACTGTCCCAATTTATTTACTCACTCGGCTTATTGAAACGTAACACAGACTACAACACCGCCCTTTCTGCCTATTATGCGTACCTACGCTTACTCCTGGTTAAACTATGGCATCATTCTGTGGGGAGAAAGTACTGACATTTTGGACCTCTTTATCCAGCAAAAGAAATGCATCAGAATTCTCATGAATATCGAACAACGAGTGAGTTGCAGGCCACACTTTACCAAACAACAAATTCTCACACTACCAGCAATATATATTATACTGCAAAGTTGTTTATTCGTTCGGAAAAATAGACACCTCTTCAAATCTAATATTTAAATCAATGAAAACGATAACCGACGCAATAGGAATAGGCTGATACTACCCATCACTAACTTAAAATTATTATTATTGGTAAAAGTCCGTATTCAAGACTAACTAACATATTTAATAAGCTACCGGAAAGTCTAAAATCCCTACCAAATGATTTAATTTTCGCGAAACAGTTGAAATCTCTGTTGATAAAGAAAGGCTACTATACCGTTGATGAATTTAAAGCTGACAAATTGTGAATCGATCGACACTGTATTATATACTTAACTTGACATCAATTTTAATTTAACTACTAATTGACTACAGATACTTACAGAACTTGACATCAAATTTTAATTTTATCTACTAATTGATTTGAAAAAATTGTAATAAATTAATAAATATCACATTTTCCATTTCTTTCTTTCTTTATTAATGTTTAGTGGAGTATCATTATAAATTTGAATAATTAATAAGAATTGATATGTAATAATGTAATTTAATAATTTTATCGCCAACAATTTGCAGTGCCCTTATTACAGGGCGCTGACTAAATAGTAAATGACTAAATTTATGACCTATAATAGACAAAGAAATATTGTAATAAACTCATTAAATTTAATTTCCAATCATCAATCACTTTTCACAATGTTCATTCTTCTTTCCTTATGTTTAGAGTAAAAACGTAAGAATATGAAATGTAATAGGTATAATAAGAATCAATATTATATGTAAGTAGGTACCTAAATTAATAATTTTATATCCAACAATTTGCAGTGCCCTTACAGGGTGCATGTTAATACTGTGCCATGAAATTTGAATGCATGCCTACTAACCAGTATTTAATTGTACATGTTGGCAAATAAATAAATAAAAAAATAAATAATCAAATCAATTTTGTAAATTTAGCTACGTTCGCTTGTTGATTCAACTTCTGCAATATGGTTGAATTAAACATTACTAATTAGTTGTTTTAAATTTCTGGCAAAATGTTAAAATATTTCTGTTATCTTTACTTAATTTATCTGTAGATTCTACCATGTAATTAAATGTTAGGGGTTGACAACTATAGTGGCGGTAAGTCCCCTCTTTGAGGAGTGGCTAGAGAGGAGCCACGGCGCCCTCACCTTCCGTCTGACGCAGGTCCTCACCGGACACGGGTGTTTCGGGAGGTACCTGCACCGAATCAGACGGGAGGAAACGCCCGGATGCTTCCACTGCGAGGATCGACCGGAGGACACGGTGGAGCACACTGTGGAGGTGTGCCCTGCTTGGGCGGAGCCCCGCCGTGTTCTCGTAGCGGCGATCGGCGGCGGTGACCTCTCGCGTCCGGCCCTGGTGCAAGCCATGGTCCGGGGCGAGGAGGAATGGGACGCCGTCGCCTCCTTCTGCGAAGCAGTGATGCTAGCGAAGGAGGTGGCGGAACGAGAGAGGGAGCGATCCTCTCAACGTCCCAGCCGCCGCGGAAGGCGCGGAAGGCGCTCCGGGCGTCGGGGGCCACGTGATGGCTTCCGGCCACCGTAGACGCGGGCCTGTGGACGGTGAGTAATGGGCTAGCTCGCCGTCCGGCCGTCGTCATGACGGCAACAGACCGTGTCGGCGGCGCGTTCGTGTTCCACGCGCGCCTCAAAGAGATGTCAGCAAGGAGGGGCCCGCAAGGGCCGACGCCCGTCGGGGCCGCGGTATTTAGTACTAGATTACGTGGCCTCGGCGCAAGGGCAAAGAAGGAACATGGGTTCGGTTTTTAGTCAGTAGAAGTCTGACACTCCCCTTCGCTCTGCCCAAGAGCGGGGGGGGTCATTCGATGATTTTCCACCCACCAAAAAAAAAAAAAAAAAGGGGTTGACAACTATTCGCAAAAGTTATTTCAACCAATTTGCTTTGTTGTTTAAAATATTTGCAAATGGTTGAATCAATTTTGTTAATTTAGCTACGTTCGCTCGCTGATTCAACTTTTGCAATATTGTTGATTGAAACATTATTTATTGTTTGTTTTAAATTTCTGGCAAAATCCTAAATACTTTTGTTATTTTGACTAAATTTATCTGTTGATTCTACTATGTAATGAAATGTTAGGTGTTGACAACTATTCACAAGAGTTATTTTAACCAATTTGCTTTGTTGTTTAAAATATTTGCAAATAGTTGGATCAATTTTGTAAATTTAGCTACGTTCGCTTGTTAATTCAACTTTTGCAATATTGTTGATTACAACATTATTTATTGGTTGTTTTAATTTTCTAGCAAAAGGTTAAAGTATTTTTGTTATTTTGACTAAATGTATCTGTTGACTCTAATATGTAATAAAATGTTAGGTGTTGACAACTATTCACAATAGTTATTTTAACCAATTTGCTTTGTTGTTTAAAATATTTGCAAATAGTTGAATCCATTTTGTAAATTTAGCTACGTTCGCTTGTTGATCCAACTTTTGCAATATTGTTGAATTAAACATTATTTATTGGTTGTTTTAAATTTCTAGCAAAAGGTTAAAATATTTTTGTTATTTTGACTAAATGTCTCAGTTGATTCTACTATGTAATTAAATGTTAGATGTCGACAACTATTCACAATAGTTATTTTAACCAATTTGCTTTGTTGTTTAAAATATTTGCAAATAGTTGAATCAATTTTGTAAATTTAGCTACGTTCGCTTGTTGATACAACTTTTGCAATATGGTTGAATTAAACATTATTTATTGGTTGTTTTAAATTTCTAGCAAAAGGTTAAAATATTTGTGTTATTTTGAGTAAATTTCTCTGTTGATTCTACTATGTAATTAAATGTTAGGTGTTGACAACTATTCACAATAGTTATTTTAACCGATTTGCTTTGTTGTTTAAAATATTTGGAAATAGTTGAATCAATTTTGTAAATTTAGCTACGTTCGCTTGTTGATACAACTTTTGCAATATGGTTGAATTAAACATTATTTATTGGTTGTTTTAAATTTCTAGCAAAAGGTTAAAATATTTTTGTTATTTTGACTAAATGTATCTGTTGATTCTACTATGTAATTAAATGTTAGGTGTTGACAACTATTCACAATAGTTATTTTAACCGATTTGCTTTGTTGTTTAAAATATTTGCAAATAGTTGAATCAATTTTGTAAATTTAGCTACGTTCGCTTGTTGATACAACTTTAGCAATATGGTTGAATTAAACATTATTAATTAGTTGTTTTAAATTTCTGGCAAAAGCTTAAATATTTTTGTTATTTTGACTAAATTTATCTGTTGATTCTACTATGTAAAGAAATGTTAGGTGTTGACAACTATTAAGAATAGTTATTTTAACCAATTTGCTTTGTTGTTTAAAATATTTGCAAATAGTTGAATCAATTTTGTAAATTTGACTAAGTTCATTTGCTGATTCCACTAAACATTATGTTGACATTACCGAACTATTAGTTAAATTGACCGCTATGCGATTATACATGAAAAAATATGTTAGCTTAACCCATTTTTTTGGTTGTAACAACAATTAGATTTTAACTTTTTTAAATTTGTTACATTGAATGTAGTACTACGGTTGTCACAACGTAATTTATTGTTGACTCAACTGTTAAGGAATCAACATTCAGAAATTCAACTATTAGTTTTTTCAGTGATAGGCCTTACCTAAACAAGTAGTTTGTGGCGAAGTCTGAAATACTAGGGAAGAAACTCCCGCCCGTGTTCAAGTGAATTGTATTGACATTTCTATTTAGTGCTCTCATTCTATAGTTGGGGCTTGTTCTGTTGTTCCACGGAATTACTTCATTGTTTATCCTTTTTAGCTTTGATTAGTAATTGAGTGCATTTCTTGAAAGGAGTGATACTAGACCTAATTTGCAACTTCTTCTTTTTGTCGTGTGGGTAGTAAGGTCTAATGACTCCACACACCCTAGTGTCAGAGTTTCTAAATCGCCTAAAGGGCCTCTGACGTTTTTTGGCAACCGCCATTTGGAGGCCGGTACCACCGGCTTATACGTGCCTTCCCTAGCATAGAATCATCTTTCTATCAGACAATCAGATGATTCAAGCCTGCAATTTTTTAGCCAAACTGGTAACAATTTGCAAATATTTTGACATGACTACTTAACTATTGCTGATTGAACTATTGATTGTGAGAAATCTGCGCATAATTATAATAAACTGATACTTTTCTGATGGCTCATGAATGAATGAATCCTTCGAAAACATTCAAAAGTACATCTGCCTGTTCATGCATCGGAATTCTTCAGTAGCACGCATGGAGTCTGGATTTGTGCCTGATTGATGGCAGTAGGTGTACTATTAGGTACATCTCTCCTCATCCTACGGGCTAAAACCAACCGCGATATCACTTTTTTTTATCAGCCCGCGCTGTCCCACTGCTGGGCAAAGGCCTCCCCCATGGCTTTCCAAGTTTGTTTGCTATTTGCCTTCTTCGTCCAATCTGATGAATGAGTCCAGATCGTCATGCCAGCGTTTCTAGGGCCTGCCTCGGTTACGACGGCCGTCTTCAGGCACTTCAGGCGATATCACTACATAATTATAAAACAAAGTCCTCCGCGTCTGTTTGTCCGTTCGCGACAAACTCAAAAACTACTGCACCGATGCGATGTTCATGTTGTTTCGACCAATGGATAGAGTGGTTCACGAGTACAGTTTTAGTATGTTATTTTTTTTGAAAATTCCAACCGTGAGGAAGTATAGGGGATGAAAGTTTATTGAGATATTTTTCAATACCTATCTACGCGGGCAAAAGCCGCGAGCAAAAGCTAGTTTACCAATAAAATAACATTAGTATTGTTACTAGCGCCCACCCATCCAAATCTCACCGCTTGACCGAGCACATCCAAGCTGTGCCAGCCATGATTCAGACATTAAGCATTAATCAATTAACGTCTACCCAATACTGATTACATAAATGGCTTCGTTGGACATCGCTAACTAATTAGTGCTATTACTCTGACTATTATTGATTATCATACTAGTTATAATATGATAATATAATCATTTATTTATTTAGACAATTAAGATCCAATGGGTTAGTAACAATATTCATATCCTATGTTACTTCTTAAGGCGAAACTAAATGCCAGTGAACTTGAGCGACGCGCCACCCACATTTTATTTTTTTTACTCAAATTCAAAATACGATCATGCTAGGCTACAGTGACTTGATAAATTAAGAGAATTCCTGATTAAAGATAAAAGTGGCCTTAATCAGTAATTTTCTTAATTTATCAAGTCTTCATGAAAAGTTATTTTAAAAATACTACAGGTTATTTCCTAGCATGATAGTGTTTTGGATTTTTCTAATAGGTACGATGTGATTTTAGAGTAAAAGAAATAAGATGACGTGATTGCGCTAGTTTCGGTGCTGTGAGCGCCTTAACTCATCCTATAAAGAGTATTTAGACACAATAAAATAGTCATTGTGTCTCGCGTGGATCTACGTTCAGCATCATCATCATCATTTTCAGCCAAAAGACGTCCACTGCTGGACATAGGCCTCCCCCAGGTGTCGCCACATTGACCGGTCCCGTGCGTCTCTCATCCAGCGGGTTCCCGCAACCTTGACCAGGTGCACGGTCCACCTAGTGGGAGGCCGCGCAACGCAACGTCTTCCGGTTCGCGGTCGCCATTCCAGAACTTTTCGGCCCCATCGGCCATCCGTTCTGCGAGCAATGTGCCCTAAGCCCATTGCCACTTAAGTCTGGCGATTCTTCGGGCTACGTCGGTAACCTTGGTTCTCATGCGGATGTCCTCATTTCTGATTCGATCACGCAAGGAAACGTTCAGCTTAAGAAGGGTTAAGTAATCATTAAATATTTCTGAGTAAAGCATTAAGATCCATAGGGATCTAGTTAGTAGTTATATTCCTATGTTAGTACTTAACTAAAAACAAAGACAGTGTACTGGTGACTAATGACCTCACCAATAGGCTGTCATGGGTTGGTATCAGAATGACTGGATCGCAAATATACCACGTCGCTCATAGTCCAAATCTCAAAATGTCTAAATCTCAAAATACATGCCACCTGACATAATGGCTATCAGTATGATGTGGTTGTAAGCGCGACTGGTGAGCATGAGGTTCTGGTATCGATTCCCGGAGCGGGTAAAGTGTTATTGGCTTTTTTCATCAGTAATTTCTTAGTTTTTTGTCTGTGTATCTTTTAATTTTCTTGGTACGGACTTAAATTTGTGTCCGGCTGATGGCAGTAGGCTCGCCCCTTATAACATTGGACGTAACTTTAACTGGCGATTTGTGGTACCTACTTATAAGAAATAATTTATAAACAAAAAACTAAACGACAAAAAAAAACAACGCTGAAAAATTATGAAACAAGATTTTCAGAATAGAACAAAAAGAAGGTTTTAGTTTTTACTTTTTTTATATAGACAATTTTGGTGTTAAATATTTTTTTTTAACTCATGACTTTTTGTCTGGGCGTGATTTTAAATTTGAGCAATATTTTGGAAATGTACAATTGAGGCCCTTTCAAATGATTTTTATTTTTTAAGACTTTGTTTTTGTCCGCTAGAGGACGCCAAATCGCGTTTTGTGACACGTCACGTAGCCTATGTTCAGCGGAAAAAAAAACAAATAATTAAGAAAATTAAAAAACACGCCTGCAATGTCAAAAACTAAACTAAAAAATTAAAAAACAAGTCAAACGATTTCAGTGACGACAGAGAACAAGGTCCCGTAAATGTATTCGAAAATGGAAAACTGAAAACTAAAACTTTTATTGCAGTCGGGGGACCTGTAAAGAATTGATCCAGCGAACTGTCCCCCGACTGCAATACAAGTTTTAGTTTTCAGATACCACATACATCAAAATCGGTTCAGGCGTTTAGAAGTTATGGTGGAATAAAGAAACTCACAAACATACATACATACCTACATGAACGCTAAAAACATAACACTCTTTTTTTTGGGGCAGTCGTGTAATTAAGACGGTTCTAACGATAAGTACCTACCTCAAATGTCGAGTTTCGATAAGTAGATTCGGAGCTATGAGAGAACAGATGAAGATACTCACATACATACTTACAAACATACGTAATAGCCAGTCAAAATCATAACCCTCCTTTGGCTTTGCCGTAGTTGGGTAAAAATAGTGCTTCTCACGGCTGCACCAAAGGTATACCTCTGCCTGTCCTTTCTGGAGTTTGAGGACGTGATGTCACGTGTATTATGGAAAGCTGAGATTTCTTCTCACCAAGTGATTTTTCGTTGTAATGTGTATTAATGGGAACACCTCTGCATAACCCTTCGGGGATTCCAAGCGTAATGTTATGTATCGGTTAAACCAGTACGGTTTAATATAATTATTATACTATTGTCCGGCTGCTTACACCGGACACTGATAGTCATCTCAATACTATTCTGTCTAAGTTGGTCATCTGGAACCATGTCCAAATTTTGTCCATAATGTTATGTACCGTTTTGACCTAACTTTGAGTCATTTTTCATTGAAATTGCACCCGAATTTTGTCGGGAAAAGATCGGTGATTTTCGGTTCCTGAAGAATTGCAGGGATTTAGGTCAACCGATTGTAGTAATAAAAATCAAGTTAGGTACCCTCAATAAAATTTCTATATAAAATTCTCAATTTAATAGTTCACACTTCTTCCAGCCATTAAAATTAATCAGGATGACCTCCAACTCCCGTACAATGTCGCACTTATCAGCTAGAAGCGAGACAGCACTATTTTTTACACCCATCTCTTTCACATAATTCGATCGGCGCTCGACTATTTTCGGCCGGCTACTCGATTACTGGATTCACTCACTCACTTTCCGTCACGTCGCGTCGTTCATTCATTGCGCATGGCAACTTTCTTCGACCGCTAGTACGCATGCGGTAACTGTGTCAACCGGTGACGCTCTCTCGTAGCCTAACCTTTCTCGTATAATTTATTGGCGAAAATAATCAAAATAAACTCATTAAAAATGACGAATATGCTTCAAATTACCGGATTAGGATGTGTGGTGTTCTGTTTCTTATATGTAATTAAAGTTATCTTTGATACGTTTTACGTTTATGCTGTGGGACCTGTGATCAACAAAGTGGATTTTAAGTTGCATGGAAAATGGGCCTGTAAGTGATTTATTACCTTTTTATAGCTTTAATTACCTTCTACAACCACTAAAGTAGCTAGTTTTGGTAATTGATGGGTCAAAACTAGAGCAGATTGCTATCTTACTTCCTAATTCCCCAAAGGTCGGTCGCTGACCTTTGAGCGTGGAAGTTCAATGCGAATGCATTTCCGATCGATCGATAAGGTTGCATGGGATGGCTACGCAAAATGGAGGACAGGTGGGCTGAAATATCTAGGTTTTGGTCTAGATTTCGAATTGATTAAATTCTGCTGGAACTACTCGAGATTCTTTTGAATACAATGATGAATGTTGTTACTTTCTTTTACATTACTTTTGGAAAATATTGACTGATTTGATGATGGCACGTGCACAAGGAGCCAAGCCCTGCATCAACACAGGAAGCACATTTCTGTTCCTTTCTTCTTTTACTATAGAAGTTTCGTCATGGTATGTTTGTTATGATATGGCAATCTTTTCTATTGTCCACTAGACAGTGGGACAATCGAAATTATTACAATGCGTTAAATGCGTATCGTCGCCGGTGCTGTTATGTGCGTGTGCCTTATCTGATTGATAGAACATAACATTTTATTAATCGTAAAAGATATGGGCAGGGGACATAGTTGCCATCGGGGTAGAAAACCTGGATGAGGCTGGCACAGGTCTGCAGAGATTGGTACAAGAAAAGAGAGGCCTATAATAAGCCGTGGGATGGATCATGACGATGAATGGTAGATAAAAATATACAATTACCGCCTTATTAATAAAAATAGTTAAACCTGGTTTAACTTACGCTTGGTTTATCTCGCATGCCGTCACTTTCTTTTGAATATTTTTGAAGTGAGATAAACCAAGCGTAAGTTAAACCAGGTCTAACTATTTTTATTAATAAGGCGGTTTTATTTTATCGGTTGAAAAAGAAGTGTATTGTTTTACTGTTTCGTGGTAATTAGCATTTAATTAGTAATTCAAAACCTCTCGGGTTATTTACGAACAATACGGTTTTGGTATTCAACGTGACTTGCTGATTTTCAGTCATTGGTTGGTTTAATAACTTGAATAAACTTAAACAATACTTTCTTCAGTAAATGTGGATATAAGTAGGAAGATGAAAGGCGGGTTACAAAAGGTATCAAGGCACATGTGAGTGAAAGGACAGGTACCTACGTAGTACCTACTCGCCAACCGGTGTGTGTGTATGACTAAATGTATGAACATGTATGAAGCAAAGGGAGTATAGAATGTAAAGATCATAGCAGGTGGGGTTCTGCAGTTGGTGTGTGGGTAATCATCAAATGACTGCTCCCGCTCTGGACGGAGCGGAAGAGAGTGTCAGACTTCTACTGACTGAAAACCACCCATGTTCCTTCTTAGGCCTTTGTGTCCGGGGCCGCGGTATCTTTTTCGTACAACCCGCAGCCCCAACAGGTAGTCTAAATATCTGGGATTCAAATCTGTGATATATTGACTTATTTGGAATAATTTGGATACGCTACTGTACCTACCTACTATGTTTTTTTTATATTGTAGAGCTCAATATCAGATTGTATTATCGAATTTTGCTGCGTATGTTTTACAGAAACCTTGAAACCTTTGTTTTCGATGTTTCAATAAAAACTACTTTTGATTTTTATGAAGACCTTAAATTCAGGTTATTCGAGTAAAATGAGGAAACTGGCTTGTCCTAGAAGCAAAAAATTGAAGAACTGTGATGTCTGGGTACTACCGAGTTCCCTGAAGGTCTACCACTTTTCAATCTTATTACTTAGGGCATAAGTGCGAAAAATGGTCGACCGTGAGTGAACTCGGCGACACATCAAGCTTTAAGAGGAAATGCGAGTGCTGTCTCTTTCTACTATCGCTGTCTCTCTCCGTCCTCCTGCCCTCAAATTCGTGCGATAAGGACAACTATAGAAAAAAGTTAGAATTCGAGGTTTGGCTCTCGTCTATTTCCTCCTCCAATATTGAACCAATTTAAAAGATATTTTAGACAATGAATAAGGAGGTTATATACTACGCCGCTATGTTTTTCTTTTTTCGTTAATAGTTGTCAAGTTTGTACACTAGGACTCTGTTAACAGCGATCTAAACAAGCAATTTTGAGCATTTTTTGAGGGTTCTAGTGCTTATAAAAATAATTTATCACCAAAAAGGAAAACATAGGGGCATAGAAATAGTTAATATTTATTATTCTGTAAAAAACCATTGCTCTAGGGTCATTAACCAAAAAGAAAACAGGCGAGAGCGTTTGTATGGAGAAAAGATCACTCGCGTTTCCTCTTAAGTTTTCAGTAAACCATGACCTCGCTGTGTATAGGTTTCGCTTTCAATGAGAGATCCGCGTAAACTGGTTTTTAATAGTTTGATTGGTCGTGGTGTGTACGAATCCGCACTGGGCTCACGTGGTGGATAACGGCTCTCATAAAGAGGAAATAAATGACCGTAGCATGCAAATGAGGACAATATTAATATCAACTGTGTACTTTTGTCTAATAGTCTACGAGCTGTTAACTGAACAAATCATTACAATACTAGTTCTTACGCCTATCTTTCTAATGAGGCATTTCTTTATAACGGCGTTGGTCAAGGCAATTATTGTTTTATTTGATCGTCAATAGCATAATTATGTAGGTATATTTTTTTTTACATAACTTCATACCTGTAAACCCCGAGGGTTAGTCAGAGACCTAATAGGACACACACATAGGGGGCGAGCCTATTGCATTAACCACGCATAAACTTAGACTCCGTGGCTACTGCTGAGAAGTTCCTGAAGGAAAATTCCAATGTCACTTTGCCCGACCCAGGAATCCAACCGAAGACCTCTTGCTTAGCAGTCGCTCTTGTGACCTTTAGACAAACGAGGTAACCAGTTCCTAAGTCTATTTAGTAAAAGATTAACTAATGAGTAAACGTGAAAGTTAGCGTTAATTTTGGTCGCAAATTCTGGTAATATTAAGAATGCGGAAGAAAGTATGTCTGTCTGTCTGTCACCTTTTTAATCTTTAAATACTAAACACGTTTCGATGAGTTAGACCATAACCTAGGTTAAGACGTGGTTTGGGTGGGCGGCCGTGCATAGTGGTGAACGAGTTTACGGGTTAACTCGTTTATTGGTTAGACAAACAAATGGGTTAAAATAGGGGTAAGTAACCTTTTCTCTCGATGAACGGTTCTTTAAACAATGTAACAAATATATTTGTTAGCTCGTCGTCGTTCGTCGCTCGTCGCTCGTCGTTGTTGTTGTTCAGCGCAGTATAACAATATGGTTTACATCTTCCATACTTCTCTATTACATCTTATCAGACACCTCCTTCAAATATTTTTATATTACATCGATTTATGCCGCCAAACCTAGTTGCAAGATTATTTCAAATCTAAGTCGCAAGACCGTTATCAGTATCGTAACCGCGTGCCTATCTGATAAGAACTGCCTATACCTATCACTGTTATCATGCGTGAGTCTGTTTTATCATATTACTCACGCTGTTTCGTTAGCTAGCATTCCAAGCAGCCGTTACGTATTACATATACCAAGCACATCAAGCTACGTACTCAATCTGTCATTTTTTATGGATTTTCAATTTTATTCGTAAAGCGTTAGGGTCCAAGGTTATTTGGTACAGTTTCGGGTAGGTCATGTGCAGGTCTGTGCTTGCTAAGCAAACAGTTCACGAGTAACTAACAAAATTGTTAAGGCCATGTGTTCCCGGTTTTGCCTGTTTTAGAATTCACTTTTGGTAGGCAAATTATAACATTTTGAATCTGAAATAAATATATATTTAGGATACATTCTTTCTCTTTACCATGTACCCGTTCAAAACACGATGCAATACAATTTTCTCGATAGAAAAAAATACTGAAGTAACTTCGATTTGCAGTTTTTTTTACAAGTAAATTACATTTTAAACGAGTACTATAAACCACCATATTTTACAAAAAATATCAATTTATAGGTAATTCATTTTAGAATCGATTCTACCCGATCGTTTTTTCATTGAATTTATAATTTTTTTTTTAACGATTATTTCAAGTAAATTTCGATCCACGCGTCGCTTCTCGCTCTCGCTCTCACACACACGGGACGTTACCGAGCCTATTTCGCTTGGTCTACCCGCCCTTAAGGAAAAGAAGTCGGAAAACCAGGATGAGATGGATAAACAATTCGAAGTTTATAATATGTGTCATCTTGATAAATCTTTTAAAAATGGGATACAGACCCTGGAATACAGAATTACAGACCTACAGTCTTAAAGATCCGAATAAACTGGTTTTTATCATCTTAATTGGTCGTCGTGCGTACTAATAGTTACGTTATAGTTAATTTTACCTCTATCAGTCAGAAGTTAAACTACTTCAAAAGAAAAAATATCATCATACTCCTGCCCTTATCCCAATTCATTTGGGGTCGGCGCAACATGTCTTCTTCTTCCATACTTCCCTATTTCTCGTCATCTCAGCATTTCCCTCATTTCTAGCTATATCATCCTTCACACAGTCCATGCATCGTTTCTTTGGCCTTCCTCTCCTTTTATAGCCATCTACATTCATACTCAACATTTTCCTCGTAACATTTCCTTCATTCCTTCGCATCACATCAAATCACATGTCAAAAGAAAAAATATAAAAAAGAAAATATACATTTTCTTACACGTATGCAAGTATTTAAAACTTTTGAGTAAAAGTTCAAAACAGCATTGGGTTGTGTCAACAATTTAAAAAACACGAAGAAAATTGAGCAATAAAAAGTTGGTCCCAAGACCGAAGTAAAAAACTCGGTACAGTTTAAGACCAAATAAGCATACCTTTGTGACCAAAGAACAGGCATTTGCATATTTAAATAAACGCTTAAGTAGCAGTTTACTCTAGAATATTGTGGGGAAAAAAGCAGAAACATTTCTTTAAACAGTGTTCTAAGAGTTTCTGCTAGGATTTTAGCAGTATTGGCTTAAGATAATCAGCTTGGTTGGTAAAGCTGTTGTCCAGCCTAGCCTTCAAAAAGGGCTAGGTTGCAATCAATCGCATGAGCCCAATGTGGTTTAGAAGATTTAACGAGTATGCCCACTGTTTTCAGAGTAGTGAAATTATAACAATAATTAAACCTCTAAAAAAAACTATTTTATTGAAATCAAAAAAGGTATTTTGGTTTATCTTTATATCAACACTGAACGAACGTGTTATCAATGTTTCGTTTTCGTAATGAGAAGCTCCAAATCTAAGAGAAGTTCAATGAGTTCTCTCGTAAGGTGGGGGGATCCTGGATCAAGAAAAGTCATGGCTGACATAAAAATGTATTGACATCAGAACTATAACATATAGGTGTGTGCATTTCTGCTCAATCGGTTGCTCAATAATACTTTCAAGGCAAGTTTAATAAAAACTTAAATTAATAATAATTACAGTAGAATTATAAATCAGTTTAGCAAGGAACTGAGCTAAGACTTTGTAAAGACATTTACTAAGAGTAAAGTAAACTATGTAAGTTACCTTTTAAAGCAGAAGTTCTAGGTGAGTCGGAGTACTAGGAGGCTAGGAAACAAGCGGGTTATGAAGCTGAAGCGATAGCGTATGCAGATTTTATCCTGTGGATAATTAGGAACCTGACTAGTAAATATAACATAATATTAATAAATAAAAGCGTTTATTAGCATTAATATAGACAAATCTTGACTGTCTAGTATTCGCAAACGTGACTGCTGACCATGAAGGTGTCATGTGGTCATGTGGTCCTCCTATACCCGGATCGGGCAATTTGTTAATGGGTTTTTACATTAGGAGTTTCTCAATAGCAGCCACGGAGTCTAGATCTATGCCCGGTTGATTTCAGTAGGCTTGTCCCTCTATTATATGGGGTTCAAGCAGAATTGGCGAAATGTGGATGTCCACTCAATCTCAAATCATTTATTTCAATTACACCATAAGGCACTTTTGAATGTCTGTTTAGTTCACCTTTGCCTACACTTGTTTTATGATGATGGTGTGATGTTATGATAGTCGCTTCAAGTATTCTCCAATATTGCTTGGGGTTTCCTCCGCCACGTTATCTCTCTAACTTAAACATTTTAAGTAGTAATAGACTTGCGTTTTGTAGTACGTACAGGTACGTATGTAATATTTGACAACCAAAAAGTGCTGACTTTTAATTTTCAGTCAGTGTTACAATAAATATATATAACATTAATTTGAAACAATGACTGAACAGCTGCTAGAACTTTAGTCATTGTTTCAAAGTAGTACCAAAGTATTTACTTCTGATTGTTTTAAATACTCGTTGCTACTCATCATTATTGTGAAACCGCTGAACTTTCAATCTATTTTGTCGAGTCCCACTTATTTGGCCTAGTTACGTTAGTCTGAGAATATAGTATGTTGCATATTGTCAGTTGTTATGACGTTAATGTCATATAGATCTACATGAAAAATATTGCAAAGGTTTTGCCAGCGGCTTCGCCTGCGTGAAAATGTCGATTTTCTATACAAACTTTCATCCCCTATTTAAATCCCTTAGGGGTTGAATTTCGAAAAATCCTTCCTTATTCCTTGTCTACATTATAAAGGGAACCTCTATGCAAAATTTAAGCTTTTTAGGTCCTTTTAAGGGTTTGGGCTGGGCGTTGATGAGTCAGTCAGTCAGTCAGGACTTCTCTTTTTATTTATATGGATAGCTAGATAGATGGAGCATGTTTATCTGCCCTGCACAATCTAGTTAGTACCTTCTGGGTAATGCGGCACCGAAATATAGATATCCTACACTTACATTTCGTCGTAATGTTTGCAGCCAAAAATCCACATTTCCCGTCCTTTTCGTGGCCCTTACATTACTTAGTTTATTTACTCATTGAGGGTATTTAAAACTTTTCAACACTACCTACGGGAGGTAGACGTGAGCTTTTCTTACTGCAGATGTCAACCTACCCTCCTTGCTTTTCACTAAAACTTGTTTCACAGAGAGTCCCGAAGTTTTGTTCAACGTTAATATTTTAATATTATGTTGCATTAAGAGCATAGACGGGCTGCATTTTTCCATACAAATGTATTCCCCTATTCTCTTCCTGGATAATGCCTCTAGAGTAATCGTTTTTATTTATAAAAATCCAGGTCTATTGAAGGCATGCCCCTGTCATTTTTTTTTTCAAAAAATGTATTACAAAAATAAATATGACTTACCAAAAACCTAAAAAAATACCCCGTTTTTACCTACGTAATCAGATGACTACCAAAGAAAATTGAAAAGTTTTTAAAATAAAAACAAGTAATAGGGGCATAGATCTATTCTTCCTTTAAATTTTGATACCAAATATAATTTAATTGGCTTAGGTTTCGAGGAGAAAACAGGAGAATACGAAACGTCGATCGGTCAAGGTTTTTTATAGGTAAAATCGTTCTGAACTGCAGTTGTCTCTATCGCACTCACATATTGATACCGCCCGGTTGCTAGAGCGCAGCGCGACGGCAATAGTTATATATACGTATATTATACGCAGCCCGTCTATGCTCTTAAAGATGGCTGACATTTTCTGCTTAGGCTTTTTAGTTAATTAAAATATTGCGGCTTTTTGTCAGTGCCGCGTTTTGATGGTATACTGAAATTGTGCTCGTTTTGCTTGAATGTATTTTAGTCAAAACAGTGAGGAAAACTGACAATGCGACGTATTTATTAAATTAAGTCATTATTCAAAATTAGTGTTCTGTAGTATATGAGCTAAAGCTGGCTCGCGTTCACCACTTCATCGCTTGGTTGAAACATATAACAATGAGTTCCATTTAATCGACATTCTGTTTTTAAGTAAAAATGCATATAAGAGGCAAATCCTCGCAACTCTAAAGGACCAGCAAAGTACCTAAAATACCATAGATATTATAATAACGTAATGTTTAATACGCACACAAGCTCACTTTTTCTTTGTTTTTCTTTTAAATACTTGTAAATCCGGATATTAGTTACAGGTTAATATCCGATGAATAGGATAAGATAATATACGAGTATTCGTTTGCTTAAAAAAAATGTGTTAGGTATAGGTTTTGTATTTGTACTGTTACCAGTAGCTAGTTTTAAATTCTAAATTGTAATTCGTGGAAAACGTA
This sequence comes from Diarsia mendica, assembly GCA_949316265.1. Classification (NCBI taxonomy): domain Eukaryota; kingdom Metazoa; phylum Arthropoda; class Insecta; order Lepidoptera; family Noctuidae; genus Diarsia; species Diarsia mendica. The sequence continues at coordinate 18,766,241 of OX438903.1, read as the reverse complement.
GTGGGTAGCATAATTGCTTAAGATTGTTAGATTTAAGTTATTAAGTATGTTTAATTTTTATTTTGCTGCTGTTTGTTTTTCCTTAAATAAATAAAATAAAATAAAAAAGCAGAAAATGCATGAAAGAGTCTTGTAAAATCGTCGGATTGCTGCCTGTCGTTTATCAATATTATTTAACAGTTCGTCGTTGGTCTAGTGGTCACAAGCGCGGCAAAATAAAAAAATATTATAAAATAAAATATTATTCTATTCTATGAGGTTGTAGGTTCATTTCTGGGTCGAGCGAAATATTATTGGGTTTTTCAATCAGGAATTTCTCAGTAGCAGCCGGGCAAAAATCCAAACTCGGTCTGGATTTGGTTGATGGCAATAGGCTCGCTTCCTATCATATAAGACTTGAACACAACTGGTGAATTCATGTAGGTGTACTATTAGGTACACCTCTGCCTGAACCCTTCGGGGAATACAGGCGCGTTGTTATGTATGTAACCCAATATAAATTAATATGTATAAAATAGTAAATAAAAGATTACTACAAATATCAACAACAATTAAGTAACAACTATCTTCATCAAAACTAAAACCGCAAGGTTCAACCACAACACGTAACTATCAAATTAAACCCTCGTTAACAGATTAGTTGACGAGGGTTTTTATCGGTCAGTTTCACACTAAACTTCAGATTAGCTGATAAGGGTTTATGTCAACTTGACATTGACGTATGTCATTTGTCACTTTATGTAGTGAACATAATGATTATGTGTGAGGTGTCTGACCCAATTATATAGGGTGACTGTAGTTGCTGTTAGTAATCGATTTTGTAACCATCATAGTGGTTGCGTCTATGTATTTATTATATATATAGCTTTATTGTAGCTTGTACCTTCGGACACAAGTGTTAGAATTGAATTTTGTCAACAATTTTCATAGTTTTTTTTTTATAATATGAATAATTAATTTTATGATTATGCATTTTTGGTAGTATATGTTGTGTATTGGCCTCCAATTACTATGATTATTTTTACTAACACTATTCTTTAAGTATTACCTACTAACAAAAATATGGATCACTGTTATCTAATTTGAGTAAATAAATTATTATATTTTAAACGATTCCCTAATGTTTTTTCTAAAATAAACGTAGCTTTAGTTACTCCTTATAGCATAGCAATTTGCCAGTGACAGTCTCAACCTTCATTGTAAAAGTTCCAAGTTCGGAACATTACCCAATTAAACATCATAACATAACATTACACATGTAATCCCTGAAGGGCTACGCAAAAGTGTACCTTATAGTATACCCCCATTTCATCAGTTATGTAAGTCCCCTAGTAGGGGGCGAGCATATTGCCAATTTGCCAAAAATATGTAGGTACTTACCTTAACATTAATAGGGGATCGGACAAAAAAAAACTAATTAGTCCGTCAGATAGATTTCCAAAAATTATTGGACACGTATTTTTTCTTTTTTTACGTAAACTTAAAATGAAGACGATACAGTGCTTCGAAAACTCGTGTGACGTCATATGATAGTACATTTTGACGACACAAGTGACGTTTCAAGCCCCACTCCAAGATCTTTGACGCGTTTTATCTTCGTCATTTTTTATTGATTTGATAAAACAAAAAACACGTATTCAATATTTTTCGATAATCTAACTTACGGACTAAACAGAATCTTAATATTTTGACCCAGTCCGATCCCCTAAAAAAAAAAAATTGCCATCAACAGGGCACAAAAAAAACCAGACTCAGTAACTGCTACTAAGAAATTCCTGACGAAAAAACCAGTAACACTCTTTTTTTTTTGGAATGTATGAAAATTAAATCATCAATAGACTCCTCCCGCGCTGGGAGAAGCGGAAGCGAGTGTCAAACTTCTACTGACTAAAAACCAGCCATGTTCCTTCTTAGCCCTTTATGTCGAGGCCGCGGTATCGAACAACCCCCAGCAGTAACACTTTGCCTGACCCGAGAATCGAACCCAAGGCCTCATGCTCAGCATGTCCGCAGCGACGACTAGACCAAAAAGGCTCTAGCGGACATCGGCTAGTTTAATCTATAAAAAAAATCTTTACTATTTATCCACACGTCAGACTCGGTGAATCATTATTATTATATTCGCTTTTAGCCGACTATAACCGAATACTTTCACTGCGAAACTAAATCATGGCGCTTTATGACTTAACGTATTACGTTAAAGTTCAATTTGCGCTGCAGACTGTCAAGTATTATGGGAACAGGTTTAGTGAGAAAGTGTGTTATGGCAGCGAATTTTTTTACTTCCCGAGTCATTGTGGGCAGCAGGTTTTAATTCTTTAGGATTTTTATAATTCATTATTTTTTTATTACATAGATTTAAAAAAAAATTAAATGAATGAACGGAAAGAAAATGCAGTAGTGGCATATTTTCAAAAAGCTAATAATGTGTGTCAAAATACTCTCATGAGTCTTTTCCGTTCGTCATTGCCATATTGTTTTTTGTCCGTAAGACATGATTATTTACTCCAAAAAATGTTTGATTAGCGACTCCGTAAAGGGTCCGTTTACACCTTGTGTAGTGAGAACCGAAACTACAAAGGCATGTGTTATTGTGTTATCCACAAAGACTATCCCAGCTGTGGGAACGGTAGGCTGATTATAATAGAAAGTAAAGTAAAGCATCTGAGGCCGGAGGCTAGCATGAGTATGCGATGTAAACGTAACAATATTACGTCGATTTTTGTCGAAAATTTAATTTTCCGATAGCATTTTGTTAATATTAGGTATTGCTTGCAACAAATACAATCATCATCATCATCATCATCACTTATTTCGGTGGTCTGAATGATTTCTGAAAATTTGTCCACCTATTTTAATGGGACCTTATATTTTATTACGTTTACACTGCGCATCGTGTTCAGGTTTTGAAAAGGAAACTTATTTTAATAAAAATAATCTAATAGACCTTTCAATATTTCTGAGGTTATAAAAGGTCAAGTTCATCATTACCCTTCATTTTGGCTTCGCCGTAGTCGGATAAAAAGAAAAAATATTTCATGTTATAACTCAAACTCAAATCATTTATATCAATTAAGCCATTACAGGCACTTTTGAATGTCAGAAGAACAATTCATTTAAAAAAAAAAAACGAAACTACGAGAGCAATACGTCATTCCGAAAGCCACCACGCCGAACCACACATTTCGTGGTACCTGATGGACAGTTAGTACTGAAAATGCGAAACTGTCAAAGATCATGAGTGCTTGTGACGTCAATTCGCGGGCAAAAATGTACCAAACTGTGACGTCGCGCGACTTTTCAAAGCACTGTATCGTCTTCATATTTTGTTTACGTGAAAAAAAATATAAAAATCGAATTAGTCCGTCAGATAGATTTCCAAAAAAACATTGGACACATGTGTCCAATGTTTTTTTGGAAATCTATCTGACGGACTAATTCGATTTTTTTTGTCAACTACCCTATTGTCATCGATACGCTAAGAAGCAGACTAGACTAGACTAACACTGTTTTGCAGTTTGATGAACACAAAAGATTCACTCACTTACTTCTACATAACCTCCAGCTTCAGAAACGTTCTTTAGCATAATAACGCAGGCTCACACGACTACCTTAGCCTAGTATCAATTACAAATTATGCTAATACCGCAGCATCCCACGTTGATTCAGCACTATTCGCGAATATAAGATTACGGTACGCTGGGATGTTAGATACTGATAGGGTTAGGAACATCTGGGGTTAAGGGTTTTTATTTAATATTAGTTGGTGAGACTACAGAAAAGTTGAAAGGAATCACTATCACGATGAGCAATGCTCATCGTGATGCCAATGTGACGATAAGGGTTTACGTGGCGCAGGTTATATAAATAAGACCACGAAACTTGTCAACATAAAAATATAATTATTAATATAATAGTCACCAACTATGGGTGTGGGTAGGTTTATGGCGCACCCTATTGCGTTTCACTTGTGAGGTGCACGTTACTGCCCTGATAGCTGGCGTGGCGATGACCGCAGCGAGGTGCCACGCTGGATGCCAGGGGTGTAGGCCGACAGGTGGTCGCGTCGACCCGGAGAGATGCTCGGCGAGGCCCACGTGGCAAGAATGGCCGACGAGGGAAGTCCGTGCCGAACTTAAAGGCGCGCACGTCAGAGCCAAGACTCGCTACGAGCATGTGATGAGGAGGAATGAATCGCAGTGAGATTTAAAAAGTGACGAATATGAATGTTGATGCATGGAGTGGGAGAAGCAGACCGAAGTAAAGATTGATGGATTGTCTGAAGAATGACGTAAAGGAAAAAGAAGCAACTGATAGCGTGACGATTGACAAGGGAGAATGGAAGAAAAATGGTGATCCGCCGATTAGGGGATCGGACAAAAAAAAAAACGAATTAATCCGTCAGATAGATTTCCAAAAAATATTGACCACATATTTTTTCTTTTTTCACGTAAACAAAAAATGAAGACGATACAGCTTTGAAATCTCGTGTGACGTCATATGACAGTACATTATGTACCTTCAAGTGACGTTTCAAGACCCATGATCCTGGACGCGCTGTAGCTTCGTCAATTTTTATTTATTTGATAAAACAAAAAACACGTATCCAATATTTTTCGATAATTTAACTGACGGACTAAACAGAATCATATTTTTTCGAGACTGTCCGATCCCCTATTATGCCGATGTTTTAAACGCAACTCATCATCCTTTTCTATGAAACATTTTTAATCATTTTATTTTCTTTTGTTGTAGTGGTTACCGGAGCTACTGATGGCATCGGCAAGGAGTACGCCAAACAGGTGATGTAACATTCTTACTTTGTTCCAACTTTCAATATTGTTTTAGTCGTTTTTCATATTCTCGTAGACGGGACGATCTTGACAAGACTAACTCCCAGTGGTCCACATTGGCCTTAGGTGCTTTGCACATGGAGCAACTATTGCAGCAACTGGCAACTGGTAACTAGCTGGCAACTAGCTGTTTACATATATTTCAATTGGACTGCGCACACATAGCAACTCGAGTTTCGAGTTCCGGCAATCGTCAAAAGTTTTCAGTATCTGCAATCGATGACTAAGTAAGTTGCTAATTGCCGCAACTAGCAACTGTTAAATATTATACCGATTTTTAAAGTTAACGTAGACGGCGACGACGTAATAAAATTAGAGCAATTGCTTCTTCTTCGATATTCATCGTCACACTGAACGCTGTTCGCTGCGTAGATTGAGCAACTCGGTTATGAAAGTTGCTCACAGATTTCCATAAAATTGCTGCAACCGTAAACATTGTAGCAACTATCAACTAGTTACAGGAAACTTTTAAAGTTGCTTAAGTTGCCTCAACTTAAGTTGCTCCATGTGCAAAGCGCCTTACATCTAAACAACTGGAAGTCATGGGGAGAGGCCTTTGTCCAGCAGTGGAATGATGCAGGCTAACAGTATCATATCCTCTGAGAAAAATAGCAGTAATGTTTCGAGCTTGTGGTAGAATATTAATCGCCGCATGAGCCGATTTTCAAGTTTAACTGACCTTGCCTAGGTCAGCCCGTGGAAAGGTAACCATTAACTACTTATCGACGAGTTTCTTTAATTTCTCAGAAATCACGCTAACTCGTCGGTCCTGACTGTCATTTGTAAACTTTTGACAGTCACAGATTTGTGGCAGCTAGTCAGTGGCCCGAGACCGAGCACTAAGTGGGTTGTACTTGTGGAGATCAGATAGGCAGTCTTTCCACGTAAAACACTGGTATTCAGCTGCTTCCGAACTGGAAGTTGGCATCCAATTCCATTGGAATAAGGCTAGGCAGATAATAAATGCAGTGGGGTGGTGGCCCAACAGCTCTGACTTATGGTTTTGATCCTGGGTTTTGATAGACACTACTTTGAGTAAGCCATTATCCCCCCACTCTTAAAACGGTGAAGAAAATTTTATTGTGAGGAAATCGGCATGCTCTAGAACAAAAAAATTAGGTTAAACGTCTATCTTCAAGAATAATTGTATTTGCAAATGGCATGCTATACTTTCTGCCAAATGAGAAAAAACTCAGCGAAAAATGTAATTCAGCAAGTTTATTTTAATAATTTTTACACAGCATTTCTTGAAGTTTTCTTATTACTATGAATAAATTGTGATAAACATTTATGTGCCAGACTTTTTGAACTCAATTATAATAAATATAACTTAGGTGTTAACTTGTAAATATTTAAATTTTCAGGTTCATTTGGTAGTAAAAATGTTTGCGTATTTTACCGTTTTTGTGTTTTTAGGGCTTGATCTCATTTGTGAGGAACAATAAGTCCTTTACCAAAATTTTACGGAACTTCTTTAATAATTTAGTCAGTGCCACCAGCCCCCTTAGCATGGCGTTTCTATCTCTATTCTTCCAAGAATCGACAAAGCTCTTTCTATTCTACTTGACAAGTCTTCCTCCCGAGCATGGCGCAACCCGTAGACTCTTAATTCTTCCAAGAGATAGACATACGAATGATTTCCATAGCAACGGAGAAGTAGATAGTGATGTCGATATTCTATGAAGCCTACGATAATTTTGCGTTTAGTTAACCAAAAAAATATGTCTCATGCACGAATTTTTAAACCTTTTGAATGGAATAGAAAAATTACATTTTATATACAATATTAACCACTTACAATTTACAGAACTATAATTTATAAAATCACTTTGAACGTAACTCAAAGCAACAACAAAACGTATTACTCGTATATATTTTTTTAATACAGTTGCTCAAAAAGTGGCGTATTGCAGGGACGTATAGCGTTCGGGATGTGGGCTATTACGTACTCGTGCTTTTTCTTTACCTTTCCCGAACTCGTGCGTTCTCTTTCCCAACTGTCAAAATAATGTCCATTAAAAAAAAACAACCACGAAGTATTTACTAAATAAAATCATAGAAGTTTTTATGATTCATGCAAATATTTCTAAAGAAGCTACTAATTTGTTTCAATATCAGATTAAATTATTTGATTCAATGAGTTAAAGGTTTCATTCCATTTCATCTCATTAAATTTCATTTTTATTTCAAGTCAATAAAAAAAATCTACTGAAGACTTGGCTGTATATATAGTTCCCTTTGCCTACCCAGAATAGGTAAAGAAAAAAAAAATCTCTGCGATTCTTTTACGATATGCGCCATTTTCAAAAATGTTCTTTGCGAGTTTAATTACGGTTTTATTATTTTATTAAATTGCTTCATTTTTTCGCAACTGTATTAAAAATAGTTGTTCAGTACACGTGCGGAACCGTCATTGCAACTTGTTCCGACTGTCTACCCTCGCCGTCGGCTGTGCCTCGGCTCGGCTAGACATTTGTCGGAACTCGTTGCAATGACAGGCTTTCCGCACTTATAATGAAATATACTATTACCCGACTGCGCAAAGCAAAGAAGGGTTATTTCATCTGTGTCGAACTGTCGAACCGCGGACGACGCGACGTTGAGTTTTGATTGTTGACAAACTTTGTGTACTATTTTTATTAATAAAACAATAATTACATATTGGAAAGATAAAGTTTGTTAGTGCATTGTGACAATGCAAAAATAAACGCTGCATACCCAAAGAAGAGGTTTGCGAGCACGCAACGAACGAAATGAGTTTCGTGTTTCCGATGCGCAGACAAGAAATGTTCTAATCATCTAATAGTAAGTGTATATCAATTATATTAATCTATGTAATAATGTGCAATGTACCTCTGTACTTTATGTGTTAAATAAATATATTTGTGAAAGAAAATATGTGATGTTCAAAACAACATAATAATTCAGTTGTTACTGGCATTACTCGGCACTGCTTTTTTCTAAAATTATGTAAGTAAACATAATTGTTGTTATTGTTTCAGTATGGAAACTTTTGGGAGAGGAATACTCTGGTGGAAAGAAAAATGAGACAACACCAATCAGAAATATTCGGTTTTTATTTATACAAAATAATGTTGCATTAAGTATGTCTTATTAATATAATGTGCAGCAGGCATACACCAGCGCTGATGCCTTCTCAGGCGCATAGTGGAGACTCCTGTGTGTCAATGCCTAGACACCGACCAATTACCCTTGAGGTAGCCATGACATTGTGCGTTTGGCAATACCACTTGAACATACCGCTCAGCTCAACATCTTCTGCACACCGATACCATGCTAAGCATTTCTAATTGTTGTCATGAACCAAAGCTCCAAACAAACCCGGATCTCCTGCAAATCAACAATACATTAATGTTGTGTTTGTGTTTCAGATTACAACTAAGATTATTCTTAGAAGAACATATTTATGTATCAGCCCCGGAAAATTAAGATATTGTGTTACTCATTTGATATGAAAATTATTAATAAATAATATATGAATATAATTACTGTTATTATTTTGTGTATTGTTACTCCTTGTACTATATAATATAATAGGTACCTATTACCAAGTAAATAATCTATACTAATATTATAAAGCTGAAGAGTTTGTTTGTTTGTATGTTTGTTTGTTTGAACGCGATAAACTCTGGAACTACTGGTTGGATTTGAAAAATTCTTTTGGTGTTGGATAGTTCATTTATCGAGGAAGGTTATAGGCTATATAAAATCACGCTACTACCAAAAGGAGCGGAGCATAAATGAGAAATGTTGCAAAAACGGGAAAAGAAAATTCCTTTCTGAGAGCTTCCGTTGCGTGCGCTGCGAAAACGGTTTAAGTTACGAGAATATCATGTATGAAGTAATTATTCGTCTTTAAAAGTTCTAAAAAAAAGTCCGCGACAGCATCTGTCTATCTTTTAAGATTGACTCACTGTAACCATTTTTTACTATTAAAATGTTAGGTTAAAAAGAATTATTTTTTGCGAAGCTTATTTAACCCATATGGTATTAATCTATATCTAAATAAATGTGTTCGTTAGAACGGAAATTTAATATAGAATATTTGTGCTCTTTACTCTATACAGTTTAAACAAATATCTTAGAAGATATCGCAATGTAAAAATACCCGCGCGGAAAAATAATTACGCGGGTTGCGTCGCAATGTAGGTACGGGGGATTCTGGCTGGACTCCGGGAAATTCAAATTCAAAATATTTACTGCATCATAATGTTTACAAGTACAGAGTGTTATAGTATATTTAACAGTAAGAGATAGATTTTATAGTAATTTACACTTTAATATAATTTAAGCTAATCTAAACCATCTAAACTATTGTAATAAAGAGGAAAGTTAAGATTTTTGTTTGTTACGATTTAGCTTAATTAATGTCGGATAGTCGATATATCGAGAAAGGTTATAGCTATATTTATGTGACGCAGACGAAGTTGCGCGGGTCAGCTAGTATTGCCTAATTCTGGATCATAAGTCTGCATATTTCTGTCCATAGAACCATTAAATATAAATTGGTCATGAACCCTTGCTTGGAAAATTGACATTTACATTGTATTCTGCAATTTAGAAGTAATAGAACTGATTATATTTCTTGTTTTTAATTGATTTTATGTTCATCAATATAAAAGCATAAGACTTCTCCCTTACCTAGCTGTAATCTCTTACATATTTAAACATTGTAATGATTTTTATTTTAATATTAACATATTACCACCACCATACCATACCATATTAAAATATCATTTTGATACATGAAACTGGATAACTCCAGTTTCATGTATCAAAATGGTTTCTCCATTTTCTTACCAACATGATACTGAACATTAACGGAGGTAAAGTCTATTTCTGAAATTGTGCTTGATGTGCCTTGGCAGTGGAAACAATTGTACCTAAATGGGTACAGTCAATGGCTCCTAATATATTTGGGAGGCTGAATTTCCTGTGGTAGCCAGATGCCACTCTCACTCACACCTCACCTCAGTGTTTGAGTATCTACACAATCCATTACAGTTTCATTTAAAACAGCAGAAGTTGCATATCTATTCATCTAGCTAACACTAGCTTCTTACAGGCCACTCAAACTCGGGTATTCTAAGAGGGTAATGAACTGACCTTGTATTTAGTGCAATATCCAATTACTTAATTTTAAAATTTGCTTACAGTGGGTAGGTCAGTAGAAATATTTTGGTAAAAGTCTTGTAAGCAAGACTCATCCATCAAAGAACCTGAAAATTATAATTATTATCATAATTAGATTCACTAGTAAGGTTGCGTATTGCTATTTAGAAGCAAGTTTGGGGGCGTACATAAACTGTATTGTACTTACTTTAACGAGAACAGGTACACCTTCATCACTTAGCTCATGGCACAAATACTGCACCATCTCTAGAGTAATTTTGTAATTCCCGAGGCACTCGTATTCATGTAGAGCGAAAGCCCCGGTTAGCACTCGTGTAGTGTTCCTTTTGGACTTCCTTACGTTTTTCACGGCATGAAAACTGAGAGCGGGGGCACACGATGCGTTGCGGCGGCGCGATTTCGACCAATCGGCGGGCACACGACCAGTGAAATTGAAGGCCAATTCGTCGGAATCTTTGCGGTGCGGCGCCGCAACGCATCGTGTGCCCACGCCCTGAAGATATGGCGTCGGTAGGACTCCGACATGTTTTCAAATCAAAATATCTCATTATGATCAATTAAAATTGATAAGAAGAAACTTCTCTAGGTCCCTTGCGATGTAGACTATTTGACAGTTGTTGAGAAGAAATATTTCTACTCTCAAATGTCAAAAGTCAAAAAAAAACTGTCGCCATGCTCGACATTAGTCGACATAGAAGACTCTTGTCGATTGAAGAATAGAAACATTTCTTTCTACATCGCCATGCTAAGGACGATAGAAATCTGTCTACGATCTGTCATTTTGTCGATTCTTGCGTAGATAAAACCCGTTTCTTCGGTGTTCATGCTAAGCCGGCAGGTCATTCCGCCAAGGAGATTGCTGTCGGTGCAATACGATACTCCTTGGTAACACTGGTTGTCAGTCTTTCAGCCCACTGACTACCGGTAACGACTGCCAAAGTTAATACCTAGTAGTTTATACGACTGTGCATAATGAAGGGCATTACAACACAAGTGGGGGTTTAAGAAACGAGCCGAAGGCGAGTTTCTTAATAGCATCACACGAGTGTTGTAATGCCTAATTATGTATAGTTGCGTATACTACTTTGTCTACCCAAATATCATAAGGGCTCTATGATGGGTTCAGGAACCATAGGGAAATGACCAGCATTGTTACCAGTGTAATGCAATAAAAATGCCGAACAAATGACAGCTCGAAATGGCGGCGTTTCGGATATCTGTCATTTTTTTTATATAACAACAACAACAACAATAATAATAACAATAATTTATTTGCAATAAAAAGGTGTAGGTAGGGCAAGTGCTTTACCTATGGACATTTTCCAATAATCGAAATAAAATATTTTTTAAATCTGAACTAAATAACTTTTATTATTTTTTAATAAATCAGCAATCTTAAATAATAACCAGCCTTTCATAAAAATCAACTTAAACCTCGAAATGAATTATACTCATGAAAATAATCAACTTTTCTTAAAAACTACGGTTTTGTCCACAGGTTCATAACTCAATTGTTCCTATGGACAGTGTACAGGTCACTATTAGGTTGTTAGGTACGTAGGGAATTTAGTAAAACAACAGTTTGGTTTGAACGCGCACGACTTACTCGCCCGGCCGACCAGTAGAGAGTGTGCGGTCCGTGCAACGACTCACTCGACCGCACCCCACCACTGCCCGCCCCACCAGTAAGGCGTGTCGGTATTTATTGATACACTACATCTACCTTTTACAAAATTGGAAAAATAGCATTATTTCGTATAAGTACTATCCAATACAAAACAGTTTATAACAGAACAATCATCAAATATTTTTAATAATGATCTGTAAAACAATTAACTTATTAATTTTCGTCACACACTTTGTTATCGAAAGTGTCATTATTTCCTGAAGATTTATCATCCTCATTTGTGCAAACTTTCCACTTTGCTTCAACCCTCTCCAAATGTACTTCTAAATGTTATAAGTAACTGTTGTCCACTATCACCATTTACCATTTCGACATCTCTCTTTTATTTATTAATCACTGTATGTGTCGCATCCTTGAATGAGGTGGACAACTTGTTTTCCTTGTTTATTGTATTTTTAACATATTATACTTTTCCACCAATTTCTCTACTAGATTCCTTTGCTCTTCCAATTTTACTAACTTTGTCTCTAGGTCCATCTGTAAGTACCTAGATGTAAGACTATGTAAGAGTACATGTATATGTATCAATATCCAACAATTAATGAACTTTGAGTGTCAGGATGATTACTGGTTATTACTGTGTTCATGAAGTAAAAGCACAAAAGACAAGACTATTCATTTTATTTCTTTTGGTCTTGTCAACTACATCAAACTCGATTCCATTCGCTAGGTCCCTAGTCTTCGTAGAGAAGAATGGACAAGAAACTCCACGGGAACACATTTTAAAGTATTATGCAAAGACAACCTGACATTAAAATCCAGCTACAATAAAAGCCAGCTTATCTCTAAACTGGAGTCTGGAACCAGAGTGCAACCGTTACACGCTCTTACATAATGTTCAGCATCTCTGTTCATTTTGGGCCACTACACTTTGGAACGTAGTCTCATTTTACTCTTATTTATATATTAAAATTTTATTTTATTTTACCTTTTTCATAATGTTTTATGTGATTTGTAAAATTTTTATTCTATCTCTAATTGAAAATGTAATTGATTTAATTTATTCGCAATTTACTTTATTTGCAGTTAGACCTTTTGTAATTTGATTTATTTGTAATTTAATTTATATTTAATTAAATTCATTTGTATTTACTTATTTGAATTGTTTATACTCATTTAATTTTGTTCATTTAATTATAATTATTATGTCTTATGAGAAATGTCCGACGGAGGGTTAGCCTGGTGATCTGTAATACAGGTTCTACCTAAAACAGACACCAGTCTCTATGTAGATATTTGACATTGTATGATTATTGTGTATAAATGAGAAAAAATAAATTTATTATTATTATTTCCATGACTACTATGCTCGAGTGACCTTCTGAGCAGCTGCTAAAATATTTGACCTCGCTTTATGATCCTATTTTATTTTCGCGCAACAGTAAATTGTCCTTAAACAAAGATAAGTGATGAACTGATGACCGAGAAACCAATTTGATGAACTCTAATGCACATTTTGCATCATTTTATTAGAACATTGTTATCTTTTCACATTTGCTATTTGTACCTTCATAATGGTAAATCTGCTTTTCAAACAGGTACCAATGGAGGGATCCAGTCAGATGGGCCTATACTGGGCATATATAGTGTCAAACTCAACAAACTCTTGGTCTTTTTATTTTTATTAATTTTATACTCTAACGCTGTCCCGTTAGGGTATACTCTTCGATAAAGCTGAGCAACTGGTTGAATTAATTTATCTATAAGAATATGAATTAGATCATCTTTAATTTTAGGGAACACAACATAGACTGCATTGGCACTTGGCGGTGTCTTTCCCTAGCAAATTTCTAGTCCCATTTTTACAAAATAAAATTTGGCTTTGGCTCTACAAAAACTGTTACCAATTGTTTAGAGTCAATAGACCCTAGAACGGTTAAGGTATTAAGACTACGTAGGCCATTCATCTTTTTTTTTAGATATTACTTGATTTTCAGCAAGGACACCATTGTCTTTGAGAATGACGTTACATCTCAATTTCAACACAGCGCCTTAGTCTTACACTGTTTTGAAAATATTCAAAAATCCCACACTTGAGACAATTCTTAACTCGGGCTGGACAACTTTAGTATCAGTTGAATGACTGCCACCACAACGCACACATGAATTTACTTTTAAGCTCAGATGTTCAAGTCTGACCAGAAACTTGTAAATTTTCTCACACTTTATTATTTGATGAGCCTCAACAAGTGACGCTTATAAACACGACTTTGTTTAGGGGGCAAATATTCATCGAGCTTGTTGATAGCAACAGTAAATACATAATTGTTACCACTAGTAGTTTCTACCAGTCATCATCTGCCTAGCATTTTACCAACTATGTTGGGGTCGGCTTCCAGTCTAACCGGATGCAGCTGAATACCAGTATTTTACATAGACTGCTTATTTGATCTCCACAAGACAGCTAATACTAGGTAATACGGTGCCCTCCGGTAAGACTGGTTGTCAGACTTTCAGGTCACTGACCACCCGTAACGACTGCCAAAGATCTAAATGGCAGTCGGAACCAACAGCTTAACGTGCTTTCCGAGGCACGGAGGAAACGATATGTAATGGGCGATCAACCCATTCACAGACCAATCAAGGCAAGCGTGGCTTAACCTAAAGATCGACCTGAGTGGCAGATATTATTAAGCCACAAGGTCCTCTTAGTAGTTTCTACATGTGCATCAGGAATATTTTTTTGAGGTTGTGTACTTATTAGGAGAATCTCTGAAAGATTGTTAATAAGTTTGTTAATTGGACTGATGATAAAAAAGCAAATAATTATAACATACCAAATTATTTGATATTTCTGGAAGGGTTAACCGACCCATGAGTAAGAGTAAAGCTCTATTGCCCTAAGGCCACCTGAGTGTGGTAACTTGGTAGCCGTCAGGTCTGACTCTGGTGCACGTTTTTTCCCAACGTAAACCAACTGAAACTAGGTCACCGACACAGTCCAACGACTGTTGAGGTCGTATGTGCGACATACTTGTGGTCTACCTGGATGGAAGGGGTAATTTCCTTCTTTAGGTACCGTTTCGAGTTAATCGAAATAACTCTTGATCTTAATGTATTTTATCCCAGTATTTATACAAGCTCATTTAGGTACCGTTTGATAACAAACTACCTCTGACGATGTAACTTTCGTCTTTAGGTACCGTTCCAAATTAATAGAACTAACTCTTTAGGTATCGTTCCAAATTAATAGAACTACTTCTTTAGGTACCGTTCCAAATTAATGGAAGTACCTCTTTAGGTAACTTTCCAAATTAATGAAACTACCTTTTAATTTTATTGTATTTCATCCAATCCATTTGGACTGTTATTTATACAAGATCATTTAGGTACCGTTCCAAATTACTGAAACTACCTTTTAATTTTAGGTAGGTATTGTATTTCATCTCAATCCATTTGGACTGTTATTTATACAAGACCATTTAGGTACCGTTCCAAATTAATGAAACTACCTTTCAATTTTATTGTATTTCATCCCAATCCATTTGGACTTTTGGACTGATTTTGGTACTGTTCCAAATTAATGAATCCAGACCATTTAGGTACCGTTCCAAATTATTGAAACTACCTTTAAATTTTATTGTATTTCATCCCAATCCATTTGGACTTTTGGACTGATTTTGGTACTGTTCCAAATTAATGAATCCAGACCATTTAGGTACCGTTCCAAATTATTGAAACTACCTCTTGATCTGATTGTATTTCATCCCAGTCCATTTGGACCGAAATTTATACCTACGAGATCTTTAGGTACCGTCTGCATAAGCAAACTACCTCTAACAACAATGTTAACTTTGATTATTGACAGATTAAAAGTGTTAATTTGGATAAACAGCATGTCTATCACTGGTATCCAAGATTACTCAAGAACGCAAATATAATTGTCAACCATAAAGAGCCTCACCGTATAATAAGAATCATGGTCTAACTTCGTTACAATCATAATTAAATAACAGCCGCCTTCAATTTGAACCCCAAAATATCGTTATAATGTGCAAAATGCATAACTTAGTATTACTAACAACCATTGATATAAAAACTAAAGATACGGTCGTCCGAACATTTTGCTCGATGCGATCCCCATACAGAGAAACACTAACGCCATCCTTAAGAACTAATCAGGCTGCTCGTAAACGTAACCTTGTATAAGCGGCGTGGCGTGGTATTATCGAGGTATAAAGAAATTAAATAAAGCTTTCATTAAAATGTTAATAACAAAAATGTTAAATTTTAATTTTTCATTTTCTTTTAAACTTCGGTTTAGTCAAGACCTATTTGGGACCAAGTTCAAGGCGTCATTTTATCACGCGGTCCGCCCAGTCAATAAATCAATGCTAACAACACTCCAATTTGTTTCTGCCAATAATCAAAGCATTCGTCATTGACGTTTGTTGTAAGTATTAGTACACGAATGTTTAGGTACCAATCAATGTAACTAAATCAGTTCCGTTTTGAAGTAACGACTACGTTCAACATATTAATAGCAGTCTACAATCAATTATAATCTTTTTTTTTCAAGGACTGCCTTAATGCAATTTAAGGTTAAATTTAAAACTAAATAATTATTTATAAAACATGAATATACATTGAAACTGATTTGCTACCGATTTACCTCTTGGTTACTTTATTAACACTCAGTGTTATTTAAATTCGGCACGTACCTTATTTATTTTGTATCCTGGCAAGGTCGCCACTTGTACAGGTCACTATTAGGTTGTTAGGTACGTAGGGAATTTAGTAAAACAACAGTTTGGTTTGAACGCGCACGACTTACTCGCCCGGCCGACCAGTAGAGAGTGTGCGGTCCGTGCAACGACTCACTCGACCGCACCCCACCACTGCCCGCCCCACCAGTAAGGCGTGTCGGTATTTATTGATACACTACAGACAGCAAAGTTGTACCTATGGACTGTGTTGTACCTAGGGACGGAACTTTTTAATATAATAAAATTAAATAAAAAAACAAAGCAATAGACCTCTCCAATAGGTGGTATTGTTTTAGCCGATGATAGCTTTATTGATGAATAATATTATTCATAAGCTTTACGGCATTCTTCAAATAAATTATTAGTAGATTCATCATTAAAGCTATTATCGGCTTATACAAAGCAAACTATGCAGACAAAACTTTCACTCTCAACGTCAGAATCAAAATTCTGCCTGTGTGACTGTGGAACACACTTAATATGATAATTATGATGGCATAGACTGCATTTAAGCATTTTTTTACTATCTTTGGCATAGATAGACATTTCGAACACATAACATAATGATAATTTTTCTGGTTTTAATATTTCAATATTTTTGGTGGACTTTGAGCAACTGGCAACTGAAAGCGGGATTTCTGTTATTGTGGAGCTGTCGAAGTACTCGGTTGAGAAATATCTATGTTAGTAGAGGTAATTTTAGTGATTTTCGTGTTAGCTTTCTTCTTAGTGGTCCTTTATAAAGAGTCATTTAATATAGCATCCTTTGCTGGCGTATCTGTTAAAATTCTTGTTCTTCCAGGTTTTCTTCCTCGTGCAGCAGCTTTTCGCGGATTAGCTTTAATAAAAGGGCGTACGGTTTCGGGCGTAATTATTGCTGGAGTTAAGCAAAACCGGTTCTCCCGAGTGTAGCTGGTAATCATTTTCAATAGAAATATTGAGTTCAGAAGCAGGATCATTTTGAATGGTTGTTTGACTATCTAATTGTAATGGCAGTGTTGTTGAAGTCTCTTTATTTTGGCTTGGTTCTGGACGATCGGTTACATATGAGCATAAAAAGTCTTCTTCTGAGAAAATATCCCTGTTGAATGGATATATGCCGGAAACTTCAAAACCTTTCACTATATTACCCAGTGAACCTGGTGGAGCTCCTTTCAACATGTTGTCTCTGAAGAAAACCCTTGGAAAAATAAAAACTGGACTAATTAGTAAGATACAAAAAAAAAATAACCTGAACTGTCCATAGGTACAAACATAATTTTGTACCTGTGGACAGTCCATAGGTACACACAGTTGTTTGTCCATAGGAACAAATATCCGCAAAAAAAACATAATTAGGTGTATGCCCACCGGTACGTTGGTTAAAGCATTAGTTAAAATTAAGAAAATAAGCTAGAAACTACAGAGACCACACTGCACCTACAATCTATCAGTTATGTTCTACAACTTTACTGTAAAACTTGATCAAATACAGCTAAAAAACTTACTTTTTCGGTCCAAAAACTTTCTGCGCCGGCTAACAAAAACAACACGGAAAAAAAAGATGGCGATACGTCAAATCTGTCAACCATAGACAAATGCTTACGGCTGTGTTCAAATTAGAATTTTAGGGTTGCCCGTTTCCCCAGAATTAACGGTGTCCACAGGTAAAAGCGTCCATAGGTACAGCACTTGCCCTACATTTGAACAACATAAGGTTATAAACAAACAGATGGAGTCGTTATAGGTACACTATTTGTTTGGAGACTCTAGCACCCTTGCTAAGTTGACAAGACAACTTGTATTAAAGGTGGCAAAATCAAATCATAGGCAAACGAACAAATCACTATTCTTGTGTCACTCGAGATCAAAATGTCGTGCAAATTATAATTAAAATCATACTGAATTGGGGTTTCGTATCGATAGGTATCTGTTTTAATGTAGATACTAGAATAGCACACTCACTTGAATTTGACACCTGTTCCAAATTTAAACTCATAACCTTATACTGTTTTCAGTAGGTTATGAGTTTATTACAGTTCTGTTAATTTCAGCTGGTTGGTAATGCTGGTCATTGCCTATGGTTTTTGAACGCATTAGAGAGGGTTTATGATATTTGGGTAGATAAACGTGTATAATTATGTGGCAGCCAGGACCAACGGCTTAACGTGCTTTCTGAGGCACGGAAGAAAGTCCGTATGTAGGTGGTCAACCATCAACGGACCGACTTAGGCAAGTATGCCATAACCAAAAGATTAGACTTCTCGAGCTCCTCGATCTTGGTCACGACATCATCATCATCATAAGCCTATAATGTTCCCACTGCAGGGACTCAGGCCTCCTCTCTAAGAGAAGGATGGGCTATAATCTACCACGCGGGCCCAGTGCGGATTGATAGATGTCACATGTCTTCGAATATTTTGGTTCTAAGACATGCCGGTTTCCTCACGATGTTTTCCTTCACCGTTTTGAGAGCATAGTGGTGATGAAATAAACTACACAAAGTAATGCGCCTGACGGGGTTCGAACCCACGACTCACTGTTCGTAAGTCGGGGCCGCCACCACTGGGCCACCACTGCTCTCTCTCTCACTGGTCACGACCACGATGTTAATTTATAAAAAAACTTTTTAACAAAAAATAGAACCGACTTCAAAAAAAA
Source organism: Diarsia mendica (assembly GCA_949316265.1). Taxonomy (NCBI): domain Eukaryota; kingdom Metazoa; phylum Arthropoda; class Insecta; order Lepidoptera; family Noctuidae; genus Diarsia; species Diarsia mendica. Next base: position 18,747,201 of record OX438903.1, on the reverse strand, counting down.
GTCAAAAATAAATCAGTTTCTGAAGTCGGTGACTTTTGTTTGTTTGATTTCATTTTTTTGCCACCGACTTCAGAAACTGATTTATTTTTGACTTTTTTTTGAAGTCGGTTCTATTTTTTGTTAAAAAGTTTTTATTTTTCACTTTTTAGTGGTTCACATGTTCATGCTTCATGGGTCATAATGTGGACAATGTAGTATTTTTTTTGAGTTTTGTTGATTTTTCAAAAACCGCTTGTCCGATTTCGATAAAAAAATTATGGGACCATTTGGAAAGTATACCCTTTCCAACAAAAAAAGAATTTTTCAAATCGGTTAGCAAGTGACGGAGTTATGCCCGAACAAACATAAAAAAAAAAAAAAAACAAACATCCGAATTGAGAACCTCCTTCTTTTTTTAGAAGTCGGTTAAAAACGAATCTAAGACCAAATCATAACTTGTCTGTTTTATTTATTATGTTAATTGAAGGGTGTTAAGGTACTTTAGCAATCACATAACATTTTAAACTGCAAATATATGATATTTACTCACGCAATAATAAGGAACATAGGGTACTATTGGCTTAGAACTAATATTAGTCGTACCTACGTCCGACTGATGATTGATATTAATAATTATGATGAATTTAAATTCCATATTGTTCTCTAAGCAAACATCCCTACCTAATACTTCTTTAATAAAGGTTTATGCTGTACTAGCGGTTGCCTTCGACCTTCATTGTGTAAACTTATTATTATTTTACTTCCGTATTTGAATCGGGTTGTTTTAAAAATTTCATGGGTTTCAATTTCACAGAACGGTTTAATTTAGAAATTACAAATACACTTCAATTTTATTTATTTGTCCACATAAAAATATAAACAATTGAAATGTTTGATAATAACATGTAGGAAATGGCGATAATGTATACAATGATGCACCTTTAGAGAGCACTGATGACCCAATAGTTCCGACCAGAATATATGCTCATGGGCCGTGGGTTCGAACCCAGACCACCAGACAAGAACTAAGTTTGTCTTTAATATTTAATGACCAAGCTCTCCAAGACGCAGACGGTGAAAAAAACACCATGAGGGAACTGACACAAACGGTGATTTCCATTTTCTGTCAAATATTTGTTTACACCAAAAATTTAAAGGCATTGTGAAAGAAAGAAAGAAGAAATAAATAAAATAAAAGGCCCTAGGGCCTCTCGCCCACGATACTACGTTAGGTTTTTTCTATATTTATACTGTGTGCAATATAGGCCGCGTTTCATAGCATCGCTACAAGCGCAAACAGTTAGCGACCGCATCGCGAATTTGCGACTGTATCGATGCGAACGCACGACATCATCACCACAAAAAGTCGCGGTGGGCGACCGGCCTAATTGCACACAGTATAGACAAAAACATAACGTAGCATCATGCCTATAACCTGAAGATTCCTGAAGATTCCTGAAGGTTCCTTTATGACTCGTCACCTCCTATTATTGACAACACAAATTTTACTATCCAAACATTAAATATTTGTACTGTTTCGGTTGAAGCTGTCACTCGTTGTTCAAGAATTCATCGGAATTAATTACATAGAGGTTCTATTAATTTGTAGGCACAATATTCTCGTCGATTCCAAACAATTTATTGACGATTAGACTTTGTGGTTGAGCTACAATTTGCGATCTCATGGACCAATTGATTGGTAGATGTTGAACGTGAAGTTTCTAATTTGAGAATAGAATATTGATGTGGAAAAGTAACTACCTAGTAATTGATATCGATTTGTTAACTTAACCTCAAAAGGGTTTGATGTACCCTTTAGTAGTAAGTCAATATACTTCCATTTCAGCTTTCAGTCCATAACGTATTTTGAGGAGCTCATGGTTTAATAATATAATTACTGTCACTCTGATTGATCTTTGCCTAGGTTGGTCTTAGGATGGGTGACCACCCAATACATACCAAGTTTCCTCCGCGGAACAGGAAGGCCCTTCAAGCCGTTGGTCCCGGCTTTTTCCTTACGATATTTTCTTTACTGTATTGAGAGTAACAGTAATGAAATAAATTACTAGAGTAGAACAACCTCTCGATTTTATAAAAATCTAGGAGCATTTGCCTCCCGGACATGACTTGGCCCGTATGGAAAGCACTGAACCGATTGCACACCCAAGTAGGGCGCTGTTAAATAAAGATTCTTCCGACAGACAGTGCAAATGCGGTGATCCCGATCATAGCAGGTAGGCCAAAAGAAATCACCCTATTGCTCTTTGCTCTTATTTTTGCAAATAACGTTCAATGTTAAATCTTATTTGGCATTTGTGGACTAGACAGATGTAGAATACAAGTGAACAAGCCATGGAGCGATACACTCCCCAAGAACGCGGAAAAATCGTGTCAATTTTTTTGGGTAACAATTTTATTCGTCTGTGGTGACTGCACAAACACTGCGCCGTTTGGCCACAAACCTTGAAGAGTATGGGACCACACGAGACGTTGCTAAGAGTGGCCGGCCCCGAAGCGCCCGTTCTGCCAAGAATATCGCCGCTGGTGTCGAGGATGTCGAGCTGTCGCCGGAAACATCGGCAAACGACAACAGTGGACGGTGCGCGCTATAGGGCCATGTTAACCGAGTTTTTTCTGCAGCAATTGGACGAATTAGGACTGGAAGACAGAAGACATGTGGTTCCGACAGGACGGAGCAACGGCACATACTGCGCGAGCCACAACCGATATTTTGAAGGCGGCGTTCCCGGGTCACCTCATCTCTCGTTTTGGCGATTTACACTGCCGCAAGATCGCCCGATTTAACCGTTCCAGACTTTTTACCAAAAAAAAAAAATGTCGTATCATCGATCCGAAAGAAGAAAAACATGACCAAAGATTCTTCTAGGGTTCAAACCGACCTAACTCAGAAGTCGGTCCAATATCTCTCCGCCTTTTCCCAACTTGTTAGGGTTAGCTTCCAGTCTAACCGGATGCAGCACAATATCAGTATTTTACATGAGGTGACTGGATAACGGACCTCCACAACCCAGGAAGTACTGGATAATATGAAATCCCTCGGTAAGACTGGTTGTCAGACTTTCAGGCCACTGCCTACCTGTTACGATTATCAACCGGGGCAAATGACAGCCGGGGCCGACGGCTGAACGTGTTTTCTGAGGCACGGAGGAAACTTGACAACTACTATTCAAAAAATATGGAAACATAAAATTATATCAGTATTATTCAAGATTCATAAGTTTTTATGTTTTTTGTTACAGCTGGCTTCCCGCGGCCTTGATATTGTTCTAGTCAGCCGATCATCGGAGAAGCTGCAGGAAACGGCTCAGGAAATTGGTAAATAACATAATATTTTACATACAGAAGCCCCGAGGAGATACACACACGCGAACTTTTTACGTCTGCACGTAGGTACAAGTAAAAAGTCGTTTAAGTCTGATGTAATAAGGAACAGCCCTATTCCCAACAACCAGCATGAATCCAGACTTTTCATCATCTTTCTGCCCTTGTCCCATTCTATTTGGGGTTGACGCAATACGATTTCTTCTTCCATTGGCTTAAATTCCGACTCCTGGTGGAAAAACCCAATAACCCACTTTGCACAAACCGAGAATCGAACTCATGACTTCTTGATAACTCTAGCGACCACTAAATCAACATTAGATGTTTTGTTTTTTAAACCTGGGATGACCGAGCTTTGGAATAGTTATTTTTTTGGGAAATCCTGTTTTCACAAAATGAAACCCAGTTACATCGATTTATTGATTGATTAGCCTAACCTGCTATACTTATCTGTTCCAACAGAGAAGAAATACAAGGTCGCAACAAAGACCATCCAGGTGGACTTCACCGGCGGAGATGAGATCTACGACACCATTGAGAAGGAGATCGCTGGCCTTGAGATTGGCACCCTGGTCAACAATGTCGGAGTCTCCTACAAGTACCCGGAATACTTCCTGGATATACCTGATGCGTAAGTAATTCACATAACATAATCTTCTTCTGTCCTAATCCTCCGCTATTATTTTCTGATTAATTTCGTTGCGGAATCCAAGACAGTAAAATTTCGGGTTGCTCACAAGAGAAACCGCGGCCTTGACATACAGGGCTAAGAAGGAACACGAGTGGTTTTTAGTCAGTAGAAGTCTGACACTCCCTTTCGCTCTGCCCGAGATTGGGAGGGGTTATTTGATGATTTTCCACCAACCAAAAAAAAGCTGTGCCTAATAGTAAGTACCTTTTGTTGCGTATGTTAAAGCCCTTTCTAGTCACGAACTCCTTATCTGTGGTTTATTTATCCCAATTTAAAACTAGAACGGTTTCCGATGCCCTCTGACATATCATAAAATTCCTGACGTCACAGAATCCAATATGGCGGCGCCGGCACCCGTTATATCCCCCTTGACAAGTTAAATGCTGCAAATACCTGAGCCTTGATTCCGAATAGCGTTGAACATAGCTTAAGGAATTACAGTTTCATTGTGTGTGTGACAGGTTGACAATTGGTCTTTAAAATGTACAGGAAACTGTGATACGTTTATTATAAGAAGATTTAAGAAATTCAGCAATAATTGGCCCGATCCAATATATAATTGCCTACATTTTAGTCTCCAATTACAAAAGACAACTCAAGCAATTTCACCAAAACCATCCCAGTTTACCACGACCTACTTTCAATACCTACAACTTTCAACTGAAAATATCTTTTCAAAAACTATCAAAAGTTTCTACTAGAAAATAATATCGGTAGAAACCTTGAAAGCCGACACGGCTTCAATAGTCGGGACTCGGGAATTTGGTTCGGCTAATATCGCGGAAAACCCCGAACATTTGTGAAGTGAATGCACCCGCTCGATTTCTCGACGGCAGGTGCTATATAAGTGCAAGATTGAAATATTCTACGATATTGGTACTCGTATGAGATTATTTTTGACAGCGTGGTAGATTTGATTTGGCGTAGAATTTGGTTTGGATCTGGTGGCGTTTCACTAAATTGAAAGGAAATGCAGGTGGAAATTTCGGGCAGATAGACAGTCACTTTATGTAACTGGTACTTAACTGCATTTGGTTAGACTGAAAGCCGACCCCAACCTAATAGTTACGAAAGTAGGCTAAGCAGGTGTCCCGTCGAGACTTTTTTTATTTTATTTGGGACAAGCCCGCCACACTATTCCCAAACCACTGTAACTCCTGTTAGCCAGAATCAACAGTGGCGACCACAAGAAAAGCGCCGAGACAATGAAGCTCGACGAAGTCCCAGAGAAGCGATTTAACTGTCTTGGATCCCGCAACAGAATAGCGGAGGAGTAGGAAAAAACATAATTTCCACTTCCCTCCATATCAGCAGGAGACAGAACAGAACAAGGCCAATAGGCACACAGGGACGTATACAACTGGGATAAGCCCAGTTGCCTAGCACCACGGATATTATTGTCATTAATATTACTGGGTCCTAAGTTGTGAGCCGTTATATTTGATTCCAATAATAGGTTGACAAAAATGCTTGAACGCACGGATATTAAACCGTCGCGTCGAGACTGCGGGTTGTTCGAAAGAGACACCGCGGCCTCGACACAAAGGGAAACAAACTTGGGTAGATTTTAGTCAGTAGAAGTCTGACACTCCCTACCGCTCTGCCCAGAGCGGTAAGAGTCATTTGGTTCTGTGTGGGAATCAGACCAACACACACTATTTCTTTGGTGGGTCTTAAGTCATCAAATAACCCCTCCCGCTCTTGGGCAGAGCAAAGATTTGTACTGACTAAAAACCGCCCGTATTCCTTCTTAGCCCTTTATGTCGAGGCCGCGGTTTCTCTTGTAAACAACCCGCAGCCCGACGAAAAATATAGTCACCTGGATACTAAATAGTACAGTTATATTCTCACTACTACAACTATCCCAGGAGACTATTACACCTTCCCCTACATAGTTTCTCTACAGAGTTAGTATAGCACCAAGCCATGATGTTAGAGTTAATGGCTTGAGCTTAATCGGCGCATCAGATGGCTCCTACGCTATATACCTACGCTAAAGTACGGTGATAACCTGATAATGTGTCTAGCTAGTGTGTAGGTGCATATTGAGATGGGCTACTTATTTAGTAACATAATATCATCTCTATAATATGACAAGACAGGAGGTTTCTGATGAAATATAGAGAATTATGGAAGGAGAGCAGCGGTGGCCCAGTGGTGTCGGCCCCGACTTACGAACAGTAGGTCGTGGGTCCGAACCCAGGCAGGCGCATTACTTTGTGTAATTTATTTCATAACCGCTGCTCTCAAAACGGTGAAGGAAAACATCGTGAGGAAACCGGCATGTCTTAGAACCAAAAAATTCGAAGACATGTGACATCTGCCAATCCGCACTGGGCCCACGTGGTGGATTATAGCCCATCCCTCTCCTAGAGAGGAGGCCTGAGTCCCTGCAGTGGGAACATTATAGGCTGATGGTGATGATGATGATGAAGTATGGATGAAGACATATTGCTCAGATTATTGGATATTGGGATGCTTGCAAGAGAAAGAAAGAAATGTTGGTATTGATGAACATCATGTCTATAATCTCCTCCTTTAAAAAAAAAAAAAAGCAGAACGATTTTACCTATAGTACCTACACGCATATTAAATTAGCAAGTTTTATATTAAGTTATGTACGTATGTCGCTCGAGGCAAGTCAAGGGAGAATTTGTTCATTATAAAATCACCTGTAATTTACGAACTTAAAAAATGAAACCTTTTATAGCCATGTTTATTATTAAACACAAAAAGAAACTGGCTGAAAAGCAAGTAAATTAAAATTAACCTTTAAAGCAAAACGACCTTATTGACCCAAAAATACATACAAAACATTTGACATTGAGTTTAAAATTATAAATACTTCAGAACCGCGAATATTCAAGAGCTCGTGAAAGAAATTATTCGAGAAATTGTATAAATGGTATTTATTTCGGTATAAAGGTTTTAGAAAGACCTCGTTTTTATTACAAAGGGGAATTACGTTTTAAACTAGGCGAAGTCGGTTATCGGTTAACAGAAGTTTATTTGTAAAAATCATTAATTAATCATTAACTTCAATCATTGCCCTTAGGGCAAGATTGAAGTCAAGAGCAAGCCCATTTATAATAAAAAAAAAATAAATAAAAAAATTAAATAATAAAATATCTATGTGAATTCTTAAAAATGTGGCGCTTTTATTCAGAAACTATTCTATGCCTTCATTATTCTTCAAAAAGCTTCTTGTTACATCGGGTAACTTTTTCATTAGATTTTTAATCAGTTTTTCGAAAAGTTCTACATTTTGGTGTTCTTGTCACCCACCGAACAAAACGTTCTGCCTAATTCTGAAACGAAAATAAAAATATGAACAAGACATAACCCCTACAAGTAGGTGAACCCGACGTGGTCCATGCATTCTGCCATCAGGTAATAGCGATAGGTATAGGCGAGCCTATTGCAGTCAGGACACAAATCCAGTCATCATCATCATTTACTGTCGCATGTCGGAGGAGCAATGGGCAAAAATTACCACTCAGTGGATACCAAAAGGCAGGAAACGACAACGCGGCAGGCCCAGAAGGAGATGGCGGGATGAGCTGGACTCTTTCTCAGGGGATTGGTCTAACATCGCACTGGATCGCGAAAAGTGGAAAGAGGGAAGGGAGGCCTTTGCCCTGCAGTGGGACAACATGGGCTCTTAATAATAAAAATAATCATCATTTAGGTAAGTCGAAAGACGTCCACTGCTCCAGTTTTAGGAATTTTTCAATAGCAGCCCTATTGAAAAATTCCTAAAACAAACAAACAACATTTCCCTATCAAAGGTGATTTACTCATATGCCGATCTTTACCTTCAAATATCTCCATGTCACATTTTATAGGTGTCCTTGAGCACATAACAATTCCATCGTGGGCCGTAATTTCGATAGGGGTCGATATGCCAGCTTCCATCCAGAAAAGTTGGACTGTTTTGTATTATGGAAATACAAAAAAGTTCAACCCCCATTGTTTCAAATACTACAAAATCTTCTATTCTCCAACAGGGACACCCTCATCACTTCGTTGATCAAGGCTAACATTGTCTCAGTGACTCGGGTCAGCAAGCTGGTTATGCCTGCCATGGTGGCCAGGAATAAGGGAGTCGTCATCAATATAGGATCCGCCTCATCCATGATCCCTAGCCCTATGCTGACTGTGTATGCTGCTACTAAGGTAAGATTTTATATGAAGATGGGATGACTAGGACTATTTTTTTTAGGTCAAATATCTTTATCAAAATCAAAGTTTATTAGATAACTATTTTTTTTTTTTTCGAATAACGACCTCTACGAAGTAACATAGCGACAAATCAATCAACAACGAATAATTAAAAAAATTACTTCTAATTGTAATTTTTCAAATTCATTTGCTGGTCATGCAATCCAACTTGTCAACTTGCCTTTAACTATAGAATACCAAGAAATGGCTTCAACAAACAGACTTTGCAATAACCCATACAAAGAGATCAGTAAAGAATGAACAAGCAACAAACACGACCAATATTTCATCTTGTATCTCCAGAGACCTAACTACTATTGCTTGTCTAGATGTAAAAGTGCTCTGCCATTTTATACTAGTATTATTATGATTTCATGTGCTATGTTGATTACAGTGATGAAAAAATATTGTAGATTTCATGACCGACCCATAGTCACACTAGACTACCACACCAGTGTGTCTATGGTTAATTATATTTATCCGTAGTCACACTGGTGTGACAACGGCTGATTTTAGGAGGTGTCTATTTAAAATAAACTCAAACTTTTACGAGAAATCTTTTGAGTAATGAACACAGAACATAAAATATGAATCTTGACTCTTGAGGACTTTGAATACTTCTTTGAGGAGGTCAAATGTTTTAATGCATTAACAATACGTAGAGTCACTAAAGATAATATGTGTGTCATTAAATTTGTGTCTACAGAATATTTTATTATTATAAAATTCGAAATATTCAACAACGTTTTCTCCTACAGGCTTACGTCGACAAATTCACCGAAGGCTTACAAATTGAATACACTAAACAAGGCATTATTATCCAAAGCGTAATGCCTGGTTTCGTCTGCTCGAACATGTCTGGCATTCGCAGGAGCTCCTTCTTGGCTCCCACCGCTGAAGAATTCGTCAAGTCTGCCCTCGGCCTCGTTGGCGTCGTTGACAGGACAACTGGCTACCTTCCCCATGGTCTCTTCATCCACTTCATCCGATTCCTGCAAGGCCTTTCTTTCTCCTTCACAAACTGGCTGGTAACCCGGTCCATGGAGAACAGCCGCCTAAGACATCTCAAGAAGAACAAGGCTCAGTAAATACGCACAGTTTTTGGTGTTCTGGGGGTCTATTAATGTATGCTTTCCTATTTCTTTGCATTTCTTTTGCAGCGCAAGAATACAATCTATGTTTATTTTTACACTAACTCTCTCTGGTCTTTCTGAAGCGAATATCGCGGGCAAATGCTAGACGCGACTGGGTCCATCGATTGTTGTAAGGTTTACGGATTAGGAAGGCATGCGACCGGTAAATCAAATTTGAGGTCGTATGGAAGGGCCACAAGAGTTTGTTGACACAACCGACGTAAACGATTTTCTTTCCGCATCCCGTTAGAGATTCGTCCTCAGTTTGAACAGAACCTATTTTTACGTTAGTGGTGTGAGATTGAGCTGTTATTGGTTCCTGCCTTTTTCTACCTTTTATAGTTCTTTTGTAATCCTCGTAGCACGATCTCATACCACAAAAAATCTTCAAGTTCACATCTTTTATTTATTCTTGCGCTGTGTCTCAATCTTTTTTCCTTTTCTCTGGTAGTTTTAATACACTGCACTATATAACCAAAGATTTCGTATTTAATCGAAAGTAGTCATTTTCAATTAGCTCAATTTTGAGCACACCGGGAGTTGAGTATTTAATATTCTCAACTCTGGTCCTTGTGTCACTGCTAATCTTAGATTTAAATGTGACACTATTTAGCCATGTAACCTTAATGTACTGAAAATTATTGTGATTGCGAAATTGTTAAAAACTAACTTTCAAGAAGACGTTGGCTGTATTTCGCTGACTGATACATTAATGGTATGATTGAATAGACTGGGAATGTATATATTTGGATCTTAATAAACTTGGTAATAAATGTCATTTTTGTTTGATTAACCTTTTAACGGTTGGTTATGGGAATTTAGTTAAGTGTAAATAATTATGAATGAAAAGAAAGGTGAATATAGTATTTCAAAAAGCACTGAATCGCCATTTGCAGCGGCAGTATCTACGAACCCATCAGTTTCTTCAACTACGTGAATGGGTGTAACCAATGACACTCTTGGTTTGCATGAAGAGTTCTACCTTTATCTGCAGCCGTTGAAGCGTCTCCATGGTTGACCAGGTGTCCAAAGCGGGATGAGTGGAGCGGTGCGGACATGTGCCAGGTTCGACCAGTCACAGTTGACCTGTGAGACGCGATGTATATTTCAACTAAGTAATATAATTGCTCCATTACTGGAAAACTTCTGTCTGGTTCACTGTTCACCTCTATAGGGGAATTTGAAACGAATACTATAATGGCGGAATTACCGACGGACTTGTAAATATTATATATGATGTATTAATTACCTAGCTTACTAAACTATTATTGTAGCGATGGTGTAAATAATAAATAAAGTAAGTAAGTGGCTCTGGATCGAAAAATTTGGAAATCATTGGGCGATGACTTCTCAGCAGTGGGATGACCCAGGCTAACCAGGAATAAGAGTAAAGTAAGTGGTGTTGGGACTTTCTTTCAGTTTTGTACATAGCACAAAATAAGAATATGCCTGCCTACATGAGCTCGCGAAGGGAACAAAATAAATACGCAGAATTAAATAATATATTCCCGAACCTCATAAATAAGTCGTGGGTTCAAACTCAAGGAGGTCCTGTCCATTTACTTTGCGTAATTAATTTCATCACCACTGCTCTAAAAAACGGTGAAGGAAAACATCGTGAGGAAACGATGACGAAAAATGCATGACCGACCCATAGCCACACCAGTGTGACTACGGATCAGGTAAAATGATCCGTAGTCACACTGGTGTGACTTGTGTGGTTATCATTTTATAAGTTTTTAAACTGACATGGTCACTGACACTACTATTAATGTCATAAACGGGATATTTACCATGTTTGTTTGTTATGTTATCATTTTACTTCACAATCGTCAATTTGACGACTGCGGTCTTTCTAGTGTTAATAGGCTGCTGAAGATGATGATTTCATATTTTTACTTATCTCATTTTATTTGTTTCTTTTACAGGAAAACAAAACTGGAAGCCTGACGTAGATTTAGTATTTAGGAAAGATCTTCAATTTTGTTATGTACAAAGTCAGATTTTATATTTTGTTTCAGCAACTTATTTATTTGTAATTAAACTCAATAAATGTTTGTGTTACCAAAATATTGGTATTTATTTATTAATTATTTTGATTTATAATGCAATATAACTTTAAGTATAATTAAAACTAAAAATTGGACTTGATTGGATTGGACTAATTTACGTAAAATAAACAAACAACACGATGTCATCTGGAAACGTGCCCAGTAGACTGGCAGCATTGACACGTTGAATGGCAATGCTAATTCTTTTGGCAATCAAAGAACCAGCAATCTGGTCCCACGAAGTGACAATCAGTTGGCGAGAAATTTCGTTAAAAGGAAACGCGCATTTTTGTTCCAGCGTTCCGACCGCTCGAATCTACTTCATTTATTTTTGGTTAAGCAAAAACTCTTTGAATATCAATCAAAGAGGAAGAACTGTCAAACTTTTTTCTTTTCTATCAAAAACGTCAAAAGCCAATCTGTCGTTCAAAAATAGTGAAAAAATGAATTAAAATTTAATAAATACCAAAAAATACATTCGTAAAATGTTGGAGTAAAAGGTAAGAAGTACCATGATTCAGAACAATGGTTGGCGTTAGTGGTTGAACAATGGCCAGAGCAGCTACTGATTGTGGACTAACTTTTAACTTGAACCAGCTTCTCATGGTTGTAGGTTCCGTCGTGATATTGGTACTCTTATTCCTCGTGGTCTGCCATATAACTGCTGGTAAATGAAGATATGGCCAAAGAGGCCCAATCAGTTTCATGTTATAACGTTGATGTTCTACAAGTGCTCCTGATTGCCTTCGCTTTCGTCTCTTTACTAATTGTTATGAGCTGGATGTGCAAGTATTTTCAAAGCACATAGAAATTGCCAAGCTTGAATTTGAGTAAAAAAATAAGGAAAATAAAGAGCTCCTAATCATGGTTACGAAAATAGAACCCGCTGGCTGCGGGTTGAATTTCAACTTGTATCAGTTCTTGACGGTGGTCGGATCGGCGGTGGTCCTGATCATTTGTTTCTACTTCGTCTGCAACGTTGTTTCGAAGGCATGTGGCTGTTAGGACCATGATTCGGGGAACTAAAGCTATTCACTTAGACCCTGGAACAGCGATCGCCACCGTTTTCTCGTTTGTCGTCTGGTTGATAGTCTTGGGGTGGATGTGCAAATACATATCTAGCTTACCAGCGTAGCTTTGTGGGGGAAGTCGACATTGCTGTTAACAGAAATGGAATTATGAAGCTTCCAGTGAGAACAAACGGATATGTTTTCTAAATAGTGGCCTTTCTTCAAAGATTTTGATGTATTTTAGAAAGAACATAAAGAGAGAAAATGAAATAGGCTGGAAAAGGTGAATATATAAAAAGATATTTTATTGAGATATAATGGTGAACCTGAGAAGAATCAAAGATCACAGAGAACTTTACAAGTTTTCTGAAAACATAACTTCAGTTACTAACAGCAATGTATGAATACTGTAAGTGATGTTCCCAAACTTGGAAATATGTTCCGATTCAAAAGACCATATCAGAATATAACTACTTCAGGCTATCATGAACCTTAAAACGCCATAATTCTACGCTTCAGTGAAAACAATTGATTGTACAATTGTTCAAATAACATCTCTCTACAGATTTTAGAGTGATACATAATGAAAATTAGGAAAAAACTCCAACATGGAAAAAAGTGTGACTGCATAAATCGTAAATTATAAGCATTTAGGTCACTGTTTATTTAATTCGCAATAAAAAAATGTGTACCATTATTGTCTTCTTTTTGTTTTTTTTTTTGTTTTGTGGGTTATGAATTTCCTTAAAAGTCTTATTTCGTTTCGCAAGGATTCAAAAAATGGGCCCTCGATCCAGATGCACATTGCAATGGTTTAATTGAAATAAATTTATTCTGCCAACTCAAACCATTTATGGTTTGAGTTTGAGTTCTCGAGCTGCCACCACACCCTGTCCTCATCCTTACACATTGAATCTGTTCCAACCATCTTTTTTTTTTTGTTTTCTTTTCTTAAAAATCTTTTCTAAGGTCAATCTAGAGGAGGAGTCAGTGGAGCATCGCGCTGATTAGCTGTGGTATGATTAAGTATAAAGCGTGTACTAGAAAGGTTTGGTCATATTCCAGGGCGTGATTCAGACTATTAAACTGAACAACTTTATACATAGACTATCATTGAAATCGCAAAACAAACAACAACAACATCAACATCAGTAGACAACGTCACGCTTATTATCCTCGAAGAGTAAGACAGAGTTGTACGTATTAGTACACACGGCTACACATCTAGCTATACATTTCCAGTATAAGCTGGTCTCGCATTGTAAACATTTCGCCGTAGGGCGAGCCTAATGCCATCAACTGAGCACAACTCCAGACATGGTGGCTGCTAATGAGAAATTACCGATGGAAAAGTCCAAAATAACACTTTGCTCGGGCCGGGAATCGAACCGAGGACATCATGGTAGCCTAAAAAAGCTGTCTGGTACAAAATTTCAATACCTATTTTTTTACCTATTTCGATGTGCTATGTAACACGTTGTAAATGCTATTTATTTTAATACTTATGCCAGTTAATTCTTGTTAAACATTTACAAAAGTCAATATATTCAGAGTTAATTTATTCTGGGTACAAAGAACGTTGTGCGACAATGTTTGGAAATACTTGACGTGACATACATTCGTAATTACAATAATAATAATCTATATAAATAAAAAGAGAAGTCCTGACTGACTGACTGACTGATTGACTGACTGACTCATCAACGCCCAGCCCAAACCCTTGGACCTAGAAAGCTGAAATTTTACACAGAGGTTCCCTTTATAATGTGGACAAGGAATAAGAAAGGATTTTTCGAAATTCAACCCCTAAGGGATTTAAATAGGGGATGAAAGTTTGTATGGAAAATCGTCATTTTCACGCGGGCGAAGCCGCTGGCAAAAGCTAGTATTCAAATAATTTAGAAGTTTTTAAGAAAAACTTTCTGATGAACGTACTGGAATTGGAGTGAGAAAATAATATTAGCTGCCTAGCTAGCCTTTTCCCAACCTTTTTGGGATCGAGTCCCAGTCTAGCCGGATGCAGTTATCATAATATCAAGGTATCCACAGATTTGCCCGGTTAAGCAGAAGTCAATCTCCACCAAGAAAAAAAAAACTGGTCCTTGCACATAAAGGTGCTTGCACATAAACTTGCACGGTTTTATTCTTTCAGTGTTGAACTATTTTCTGTTTTTTTTTTCAGAATTTTAGGCTCAGTAGTTATAGATAAGGGGGGAGAATAGTCTGACAGACAGACACGAGTGATCCTATAAGGGTTCCTTTTTTCCTCTTGAGGTACGGTCACGGAACCCTAAAAACAGGATAAGACAGGAGTAGTAAAACCAAACTAATTTCGGTGATTCATTCCCAGCGTCCCATTAAATATTCACCACAGTTTGTCACAGAAAAACAAAGTCGAAAACTATGACAGCGATGCAATTTCTAATTAATATTAAATTCCAATTCCGACGACCCACGTGCCTGGTCTATATGAAAACCGTTTGGGGCCATTTCGTAATGAAGTTTTTAAACATGCAAGATGCAGTTTGACGTGTAGTGAGTAATCACCACGGGTGGTGAATAATTGGTGATGACTATGGAGAGTAGAAAGATTGCAGTTCGCGCTGTAGGTACAAGGTGACTTTGAATTTGTTTTTCTTGCTCGTGGCTTAATAATAATAGCTGCATGAGTCGTCCTGACTTACGAACAGTTAGTCATGGGTTCGAAGCCAGACAGGTGCATTTTTTTTGTATAATTTATTTCATCACCACTGCTCTCAAAACGGTGAAGGAAAACGGCACGTCTTAAAAGTAACAGAAATCTTCTAAAATCCGCACTGAATTTAGAAGATTGACCGTTAATTTAAAACGAGCCTGTACAAAAGCTGACACAAACGGTGCGATGAAGCTGATTGCAAGACCAAAACATAAGGCGCGCGCATTTCGTATTCATATATTTAGTTAGTTATAGATTCGGTTAAACCAATAAGGACAAACTATGAATGCTGCTAGAGACCTAAAGAGAACATCAGATGGTCGTGAACAGCGGATGGTTCGAGGTCACGTAATACTATAAGGTACCTACTGCTTAACCCACTACCAGACCTCATCAGTCACCTAAGGCAACATTGCAAGGCCGCAAGGGCCGACGCCCGTCGGGGCTGCGGGTTGTTCGAAAGAGATGCCTTGACACAAAAGGCTTAGAAGGAACGTGGATGGTTTTTAGTCAGTAGAAGTCACTCTCTACCGCTCTGCCCAGATTGGGACGAGTCCTTTGATAATATCTTAGCCTCCAAAAAAAAAGGTGATTATACGATATTAAGTAACATCTTTACCCGCCTTCGCCCCAACCCAAAAGTAGGGTTATGTATTTGACCTGTATATGTATAAACGAGTATAATTATGAGCATGTTTGTCCGTTTCTTTGTTATGGGAAGTAATTAATTGCTTTAGCAATTATACAATTTGATAAGCAAAAAAAAACAGCATTTAAAAAATTTGGTCGGCATACAAAGATTTTGTTTGCAATTAAAACAATCAGGCAGCTATTGTTCCGCAAATGATTTTGATAATGGTCAAAAATTAAATTTTAAATAGGCAGCTTAAAATAACACGAGTTTGCATAATAAACATTCAGTCCGCAAAATAAGTACTTGGTCGGCAAAATTACTACTTGGTCAGCAAGATTTCTTGATCGATCAGCAGAGAAAACATTCTGTAAGCGATTTGTTTGATCGGTATGCATAATTATTAATTAAAACATGGTAAGCAAAATAACTAATTGGATTGCGAAAATTGCGGCAATGTACGTTAAAAAAAGTGGTCGGTTAGGTTAGGTTAGAACTGTGTGCCAGCTACATCGAAATTGGTCGCAATATTACAGCATTCCGGTAGTTATAATTTTATTATGCTGCTCACCCTGTGAGTGCTTACCAAAATTTTATTAAACAGGAGCAGCTATTGCAGCTTATTATAATTAATATGCTGAACAAAAATAATTACAGCCATCCAGAATGACATAAATTGCTGATTGAAATTGAAATGTTGCTGGCCATGAGTTGCTGACCAATTAGCTATTTCTGCTGGCAGATTATATTTTTCTGCTGACCATAATACGAATACTATACTAACCAGTTAAATAACACCCTTTTGTTATCTCACTCACTTTTGCGATTAGTAAGTACAACAGCCACATTTTACTCACAGTTCCAATTAAAAACATAGATAATCTAGTCTCAAACATTATCGTCAATCTCGGATATCTAAGGCACATTATTGGCTCCATCCTAGTACCTATGCATGCAATGAATCGTCGCAAATAGATGCATGCAAAACAGATGACGATGAATTTTCCATGAATCTCATGTTTTGTGAGCGTTGTGTTCTCTGTGGTCGTGTTAAAAGCTAGGTAGGCAATTTGCATGGTCCATTTCTTCCACTATTCTCTGCATTTCTAGAACCTTCTAGAATCTTTGCAGGGTGGCTGGTAGCAACTGGATGAGAGTCGCTGAGAATTAAGCTGAGTGGTGTGACATTGAAGAGGTCTATTTCCAGCAGTGCATTGCTGTAACCTGATGATGAAACCCGCACTAGACTCACATGAGAGACCTGAGTCTACGCTCACAGGCCGATAAGACGGCAATTGTACAAGATCGTGAAAGGATCAAGGCATGAAACTAACGGCTTAGTGTATGCTTTCACGAGGGTATTATACCGTCAACTTACAAACTATGTATGAGTTATTGAAAAAAACCAATTTATCTTTTTACTTGACCCGAAAATCGAACCAAACTATTACCATGACAAGCAGTGTATTAATATGATTTCTAAAGGACTATTTGAAGCCGGGCAATAAATAGATGCATCTGGGACATGCATGCGCCCGGTTGAGCTAACGCGTGTCTGCAGAATATTCGTCGCTTTTCAGACGACAGATTCGAAGCTATTCAGCTGATGTATTTCCTAACGTTTAAGTGCTAGTCAGTCGGTTTGTCTGTTTGAGATATTATATAAATTATGCTCATGGGGACTATGAACAGACGGGTACCTACAGAGATTTGATAAAATCTACCTTTTAAATCAAAGAAAAAAATGCTTATATATTATAGCTAGCCCATATATTGTCTCACTGCTGAGCAAAGGCCTCCCTCCATTCCTTCCAACGGTCGCGATTCTGTGCAACTTCTTTCCAATTCTCCAGGAAGACATCCAGTTCGTCCCGCCATCTCCTACGTGGTCTGCCACGACGAGAAAAAAATATCTCAAGAAAAGTCTTCTTTATTTGTTACATAACATAACATCACGCCTGTAATCTCTGAAGAGCCACGCAGAGTGTCTCATAGTACACCCACAAATCACCAGTTATGTTTAAGTCCTATGTAATAAGGGGTGGTAAGAAGGAACATGGGTTTGGTTTTTAGTCAGTAGAAGTCTGACACTCCCCTTCGCTCTGCCCAAAAGCGGGGGGGTCATTCGATGATTTTCCACCCACCAAAAAAAAAAAAAAAAAAAGGGGTGGTCCTATTGCCTATCACCGGACACAAATCCGGACTCCGTGGCTGCTACTGAAAAAATCCTGATGGAAAAATGCAAACACTTCGCCCGACCCGCGGGTCAAAGCCAATACCTCATGTTCAGCAGTCAGCTGCATGTGGTCGCTTCACTTGCGATCATCTTGAGGACATAATACAGGTCAAACACATAACACTTCTTTTGGGCTACGCCGCAGTCGGGTATTTAAAAGAGTCATCATCATCATCATCATCAGCCTATAATGTTCCCACTGCAGGGACTCAGGCCTCCTCTCTAGGAGAGGGATGGGCTATAATCTACCACGCGGGCCCAGTGCGGATTGGCAGATGTCACATGTCTTCAATTTTTTTTGGTTCTAAGACATGCCGGTTTCCTCACGATGTTTTCCTTCACCGTTTTGAGAGCAGCGGTGATAAAATAAATTACACAAAGTAATGCGCCTGCCTGGGTTCGAACCCACGACCTATATGTTCGTAAGTCGGGGCCGACACCACTGGGCCACCGCCACCGCTGCTGTCCGTAAGTCGGGGCCGACACCACAAAGTAAGTTAAAAGAGTAGCCTGTATTTATTTCAAAACATCACGCACAATGCCGAGTTATAACTTCTTATAAAGACAAAAGTTGGCTCTAGCAGTAGATTACAGTAAAACTTCGACGTCAACCCATAATACTGAAAGTTTACTGTGCTTTTTAAAAAGCGCCAATCCTCTCTGCCTAGCAACAAATATTCAGCAGTCACCGTTGTTGTCCCAGTTGCATGCATTTTCCATTCTTAGCCCGTTTTGCAGCAAGTAATCAAGCAAGCGATCCATTTGTCTGATCACTAACAATCGCCAGGAAAGGATGCGTGGACAATTACTGAAGTTGCTTTTTTTTCTTTGTTTTTTTTTTTTGTTTTAAACAGCGCGGCGCCTTTAATAAAGGCATATATTGCTCTTCTAGGACTTTTTGGTGTTCGAGTTCAAATGATGTTGTCAGGCGGGTGCAGGTGGTGATATTGTTCTAAATTGTCAAAAAAAATGATTTTTCACAAAAACAGAATAGGTACTTTTAAGTTTTTGTTTTACTCGTATGAGTTATAGTATTCATTCTACACTGTAACTATTAGGTACCACCATGTCAACGTATGCCAAGAAGAAAAAAAAAACCAAATCACTGAACCGATTTTGATGAAATTTCTTTGAGATCAATCGGTTTTTCAAATCGGTTCATAATTGACGGAGTAATAAGGTAATACTTAGAATAATCATTTGTTCCATTATCAAAGTGCATGAAACTACTGAGAAAAAAAAGTCCCACTAGTTTCATGGAACTAATTGCTGGTGGAACTAATGAGAATGATCCAAAAAAAACAACTGAATTGAGAGAACCGCCTTCCTTATTTGTAGACGGTTAAAAACAAGATTGTGGTTCTTTTTAAGGCGTTACCACACCACATGCAAAAAGAAAAATTTAATTATTATTCGTAAAAAATGCGACAGACAAAACGTATAAGTTGCTACAATATTTTTAGACCAAGCTTTTCCTAACCATGTTGGGGTAGGCTTAATTAATATGATCCCCGTTGCAAGTGTGGGAAAAGCAGTGAGAAATTACCAAAGAGAAGTAAATAAACACGGGACAAATTGTATGCAAATGCAGATTATTTTATAAAGTCATCTAGCGTCGGTATTCCTCCCACTCTGTATATTTTGTGAGAAAGTTAATAATTCACAAATGAACATAAAAAGAAAGCCATTTTCTTTCCAACCACAATAGAACTACTGCACAATGCCAGTTGATTCTAATTGCCCCGCATTGTCAGCCACACGCGGCCTGCCTTCCAATATGTACCTAGCTATTGAATTCGAAAGTCATTTACATACGGGAGACCATCTGATCACCTTCACCTTTTATAAGAGTTAGGAGGAGGAAGTGGAGAAAGACCAAAGAAAAGATGGATGGACTGTGCAATCTGTCCATATAAATAAAGAGAAAATTCCTTACTGACTGATTCCTTAACGCCCAGCCCAAACCCTTGGACCTACAAATCTAAAATGTTACACAGAGGTTCCCTTTATTATGTAGACAATGAATAAGGAAGGAGTTTTCGAAATTCGACATCCACGCGGGCGAAGCTGCGGGCAAAAGCTAGTGGATGATATGGCCAGCAAGGTGGTGACTGCTGACTCTGAGATGACGAGTAATAGAGAAGTATTAAAGAAGAAGACGATGCTGCGCTGACTCCATATGAATGATCTTTCAAGGTGAGGTCTTGTAAGGAGATGGACCATGATACGTATTGCAGTAGCAATATTATAGTGGTATAGTTATTGAGAGTACCCAATATCTATACCGGTCCGTCCTGGTTCTAGACCATAGAATTTATATCTATGTTCTAGGCCATAAGGCTTGCCGAATTCTCTCCAACAGGTGAAGTGTTTTTAGAAACAGTGCCTGGGCACTGCTTCTAAAAATCCATCACTTGTCAAGGTTTTGACAGTTTTGTCATACAAAAATCTGTCTTTTTTACTTTGAATACTCATGTAGGGTAGGGTGGTAGCCAATGAACCACCAAAAGTTTGAAGAGCTCTAGCGCGGTCGTTATTAGAGTTTAAGAAAATATTTTTATCTCAAAACATAGGTTATTTAATAAACTACCAAACTGCGTTAAACAAAATGGAAAATATTTGCTATTGCCTAATTAATACACGTTTTTCTAAAGCAAGTCAAATGGTTCATAATGTACACCTAGGGGTACACGATGAACCGGGGGGGTGGTACTGAATGATCCAGGTGGTACACAATGAATCACAGTAATAGAAAAACCAATAAACTTTGTTTTAAGTTGAAAATTATTATAAAAGTAATAAGTTTAAGTATTTATTAGGTTTCGGGTTATATAAAAACCACAGAATCAGTCTTGGAACTTAATTATTACAGTCATTATAAACTTTTTATTTTGGTCTCTTAACTTTCAGAAGTCATAGCACTGAAATATGGTATTCCGATGTTATTTTCGGGATTTTCACTGTTAATTCAGAGATGCCTTGGCCTAAACCCCCCTGAACCAATCTTGGCCTGCCATTTCATGGACTTTTACGATTTCACTTTCCAATTTTGTCAGTCTTAGAATTTATTGGCACAATTCAATGAATATTCCTGGTTCATTGCTTACCCAGGAAAAGTGGTTCACTGCGTGCACATCCCCCTTTTAGAAATATTTGGGTATGTTTTATATAATAACCATGGAGGAAAAAAAATAAAAAGTAGTTTAAAATAAGCGTAAGGACCTACATTACACATACAATTCACTCAAAGTTTAATAAGAGTTAGATAATTATAGTAATAAAAAAAAGAAACTCAATTTTTTTTCAGCGTTTTTATTTTAATAAACAAAAAGATGCGGTTCACGCGTTCGTTTGTGGCGACAAGCGGCTGGCGACTAGACCAAACTGCATGATGTGACAAGCGAGTCGTGACATGATTTTTGTGCAAGTTTGCCACGTACCGTATGGACGGTAGGTACTATGGTTCATACGGTACACGCGGTTCATTGGCTACCACCCTACCCTACCCATATTTCATATACTCCTAGAGCAAATACAGCTGCTGGCAATTGTTGTTAAATCAATAACACCTGTACCTATACAAAATACATGCATACAACACAGTCTTCTTTTCAGATTCCGTTCGATAATGGCAAAAAAAAAATAAGTTCAAAAATCTAAAACCCGACTACTAACAAAATCGCGGTCTTAAATGTAGAAAACAAGAAAATAATTCTTGTCTGTTATTCTTATTTTTTTTATTTGAATTTTATTTTTGTGTGTACTTAAACTATAATATAATACATATTTGTAATGTGCTCGCCAAGACCTTTCATTTGATACCAAACTTGCGATGATTATCTCAATTTAATATTTTTTGAGGTAAGTTTTTGATATTTAAATTCCGTCATAAAAAGAATTTATAAAATTTATATAGCCTATGTCACCCGGGCTATTTTTACGAATCTATTGACACCTAATTTATTAAAATCCGTTTAGTAGTTTAGGCGCTACGGTGGAACATACATACATACATAGACTGCCAAAATCATTACCCTTCCTTTTGGCTTCGCCGTAGTCGGGTAAAAATTGAACCTTAAAGATTCGTTTTGTCAGTTTGTTTGTCGTGGTCGGTATGTAACAGCCATTTTACTCCGAGATTGATAAAATAGAGTGAGAGAGATTTTAAAATAATGAAATTAAGGATCCTCGATATAATTTTTAAGAGATTCCATTTTTTTGCCTTTTGCCAACAGAACTCTGAAAATAAGACTTTGTTTTATGCATGTATTGCAGGTGTTATTAATTCAACAACAATTGCCAGCAGTTGTGTTTACTATAAAAGTATATAAAATGTGAAATTTAGATTCAGAGTAAAGAAAGTCACAATGGTTGTTAGTTGCAAAATGAACTTCATTATTCAAATAACATTTATTATTTGCTTTTTTGCAATATTAGTGAAAACTGCTCCTCTGGCATCTGATGCTTTGGTGATCGTGCGTGATGCTCCGTTTATTAAAATTTCCGGTGTAAAGGTGAGATTTTGCAATAAAATATATATTATATTAATATTTTATATAAAATTGTTTCAACTACTGCAAATGTGTATCGCAACATTTAGTCACCCCATTATGTTCCCACTGCTGGGACCCAAGAGGAGAAGGCCCAAAATCAATCATGCAGGCCTGGTGCAGGCTGCTTAGTGAACCATTAGAAAATTCACAAAATATATTCTATCGCCAAAAACAGTAATATTTCCATAATTATCTAATGCAAATTTCTTTTGATCCTGCCTTTAGTTATTAGACTAGGGATGAACCCAACGGAGACAAACGTCCAATAGGCCTTTATTGTCACCAAAACGGCACAAATCCTGACTCCGGACAGCTACATAGAAATTATTGGAAAAACCAAATATCAATTTTTGTCTCGGAAATCGAACCCAAAATCGTTTTGGAATTTGTCGCAAATTCCATGTCCATGATCCTACATGCATAACGCAATGTGGCAGACTGGAACTACTATCCTGGAAATAATAATTATCATAAACTCGACGTCCCCGGAGAATAAAATGGTAATTGCAAAAACACTACTTTTCAGGAAAAATAAAAAACCAATTTTTGACTATAACCGGGCAAGCAATAGACATAGAGAGATCAAAAAAAGCTCAATGGTAGCTAATTTTTTATCCTTCTATAATGTTTTGTAAGAGTTTTACTTAGGTTAGCCGAACTGAAGATATTTAATATTAAAAAAGATACTAAAATTTGACTGCAATCTTAATTTATTAATATACACTTATCATTTTATTCTCGTTAATTTCTAGAGACTATGAATATTGCTTTATTGTTTTACAATAATATTCCACGAATAATAGAAGCCAATTATACGGAAAACAAAATCATTTACCATTTTATTCTGGTTAGTATTGAATATGCAATATACGTTAATAGAAACTTGAACATTTATTCTAGGGTATTTAATAAAACAATGTTAAAGTAACCAGCTGTAACTTTATTGAAAATGAACACAATAAACATTAAAAAAAATTAGTCTTCCTGATCTTCGTCGTAATCATCATGTAAATGGTCTTCAGAACTATTGATAAAAGTGAGAGAATTGTAAAAGCCATGATAGTACGTCGGAATTGCTTCTGTCCTACAAAGACTCATAAGGTCGGCGTGTAAAGCCTTGCTTAGTGGTAAAGGTCTGTTGTAAGCAAGTTTCAATTGGGGGTCAGTAATAGAGACTGAAGTATTGTTTGCTGTTTGCCTGGAGCCTCGCTTGCTTCTTGGTGTGATTTTTTAAAGCGGTTCGACATTCAACTTGGAATAATTGGCATCAAAATCATATTTAAAACGTAGAATTGATGGCTGTGAATGCGAGACGCTTACTTCCATTACTTTAGACCATGATATTTTATTCAGGCCTCCACAACCGTCAGAGTAAAATGAAATGTTTTTTATACCTCTTTCCGCTTCACTTAAAAGAAATTGCCACAAACAGCTACCGATTTCTATTGCTCCTCCTTTTCAATTGCATAGTGCCAAACATAGCAGTAACCTTTAAGTCGAGTACCTACTATCAAAGACAGTAAAGTCCTACCTGCGATTGTGGAATGTTCAACACCTTCTCTAAATCAATTAAGGCCATAGTTGTATGTGTATGTGGATCAACGGATTGTTTTTCTTCTTTTTTTATTTCTCGTACTCGTTCTTTCTTCTTTTGGTGTTGATCATATTTCTCTCGCAATGATTCTTGTCGAACGGGATCAGCTTGTCGGTAAAGAGTGCATGCAAGTAGCGCATTGGTCTTTTTTGGGTTTGTAAAATGAAAAATTAAACTTAGTGTTAAAGATGGTCTCATATTGGCGTTTAGAAACCATCGGGCAGTCGCAGTTTCCCGATTGAAACCAGGTTTGGTATCTGTACCAAACCTGGTTGAAGTTTAAAAGGTACCGTCTGCGGTACATTTTAGAAATATTTAGAAGTTCTGAGAGATATTGTCTGGCTGAATCTTTACGTGTGTAATGGGACTCTAATGTAGGAAATAATTGAATATGCTGGATGATATTGTGTTCTGATTCAATAGACATTTTACGTGGTCTATTAGCATGGTGGCCTCTGTTATCAATTAAACCTTCGCCAGATTTGGTCTTTTCCAACGCTGTTTATACTGTTTGGTGTGATATACTTAAAGTATTGATGAAAAATGTTTTAAATGGGCTTGTTCTTGACTTCAATCTTGCCCTAAGGGCAGAGATGATGTCGACGATTGAACGAGCTTACCCAGAAGAAGCTTGTTTACTCGCGACTTAAACAGATTAGGGTTATAATTATGAACTCGGAAAAACCGACGCAGGCAGGGAATTCCACTCTTTGACTGTGCACATAATAAAGGACTTAGCAAAGCACTTCGTTCGAATGCGTGTAACGTCGACTAGGTATCGGTGATAACCTGCAGTACGTCTAGTCTCCCGATGGAAGAAGGGTGATGGTGGAATCAGCTCGTGGAGCTCCTGCGCACACTCTCCGAAGTACAGTCTGTAGAAGACCGACAGACATGCGACTTTGCGACGGTGGGCCAGGATATGTAGCTTGTCAACCAGCTTATCGTCACCAATTAGCCTCCTGGCTCTGCGCTCTACAGAGTCAAGTGTGGCAAGTTGGTATTTGGCTGAGCCATCCCAAAGGTGACAGCAATACTCCATCCCGGACCGGATTTGAGGTTTATATAATACTGAAACCTGTCCAAGCTTGAAGTACCGCTTAACCTTGTTTAGGATTCCCAGCTTTTTTGCCACAGTTTGAGCTCTCGACTCGATGTAGGCGCCAAAGTTCAGATTCGCACTCAACTTCGTGCCAAGAAGCTCGAGACTGTCAGTAACTTGTACAGACGCACTCCGGAAAGTAGGGGATAGATTAAACGGACTCCTTTTTGCGGTGAACAGACACACTTGCGTTTTGGTGGCGTTGAAATCAACCAGATTCTCGTCACCCCACTCGGAGACAAGTCTTAAGGCTGAATTCGTTCGCTCTACCATGACCTCTCTTAGTGAAGGTACTTCATCACCACCGGCTTTTGCGCTGGATGTATAACTCTCCATGATAGTGCTGTCATCTACGTACACAACAATACCAGGAACAAGGAGGTCATTGATGTGCAGCAGGAAAAGTGTCGCGGAGAGAACAGACCCCTGAGGAACTCCGACATCGATAGCCATAAGGTCAGAGGAGCAGCCATCAATGACCACTCGGATCGACCGTTCACACAGGAAGTCAGATATCCAGCAGCAAAAGTCAGCGGGAATGCCGTATGCCGGAAGTTTGCTCAACAAACTTGCGTGCCAAACCCTGTCGAAAGCCTTCGAGATGTCCAGAGACACGGCAAGGGCCTCGCCGTGTTTCTCGATGGCCAAGCTCCAGTAGTGCGTCGCTAACACCAGAAGATCCCCAGTTGACCGTCCCCGGCGAAAACCATACTGACGGTCGTAGTAATATATTTTACTGTACCGTATATTATTAGTACTATTTTACTAAGGACATGTTAGTCGCCGAGCCTAGAAGTATTTTTACGAGAACATAATGATAATGGCGTTCGTAATTATTTCGTCGATTTGTTTTCCGAGAATATTATTGCAAAAGTTTTTGTCCTATGTTTAGTGATGAAACTGTTCCACTATTATTATAATACATTTTTTTTCTAGTAAACATATGTTTTAGGAAAAGTGGTGAATATTATTGCATTATCTCATAACTTTTTTGAATAGGGAAGAAAAATCACGAAAAAAATTGAGTAGATGTATTAGGCATCGTAGACTTCAAATATGGCATAACACTAAAACTATGGTAATATCAGTTGTCATTTTATTCTCCGGGGACGGCGAACTTATAAAGTAAAAAATTGCAATTTAACGTTATCTCGTCATTCTTAATGTTATCTATCTTTTAGCTCGATTCCGAAGGTGAAGGTACGGAAGACGCAAATCTTCGTGTGAATGCAACTTTGATTGCGTTTGGACAATCATGGACGTAGGTCCTTTGTCCAGCAGTAGACGTATTTTGGTTGGTGATGGTGATCTTCAAGAAAATGTATTATCTTATAAAGCAGTGTTGTTTCAATTAATTGTATTTACCCTTATTTAATTAATTTCATTGCAAATGATTATTTCATCGATATAGAAAATAATTTAATTAATAAAATTATGGACAAAAAAATCATTTGTGTTTCTGTTCCACAGTTTTACAAACTGTACAATCGTCTTTCATGTGACATGTACCAAATAAAGATATTTTATTTCAAATGAATGAAAGGATCTTGGGTGGGTTTTAGTCAATAAAAGTTGACACTCGATTCCGCACCGCCCAGTGAAGGGATAAGTCATTTGATGATTCGCCACAAACCTAAAAAAAGTATGTCATCTTCTTTCCAACTTCTCTATTACTCTCTCTGGGAAGGTATAGAAAACGGAACCAAATATTTTATAGACATTTCCGTAGTATCTTCAGTAGTAAAATCAAAGCAAGACTTGCTACTGCTTGCTGCATCTAGCTACCGTGGAATATTTTGTAATATACTGCATACGTTAACTTACCAATAAAGACGGGAACAACAGTAATTTTCGTGGAACAGGTATTTATTAATGTACCAAATAGCAAAAAAAAAACCGTGGAACATGTAGATATTAGGTCTTTACCTCTGAAATTGCCGTTCTGCAGTACTGGCCATTTTGGTCGACAATTACGAATTAAAGGCGATTGTGGAAGCTGATGATACACAATCTACGGCTGAATTAGCAGCAGCTTTCGACGTTAGCGTCAAAACAATATTGGTCCATTTGCGTCAAATTGGCAAGGTAAAAAAGCATGACAAATGGGTGCCCCACGAACTCAATGATCGCCAGCGCGAAGTACGCGTCGAGACGTGCCTTGCACTGCTCAACAGACACACAAATGAAGGAATTTTGAACCGCATTGTTACCTGCGATGAAAAATGGATCCTGTACGATAACCGTAAGCGCTCAGCAAGTTGGTTGGATCCTGGTTCAGCACCTAAACAATGCCCTAAACGAAAACTTACCCCTAGAAAAGTGATGGTCACTGTTTGGTGGTCTAGCGCCGGTGTGATTCATCACAGCTTCTTACCAAACGGGGTGAGCATTACTGCAGATGTGTACTGTGAAGAACTGAACACAATAATGGAGAAGCTGGCACATCTCCAACCAGCATTGGTCAATCGCTCGTCTCCGCTGCTCCTGCACGACAACGCGCGACCTCATACTGCACAGCAGACGGTCTCCAAGTTGCAAGAACTGGGGTTGGAAGCTCTCCGTCATCCGCCCTACTCACCAGACCTTGCGCCTACAGACTACTACTTTTTCCAGAATTTGGATAACTTCTTGGCGGGAAAAAAATTCAATACCCGAGAGGCAGTACAAAATGCCTTTGAAGAATTTGTTGCCTCCCGACCAGCTAATTTCTTTAAGAAGGGCATCAATAAACTGCACTGCGTTGGAAAATATGCATTGATTGCATGGGTGATTACTTCGATTTACAAATAAAAAATACATGAAAAAAACTCGTTTAATTTTTTTCAAACAAAACGGCAATTTCATAGGTAAAGACCTATTATATTTAGATTTTTAGTTTTCCATAGTCATTTTGGAAATCCGTACAGTTTCGTCATGTGAGTCTGTCTGTCTGTCTGTCCGTCCGTCCGCACTATATCTCACAGACTCTTAGGACTATAAAAGCTGTAATTTGGCATGAATATACAAATGAGTTACGCAGACAAAGTGCTATAGTAAATTAATAAAAAAAAATTGCAGGGTATCTCCAGTACTGATTTTTTTTCTCGCGAAGTCCATTGTATGGGTTTGGATATGATTCCTATTCCATTAATAGTCGGCCAAGTAGCTCTGAAGAAATTCAATCGTATTCTGATTATGAATCTGTTATTAATTTTTCTCATACAGGCCTTTCTCCAATACCAGCCTTGCTCTGTTCTGTTAAAATAGGACTCTCTGACGATATTATTATGTGCTTAAACACAGTTCTAGGTCTGGAATATTCAGAGGCATTAACTACTGTCATATTTTTATTGCACCCAAAATCGAGTGGTATAATCAAGCTTAAGAACAAAGATCCAAGTGAAAAATCATTGATCATGGATTACTATTCCAACGATAAAGACTTCGATAATAATAATGGCTAATTATTTAATTCATTTCAATGTAAAATATAATTTCATCACTATAAAAAAACGTTTAATAAAAAACCAATTGTGTTTCTGTACTACAGTTCTGCAAACTATACAAGTGCCTATCAGAATTCGATTGACGTATTCATCCGTTTCCCATTCTTCCACTTGATTGACGCAATAGGCCAATCAAATGGAAGAGTGTTAAAGAAAAAATACTAAATGTGGCACTCGGAGACTGCCGCGGTTAAGCTATTGCATAGCATTTTTTATCAACTATTTAATTTGACAACCTCAGTTGACAACCTTGTTATTTTCCGTAACCATAGCAACCTGGTTGATCACAATATTTTCGTTACGGAATTTCTGGATTCGCTCTCCACGCTCAAGGCTCGCGATAGAAGCTATGCAATAGCTTAAAAATTGTTGTATCAGCAAAGTGCCGAATAACTTAAAATTAATAATTTTACACTTTATACATAGTTTTCAAATACTATATTAGTTAACGATTTATGAGTAATTAAAAACAAACGCAAAATTATAAACAGTTATACGCACACACACACAGCATCTCACAGTTTTTCGTAATTTTCGGCGAAAATTAATGTTTTTTTGAATTTTCTCTGTGCCGCGGGTTCCGATGTCGAACTCTCTGTTGCAATTAGAAATGTAAAAGATTCATTATAATAAGTTGTGCAAGTCTGAATGTTCCAAGACATAAAGTAGAAATAATATTTTTGTAAAACAACACATTTTGTACGACTGCCATGACTGACAACAGTAATGCCACTGACAATAATAGCTAATGTAAAAAAAAAAAAACGTTGTAAAGAAATAAATATAAAATAAAATAAATAAAATATAATATTATAAATGCGAAAGTTTGTCAGTGTGTATGTTTGTTACTTCTTCACGCAAAAACTACAGAACGGATTTGGATAAAATTTGGTACACAGATAGTTTATAACCTGGAATACCACATAGGATTTTTTGTCCCGATTTTATCTTCCCGTGGGATAATCGAGTTGCAGCGGTTGAAGTCGCTGGCAACAGCTAGGTATAAAATCAACATGTAATAACACTACTCCAAACCCCCCTCCTCCTCTCCTCCTCTCCTCTCTGTATAATACTACTCTTTAATAATAATAATTATGCATAGTGTGATACCTATTTCAAATCGTATTATTTACTCATTGAAAATTTTTTTTTGCGTTGTGGGTCTTAAAAATGATTGCAAGAACGTTCGCTTTGGTCAAGTGTTAAGCACAACGTTCTGGGTCCGATTCGAGCAGTGTAGTCCGGAGTCAGGATTTGTTCCTCTTCGGTAACATTTTTCTCCGTTACTTTGGCCCTAGTCTAATAACTAAAGTCAGGATCATATACAAAGTATTGCTGTTTTTTTGACAAAAACACTTAATATAATAGTCATGGCATGTTGTGTATGTTTTGTGAATTTTCTCATGGTCCAAACAAACATCCTGTACCGAACCCGCAGTATAGATAACGGCCATCCTCTTATTAAGAGAAGCCTGGATCCCAGCAGTGGGAACATTATGGGACGACTAAAATGTTCGGATACACATTTGCAGAAGTCTAAACAATTCAGGTATTTCTTAAAATTGAAAAATCTTACCCTATGTTTCCCTGAAGATGCACCATGGTTTGGATTGCTACTTCCAATAATTATACCGCTCGGTCCTAGACCATGAGGCTTGCCCGAGTTCCCTCCAACTACCGAAGGTGGTTTTTTAGGAGCAGAGCCTAGACCAATATGAACTAGGGCTTGAGTTTCCAATAGTATTGCATAAAAGCAAAAAATAAGTGTTATTTGAATAATGAAGTTCATTTTGTAACTGCTGCAGCGGACTTTCGTGTCGTAACCAATATGCCTTTCTTTACTTTGAAACTAAATAATCAGGTATTCACATTTTATATACTTCTACAGTAAATACAGCTGCTGGTAAACTTTGTTGAATCAAAAACATCTGCATACAACAATACATGCATATAACAAAGTCTTCTTTTCAGAGTTCCGTTCGCAAATGGCTAAAAAATGGAACCAGTTTGTTTGTCTATACGTCGGTATGTGACAGTCATTTTACTCCCAGATTGATAACATTTAGAGAGCAGGCGTTTTATAGACCCGCTACACAAAAGTGAAGTAAAATTTTATAATGAATTAAAAAATATAAAGAACTAGTGTGTATAGGATTATGTATATCGGCAGCTATTTTAAAAACTATTCAAGGTTCCTAAAATACGTTTTATCAAAGTCGATGACTGATAAAATATTTCGAATTCGTTTACATACATAAGGTATGAATGAACGTTCAAATATCTATTTATTTAAAAATGTTATGTTTGTTTGTGTACGCTTCAAAAACTCAAAAAGTTCTGCACCGATCGAGCTGAAATTTTAGAATGATATATTATAATACGCATCAAGGATTGTTTTTACAGTAACCACGCGGGCGAAGCCGCGGGCATCAGCTAGTCTATCTATATATATATAAATGTTATGTTGGTTTGTGTACGCTTCAAAAACTCAAAAAGTTCTGCACCGATCGAGCTGAAATATTTAGAATTATGTATATATAATCCGCATCAAGGATTGTTTTTACGGTATACACGCGTGCGAAGCCGCGGGCATCAGCTAGTTATTATATAAATTTATAATTATTGTTTGATGCTACGGAACCCTTCGTCCGAGAGTCTGACTCGCGCTTGGTTGATTTCTTTATCTGTGTGTCTTTAGTTCTTCTATACAGTATAACGGACTTTAACAACTTAACAACACATCTAAGTAACATTGTTTTAAAACAATCAATATGTTTTTAATGTTGTTGTAGTTTTATTCATATTCGTATTGTTTGTTTTGCATTCCTTAATGTCTGAAGAAATTACAATGGTCTTGAAACTATGGCACAATTACTAGTGTCCGACCGAAACACGATTTTCAGCCGAAACCGAAACCGTAACCGAACCTTCGGCCTTGGTCCCAGTTTCGGCCGAAACCGAAACCGAAACCGAAACTTAATAAATATTTATGGAATGTAAAATCTATTGTATTTTTACGCATATATACACAGTTAACACGTGGAAAAAAATGCAACAATTAAAGTAGGTAACAAAAATAGCTCTTTATTTGTAAAATTAATAATGTGAATTAAAAAAAAAATGCTATCTACATATTTGTCAAACTTTAAAAAAAATAAGCACTACATTTTTAACATTACTATATTTGTTAGTAATTTAAAAAAAAAACAAATCTAAGATCCTCGCATACTAAAGGGAAAAACGTGACATGACTAATAGTACTGAAGGCCATTCACGCTAATAGAAAATATATGAAACTTTACAGTAAAAAAAATCTTATTGGTCGATATAACTTTTTTTCTAATTATTTACCAAAAAAAGTACATCATATTATTTTCAAAGATGGTATTTTAAGAAATAATTTTCATTACGAACTTTTTAAATTATATTAATTAGTTAAGGTTTTAGGCGCTTTGCACATGGAGCAACTATTGCAGCAACTGCAACTGGCAACTAGCTGTTTACATAATTATTATAATTTAATTGGATTGCGCACACATAGCAACTCGTGTTTCGAGTTCCGCCAATCGTCAGCAGTTTTCAGTTGCTGCAATCGATTACTGAGTTAGTTGCTAATTGCCGCAACTAGCAACTGTTAAATATTATACCGATTTTTAAAGTTAACGTAGACGGCGACGATGTAATAAAATTATAGCAATTGCTGCTTCTTCGATATTCATCGTCGCACTGAACGCTGTTCGCTGCGTAGATTGAGCAACTCGGTTATGAAAGTTGCTCACAGATTGCCATAAAATTGCTGCAACCGTAAACGTTGTAGCAACTATCAACTAGTTACAGGAAACTTTTAAAGTTGCTTAAGTTGCCTCAACTTAAGTTGCTCCATGTGCAAAGTGCCTAAATCGCCGGAGATAGTTGTGTATCGGAACTACGGGGCGGTTCGATACGGGTAAGTACAAAATTTAATCCATCAACAATTACAAACAAATATAGTAATGTTTGAATCAAACATCACAGGTATCTTCACACATCTTTTAAGTGTTAAATTAATTTCTACATAAATTCATATTTTATAAGTTCTAGGGAATAACTCAACAGAACCAAGTAAAATAATTATGTATTGAATTCTTTTCGATACACACCTACTTACAACCTATTTATTTTACACTGTAGCACAAGACCCTAATGAATGCCATAAAAATACATCATCATTAATTATAAGTAAAAACAAATACCCAATTTTTGCGCGAGAAAAATCACACCTTAAATCATCACGTTCGCGCCGGCTAGCGAACTCAACTGGCACTCGAAGTTAGCTGAATGATGCGCGACAATTCACGTATATCTTGTTTCGGCGGGGCCGAAAGGTTCGGCCAATTATTGGCCGAAACCGAAACTATGGCCGAAACCAGATTTTTTGGCCGAACCTAGCCGAAACCGAAACCGAAACCGAACCTTCGGTCGGTCCTTAACAATTACGGACCCTGTAAAGCACAGCAAAAAGTATTACATTAATACTATTATTTTTTTATGTTGATATATATTTTTATTGTATAAGCTTTCTTTATACTTCATTGTTTTTTTTATCTTAAGCACCTGTTGAATGAAATACACATTGCAGGGATTAACCTTTCTTTTTTTTAAACGTGGGCAACATTTTTTAAAAAAAAACGCTAGAAATTGCGCTTGTGTCGTGGGTGCGTTTACAAACTTTTAAACTCATATACACGAACCAAGGTCGCGGGGATCCGCTGGATGCAAGACGTACTGGACCGATCAATA
Source organism: Diarsia mendica (assembly GCA_949316265.1). Classification (NCBI taxonomy): domain Eukaryota; kingdom Metazoa; phylum Arthropoda; class Insecta; order Lepidoptera; family Noctuidae; genus Diarsia; species Diarsia mendica. The sequence goes on along the minus strand of OX438903.1, from coordinate 18,713,699 downwards.
TGGTGACACTTAGGGAGGCCTATGTCTAGCAGTGGACGTCTTTCGACTAAAATGATGATGATGATGACACAAACCATAGTAGGCCATACAAATATTAGTTCGTGGGGATCGAACCCACGCCACAGCAGTTCAACCGGTTCCAACCAACTCGGTCCAACGTTCGATTCCTAATGTTCTTGGGTTTTTAAGCTATTGCATAGCTTCTATCGCGAGCCTTGAGCGTGGAGAGCGGATCCAGAAATTCCGTAACGAAATTTTCAACCAGGTTGCTATGGTTACGGAAAATAACAAGGTTGTCAACTGAGGTTGTCAAATTAAATAATTAATTATACATTTTCAACTAGGTTGCTATGGTTACGGAAAATAACAAGGTTTTTTTTTTTTTTGGGACAAGCCCGCCACACTATTCCCAAACCACTGTAACTCCTGTTAGCCAGAATCAACAGTGGCGACCACAAGAAAAGCGCCGAGACAATGAAGCTCGACGAAGTCCCAGAGAAATGGTTTAACTGTCTTGGATCCCGCAACGAAATTAATCAGAAAAGAATAGCAGAGGAGTAGGAAAAAACATAGTTTCCACTTCCCTCCATATCAGCAGGAGACAGAACAGAACAAGGCCAATAGGCACACAGGGACGTATACAACTGAGTTAAGCCCAGTTGCCTAGCACCACGGATATTATTGTCATTAATATTACTGGGTCCTAAGTTGTGAGCTGTTATATTTGATTCCAATAATAGGTATGACAAAATTGCTTGAACGCACGGAAATTTGTTCTAGTTTCTACAAGGTCCGTATAGTAAATAAATAACTCCGGATGTAACCTGTACACTATTTATCATAATATTACGTTCATTCTGCCAAAGACTGAGTGCAGGGCAGTGGTCCAACTGCTCTGTCCAACTAGTTGGACCATGGGTCTTTACTAGGGGCAGTTGTCCAACTTTAAAAATAGTTGGACCACAGCACCTTTTGAGAGTTCCGCGGTCCAATTCATTTAAAAATAACTTACCAACACTAAAAACCTCAACTGCATCTTGTGTGCAATATAATTATAGGAGTACCTCCTATTTATTTCTGGGCTGAACCAGAACCATTAGAAAACTTCACTGTTATAGAAGTTATACGCATGACGAAAACTTTTATTTAAAAAAAAAAATGTTAAATCAGGTTCTCTAATGGGTCTATACCTCCTGTAGATTTCTGGGCACCTGCTACTTAGTGAGATTTTACTGTAGAAGTTATATACATGGCGAAGAAATTAATATAAAAAAATAATTAAATCAGGTTGTCTAAATTATTAGACATTACAGTTCATTAAATGAACCCTGTACCTCCTATTATTTCTGGGCTCCTGGTACTTTGTGAGACTTTACTGTCCTTGTTTCTCATCTCCAACAAAAAAAAAACTGCATGGTATTAGAAAGGCATATAGATTTGATTCTACGATTCCAATACCTCCTAATGTTTCTGTTCTCCTGGTAGTTTGATCGATTGGGATTAAATTAATTAACTATCAAATTCAATCCTTTTAGGGTAGGTAAGTTATTTTTAAATGAATTGGACCACGGAACTCTCAAAAGGTGCTGTGGTCCAACTATTTTTAAAGTTGGACAACTGCCCCTAGTAAAGACCCATGGTCCAACTAATAGGACAGAGCAGTTGGACCACTGCCCTGCACTCCAAAGACTACACTCCCATAACAAAATAAAAAGGTAAAATAACAAGGTTGTCAACTGCGAGGTTGTCAAATTAAATAATTAATTATTTGCATACGTTGATAAAAAATGCTATGCAATAGCTTTACCGCGGCAGTCTCCGAGTGCCACATTTAGTTTTTTTTACTAAGAATTTCTCAGGCTACTGAGAAACTCGAGTGTCCGGTGACTGGTGCTCATTCGTTTACGAAATTTAATTCGCGATGGTAGGTTTGCACGTCTGCCTAGCTTTCCGGGATCACAGGCGTGATGCTATGTTAATGTTACTTTCAACAAAAGTACCAAAAAGTCTGTAATCAATTGCAAAATATGTATAAAAGCCATCAACATCTGCCTAGCCTTTGCCAAACTATGTATGTTGGTGTGTCGGTATAGAAGTCAAAGTCACTTTATAACTGACATGCACTACAATTCAAAATATAATAGGGTAGTTGACTGACTCAAAAAAATATGATTCGGTTTAGTCTGTCTGTTAGATTATCGAAAAATTTTGGATACGTGTTTTTTATTTTATCAAATTACGAAAATATAACATGTCAAAGATCGTGAGTGGGGGCTGTTGGCGTCGATTTTTTTGTCAACTACCCTATTATGCAAATTGATGCAACCACTGGGACTCCTTACCCCGTAATTAGGCAAAAAGAGACCAAATAATACCTAATTAAAAACCAAATTGTATTAGAACGACCCTTCGTGTCTTAAATTTCAATTCATTGTAAGTCTTCTGGCGAGAGCTCAAAGTCACATTTTGCATTTTAAATTATTTGGTACTAGCCGCGACTTCGTCCGCGTGGAATAGCGACTTTGGGTAGTATTTTTTGGATATCTCTTTTGGTTTATTTTGGATTATGAACATAATTATATTATAGCTAGCCCATATTGTCCCACTGCTGAGCTAAGGCCTCCCTGCATTCCTTCCAACGGTCGCGATTCTGTGCAACTTGGGTATAAAAATATACTTTACAGTAATGCTTCTCTATACACGATATTACTTCGCTGAGATTGGCCGCCGTGGCCGAAAAACGGTCAGGAGGACTATTATTATTATTATTAGACAGAAGAATGAAAAATTCTAAATCTTTTCTGATCTTCAAAAATCATTTACTATGCAATACGATTCACCTTAATGGGCTGGTTATTTCGACTGTTAACAAGACTGTCTGATCTTCAAATTACACTACTAGCGAATTATTTTATGTATGTATTTTGTATGCAGATGTTATTGATTCAACAACAATAATTGTCAGCAGCTGTGTTTGCTCTAGAAGTATATAAAATGTTTGTAAAAGGCACATTGGCACACGAAAGACCGCTGCAGTTACAAAATGAACTTAATTATTCAAATTACATAATTATATTCTTTGCGTTTTTGCAATACTAGTGAATTTGAATTTGAACCTCCTGGTCTAGGACGAATCGGTATAATTGAGAGTGGCAATCCGAATCATGGTGCATCTCCAGTGAAAGACAGGGTAAAGTTATTTCAATTTTATTAAATACCTTTATTATTTTGACTACTGCAAATGTGTATCCAAAAATCTTAGTCATACCACTATGTTCCCACTTCTGGGATAGAGTTTTGTTTTTGGTGATAGTACATAATTTAGCAAGTTTTTTTTTTGTTTTATTGTTTATGGTGTTCATGTTATGTAAGTATACCATGGTTAAAATATGACTACATACTAGCAAAAAACAGCAATATTTTGCATTAACATTGGGGATTCGGAACAAATATCTATAGGTCATGATCCGGTAAATAGTTATTAGGCTTAGAACCCATTTCGAACTCAAAAATTGTGGTCAGCAGTAGCGCTTGACCAAAACAAAAGTGGCAAAACAATGATTTTATACAACCAGTTGCAACACAGAAAGAACTTAAGGTGACAACCCTTTTTTTTTTGGTGTGTGGAAAATCATCAAATAACCCCCCCCCCCCCTCCGCTCTTGGGCAGAGCGAGTGGAAGGAAGTATCAGAGTTCTACTGACTAAAAACCAACCCATTCTTCGCCCTTGTGCCGAGGCCGCGTTATGCCTTTCGATAATCCGCAGCCCCGACGGGTGTCGGCCCTTGCGGCCCCCTTCCATGTTGCTGACATCTCTTTGAGGCGCGCGTGGAACACGAACGCGCCGTCGACACGGTCTGTTTCCGTCGGAAGCCATCACGTGGCCCCCGACGCCCGGAGCGTCTCCGCGGCGGCTGGGATGAGAGGTTCTCTCCCTCTCTCGTTCCGCCACCTCCTTCGCTAGCATCACTGCTTCGCAGAAAGAGGTGACGGCGTCCCATTCCTCCTTGCCCCGGACCATGGCTTGCACCAGGGCCGGGTGTGAGAGGTCGCCGCTTCCGATCGCCGCTACGAGAACACGACGGGGCTCTGACCAAGCAGGGCACACCTCCACAGTGTGCTCCATCGTGTCCTCCGGTCGATCCTCACAGTGGGAGCATCCGGGCGTTTCCTCCCGCCTGATTCGGTACAACTACCTCCCGAAACATCCGTGTCCGGTGAGGAGACGGAAGTAGGTGAGGGCGCCGTGGCGCCTCTCCAGCCACTCCTCAAAGAGGGGACTTACCGCCACTATCGTGGCGTGCCCTGCGCTGGGTTACGACAGTCGCCGTCTCCATGCCGCCATGAGATCACACCGGAGGTCCGTCCGCAGAGCGGCAATTTGCCGCGGCAACGGAGTGACCCTCCGGCGTAGCACCTCCACGCGCCATTCATGCAGGCACGCGAGGACTATCGCCTGCAGATCTAATGGCGGCAATCCAGCAAGGAGGTTCGCCGCCTCGCGGGAGATCGTGCGGTACCCACGGACTAGCCTTACGGCCATCACCTTTTGGGGCGCGTTCAGGTAGTGGGTTCACACCGGGGGGCCCCGTAAAGGGCCATGGACCGCACGATCCCGGCATAGAGCCTCCGGCAGGAAAGGTGACAACCCTAAGTTCTTTTTAACATAATAAGTAATAAATACGATTGGAAATGTATTATTATAGTTATTGTATTCACACACACCACAAACGATTGTAAATTACATATTTACTTTATTATATTTCTTTAAAACGTTTTAATCCATTGTTTTTACATTATTTGTCAGTGGTAGTCGTATATACAAAATGTGTTGTTTTACGAAAATATTATTTCTGCTTTGTGTCTTAGGAACATTCGGAGTTGCACAACAAATTGATAAACCTTTTACATTGGTGATTGCAATAGAGAATTCGAAATCTAATCCCACAGAACAGAGAAATATATTATTATTTAATGTTACCGCTAATTTCGGAAAACTGGTGAGATACTTTTGACCTCCGTTTAATTATTTAATATTTATTTTTATGTTTTCATGTTTTTGTGTTTGTTTTTTGTGTTTATGTTGTTTATTTTAATAATTTATAAACCATTTTTTTTTAAACCGTTTAATAATACGGTATTTGGAAACTATAAAGTCTTAAATTATTAATGTTAAGATATCCAACACTTTTCTATTTGATGCCACCGCGACCGTGAGAGACACAATAATTATTATTATCTTTTTTTATTATTTCAAACATTTATGTTTTCGTTACATTTCATTTAATTTAATTTATTTCAGTAGCAATTTTTCCATCGTACCTATCGTTTCACACTAAACTATAAAATCATAGAATCTTCTAATAAATAAAGAGAGAAGTCCTGACTGACTGACTGACTCATCAACGCCCAGCCCAAACCCTTGGACCTAGAAAGCTGAAATTTTGCACAGAGGTTCCCCTTATAATGTAGACAAGGAATAACGAAGGATTTTTCGAAATTCAACCCCTAAGGGAGTTAAATAGGGGATGAAAGTTTGTATGGAAAATCGTCATTTTCACGCGGGCGAAGCCGCTGGCAAAAGCTAGTCACAATATAAAAACCATTATAGGCATGTGCCAATTATAGGGTTTCTTTCATTCTTTCTAATGTAGGTAATTTTTTGTTCCAGTCTGTTATGTCCCACTCCTGGGGCTGCAGTCTCTACACTAATAACGACGCGCGACGCTACGAATGTCGCAAAGTCGAAAAATCGTAAACTTTCTTTAATAGATTTTCAACCTTTTACCGTTGAAATAAAGCTGAAAATGCAGTCTCTACACTAAATATCGTTAAAAATTTGTCGTATAGTCGTGACTTTGCGACAAAATTTTTAACGATATTTAGTGTAGAGACTGCAGGCCCTGGACAAAGATTTCCGTCCACTCCTGTCTTATAGAAGTCCACGAATAACTGGAGTATAGAGTAGGAACTGGATAGTCACGTGCCTACTTTCGTATGTAATATATAATTACTAACATATTTTCTTTTTTATTTAAGGATCCATTAGAGAAACCATCTGCCTAGCTTTTTTCTCACCATGTTGGGGTCGGCTTCCAGTCTAACCGGATGCAGCTGAGTACCAGTATTTTACAAGAAGTGATTGCTTTTGTAACTCATTTATCTCAGTTACTGGGTCGTCCATACGTCCGACATATTTATTTTTGTTATAATTTTGAATTCGTCGTAAATTCCATGTACCTAATATAATTATTATTGTAACAGTTACAATCATGCGCAGCGCATTGGGGAAGCCCACTGCCAAGAAAATAAAAATTTGCAATTTAATGTCAATGTCTTAAAGAAATATGTACTTATTTTTTAATCTTATTTAATTAATCAGTGTTAATAATTATTTCATAAAAATCGTTAAATTAATAAAATTGCATATAAAATAATAATTGTGTTTTTGTAATTCACTGTTATTCACCCGCGCGAGTTCGAGTTTCACACTCGCTAGTTGATAAACCAGTTGATTTCCACTTCAGTCAGCCACGGTAACGCATGACCCGGTGGAAGGCTTTGAGACAGCTCGATTAAACCGTCAGGGAGGCAGCTCCCTCATCTGGGCTGCGGGTTGTTCGAAAAATATACCGCGGCCTCAGCACAAAGGCTAAGAAGGGACATGGGAGGTTTTTAGCCAGTAGAAGTCTGACACTCCCTACCGCTCTGCGGGAGGAGTCATTTGACGATTTCCCAACCCCTCAAAAGAAAAGGGGGGGAGCTCCCGGCAGACACTACTTTTTGCTGTAGACGCATTGCTATTAGCTGGACTATCTGGACCAACGCACCCAAACAGCTTTTGCTACGTTAAAAGCTGCCCCGGAAAAGACTCTAAATTGCATCATTATCGGCCTAGCCTTTTCCAAACTATTTATTTATTTATTGAATAATAAAGCAGATGCAGCTGAATACCAGTATTTTACATGGACCGATTGCCTATCTGACCCGATACCCCCTGGTAAGACAGGTTACTTTTTACCTTTTAAGACTTTCAAAGATCTTTAAATTACATTACCTTTTAAGACTGTCGAAGATCTTCAAATTACAGCCCTGAAGATTGATCCGAGCTGTTGAATTATCAAGTCACAAGATATAAAAGACGATGTATGTACAAAAATAATAAAATATAAATAATACAATAGAAATTAATACACATACACCCCGCTTTATCCCATATTCTGTACTACATGCAAAGGCTAAATAACAAGTTATTACTGTAGTATTAATTAAGTTTTCCTTTGTTATGATAATATTGTACAGTAAAGATGCAGGTATTAAAGTATTACTGCAGAACGGTGAAACCAGCTTTTGTTACGAGACATTTTCATAATTAGCTCGCGCTGTTTGTTAAAATGGTTTGTGATGCAAATACAATGTGGAATATTCGTTTGTGTAATTGAACTTTGCCATAATGGACCATATCACAATATGTATGCATTATTACATGCATACATAAACTCACATCTTTTTTTCATGGGCGTAGGCAGAAATCACAGACGGCCACCTACTACGACCCTTACATACCTACTTCTTGCGCCTTGTCAATGTTCATAATATACATCTCGACATATTACACACACGTCATAGATTACGACGCACCTGACCTCTCTGAAGAAGCTTACTAAAGGAGTGTCTCGGGGTCGCAACTCACAATTTCAATGATTTCAAGTAGTTATTCCTAATTATTTTGGGTTATACTTTTCTAAAAATGGAAAACGCCACGAGGAAAGTTTTAAGTATGAATGTGGAAACCCTAACACCCGTATTTATAAACAAGTCATTAATATTACTTGAGTAAAGGTCATTGTTTAAGATACGATTTTTTCTCTTTATTTTAGTAATTCTTTAATGTTAGAACTATCAAACGAATTCTTAGTTTTGCTTTCATTGACGGTTAAACTTCGTTTAATAACTAATTACTTAAGTAATTACTTTGACTTGACTATAAATAAAGTAAGAGTAGAGAAAGATCAAAGAATTGACGGAAAGATAATGTGGCAAGAAAGGAAGTATCTGATGAGATGACGAGTAACAGAGAAGTAGGGAAGAAGAAGATGCTGCGCCTACCCCGAATTTCGCCTCGTCCACATCCGTGTTTACATCATAATAATAATATACTCGCCCGTCAGTTGCGAGTACTACACACGGTACACACCTGACTGTCAGAAGTACCACACCAAAAACGTCAGAGTATGTGTCTTTGGCATCGCAACTCCCATTTGGTACCTTTGTTGTAGTACCTTTTTTTATGGTGGGTGGAAAATCATCAAATAACCCTCCCGCTCTTGAGCAGAGGGAAGGGGAGTGTCAACTTCTACGGACTAAAAACCAACCCATGTTCCTTCTTCGCCCTTGTGCCAAAGCCACGTCATCTCTTTCGATAATCCGCAGCCCCGACGGGCGTCAGCCCTTGCGGGCCCCTCCTTGATAACATCTCTTTGTCTTTGTTCTCACCGGACACGGATGTTTCGGGAGGTACCTGTTCCGAATCAGGCGGGAGGAAACGCCCGGATGCAAGTTTGAAACTAAGAATTTGGCATCAGAAGCGGTACAACATTTATGGCGTTGACGCGCAAAAATGACATTTACGACATAAGAATTAAGAAATAAGGGCATAGGACATTTTAGGGTTTTTAGGGTTCCGTACCTCAAAAGGAAAAAACGGAACCCTTATAGGATCACTTTGTTGTCCGTCTGTCTGTCTGTCTGTCTGTCTGTCTGTCTGTCAAGACCTTTTTTCTCAGGAACGCGTGGAGGTATCAAGCTGAAATTCATATCAAATACTCAAGTCTATGGTCTCTTGGAGCTGTGAAAAAATCAAACTTCTAAGTCAACGCGATCAAAAGATACTCCCGTTTATGCCGCAAATTTTCGACACTCGCAAGGGAATTAAAACCTACAGGGTACTTCCCGTGAACTCAGAATCTTGAAATTTGGTACGAAGCAACGTCTTATAGCATAGATAAAGGAATAATTACGAAAACCATAAATTTTTAGTTACATCAAGATACTCCCGTTTATGCCGCAAATTTTCGACACTCGCAAGGGAATCAAAACCTACAGGGTACTTCCCGTGAACTCAGAATCTTGAAATTTGGTACGAAGCAACGTCTTATAGCATAGATAAAGGAATAATTACGAAAACCATAAATTTTTAGTTACATCACATAATATATTTTTTTTACGGAACCCTCGGTGCGCGAGTCCGACTCGCACTTGGCCGGTTTTTTTATTTAGAAAACAGCTATTATTAACTCAGTTACCTTTTTACCCGACTGTAGCGAAGTCCAAAAGGAGTGCTATGTGTTTTCAAAATCATCTTAATAATATAGTAACTCATTTCAATCCGGAAGGTTATAAATGTACTAAAAATAAACTTCAGCATAAACCAATACTGACACAAATACTTTCAGAAACATCGCAGAGGCATCCACTATATCAGATTGCTTGCACTGAAAATTTAATAAGGTGAACGTCAGCTGAAAATATCCCTTCGTACTTGTAACAGTTTACCGGTTATGCTTAACAGTTCTTCGATTATTTTAACTGTTACTTTTATGGAACTAGTATTTTTCGTTATACCAGTAATTAATAAAGAGATCCTTGCATAATCATTTCTTGTGTTCCTCTTGGGTTACAAATTTTCACTAATAAATTCTTGTAAAAACTACAGTTTTCTTATAGTAGCAGGATAGCAAAGGTCTATTGAGAAAATACATATTATATTTCGTCTTTGTCGTGTGGTTAGTGCCTTACCCCGTCGTATCCTACGAATAAGGGCGTAACTGCAAAACAGCTACTTTTCAAGAGACACAAATTAGTAGAGTAGAAGAAAGACACAAACGTAATTAGGGCATCGTCTCTTTTACAGATACGCAAAATAGCAATTCCATAGAACACGGCCCCAACCATCATTAGGGTTTTTTCTATGTACCCAATATGGAAAATTTTGACTATCACAATGAAAATTACTTAATTAAGTACAAAATCCTTGAGGTTTAAAATATTTTGATTACGTACTTGCTTAAAAAAATCTCTGTTACCGCCGACTGGTGGCCGAAAGGCCCTAGCCCGTGCAACTTCACTACTTACGATGAAAGAGGGCGCGAGGGCGATTGTGGCTTTATTCTTCGTTGAAAACGGAGTAAGTACTTCAAATTGTGAGTTTTGAGAAAACCTAATTATTTCACAACCTGTACCATTTTTAATTGTTTTGTTGAACTGGTTACATGTAGTATGACGGGCAGAATGTAATTATGCAATAAAAGGTAAAAGCCCTTATGTTCTTTACTTATTTCTTTCTTTCTTTATTCGTAGGATACGACGACCCGTTCTCAGAGTTTTTATGCTGCTCATGGGTCTCTGACTTGGTTTTAAATGTCGTCGAGAAATATCTCTCAGGCATGCCGTTTTCTCACGATGTTTTCCTTCACCGAAGCAAGTGACATACATATATTACATCAACTGGTACCTTTTTCACATGGTGATAGGTAGCAATTACAGAAAGCTACCTGCTAGGTACGATGTTTTCACAATGTTTTAGCTTTGTTCAAGTTCATACAACTGGTTATCACGCCGGTTCCGATACTGATATTTTATTTTTTGATTGATTTCTAAACATGAACTGTCTTTCATTTGAAAAACAAAAGTTTATCTACATTTTCGACTGCTTGTTTTGCTATAGATGAATACCTGTTCCATGAAAATAACTGTTGTTCCCGTCTCTATTGGGACGTTAAAGTATATGCAGTCTATTACAAAATATTCCACGGTAGCTTTGCAGCAGGCAGTAGCAGGTCTAGCTTTGATTTTTAATACTGAAAATACTGTGGTAATGTCTATGTAATATAAATTGGCTAAGATACGTTTCGGGTAGTAACTGGAGATCCAGTAAGTTAGAGGAACTTTTAACAACTACATTTTTTTAAGTCCTTTTTTTTTGTTTTACATTTTTTTTTTTTTTTTTTTTAATCTGTTTGCCCTTTGGCAAAGGCCTCCTCCAACACTCTCCAATCTTCTCTCTCCCGCGCCAGTCTCGTCCATGTTTTTCCAGCTGTTTTATCAACATCATCTTCCCATCTTCTGAATGGTTTCCGCTTTTTCCTCTTTCTCTCTCTTGGGTACCATAATGTTATCGTTTTATTCCATTTCTCTTCTCCCCTAATTACATGGCCAGCCCATTTCCACTTTAGTTTTCTTACTTTTAATACTACATCTTGGGTCTTTGTAGCTTTCCTAATATTGCTGTGGTTGATTTTATCTATTTTTCTTTTCCCCATCATGCTTCGTTCCATGCTTCGCTGGCAAGTTCGAAGTTTGGTTTGTTGAGCTTTAGTAACAACTAATACCACTATACTTACCCATAGACAGTAATAGAGAAGTTTGGAAAAAAAACGTCATGCTCAAAATAAATTAAGATAAGAACAGTAGAGTGTTAAATGACCTCCTTAAAGTATTTTAGTATTGTAAGTGTTCTTCATTTTATTCTTGAAAAACACTTTAGGTTAACCCCAGTATGGGCAAAGGTCTCAACACAATAGGTGCCTGAGGATGAACGACACCGCCGAGGCCGATCTGCGGAAAGAGATACGAGTTGATCTAGATGCGCATCACGAAGCCTGGTTCGAGGTAGCACAGGTGAAGGGTATCTGAAAAGATTATGAGGAGAGGCTTTAGTCCAGCTGCAGTGGGACAAGCAAGGTTTTTTTTATCAATTTGTTTTGTCCTGCGTGAAATCAATAAATACTCATTATAAGGTTCTGTAGTCAACTAGGAACCCTTAAAGTTTCGCCATGTCTGTCTGTCCGTCTGTCCGTCCTCGTTAATCTCTGTGACCGTTAGCACTAGAAAGCTGAAATTTGGTACCAATAATTATGTGTATCAATCACGCCGACCAAGTGGTAAAATAAAATTGGAAAAAAATGTTTTATTAGGGTAGCCCCCCTATTATGATAAGTGGGAAGTGATTTTTTTTTAATTTCAACCTTAATGTGTGATATATTGTTGAAAAGGTATTTAAAAATGAATAGGGGTTTACTTAAATCATTTTTTGATAATGTCAATAATTTCGGAAATAATCGCTCTAAAAGTAAAAAGCAATGTGCCCCCCCCCCCCTCTAACTTTTGAACCATACGTTTAGAAAATATGAAAAAAATCTGAAAAGTAGAACTATATAAGGTCTTTCTAGGAAAATCATTTTGAACTTGGATGGAAACAGTTTTTGTACAAAAAAGGCAAAAAGTTGTACAAAATAATTTCTGGACTAAGTTGGAGTATAATCATATATGCAAGCATTTTTTTGCCTTCGTTTACATATTTTATTATCCAAAACGTATCTTTTTTCAAACAAAAGAAAAGAATTATCATTACGGAACCCTACACTGAGCGTGGCCCGACACGCTCTTGGCCGGTTTTTTGTTATTAAAATATGAATCGATATTCTGCTGTGACAGTACCATTTCTAGCAGCAACCGCACAAGCAATTCCCATACTCTGAATGAAAATCAGCTAAGCTAACGCAATATTCCAGAACAAACACAAGCACTAAGCAACAGAGATACAATAAAAAGATAAAAAACCTAACCATTTGCAACCGAATTGATTTGGTCAGCGCTTTGCCTTGTCGTATTTAATTCTGGACGTACTTTAGGGTTCTCTAGTTTAAAGACAGGAACCTTTTAGTTCGAGAGGGTAGCGTTAGTTTGGGAGCAGTAGCGTAGCTTTACTGTCTGGGATCCATAGGTCAAAATGGGAAGAATGTCCATGATTTTCACTTGAGTGCCAAAGGAGGACTTCTTTTCATAAGCTGTGTGGCAAAAAAATATTAATGCACGAAATTATCAACTAAGTCAATATAATAATAAGTATCAATAACTTTTTTCTGCGCTAAGTTACAATTTAAGATTATTGTTTATTCTTCTATTATTAACTGATGCTGAAAAACAAGATGCAAAAGAACGCAGAGAAGATACAAACCCCTTTTATTTAAATACAGTTTCGCACAAAACGAATTCTTAACACTACAGAACCCAAAGCAAATCCTAACATTCACTTGACCATTTATTTTTCAATATACTACAATTTGAATCGCGCAAAACAGTTTGAATACAAATAAGGCAAGAGGATTGCTGTTTGCATACAACGGAGCTGAATCCTGAAATACATTGCCTGTTTTATAGCACGTTACAGTTTGATATTGAATGTGAGAGTGGCAATGGAAAGCGATATTTTTTTTGAAGATTAAGCTGAATTTAGATGATGTGGAATTGGCTTTGCGAATTATTTGATGTTATTTGAAATAAAAGTGTGTACGCACAATGACCAATCAAGCTGTATAATATAACTAGTTGATAAGAATCTCTCATTGTACGGGAAATCTATGCAAAGTGAGGCCATCTTATACTGGAAATGTATCACCGGTAATATAATGTTTAAGACTCATGTAACAGTGGGTGTGCATAATAATATTGCCATCAACATTGCGCAAATCCAGACTTCGTAGCCGCCAATGAGAAATTCTAGCTGAAAAAACCCGGTAGCACTGTTTCTGAACTAAGAATCAAATTCTGGACCTCATGCATAGCAGTCGCGTTTGCAACTCATCATCTGCCTAGCCTTTTCCCATTATATTGGGGTCGGCTTCCAGTCTAACTGGATGCAGCTGAATACCAGTATTTTACATGGAGCGACTGCCTATCTGAGCTCCACAACCCAGTTAATACTAGGTAATACGATATTCTTTGGTTATGCTGGATGTCAGAATTTCAGGTCACTGACTACCTGTAACGACTGCCAAAGCTGTATATATGGCAGCCGGGACCAACAGCTTAACGTGCTTTCCGAGGCACGGAGGAAACTCAGTATGTCGGGCGGTCACCCATCCACAGACCGCCCTAGGCAAGCACAGCTTTACCTAAAGATCGACCCGAGTTGCAGTTCTTACTATGCCACAAGCTCCTGACTGAATACAACCCCATTCAATAAACCAAATTCAAAATGAAAGTCAAAACGGTCTCCATTACAACTTCGAAAACAAAACTATTTACCCCTAAATTAAATAGCTACCCTCAAAAAGCTAGTAAATCAATAAAACATTTCACCTTTTAATAAACAACTAAAGTTTCTAGTATCGGACTGCGAAAGGGTAAAACAAACAAGGTCCAGGGTAAAGGGCTAAAGGTTTGTCCGAAAGGGTTGGCCAGTTATAAGCCCACTAGAAGTAATTATTTTCTAGTTTCAATTGTTAATTTGCTCTATGGGGATACGCGAGCAAATATCGTGTAACTGGGTAGGGGAATACGGGTTGAAAGGATGGTGAACAAGGATTTTTCGTGAAAGTTTTCTGTGTAACATTATAATGACGAACTTATTTTATATTTTTTTTGTAATTTATACGTATATTTTTAGTATTTTTCTCAAGTAAGTGACATAATTATATTATGTCTTTGCTGGGAATAAGGTTTCTATAAACCGATATGAGTATTCATAATAATATCTTACTGATATATTATATTCTATGTAAATAAATTCAATTGAGTGTAGGTTTGTAGGTTGAAGGGCACTTAGCAGATTGATAGGGTGAATTCAGTACGACCGGTACAAAAAAAAAAAACAGGAACGATAATGATTTGTTCTATTTCATCATCTATATCTATATCTATATCTATTATCTATACTTATAATAAAACAGTAAAAAAAACTGTGTCTGTACATTGAATATATTTAAAAAAAAAAATTGAGGAGGGTTTAGAAACAGTAATAGAGCACGAATCCAAAAAAAAAAATCTGTCTGTTTGTCTGTGTGTCTGTTTGTCTGTATGTCTGTTTGTCTGTTTGTTTGTACACGCTAATCTTCGGAACTACTCGACGGATTTGAATGTTTTTTTTTTGTTGTATAGTTATTAAGTCTGGGCAACATATAGGCTATAATTTATCTTGGAAACTTCAACACCTGATGCAGAACTGCAACAGACCAGCTTAACTATAAGAGATACAAAAGTGGTACCATAGCAAAAATTGTTCTACGTGATGAGCATTTTCTGCTCAGAGAATAAATTTGAAGATCTGGAACACCTGATGTGGAACTCCACGAGCCCAGCTACACTATAGCATATATAGGAATGACGTCTTAGCAAGAATTGTTCAGCCTGATGAGCACTCTCTGTTGTCGTATAAAAATTTGAAGATCTGGAACAGCTGATGTGGAAGTCCAAGAGCCCAGCTACACTATAACATATATAGGAATGACGTCTTAGCAAGAGTTGTTCAGCCTGATAAGCACTCTCTGTTGTCGTATATTTGAAGATCTGGAACAGCTGCTGTGGAAATCAAAGCTATCACTAATTTCACTGTCACTCAATCAACGAGACAGTCACTCATCAAAATTTCCACGTGAACGAAGTCGCGGGCATCAGCTAGTACGCAATATAATAGTAACCGTTACAAAACATACACTCAAACGTTAAGTTAACTAGAGCGACCTAAAACTTTTTCCGGTTGACCGTTCAGGTAACTAGAGCGACCCAAGAGATCCGCGCAGGACTGTATTACTAAAACGCGTATTTTATCTGTGGTAAGTCTCCAAAGCCGTGACATGTTGTGTTATATTTTTACTCTGTGAAACGACGAATCTATTGATACCAAATACTCTGTGCCAAGCGGCCGCCATCATTAGTTATGATTTTTTATAAACGGGTCGGGTCTCCAGTATTTTTTGTTTACGTTTGAGTGTGAACGTTTAAGGATTATCTGAATTGTGTTGAGTGAACTTGAGTGTTATGTTTGTTATGTTTATTTTAATAGCTAAGTGTGTTTATTCTTATCGTTTATGTGCAAACAGAATTGAAATCGGAGTTTTCAAGGTTATATAAACCAGTGATGAAAATATGTAAACAAAGTGCGTGATTTCTAGCGGTTGTTTTGGTAAGTATTGCATGATTTAATGTATATTTCAGTGCTAAAGTTGTGAAATGCTTCTCAAAATAGGAAAAACAGTTCATTATCAATATAAAAGTAGACTTAAACCAAACAAATATGATGAAAATAGCTATTATTTCACGTGTTTAAAATTTGCGTGCCAAATTTTTAAGTATAGCGGGACACGGGAATGGGTATTTGTTTTGATTTATTGTGCTAATACTGTACGTTCCACGTAATGATGTATTGGTATCAAAAAATAGCATATATAATCTATTTTAATAATATATAAGTAACATTGCGATATGATACAAAAAGCTACGTAAAAATCTGTTAATCCAACAATTTTACCCAAATTTGACTCTTATTGTCAACTTCAACATTTTTTGTGTGCGTATTCGATAAGATACGGTATAAAGTATATTATATGTATCGATTCCCTGCATTTCTCGCTATAAACAGATATTTTTTGATACCCGGACGTTTAAGCATATTTTTTGAGAAAAAAAATGTTCTCCAACGTCCCGGACACAATAGGGGATCGGACTGGGTCAAAATAATATGATTCTGTTTAGTCCGTAAGTTAGATTATCGAAAAATATTGAATACGTATTTTTTGTTTTATCAAATCAATAAAAAATGACGAAGATAAAACGCGTCAAAGATCTTGGAGTGGGGCTTGAAACGTCACTTGTGTCGTCAAAATGTACTATCATATGACGTCACACGAGTTTTCGAAGCAGTGTATCGTCTTCATTTTAAGTTTACGTAAAAAAAGAAAAAATACGTGTCCAATAATTTTTGGAAATCTATCTGACGGACTAATTAGTTTTTTTTTGTCCGATCCCCTATTGTGTTCCGCCGCTACTGTCAACAAATGACGTGGGCGGTCAACTGTTGACAGCTGTCAAAACTTGGACGTTCGAGTGGGCGACGAAGCGATCGATGAACTCTGTAGCTAGGTAGAAATAAAGCTACTAATCTAATAAATAAAGAGAGAAGTCCTGATCCTGACTGACTGACTGACTCATCAATGCCCAGCCCAAACCCTTGGACCTAGAAAGCTGAAATTTTGCACAGAGGTTCCCTTTATAATGTAGACAAGGAATAAGAAAGGATTTTTCGAAATTCAACCCCTAAGGGATTTAAATAGGGGATGAAAGTTTGTATGGAAAACAGTCATTTTCA
Organism: Diarsia mendica; assembly: GCA_949316265.1. Classification (NCBI taxonomy): domain Eukaryota; kingdom Metazoa; phylum Arthropoda; class Insecta; order Lepidoptera; family Noctuidae; genus Diarsia; species Diarsia mendica. The sequence continues at coordinate 18,696,552 of OX438903.1, read as the reverse complement.
CGCGGGCGAAGCCGCTGGCAAAAGCTAGTTTTAAATAAAGAAATAGTAACTGAAAAACCGATGAAGTGCATATCGGACCACGCACAATGTACGGTTGTATAGTAATATGGGCACAGCTTTCTAGTACTAAATTTAGTCTTTGAGCTTATAGTACGAACAGACAGACGGACATGGCGAAACTATAAAGGGTCAGAGTTGACTACGGAACACAAAAACGATATAAAAAAAGTGGAAAAAAAAATTACTTAAAAAAATACATCAGGTCAGAAAAAAGTGAGACAGTCTAACCAGCAGTGAGTCCCAGTGTAAATGAGGGTTCAGTTATTTGAGTTCCATTTTCTAAGTGTCGTGTTACCGCCCGTGTTTGTGTTGAAGGGCCAATGGTCGCAACTATTGTGCCGCGTCACTTATCATACTATATCCTTAGTTTTGCTAATTAACAGGGTTTCGATGGCATTTTTATTTGTTTTATGAGATATAGCGGCTTTTAGTCTATTGCCAAGTGGTATTACATGGGACTTATTTCGCTGTGAGTTGTAAGTTCTTTGGCGGCGAAACAGGAGCGAAATTCCCTGCTCTAACAAACAAAACTGACTATGATGTTGTCTCTTTCTAACACGATTTCGCTCATTTGCTCAGGAGCCGTCTACATCTCTACTCACCTCACACAGGACAAACGAAATCGATAAAAAAACATAAGAGAAATACTTAAAAAATAATAGGTACATAGAATTAAAATAAGTCCCGTACCAGGCCAAAACGATGAAGAATGAAGAAGAAGATTTCAAGAAGATTTGGGATTTCTAGTTCGTTCTGCCCGTTCAGCCATTAATATTAAGTTTTTTTATTTAATTTTAATAAACATCCAAGAAATGACCTGATAAAGGACCTGGCTGTCATTTGTGGATTTTTGACAGTCGTAACAAGTAGTAAATGGCCCGAAAAATTGACAACTAGCCTTACGTATGGGTATTATTTTACCCAGTACTAACTGGGTGGTCTAAATCAGATAGGCAGTCCCTCTATAGAGGATAGGGGCTCTATGGAGGAAGGACCCCAACATATTTGGCAAAAGGTAGATAATGAAAGGCAAACTTTCTAAATTATTGACTTTTTCAAAAATGCTTTTATAAAAAATTAGCTGTTTTAGAGGTTTCGCTCACGTGGATGTCGGTAAAATTATATACTAAAACCTTCCTCGAGAACTGCTCTATCCATTGGTAAAAACCGCATGAAAATCAGTGCTGTAGTTTTTGAGTTTATGGCGGGCAGACAGACAGACGCGGTGGGGTAGATTGTTTTATAATATGTAGTGATAGTGATTGTAGGTAATGTATAAAAGCGTCTGCTTGCTCAACATGGAAATTCTGTAACAGGACTCTTTTATATTATAAAAATCCAACAAAGAAATGCATTATTTTCTTTGTGCTCAAAGAAAAGGGAAATGTAATATAATAATTGCACAAGACGGTGATTTCTTTAGAAGAATGGCTTCTAGATAAAGAAAATAGAGTTTTTATTTCAATGAGAAACTTATTATTAGAACTTGTAATTTACTCTTTGTGAAGGTAATTGTATTCAAAGATAATTTAATACCTTATGTTTACCTGACAGGATTTGCTCATTATTACATGTACTGTACTCGAAGGTTGCTGAGTGCGTTGGCCTACTGGTTGCAAGTGAAACTGCTGAGCATAAGGTCTGGGATTTGATTTTCAAGTCAGCAATGTGCATGGAAGTTTTCATCACGAATTTCTCAGAAGGAAGGAACTCAGTGTTTTGATTTGTTACATAACACCTGAAATCACCGAAGAGCAAGGTAGTATCTACAGTACTCTCACAATTCGCTAGCTATATTTAAATGCAACGCCATAGGAGTAAACATAAAACACATGGAGAAGCTGAACAAAATTATTTAATTACTCCGAACAATAAATAATTTCACAAATATTTCCATGAGCATTAGAGCTGAAGATGACTTGTGAAATAAAAATAGAATATATCGCAAGCACGTGAAAGTCTTCCCTTCGCCGTATCATCAATCTTCACTACGCAGGGAGAATTAATTAAATTTCCCACTGACTCAGTTACGTGCACGTGGGTTTAAGTCTTATGGAAGGGACATGCTGTGGATTAAGTCATTTATTTTAGGTACGTGTACGTGGTCCCGGTGTTGTGCGTAGAGAGAGACAGGTGCTTTATTTTGTGTAATTTGTTTTGTGGCGGTACTAGAAAAAAGTACTACAGTAATTAACTTTTGAGGTCGATGCCTGTGTCTGTTAATTTTAGCCACGACCTCACCATTCAATTATACAAAAAATGGCTTACAGGAAATTCAATCAAACATCAAAGCGACTTTTCCATTTGCGATTTTTCGTACAAACATCCAGCTACCAGAAACTGTAAAATTTTCCCTATCAACCTTGAACCTATCGGGATAAAGTTGAAAATCTAATAAATGCATTTGACAGTTATAGTAGTTTGATTGGACTGGCCTCTGAGAAGCTTAGAGTCACGCATCAAGTCATGTAGAGAGCCATGCTCAGAATTTCATTGTTCGACAAAATCCGAAATGAGGAAATTCGTACATAGCTCTCAGAATATGAAAGTTGAAGTGGCAATGGGCAGGCCACATCGCTCGAAGAACCGACAAGCGATGGGGAAGAAAGGTTCTCGATTGGCCACCACGAACCGGAAGACGCAGCGTTGGAGGCCTCCCACCAGGGCCCCGAGTCTGCCTTATGCCTGTCGACTTAAGGTACTTTTTGGCTTGTCGTAAATCAACCATTATGAGATCAATGATCGACCATTCTGACACTATTGAATAGCAGACTCGGGGCCCAGGTGGACCGACGACATTATGAGAATCGCGGGAAACCGTTGGATGCAACAGGTTGCCGTTCGTTATGACATTCTATGGGAGAGGCCTTTGTCCAGCAGTGGACGTCTTATGGCTGATGATGATGAGTAGTTTGATGTGCTAGTGTCTGTACATATCCCCAAGTTAACACATTCGGTTTCAAGCACTCAGCATATGAGTCGAACAAAAATTCGTGTGTGCACCCAACCGGCCTTCGAGTCGTCGCTATACGTAGCTAGAGAAGACTTGTACTCACATGGCCCACAAATAAACAAAATCAAAATCGGTTCATCCGTTCGAGAGCTACAATGGCACAAACACTCTCTCTCTCTCTAGATATATCATGTATCAATTCATTTGGGGTCGGCGCAGCATGTCTTCTTCTTCCATACTTCTCTGTTTCTCGTCATCTCATGAGACACCTCCTTTTTTGCCATACCTATCTATATAAATAAAGAGAGTAGTCCTGACTGAGTGACTGACTGACGCATCAACGCCCAGCCCAAGCCCTTGGACTTAGAAAGCTGAAATTTTGCACAGAGGTTCCCTTTATAATGTAGACAAGGAATAAGGAAGTTTTTTTTTAAATTCAACCCCAAAGGGAGTTAAATAGGGGATGAAAGTTTGTATGGAAAATCGTCATTTTCACGCGGGCGAAGCCGCTGGCAAAAGCTAGTCATTCATAAAAAAGTCCATCCATCGTTTCTTTGGTCTTATGCGTCGGAGGTTAAAAATGGATAATTGGAACTTGGCAGTGATAGTGTTTAACTGGCTCTTCCAGTAAATCTTACGGCACACGCGAAGGGCTTACAGAGTACCCACCTTAGCAACGCAGTAATTAATTTAAAAATAAATTAAACTAGATTAGACGGGAGTGCGACAGTCTGGTTCTAGTAAATTGTCTCCCCGTCTAACGCAATCCGAACTTAGTGAAATAATGTGCGGTGATTACATCGTGAATTCAAGACGCGTCACTTGAGTAGCTGGCTGTCTGACTGACTGTTTAGAGGTGGAAGTTTTAGTCAGTGTGATTGAATATCGTTCTGTTTTAGTTTATTATGAAAAATATACATATTCAGTGATATAATGAACATAGAGGATATTATTAATAATTATGTTTATTAAAATATAGGTACGTTTCATTGCGATGCGAAGCGGTTTTCTCGTGCGCATAATAATAAATCAATCTGGGAACAATTATTTGGCCTAAACACGTAATAAGTCGTCACGTCTATTTTTAATGATTATCGTTGTACTCATTTATCGATCTTTACCTTCAAATATCTCTGGGTACAGTACTCGGCGATTAATATTGCACATCGACCTTTGGAAAAACTATTACGAAATGACCGTTTGAGATCTCTTTTCCGCTGTGCTTTTATATATAACTGAAATAATGTGCGGTGATTACATCGTGAATTCAAGACGCGTCACTTGAGTAGCTGGCTGTCTGACTGACTGTTTAGAGGTGGAAGTTTTAGTCAATGTGATTGAATATCGTTCTGTTTTAGTTTATTATGAAAAACAAGCATTTCCAGCGGCTTCGCCCGCGTGAAAATGTCGATTTTCCATACAAACTTTCATACCCTATTTGACTCCCTTCGGGGTTGAATTTCGGAAAATCCTTCCGTATTCCTTGTCTACATTATAAAGGAAACCTCTGTGCGAAATTGCAGCTTTCTAGGTTCAAGGGTTTGGGCTGGACGTTGATGAGTCAGTCAGTCAGTCAGGACTTCTCTTTTTATTTATATAGATTTGAAAAGTACGCTCAATATCAAATCCTTACTAATAGTTATAGGTGTAAAAGTAACTCTGACTGTCGCGCTTTTATGTCAAAACTACTGAACCGATTTAAATGAACTTTGGTACTCAGATAGCCTAGCCTCTTTTTAATGCGAAACAAGGGTTATAAAGGGTTGAAAGTGTGGTTGAAAGGGGGGTGTGAAAAGATTACTTTTGGTCGCGATAACCGACACCGAAGCCGTGGGTATCAGCTAGTGTTTCATAATTATTCTTCCGCCTTTCAACGTCTTCGGTACACTATACACAAATGGAATGTGTTGACAGCAAATAATAATATGGGGTAAGGTATAATAATTTGTATAAGGAAGCGGGGGAGACGTGCCTTGTGTGATAATCCTATATTATAAGGGTGATATTGAATGAAAGTGATGTAAAGATATCGGATTAATTATGATAATACTTAGTTATTTGAACACTAAAAGGCTATTAATTCATGACAAACACGGAAAGCGTTGGTCTTGGCGGTCACTCGTAGTTACTTTGATGTACGCGGAGTTAGAACCCGAATTTTTGGCCAATGTTGTAGCAGATGTCACATGTCTTAGATTTTTGTTTCTATGACCGGTATTCTGCGAGACTTTTAAGAAAAATAACATAGAAGAGGACATAGCAGGTTTAGGCAGAAGTATAGGTGCTTACCCACAATTCGCCAGCTATGGTTTAAGACCCATATAACCCATATTACTCGTAATAAGGGCTGAAAAGCCTACTGCAGTCAACTAGGCACTAAACCATACTCCGTGGCTGCAACTGATAAATTCTGGAAAATTCCTGAGGAATTTTCCAGGTATCAATAACACTTTGCGCGACCCGGAAAACGAGCCCAGGACTTCAGAATGCCCAGTAATTGCACATGCGACCACCAGACCAACGAACCGGTCAAGAAAAATCCAGATTAAAAATACTAAAAACTAAACTTTCCAATACATTTTCAAAACGATAAGGGCCGGCTCCGGAAATCGAAGGTTGGGAATGTCATAGAAATAGATAGAAAACGATGCTCCACAACCTTGAAATAAATCACACAGCTAGCCAATGAATGTAACTTGTTATTGAAACTTTCGAATTTAAGATAATGCTTATGGATAAGTGTAAAAAAAAATCAGAAAATCACTAAAAACGAGTAAATCGCACTCCCGTAGTGTAACAACTGAGTCGTAATTATTGAGAATTTTTAAATGAATTTTATTAAATAATAAAGTTAAAAGTATAAAGTAGTCACTGAAAGCTTCATTTTTTAATAAACATACTCTCATTTTGTGTAAAAAAATCACAAACTTGCCCATGTTTTTCGCTCAAAATCTTCATACAAATTACTATGAAGCGGAGCGCTTTCTTATTAAGCTTCGACGGACCCACTCGTGGCTCAGTCTGCCACGCGCCTCCAACGTGAGAGCACGTCGATTTGCGCCGCATCGGCAGATCGCAGTCGAACCGTGTACGTACACAAAATCAGTGCACAGTGGTCTCGCGACAAACTTTTGTGATACCATAATAGTTTTGAAATTGAGTAAGTATACTTTTTATATTATTGTGAATTTGCATTATATTACTCGTAAATTAGATAGTAGGCAATGTACTGGTAGGTATGTGTTTCTTATTGTGTATTTGTGTTTTTTTTTTGTGCGTCTGATTTGACATTACATTTCGTTCGTAGAACAAAAACATCAAAAATTCTGGTTGTTTACATTTTCATTATACTAATTCTTAATTATCTGATAAACGCGTGGACCGATTTATATGATTCAAACGGATAGAATGGTTTTATACCTAGAATTTTCATTTGACAAAAAGTCGTTAAGATATCTCAACAAACAATAAATCTCATTTTCAAGTAGCTCTCGTAATTATCCAACAAAAAAGATACCTACTATGGCGCACAGATATAAGCCACGCGCGGTGCGTTTGTATGTATGAAGATACCGTACTTCCCCCTTTTTAGAGTTCCGTAGTCAACTAGGAACCCTTAAAGTTTCGCCATGTCTGTCTGTCCGTCCGTCTGTCCGTCCTCGCTTAATCTCTGTGACCGTTAACACTAGAAAGCTGAAATTTGGTACCAATATGTGTATCAATCACGCCGACAAAGCGGTTAAATAAAAATTGGAAAAAAATGTTTTATTAGGGTAGCCCCCCTATATGTAAAGTGGGAAGTGTTTTTTTTTTTTAATTTCAACCTTAAGGGTAAACAAGCCAACGGCACGAACTAGTTGGTGGGCGGGGCTAAAATGCATGCTATTTCATCCGACGTCACGAGCGAAATGCATAGAGCGAAAGAGACACAACTAAAACGGGCGCGCGATTGTTTCTATGCAGACCTTTGGTAGTATGGATACCATGAAAAATCCATTGAATGTATCTGTTCAAAATAGAATTATTTGAATTCTTTAATAACTAATCTATGTCTGTATGGTTTTACTTTTTTAATTTTCGTACTATATACGTAACTTATTTACGCCCAAAGATGGTTAAAATTAGTGCTAAAATATGAAAGTTTCGACGCTCATAACTTTCAAACCAATATTTTTTTTCCAATTCTGCTTCCATAGAGACCTAGATAATGACAAGACTAGTTGATACAATTTTTAATTTTGGACCTACACCGTCAACCAGAGGAGTAATCACCATACTACGTTTGTATGGAAGAATGACTTGCTTGTGCAACCTTAACGTGCGATATATTGTTGGAAAGGTATTTAAAAATGAATAGGGGTTTACTAAAATCATTTTTTGATAATGTCAATAATTTCGGAAATTATCGCTCCAAAAGTAAAAAACAATGTGTCCCCCTCCCCCCCTCTAACTTTTGAACCATAAGTTTAGAAAATATGAAAAAAAACTGAAAAGTAGAACTTTCTAAGGACTTTCTAGGAAAATAATTTTGAACTTGGATGGAAACAACAGTTTTTGTACAAAAAAGACAAAAAGTTGCACAAAATAACTTCTGGACTAAGTTTGTAGTATAATCGTATATATGCAAGCATTTTTTTTTTAACTTCGTTTACATATTTTACGGACGGACGGACGGGAAACTACGGAACCCTACACTGAGCGTGGCCCGACACGCTCTTGGCCGGTTTTTTTATAGGTACTATGGTTAAACGTATCAAATTTTATTTGTGAATAACAGTGTAGGCATTTATCGTTGTAGCCCTGTAGGTCCGGCCGTGTGGAGGAGCCCTGCACATTGTGTGTGTGTGTGCTTGTCTGTCTTCATTTTATTTCATTAGGTATCTGATATGTTATATTTATTGCAGAATCAAGAATATCCGGCACTAATCATGAAACCGGAGCTGCAGCCTGATGAACATGAACTGGTTGTTGGCCGCAGATTGGTCGACGTTGACTTTGTTTTTAAGCAATTGCAAGATTTATGTGATCACGGTTTTCAGTACAATATATTATTTTTGTAATTGGGAATAACAATTTCATTTTGTATTGTGCATCTAAAATAATAAAATTATACACTTAGTACAATTTAATATATTTATGTACATTATTAATCTCGCTGCTAATAAATCTAATAATCACTAATAATCACATATTTGACCACATATTATCAAAATCAGTGACAATAAAGATACAATTTAGTTGGCGAGTCAAAGTCTGACGTGGCGACCCACTGTGCATACCTACATGTGTGCGTGTGCGGTGCGCGAGCCTCGATCGTTGTGAGTGTAGCGCTAAAAACCTAAACTTCGCGCGGCGCGTCCGCGAAGCTGGCCCTTAAACTCCTTCCGTTCAGAGAGCAAGCAGCAATACTAAAAGCACTTGCTCCAGGATATCCTTTGGTAGTCGAGCGTATATCGCAGGAACCAAGATCTATATCGTTATAGATATAGACAGATTGATGCATTGGCTCTCGTCAAGGTCCATTGCGGGCTTGGAAGACAAATGGGTTGAACACACGCGTGGTTAAACCGCCTTGGTACCTATACGAGTATGCATGGATGATAGTAAGGTGTTTTATATGTATTGATACTAGTATTCTAAAGCAACATTGTTTTTCGTAAATATTGGAAGATACTTGGGACCGACTGGATAGTTTTAAAGTCTTTATTTATTTAAACTTTATGCACAATAGTGCTATATAGGCGGACTTAATGTCACAAGGACCTAAAAAAACTATTTTCCAATTTTATTGTATTTACCTTGTTCTACAGGATCTTCACTTACAAACAAATCAACCAGAACAGCAATGATTAACCCAAAACTAGCTCGCATAACTTTAACTCATGTGCAAATACAAAATATTTTATTTAGCGAAAACCTTCGTGAGTCCTACTGAAACGTCAAAAGTTAGGTGCACGGTTTGGACTTATCGTTTTCTATGTTGAAACTGAAAACTACGCTACGCCAATGATAGTGCCAACTCTATCATCCAATCATCGACACTCTTAGAAGAAGTTTGAGAAACACCTGCAAGAAACTCTGAGGTTACTCTTTGAGCAGATTTCTACAGTTTTTAATAAACATTTGCACAATAAGTTCAAAAAAACTTCCATCTTCACTCCCGTTTCAAAAAACCCAGCCTTCTTAAACGTACAATTCCTGAGACATATTCCATCCATATGTAAGTCAGCGTTGCACGCGATTACTCTCAACGTCCGTACGCTGTACCCCACCTTGCCATTTGCCGCCAAGCCGCCAAGCCGCCAAGCTAGCAAGCCATTCGTTGCCAGTCGTGCCTGGCATTTGTCACTGACCACTGGCTATGTCGGTGATATTTATCTTTATATCTTGAACAAATCTGTGTATGTGTTTTGGTTAAAAACAAAACAAAAACACGTTAAAAAGTGTTAAATAAGTGATTTAAAAGAAACAAAAATGTAAACATTGTGTACAAATCAAACAAAGAAAATGACCTTTGGACTCCATTCGGACATTTGAATACAAAACTTGTTTAACGAACTTTTTGTGACACAACAGTATCTATAGCGTAATTTCGACACATTCCGTATCGTTCAAATGGCTCGGTGCGCTACGTGTTGACTTGAGCGACCGCTGCACGTGACCGATACCCTGGTTCGATCCCCGCAAACTGAGATTTCTTTTTGTGAATTATATCTACATATAGACGCGTAATAGTGGATTCTGACCATATTACATATCGTAAAACTCAAACCGTTTCTTTGAATAATTCTTCGAGTTCAATGTTTGATACTACTGGAATGAGTCTACCTGAGAATACTATGAATGAAGATGGAAATTATATTAAACAAATAAATGAGTTAAAAATGGAATTAGCATCCGTACATCAAGAAGTAGACAATTTGCTGGAAGAAAACCAACAACTAAAGGCACAATTAGAGCACAACAAAACAGTTATAGAAAACTACAAAAAAGTCAGGTTTACTCCCACGCCATCATCCGTGCGTTTAAGCAGCAAGAAAAAACGACAAAAACGGAAGTCGGAACAAATACTAAGCTCAGCTGCGAAGCAAATTAGAACGAGTTCTCCTACAAATAGTGATGCTGAAATAAATTTTGGACTTGAAAATAACAACAAGAAATCACGAGGGAGTGTCACTAAACCAGTCACAAGCAAACAAAAAATATGCCTAATAAGTACCAATAACAAAAATAGCATTTTATCGATTGCTGAAGCGACAATCAAGGGCAGTTTTGAATTGTGCCATTACATAACGCCCCATGCAGGTAACAAACAGCTATTTATGGGAATAAACGAAAAACTATCCACGTTCACAAAAGAAGACTATTGTGTCATACTTATAGGTGAAGAAGACTTCAGAGTGACAAAAAATTACTTCGACCAGATTGTTTTTATTCGTGAGACACTGCGAAATATAACACATACAAATGTAATCATCTGTTTGCCTACCTATAAATAAATGGAGAGATAACGTACACATGCATAACTGTAGGGTTGAAAACTTCAATAACCTTCTATACTTGGACATAATAACACATGAGCATGCATATATTTTAGATTCCAATAAGAACATAATTTATATGAAGACTATTCACTGTATAATACAAAAACTGGAATAATTAATGACAAAGGCATTCGTGCCGTCTTCAGAGACCTAAATGACTATATTCAAGATTTACAAGAGTTCAACAAAAACGAATTACAGACCAACTTAGAAGAAGCGAGTTTTTTTCTTGACTAAGGAGAATTTAATAATATTGCATCAAAATATTGCAGGATTGATCAACAAATCAGACATGCTTACAGTTTGCTTAGAAGAACTTATAGATAAGGAATTAAAAGTTGATGTATTGTGCATTACGGAACATTTTATGTCAGAGGGCGATGAAACACATCTTCTGATCCCAAACTATAGTTTAGCTTCACGTTTTAGTAGAACCAATAGTAAAAGAGGGGGTTCGTGTATCTTGGTCAGACATGGACTTTCTTGGAAAGAAGTACCGGAGGTTGCGAAATTGTCAACAATTAATACATTTGAATGTTGTGGAATAGAACTGATTAAGTATAACATCCTAATTGTGTGTATTTATCGTGTACCAAAAGTTGCTAATTTGAGTGTATTTTTTAATAAATTGGAACAACTATTAACAAATGTAAGTAATAAAAAATATAGCAACATTATATTGGCTGGTGACTTCAATATTGACATCATGAAAAAAAACCGTGTATGCCTTGACTTTACTTGTTTGTTACTGAATTACAATCTGAAATTAGCCATTAATGAGCCTACTAGATTGAAAAGCCAGACTTGCATCGACAATTTTGCACACAATTTTCAGAATCGATGTGGGACTGAAGTGATAGAATTTGCATTATCTGACCATACGGCGCAACTCTTAAAATGTCCTGTAAAAAATCGTGTAATAGTAAATACTGGAAAAAAACACAGCGGGATTATGCAAAAGAAAATATTTTGAAGTTCAGATCTTGTTTGGAAAGTTTGACATTTGCTGATGTTTATAGTACAGATGACCCTAACATCGCATATAATTCATTTATGGAGGAGTTTACATTATTTTATAATCTTTGCTTTCCAAATAAACTTATTACTATTAACATAGGCAGAAAGGCTAAATGGATCTCACGTGGTGTTAAAATTTGTAGTAAGAAAAAGAGGCATCTCTTATGGAAATATAGACGTAAACCGTCTGAAACTAATAAATTTCAATTTATTACATACAGTAAATTATTTAAAAAAATTATACGACTTACCCAAATGGCTCAAAATAATTATAAAATCAAAACGGCTGAGAATAAAACTAAATCTACATGGCAAATAATAAATAACAAAACATTAAATGTGCCTCGGGATAATTTACGTGAAATTAATGTTGACAATAATATAATTACAGATCCAGAATCAATTGCTAATCAATTTAATAATTATTTCATTGACAGAGTTGTCCCTATACAAGACTCGGGGAAAACGTCACAGCAGGTATTTTGAACAGACAAAAATCAATGTTCATGGCCCCAAGTTTACCGTGTGATATCTTAAACATCATTAAAGAACTTAAAAATACTAACAGCGTAGGTTATGACGGTGTCTCTACCAAAATAATTAAATCTGTCGGTGATATAATATGCAGCCACTTAAGTCACATTATGAACCTATGTATCAGTACGGGTACCTTTCCTGATGGTATGAAAACATCAATAGTAAAACCACTATTTAAGAAGGGAAAGAAAGACCTTATTGAAAATTACAGACCAATAGCTCTGATACCAATTATGTCAAAGATTTTTGAAAAATACATCAACAAGCAATTGTATACGTATATGGAAAAAAATAATATTCTTTGTAGTGAGCAAAAAGGTTTCAGACAAAATAAGACTATTAATATGGCGGTCTATGATTTTCTACACAATGTAATGTTGCAGATGGATAAAAGAACTCCCACTTGTGCTGTCCTATGCGATATGACACAAGCATTCGACTACGTTGACCACACTATTTTAATTAAGAAACTTGACTCATATGGGGTTCGAGGCAATGTGCTTAAATTAATTGAATCCTATATGTCTAATAGAAGGCAAATCACAGCAATCTCAAGAATAGATCGTTCCAAAAAAGCGACTACGTATCTGTCCCAAGAACGTATAGTGAAATTCGGTGTACCCCAAGGAAGCGTTCTGGGACCATTATTATTTATTATATATATAAATGACTTTCCGAAATCTATTGAGCATCCAATGACTCTTTTTGCAGACGATAGCACAGTCACAATAGATTGTAAGAAAACTGACACCTATAAACTTGACATTAATAATGCTTTAGCTTCTATGATTGACTGGTTAGAAAATAATAATCTAAAAATTAATTTAAATAAAACAAAAATCTTGCATTTTAGTCAAAGAATACCAGTAAGAAATGATATTGACTTAAGCTATAAAAATCACACCATATGCAGAGTTGATAATGCCAAATTCCTTGGACTAACCATTGACAAAAAACTTGATTGGAAAGATCACATTGAAGAAATTTGTAAAAAAATTAGTAGTTGTTCCTACGCATTGCATAAACTCGCCCCAACCGTAAATACGGATACATTGCTTACCGCCTACCATGGACTTGTTGCATCAATACTTAGATACGGCATTATTTTCTGGGGAAACTCTACACATAAAGAGACTATATTTAGAATGCAAAAACGATGCATAAGAGCAATGTTTGGTCTTAAAATTACAGACAGTTGCAAACCATATTTTATTAAGCATCAAATTCTCACACTTCCTTCCATGTATGTATTAGAAATGGTATTATTTGTTAAAAATAACCCCCAACTGTTCCCAAAGTCTTCAGAAGGTTCCGAAAGAAGTCAACGGGATATTCGGAGACTTCGTTTACATAGTGCAAAAACAGCTCTCATGGGTAAGAGTGTATTTTGCATGGCTCCAAAATTATACAACAAGGTACCAAAGGCATACAAAGATTTAAATATTAATAGTTTTAAAAAAATAATGAAGAAATTTTTAGTAAATAAATGCTACTATAGTGTTGCCGACTACATAAACGATGTAATTTAGACCTTTTTATAATTTTAATTTTGATTATTTTAAATTGGTTTTTGATTAATATATAAATTTTGACTATTTTATTTATTTAATTTTGACTATTTGTTATTTTAATTTTGACTATTTATTAACTTTATTTTGACTATTTATTAACTTAATTTTGACTTTTTATTAATTTAATGTTGATTATTTTGAGTAACTTAATTTTTGTTATTATTTATTAACTGATTAATCTTTTGTTATTTCTAGTAATTTAATGTTGTTATTATTAAGTAATTGATTTTTAATCCTCTGTTATTTTCTCGTAATTTAATTTGTTATTATTTAATGATTGATTAATGTTTTGCTATTCTTACCTAGTAATTTAATTTTTGATCGTCCTCATAATTTACGTTTTTTTGATATTTTTTGTGTATTTAACCTGACTGTTTTTATTAATTTATTTCTTATTATTTCAATTATTTAATTTTTACGTAACTTTTAACAAATTTTGAGTGACGAATTATATTATTGCAGTATTTGTACGCCTCTATAGGCAAAAACATGTTGAAACCCTTGATTTTTTATGTAATCATTCCAACTGATTGTGAACCTACACGTGTTTTTTGACAAATAAATTGAATTGAATTGAATTGAATTAAGATTTTGTGTTTTATGATCGATGCAGCAAAGGGCATTTTGATAAAATGTTTTTTTTTCGAGCAGCGAATTCATCTATTAAAATCTCAAACTTACTTACTGACAGACACACAGCTTAAAACACAGCAACAAGAGTTCTGAAAACAGGACGAAATTCTGTTCAAAAGTTCGTTGTTATTGCTGATGAGTAATCCGACGAGGTCCTTATTTTGTTTTGTAACATAAAGTATGTATGACCACAGATATTATAATACTTGTATGACTAATGTAGACAATGGTCAGACTTACATTGTTGTAATGGTTTAAAAAGTTCATTTTATAAGATAGTACAGCAATTAGGTAGATATAAAATAAAGCCGCATTCAATGCAACATTATCAATAAATAAAATCAAGACACGAAAAAACCTTCTCCATTTCGAACACTGAAAAAACTCAGGTGGCCGAAACAAAGTTTAATAAACATAGGTTGGACAGCGGCTGTCGTCGGAGTCAATTGATTTATACCTGACTAGGTGAGTCTGTGATCTTTGTGCCTCGTTCGGCACTAGTGACAGATGCCCTACGCGAGTTCAGCTTAGGGCTACCTCAGAAGTTTGTATCGACGTACCAAATAAATTTACGATATTATAATGTTGTGTTTGTGCACTTTTGCAGCAACACAAAAAACTATTCTGTAGCTGTTGTTGTTGTTTTTATCATTGAAGAGTGGGATTGTGCTTATATCTTTTACGTAAGAGGTCCCTATGTAAGAGTTGTACATTGTACTTACAAGCAAGAAATCTTTTTTTGCAGACTACGAGTGACTGTGATGCTATTTGCAGAGCTATCGTACCCAAGCATAGAAAACGTAAGTCTGCTATGTCCAGAGATTGTGGAATATACAAATCATGATTTAAGGTTGGTACTTAGGTACATAGTTACAAAATATAATAAATTCACGAAATTGTTATGCTATACATTACGATCTAAATCTGGTTACAAGCTTAAATTATGTAGTTTACCAAAACTGATCATGGAGAGATTTCTAGATAATTCCTCTCAACGGGTACTAAATATCGTGTCTCTACCAAATTATCTCCAATTAGATTTTCATCTACAGTTTAAGAAAAAGTACCAAAATCACTACTCGTCAACCCTACAGACCCTACTAGAAGGTGCGTGTAAACGCAGCACGCACAGTTGGCGGTCGCTTATCGAACGCGCGCCAACTTCATGTTTTATGGAGCAGTCCTGTTGGCATACTACGCGTACTGACGTTTTTTGGCTAAAGGGCTGACTGAATACCGAGATTCTTTAATGTGATGGAGGTCTGTATGGTTGGCGATGAACTGTTGCAGTGTTTATTTACATATTTAAGAGGAAATGCGAGTGCTGTCTCTTTCTACTATCGCTGTCTCTCTCCGTCCTCCTGCCCTCAAATTCGTGCGATAAGGACAACTGTAGAAAAAAGTTAGAATTCGAGGTTTGGCTCTCGCCTATTTCCTCCTCCAATATTGAACCAATTTAAAAGATATTTTAGACAATGAATAAGGAGGTTATATACTACGCCGCTATGTTTTTCTTTTTTCGTTAATAGTTGTCAAATTTGTACACTAGGACTCTGTTAACAGCGATCTAAACAAGCATTTTTGAGCATTTTTTGAGGGTTCTAGTGCTTATAAAAATAATTTATCACCAAAAAGGAAAACATAGGGGCATAGAAATAGTTACTATTTATTATTCTGTAAAAAACCATTGCTCTAGGGTCATTAACCAAAAAGAAAACAGGCGAGAGCGTTTGTATGGAGAAAAGACCACTCGCGTTTCCTCTTAACACTTCAAGCACAAAGTACAGAGCCGCGGCGGCCTTATTTTAATGCCTTTAGCATTTTCTGCCAGTAAAATTTGGTGATGCAAAGGCAAACAATCTATTAAGAAGCAGGAAATTGATTTGAGTTTGTGTAAGGCAGTCATCATCTGCCAAGCCTTGTCTCAACTACAGATGCAGCTTAAATTAAGCTAAATACTAGTATTAAGTTGCTTAATACTAGTATTTTACATGAAATGACTGCCTATTTTTTTTTTTTTTATATATTTATATTCCACAACTATCTACTAGACAACTGATAAACATACTTATATATTTCTAAATACATACATATTTTAGATAAATTACACCCAGACACAGAACAAATGATCGTGCTCATCACACAAACATTTGTCCTGGGTGGGAATCGAACCCACGACCTCCGGCATAGCAGTTAGGGTCACTAACCACTCGACCAACAGGCCAGTCATTTGACCTCTACATCCACAACCTAGTTATAACATCACGATTTTTATATCTGGGGAAGGCAGAAACTACATAACGCCACCAGCTACGATCTTTAAATACCTACTTCTTGAAAAAAAATGGGCTTATTGCAGACTAGGTAATATCCATAATTTTGTTAGTAACAAATTAATTAAAATTAGGACAATGTTAGTAGCAATGTATAGTATGTACTGTAGGTGGTCCAGATTCATAATAAATATAATTAAAAATAGGTAAATTATTGATTGCAGTCCATAAAGGTACATACTTAATCAATTTTACTTTAAAATTTAAATAAATTATACGTACACTTATCATACACTTTTTTTTTAATTCTTTTGTCTCACTGCTGTCCAAAGAGGTCTTTCCCATAACCTACAATTCATATTTTTCTATAAGTCTCTCGTCGGTGTCCTTTTCACCCTGTGTACTCTTCCCATCACCTCTGTTTAAAACACTGCTCTCAATACACCAATGTCATAAAATAATCAATAAATTTATCTTTCAACATCTCTATTTCAAAGTGAATTTAGCAGTATTCAAGATATAAAATGGTAAGTTTTTCTTAGTGGAACCGCTATAAAATTCCACGTACCGTATCGGGAACAGCCCGCTGGAGTGATATAGGGGCCCCACATTTTCCCCTATCGGGGAGCGAATTTAAAACCGATTCCTAGCGTTTTCTTTGTAGAAAGTTCAGTTTTTATTCCTTGAAGAGAATAATAATATGTGGAGAAATTAAAGGGGGATTAAGAGATCATTCTTTAGGCGGGAGGAGCTTGTGTCTCAATAATAATAGGGGATCGGACAGGCTCAAAAAAATATGATTCTGTTTAGTCCGTCAGTTAGATTATCGAAAAATATTGGATACGTGTTTTTTGTTTTGTCAAAACAATAAAAATTGACGAAGATAAAGCGCGTCAAAGATCATGGAGTGGGGCTAGAAACGTCAATTGAAAGTACAAAATGTGCTATCATAGACGTCACACGAGTTTTCGAAGCACTGTATCGTCTGCATTTTTTGTTTACGTGAAAAAAGAAAAAATACGTGGTTAATATTTTTTGGAAATCTATCTGACGGACTTATTAGTTTTTTTTTGTCCGATCCCCAAGTAGTTTGCACTTTTTGCTAACTCGCTGTCACATTTTTTTTAAAATGAATCCGTTTCATCAGAACAAAAATGTTATCTGTGGTCCGGTCGTTGGCGCGCTCTCTCTTGACATCTGTCAACTATCTTTAGGTCAAGCCGCGCTTGTCAAGGTTGGATCCCTATTACTTGTGATCTCAGCAGCTACCTTCTTTCTAGCATTTCCATTAATCGTATCTTTGGTTTTTTCTTACTCTTATTAGAAATCCACATTCGTATTCAAAACTTTTCTCACGACATTTTTCTCATCACATAATATGGATACAACGATAACCGATTACCCCACAACTTTGCAGTTCTGTGCCACTTGCCGACTTCCTCTTATGCACTCTTCCAATAAAAACAAAAAACAAACAACTTAATTCCATTCATAATTAACGATCTCCATAACTAACAAAACAAAAACAAACCACCTTCTTTCAAAGAAAAGCAATACAGCAACCGCAATTCTTTTAAAAGAATAGCGAAAATATATCTGTGAAAGTTTCAGCGGTATAAATATTTATAGACGGTCCCGACTCATAACGACTATTGTTTATTGGCCAGATAAGGCTAGTGATGTACCGGGAATGGACTGTGATTGTACCTGCGTAGGGATGTGAGAATATATTGTCTCTGAATATTTATGCGGTTGAGATCGGATATCGTAGTCATCGAAAAATTTCGGAGGCAATACAGTGGTTGGGTTTTTTTTTGCGCTAGAATTGTGTTGTCAAAAGTAATATTTGTGAAATCTTTTGTGGAAATTAAAGGGTCTTAGTCAAAATAGGTGGGTTGTAAGTCTATATAGTTTAATGTAACTAAAATCATAGCAGATAATAAGTACCTCCAATTCATAAATGAAGCCTAATTTTATTGACGTGATAACGTCTTATAATTCGATGGCCGGCTGCACGAACGAAAAAAGATGACGTCATACCGCGTTACCTCGCTTTGAGGCGTTCCATAGCAACGGCGTGTCAATTGTTTTGTTTTATTTTCTTTTCCATAGCAACGGCGTGTCAATTCATCATCATCATCAGCCTATTAATGTTCCCACTGCAGGGACTCAGGCCTCCTCTCTTTGAGGGGATGGGCTATAATCTACCACGCGGGCCCAGTGTGGATTGGTAGATGTCACATGTCTTCGAATTTTTTGGTTCTAAGACATGCCGGTTTCCTCACGATGTTTTCCTTCACCGTTTTGAGAGCAACGGTGATGAAATAAATTACACAAAGTAATGCGCCTGCCGGGGTTCGAACCCACGACCTACTGCTCGTAAGTCGGGGCCGCCACCACTGGGCCACCTTTATTTTCTTAGGACGTTGTCACGTTCAACTATCGTCAGTAAACCGATTTTACAGACAACCGATTTTTTTTATTATAGGCGGAAGTGAACTGTTCGGTGCGCTGCGCTCCGCACACGACGGGATAGTTTTCCTTAACTCCGAGTAAACCGTGGTTTTTCTCCCCTCCGCGACTCCTATTATTATTTTCGGACCCAGGTCTTATGACCAAAAAACACAGTTTTAAAATAAGTTTAATAATAATTTCATTTTAATTCCTATGAAAATGAACAGAACAGTGCAAAGTTTTAGAGGTTATTCCTCGGAGCTTGGTCTCTCCTCTGAGATTATTCATGATCTGTTCCCGCGGTTACCTCAGAGCCCGCACAAACTTTGTCTCTCAGCGAATGTGACACTAATTGGATACTATGTGATTAACTATTTTACTAACTCGCAATATAAAGGTTGCAGTCTCCCGGCTGGGGGTTGTTCGAAAGAGCTAAGAAGGAACATGGGTGGTTTTTAGTCAGTAGAAGTCTGACGACACTCCCTTCCGCATGCCCAGGGCGGGAGGGGTTATTTGATGACTTCACACTCGCCAAAAAAAATATGGGTGTATATTATTAGATACACCTCTGCTTAACATATTGGGGATCACAGACGTGATTTTATAATTATAATGTAAATGCTTAGCCACACTGGCAGCGCGGTGCGGGGAGCGGCGCGGGTGCGGAAACGCGCGCGATTGTGCCTGTCCGCAGTTGTCTGCGGCTTCCACAGGCGGCTTCGTTCCGAATGTTGTCGTGCCCAGTGTTTCATCATCATCATCATCATCAGCCTATAATGTTCCCACTGCAGGTACTCAGGGCTCCTCTCTAGGAGAGGGATGGGCTATAATCCACCACGCGGGCCCAGTGCGGATTGGCAGATGTCACGTCTTCGAATTTTTTGGTTCTAAGACATGCCGGTTTCCTCACGACGTTTTCCTTCACCGTTTTGAGAGAAGCGGTGATGAAATAAATTACACAAAGTAATGCGCCTGCCTGGGTTCGAACCCACGACCTACTGTTCGTAAGTCGGGGCCGAAACTACTGGGCCACCGCTGCTCTCGCAGTGCTGCTCGCCCAGTGTTTGTCAAAATATAATTTGGACGGGTCGCCTGTCGCCCGCGCACTCACTGCGGCCACTTGTATGAACGAGCTATGGCGCGAGTTGCCTCCTGAAGCCCGCGCCGCTTACCACGCCCGCGTGCCCACTATGGACGCTCAAATGAAGTTCATACGTTTGAGTACGTCGCGCCGCGCCTGCCCCGTGCCCGCGTTTGCAGTCTGGCCTCACACTAAAGGTGTGTATGTATGGTCAAAGACTTTTCAATCACTTTTCTTTTTTTCTTTTCTTTTCAACTTTATCATTAAAGTAATTGGTTCAAGGTTGATTCAGATTTACAGTTTTAGGTAGCTTGATGTACTAGCGTTTGTGCTTAAAACATTGACAAATAAACAGTGTCCACTTTAATTTCATTACCGAAAAGAAACAAAAACTTTCAAAGCTAGCCGCTAGCAGGACTTACTACAAACTTGTTCCTCCAGGCTCCTAAATCGTAATAATTGAACAGACAATACCTTATGAAAAGGTACAGTACTAAACTAGCCTGAAGTTAGACTCCGAATATTTTCGATCATAACTTTGTGGCCAGTAATTTGTGACAGTCGCCATTTTAGGTTTTCGGCTCTTAAATTCACAGGACTTTCCTATCGGTAATGGTGATTGCTTTTTTTGGAGTATTTTAGAGCTGAGTGCAGGATGCATAGGAATATACAGTGTGGTATTTAGAAAAACAGAAATTATAAAAAAATGCCATACGAAGAAATATGACAGATTGACGTTTCCAAAATAACGACATGCTTAAGAGGCATGACTGTACGGCATGATTCTGCAAGATTGATGCTACTATAATGAAATATAGATTTTGCCACATAAAGGTAGCCATTACACGCTAGGATGTACCGGACAGGGTTGTCTGTACAATTGAACTTTACATGTGAATAGCAGCGTGTATGTTGTATTGTATTGATCAAACAACAACTTTAGCTGAATTATATCATAAAGAAATTCGAGAGCTGAAATAAAGCCTATATTTTGGTGTATGGGAAATCATCAAATAACTCCTACCGTTCTGCAGAGAGGTAGGGAGTGTCAGACTTCTACTGACTAAAACCACCCTTGATTCTTATTAGCCCTTTGTGTCGAGGCCGCGGTATCTCTTTCGAAAAACTCACAGCCCCGACGGGCTGAAATCAAGCCTTCAGGGGGCTTTAAAGGCCGCTTCAGCACAATCATAATAGTATAATGTTGGCCCCGAAATCAGTTGTAATAAATCTTTTAAAGCACTACTTTAATCTTTTCTTTAATATCTTATAATAAGAACAAACTCAAAATATTCAAATACGCTATCTAATGTTGTCGGGCGGTTCAATTATATAAATTTAGTAGCCCCTTGGGTCCGCTGACGGCCGCTAGAAAGTCATAAATTTTTCATCCCTCCGCTATATGAGATAGGTAGAAAATCTATTAAGTTTTCCTATTTCTTTGTTATAATGAGGTGGGATTTTTTTATACCATTATTTAAGGTAACTATCCTTTGTGTTTTGGTGATGGTATGGGATTTTTCAAAGCTTGTTTTAATTAACTAAGTGTAGATCAAGATAATATTAGAGAGTTCACGATAGTTTTATGCATTTTTTTTCAGTATATTTATTTTTGAAATATTTTGTGACTACACATCACTTTCTTTTGGTTTATTATTTTCTAATTTAACTCAATTTGAATGTGTATTTAGCCTGGACAAGGCTGGCACAGAAACATGCAGTGTAGAATTTATTTTTTCTACGGGGATTGGAGACTATAATTAGCAGTGCCCCCAGTCTTTCAAGTCATAATGTACTGGGTTGCTTACACAAAGAGTCAGAATTAGACCAACTGCCTGTAGGTCGTACAAATTGTTCCGTACGAGGATCGAACCCACGACACGCGCCGTAGCAGCCAATCGCTTAACCAACCGAGCCACCATTTGTTACCAAAAAAGCTAAAATACTTCGATTTATAGTTGCCATTACTACAAGAATCCGAAACGGGGAATATTTGCTATAATATGAGAAAAAAGTAAGTAAGTTTGGCCTCTTTTGACTAATGACCGCACATTCGGGTCCAACGCATATTGCGCTGATGTGATGGAGAAAGGTGTGGAGTAGACTTGCGTTCGTAAGAATTGAGAAACGTGTTTTTCACATCCAATGGTTATTCTGAAAAGATCGCCTCCGCAATCAGACAGTGTGACAGTTTTTTCATATTCTCTTTATCGTTTTTCAGTTACTATTCCTTTATTTCAAGGTAAAATTATTTACATCCTCTTTACGGAGTGCTATGAAAAAATCTACGGCAAAATAAAACAAAAACCAGCAATGGATGTTGAAATACTTACATTTTTGCATTCCTTAAAATGGCTGATACAAGACCAAAGCAACAATTTTTACCCCAGTAACTTAGATTCTTATTCGCGGATACTATATACTAATCTACTATACTGATCTTAGTCGCGGTTTAACACATGCTCAAAAGATTTTTTTATTTTTTCTTCAGGTCAAGAGTAAGATATCGTCAACCCAACGAGCCTTAGAATGGCCCCGGTTTCTTTGACCTAACCTTGGCCACCACTCGGTCAAAACCTTGCTTCATCTTTCGACTCCATGCCATCTCCTATTCCATCGGAACATGTGTAAGCAGAATTTCGAGCCAGACGCGCTGTTTTCATTTTGATCAGTCATTCCATTTATCAATCTCTGTTATTGTCTTAAAAACCTTTTTCTGTTGGCTTGTAATAAGTGTTACTGTTATAACGAATGGGATTGATCTGGGGTGGTAACTTTCTTATTGGACTCATTTGTGAAGTATTGGTCTCTTTCTATATCAACTATAATTAATTTATATAAAGAGGTATAAGTTTTTTTTTTTTTACGCCGTTACCGCCTTGTTCTTTAGAAGTACTGATCCGACTCAAAAATTCTTTCCTATCATTAGAGGGTTGAAATTCTATGATCGAACAAAGCGTTATGCTTCCCCACATTTTGTTATGCAACCCGCCAATTTGTGTTTTTTTTGGCGAATTTTCTATTCTCTAATCATTATAATCTGGATATATACAAAGATCAAGTAAATCGGTTTCTTTAAGGCCACCCTAGGCCGCATCATCGCGTCACATCATGCGAGTTGCGGCGAAATACGTAGTAAGTATTATTTAGTATTATCTTTTATTTAGTATTATAAACCAGAAAAGGGAAGAAACAGAATAAGGGTGCTTAACCAGCCCTGCCTGTGGTCCGGAGCTCCTTGCCGAACCAAGTTGATGAGGAGGGTTTCACGAAGGTGGAAAGGAAGAAGAGGAGGCCCTGTTCTCGTAACCTGTGCGGTACCGCCCCGAGTGGACCCAACATATTGTTGCGTCCAGCTGTGCCTACGACGCAGCTGTACCTGTCTCGTCTGCATTACTCCACGACGGTTAAAGAAGTCGTGCAGTACTTGAAGGTGAAGACCAACTGGACTCTGAGGGTTGAAAGGTTGGAATCGCGCCACAACATCAACTTTAAGTCGTTCGTGGTACGGGTTCTAACCCAGCATCTACAGACCTGCATTCGAGGACTTTTGGCCGAAAGGTGTCTTATATCGACGTTTCCGGGGACGATTACGTGACACCTCGCAGTGTAACACGACGCCGTCAACGTTACGTGTGTAGTTATAGTTTTTAAGGTTTTTTATATGTATTAGTTTGTTGTTATTGTTTTATGTAATTTGTGTATTTTACCTATGGGCCTTAGAAGCCTGAAATAAATGTTTATTATTATTATAATGTAAAACAATATGCTCATAATATATTCTAGCACAAAAGAAACAGTTTTTCAAAGCCAACCCATTTTATACTCAAAACTAACAAAATAAAACACATTCTCTTTTAAAACCCGACCATATTTTAAAACGCCAACCATCAAATAGCCCGCTGTACAATTTTTATTGTTAAAAACAATATTAAAGTTGTTCCCAACAATAAATCATTCGTTGTACAGGTTGTACTGCATTTGTTTCGCAAATAATTGTGCTTTTGCAACAGTTTTTTGTGGTACTTTTTGCATACTGACGGTACAACCGTGTATGTTAATTTGTTGATTTATTGGAACATTTCATTTTACGTGTATTGTTTAGGAGGTGAAAATGGGTTCTGATGAGGTTTGGGAAAAATATCCCTTCCAGAGGGGCTCTTGGTTAGGACCCGTACTGAGTTTCTTCCGTACCTCGAGAAAAACAGGTTAAGCCGTTGGTCTTAGCTGTCATGGGCTGGACCTCTTTGGCGCAGCCGTGAGGCACACAGTGGCACGATTTGTTTAGTTTTAAGTCCTTTTATTTATTTATTTATTAAAACTTTATGCACAACAAAACGAACAAAGGCGGACTTAATGCCTTGGGCATTTTCTACCAGTCTACCTCTCTACAGGTAGCAGCGGGTGGCAGGTCAGTCTCTCTCTAGATATTATATGGAAATATTTGTACGCCATGTAATGGCAGGATATGCTGGAACCCATAACATAATGTAACACCTATTGTACCATATTCTTACAAATAAACATTTTTGAATTTGAATTTACCAGACCACCTTCCACCCCCTTCTTCCTACCCCCCCCCTTCCCCTTTCCCCTTCTCTTCCCTTCCCCTTTCCCTTTTCCCTTTTTCTTCTTCTTCTTCCTTTTCTTTTTCTTCCTTCCTTCCTTCCTTTCCTTCCAGTCTACCTAGTCCTTTTTCTATAAATATTTTTTTTTGTTTTGTTTTACATTGTGTACTTGCGGCATGTGCCAAATAAATGCATTTTCTTTCTTTCTTTCTTTCATGTCCGCCAGATCTTTGTCCGTCGTAACAGGTAGTCAGTAGCCCCGAAAGTCTGGCATTCAGTCTTTTTCTGTTGTGGAGGTTAGATAGGCAGACGCTCCACGTAAAATACTGGTATTCAGCTGCATCTGGGTTGGACTGGAAGCCGTCTTTAACTTAGATGGAAAAGGGTTAAGCAAATGATGATGCTCTTCCACCTTCTGCTATCATTGTCTGCGTAACTTTATTTCAATCTAACTATGTGTGTACATGAATTAGTGCATGTTTACGTAAGGGCGAGGCGCGCGCGGCGCGTGCAGCGTTTTTATTTCAAACACAAGGCAATGTATGAAAAAGTTAACGATTTCAATACTTGATTTTACGAGAAGCGATTTTTCACTCGTTTGTTTAAAATGCAGCGTTTGTTGCGGTGGACTCGTTTCTCAGTAAATTAATAAAAAAGCACGAAAAGAGCATTCTGCACGCGCCGCGCAACGCCCCGCGTCTCCGTAAACGAGCCCGGCACCCATAGAGTGAACGGTGTCTCCCAGAAGTGGCGACATTCAAAACATAATAATCGTAGTTATATATAGGTATTACACCGATACACTCATTCACTATCTTTTAAAATAACATAATATCACGTTTGTAATCCCCAAAATGGGCAAGCCTATTACCATCAAACGGACACAAATTTAAACTCCGTGACTGCTACTAAGAAATACCTGATGAAAAACCCAATAACACTTTAACCGACCCTGAAATCAAACCTAAGACCAGCTCAGCAGTCGCGCTTCCGACCACTAGACCAATAAAACCCTCATTATCACATCTAAATACTTACAGCTTAAACAGCTCACATAACAGCCCATGCCCATGATACAGCATTATCGCTGATAATTCTATCGGACGCATTAACCGCATCACGGTAGTCAGTTCGGCTAAATTTGATTTATATGCTCAAATTGCCAATGAACTGTGTTCGAGCATAGAGTAGTCATGGGCTTACAGATCGGGAATTTGATTTTGGTTAAATACTGGGTTTTTGCCTACAACCTCTTTATACCACGTTGTGAAGATCAGATGAGCAGTGGTTTTTTATAACATACTGGAGATAGAGTAGTCATGGGCTTACAGATCGGGAATTTGATTTTGGTTAAATACTGGGTTTTTGCCTACAACCTCTTTATACCACGTTGTGAAGATCAGATGAGCAGTGGTTTTTTATAACATACTAGAGATAGAGTAGTCATGGGCTTACAGATCGGGAATTTGATTTTGGTTAAATACTGGGTTTTTGCCTACAACCTCTTTATACCACGTTGTGAAGATCAGATGAGCAGTGGTTTTTTATAACATACTGGAGTACAGATTGACCCAAACAGACTTCTTAAGAGGATTGGGCAGATGATGGTTTACTTAAGAGATCCCAGAAAAATACGTTAAAACGTCAATAAGGGCCACAGTTGCGGTGTTTCAAGCTTACCTAGGAAAGAAGAGTAACCATATGTGTGTATTTTACAAGAACACATCTTTAAGATCTTTTTTTTTCTCAATCGATTTAGCTTGCCGTTATTTTACGCTTATTTTTAGTATAACATTTTGGCTTTTGGCTGAAATTATGACTAAACAAAATAGTGCACACGCACTCCAATCAATTATTATTATATTTAAATCATTCTCTAGCTAGGTACTAAATTTTAACCGTGTCCCACGTTACACTTTAAATCTACTCGAACTCTCGAACATACTCGCAATTTGCCAGCGGAGCCACTAAAATGTAGCCTAAGTGTCCGAGCATACTACATCACTAATTGATACTGAAACTTACGAGGCACGGTGGTAACGACATTTTAGGACCGTTAATGCACTTGCTGAGCAAATAGCTTCGACCTGTTTAGTAATTAATGAGCAGCTCGAGCCAAAAATAAACGGGAATTGCCGTTTGCACTTTGCTGGCTGAAAATGGCGTCATTTATTTAGGAGAGGTGACGATTTGTGCAGTCAACGTCAATTGAATTGTTTTAAATCGATTAATTATTGACTGATTTTTTTGTGTTTTCTAATCGACCGACTATACCTACTATAATAAAATTTGAGGCGGTAACGTAAGATTATAATATGATCGGACAAAAACATTGGTATATTATTATACTTAATAGTATAGATTTGTAAAAATAAAATAATCTGAGAAACAAAATATTGCAAAACATTGTCTAAATGACAATGTTTTGCAATATTTACCCTTCGTATGCCGAAACGCAGATCTACGCGAGACACAATCACTTTTTAATTGTGTCCATATACGCGGCATACGAAAGGTTAAAGTAGTAGACCACACAAAATCTTGTCATCATGAATCAATTTAATCAATCAGGTCAACAAAGGCCAGGAAGAAAAAAACTAAAGTACCTATTGAACCGATTCGACGAAATTTCTATGGAAATAGGAAAAAAAAACAAATCGTCGATTGGAGAGCGTCCTCCTTTTTTGAAGTCGGTTAAAAATTATACCATAACGTCCGCTGTTCCAAACTTAATCTATGGTTAAACAGTAAATCACATCAGAGCAATTTTGTCAGTTGCTGTAGTGCAAATCGTTTTGATATCACGCTACCATGCGTTTGGCATAAATGATGGTGGCTTTAAAGTTTCTGAAATTGGGCTATGAAGCTGTAGATGTTTTGTGAATGAATCCATTATTATGGATAGCATCAAGCGTCTTTCCTCTAACAGCTATGTAGAGGTGTACCATACCGTAGCACACCCCCACACTATACCCTTGTTTTTTGGAGGGTGGGAAATCATCGAGTGACTCCTTCTGCTCTGGGTAGAGCCCGGGAATCAAACCTAGAATCGCATAGTCAGTAGCAGCGCTATAAGCAAAATAACGAAGTATGAATAAACTCGTCAGTTTGCAAGCAAAAACGATGCATGTTTTCTATAATATTTTTTTCCTAGTTGGCTGTGTTCGACTCCTGGGAAAAAAGCCTTCCTCCACTTTTTCCTCTTGACTTCTTATGAACCCGTACGTCTTTCTTCCAGTTCTGATTAAACTATTCAAGATCGTCGTGCCAATCTACGTGGCTCACTACATTCGTCGTACGGTCTCATAGAATCAGTTTTGAGCACTTCATGTTAGTAAAATTCTCCATGTCCAAATGCAATGAAAGTATTGTGTCCACAAGCTCTTAAGGAATACTGAAATAAAATAATAAAAATAAAATAAAATGTGTTTATTTCAGACTCATGATCCATATTTTTGTTAGTAACAAATTATCATAAGACTAAGTTAGTGCAATTTCTGTATTAATATTAATAGTCCCGATGAATCTCATTAAAAATTAAAATAACTTGAGACTAAATTGAAATAGACAATTAAATGCAAATAAATAATAAATTGAATTAAAATAAAATCTGTCAAGTTACACAAACAAAATATAAAACGAAGAAATACAAAATATAATTGAAATAAAACGAAGAATAAAATAATAAAAAAAAAAATTAACATTAATTCATCAGGAGACGTGCAGCCTAATGAGCCTACCCACCACTGGCGATACTGGTCGATTAGCAATCATCCGTAGGATTCCGTTGCCACCACCTCGAATTCTGCGAATTAGTGAGGCTGACTTTTTCCGCATTATAGCATAAAAGTCATCCACCCTCGCGTCTGCAAACATGCCCGAAGCACTACAGAAACGAGGTAGCCGCACCAAAATCCTAAAGGCGTTGTTATATTGAACTCTGAGAGCATTGTAGGCCCGTTGCGTGTAGTTGGTCCATAGGGCGCTGGTGTAAAAGCTTTGGCAGTAGGCTCTAAACAATGTGACCTTTACCTGTGCTGTACACCGCGCAAACCTATGCACCAACATATTAGCTCGCACCGACAATGCTCTCCGTTCTCTCTCAATATCCGCGTCATCGTGTAGGGTTTCGGTCACAACATGCCCTAGATACCTAAACTGAGAGACACGACTCAAAGATACTCCGTTGAGATACACTGGAGGTATATGTTCAGGTTGTTTAATCTTACCTCTGATAAGCATATACTCACTCTTTCTATCGTTGTATTTTAAACCGTGACCCTCAGCATAGGCTTCACATATACCGAGCAGTTTCCGCAGGCCACCGACAGATGGACTCAGCAACACCATATCGTCCGCGTAACTGATATTATTTACGCACACGTTATCTATGTGACACCCGACATGGCTATTGCTGAGCTCATCAATCAGCTGATTGACGTACAGATTAAAAAGTCTTGGAGAGGTCAGCCCCCCCTGCCTCACACCGCAATCAAGTTTATATTCATCAGAATATGCGTTCCCCCACTTGACAAAGTTTTTCTGTTGGTTATACCAGAAAGAGAATACTTATATTAATGAGTTCAGTATTGAGTGAGTGAAATATTATAGTTGCCTCTCTTAGGGTTGAAGTCGGATCTAGGTGCTTCGCTTAGGCTTCTTTCACGGTAATTTTTTGATGCGTATGCGAAAACGGATTGTGTCAAGCAACACGAGGATGATTCAATAATTTACTTTGCGTGAGTACTATCGCCCCGCAAGTAAAAGTACCTACTGATTTTTACTTAATTTTATTATTTATGTATTGTGGGCCACCCATAGCACAGCATCATGCTGAGTGCTTTATAACCTTCTTAAGACAGTAACGACAAGCAAGCTGAAGTCGCGTAGTTGTGACGAGTCATTCTTTGCTTTGGTATAAATACATCTTCTTTTATATTTGCTTACCGCTTGAGCGCCTACCTTGTACTTCTTTATTCAAAGCTAAGCCACACTCACAACACGTAACTATAGGCTTCCCTGGGGCTGCCGTCATTACTAATACAGTAACCCCGCTGACGCAAGCCGTGACATCTAACCCGACTGGGGAGGGTTATGTATTTTACACTAGGTACTGACGTGTTCTTGAGTGGAGACCGCGAATCGGCAAGCGTAAGGTGGGACGCCCGCAGGCTCGGTGGAGCGATGATCTTCGCAGAGTGGCTGGTAACAACTGGATGAGAGTTGCCGAAAATCGAGTTGAGTGGCGTAAGATTAAAGAGGCCTATATCCAGCAGTGGATTGCAATAGGCTGATGATGATGATGACTGACGAGGATTCCCTCGCGACAAACATGTTTGTCCATTTGTGTCACTCTAGAAACCAAACGCGTGTGCCGATTTTGATGATTCCTACGTCAATCGATTTTTCTAATTTTTGCGGGTGTCGCTAAAATATTGTGAAAAGAAATTTAATTTTTATCACTTCACTACGTCATATTATAAAACTCAAAAACTACTGCACTGATTTTCATGTTGTTTTCACCAACAGTAGAGTGGTTCTCGAGGAACGTTTTAGTATATAACTTAACGCGGTCAAAGCCACGGGCATCAGCTAGTAATTTATAATTGGCAAAGTGACTGTAGCAGGAAAAATTGCTCACAGACCGACGGGGCTGAAAAGTTCCGGAGTGAAGGCCTTTATCTAGGTGAACCGATGACCTATAGTAAAAGTTGCGGCGATCCGGTGAATGTGAGTTGTGAGACGCACGGGACCGGTCAATGTGTCGTCACTTGGGGGTGGCCCATGTCCAGTGGTGGATGTCTTTAGACTGAAATGATGAAATGAAATCTCGAGAGAGGTATAGAGTGAACGGTTTTTTTTAAAGTTTTTATAATTACTTTCATGTCTAAGCTACTCGTCAATCGCAGAAAGCGAACAGTGTAGCATCTGCCTTATATACAAACAATATAAGAATAAAACCTCTCGTACGTCATCTAAGTATGTGAGTTTCAATATCTCGGAGTGCAGGGATACTTCTATACCGTAGGCATAAGGATGGCAATATAAGCAAAAAGAATGTTACAATACCGACTGTTTACTGCAGCTGCATTTTGTCTTGCGGTCAACGTAATAGAGTTCACAATCGGTTGAACGAACTGTAAAAACGGTTAACCTATAATTCTAATCTTATAGCAAATGAAGTATAGCTTCATTATTCTTAGGCTGAGATTCAGAGACGAGTCTAAGCTTGAACTTACACTTCCATCTGTCAAAATCAACGACTTACCCTTAAATTTGTATTCAGAGACGTTCGGAACACGTCTTAAACTTAGCGTGAACTAAGATAAGCCAAGTAGTCAATATCGACTACTTAAGACGGAACTAGCGCCACCAAGTGGGCTAAGGTGTAACTAATTTAAATTTTGTGTTTGTTACCTACGGCATCATCTTGGAGGAATCTGTAACGATGCTCTAATTGGTATTTTTAAATAAATAGGTAAATAAATGTTAAGCTATTCAAAAACAATGTTGTGCTTAATTTATTCCTCCCAGTAATTCATTAATAATTATGTAAAGAACAATAAACTTACTTCTTGGCATCTCGGCGAGTTATTATATGCCCTTGTTATTTCGGCCCACAGGATCGATTTCTTGCCCGTCGGGGCCGCGGATTTTTGTACTAGATTACGTGGCCTCGGCGCAAGGGCAAAGAAGGAACATGGGTTCGGTTTTTAGTCAGTAGAAGTCTGACACTCCCCTTCGCTCTGCCCAAGAGCGGGGGGGGGTCATTCGATGATTTTCCACCCACCAAAAAAAAAAAAGGATCGATTTCTTTTTATTGTAATCTGCGTCCATTTTCTTCGATTCCAATATCGCGGCATGTGGACCAATTAACTCTTTTAGAAATTCTTTTTCGTAAGATGAAAAGGGAGCCTTTCTAGCAGCCATGATACCGTATCTTCGCTCACTTGTCAAACTTTCATAACTCCCGCGGTTTACAAAGAGGTTGTAACATAAATAAATAGGTTTGTGTCTCAAATATTTTGTTTCACTCACTCCAATAGCATTTTGTATTTATTGCGATCCTGCTTTAATTTTTATTTACGCCTGGCTACACAGTTTCATAAAAACCGTAACTCACCGATGAACATTTTGCTTTTAAAAATGGCCATAGATAAGAGAGTGTAAGCTTAGCCAAGACCTTGCTAAGACCGACGTAAGTTTGACGGGGACTTGTCTCTGAATACAAATTTCTAAGATGCGCTTAGCCACGACTTGGCTTAGAGCGGTCTTCGCCCGTCTTATGTTCTTGTCTCTGAATCTCAGCCTTAGTACGCGTCGATTTACGCAATTTGTGTTAGACCATCAAGTAAATCTAAAAAGGTGCAAGTTGTTGTGCAGGATAGGCATGGTGGATGGATGGATAAATAGAAGAATGGATGGATGGTGGCGCGTATGGAAACTGCACACAGGTTGTTTTGTCAACTTTATCTGCACAAATTTGTCGTTCCAAAATAACAGCTTTTTACTAAATAACAGACTTTTCAGGCATTTCAAAGAATTGCTAGCAAGAAATAAAGGAGCTAGCCCTCAGCGCCAACCCTAATTTCATCTAATGTACCATAACCTCAGGCACAAGAGCTCTCTGGAAATAGAAATTCATGCAAAACTGATGCTGATTTTAAAAGCACCACAATATAACATGTCTGCTTTTACATTTATTGCTTTTTATGATAACTCAACATTATCATGCCGGTAACCCCCGAAAGGTTTCACAATCCATAGTGCTGATGGATGCATTACAGTAAAACTGTAACATTAAAAACTTGTAATAAAAAACGTCGTGTGAAAATGTTGGAACTTTGTCCTCCAATACATCCGTGACTAGAAGGTTTGTTTTTTTGTTTTTTTATTTTTTTATTTTTTTTAAACGTTGCCTCACACTAGGAATTTCTCCTGTATCGTGGGTGCGTTCACAAACATTTAAACTCACATACACAAATACCCAGACTCGGAACAACTATCTGTAGGTCTTACAAATATTTGTTCCGTGCGGGGATCGAACCCGCGACACGCAGCGCGGCAGTCTATTGCTTGAGCCACTGCGCCAAACGTGTCGTCGAGGTTCCCAGGTATTGGCCAAAACAAATAATGATCGAATTTATGGTGGGAACCAGTGCCCTTTTCGCATCTTTGACTTATGCTAGGCTAGAATAACCTTACCCCTCACCTCTTCATCATCTCCCTAGCCTTTTCCCAACTATATTGAGGTTCCAGTCTTACCTGATGCAGCTGAAAACCCCCCATCCACCGGCCAACCCAGGCAAACATGGCTTAACGTGAAGATCGACCAGAGCGACTCCAATTATTTAGCCACAAGCTCCTCCTATAGAGATTAACCTCTCCACTTATCGACGATTTATTAGCAAACACCACAGCACTTATATAAGACCTATAAACCAAAGTGAGGCCTTTTACAATCCAAGTGGGCACATTATGGTATCGTATCCTTAAATTAAAGTAAATAAATAAAGCTGTAATACCGCGACGCCCTTAATTTGTACCTGCTGTTGGCATTCTACGCAGATCTAAAACGTACTAGAAGGTTCTAGCTAGACCGAGCTGAGGGGCTTCTTCTTCTTAGCGTGTCGATGAAAATTTAAATTGAGTCGGCCAAAAAGTTGGCGACGAGTTTGGCACTTTCAGTAGCCTCCATCAGCTCCTGTGATGTGCCAAGTAACGGGACAGGCTGGACACGATATCAAGACAAGTGCCCCATAGTATATAGCTGAGGGGCTATGTAAAGTGGTAAGCAGCGATAAAGGTGATGAGGAAGACGAAAATGTATAGAACAGCAAAACAAGCTGTCGAAAAGTCTATTAAGTTGCTAGTTCGGAATAGGCTAGGCAGGTGATGGTGTCATCTGCCTAGCTTTTGCCCAACTATGTTGTGGTCAGCGTTTAGTCTAACCAGATGCAATTGAATATATGTAATTTATATGTTACAAGTTCAGGTAGAATTAAAAACTAAAAAAGCAAAATACAAGCACTTTGGAAGCAGGCGGGACCCATTTGAATTAAAATCATGATATATTGGAATGCGCTTTCTAGTTTAGTAATGTAAAAGATTTCGCAGACAATTTAAATGTTCTTATCATAATATAACGATTTAACAGTCTGGCCATGGGTATTATTAAACGGTTTTATTTAGCTCACCCAGTTTGTTTTATTATTTATTCTTGGATCAAATTTAGTAATTCAAATTTCACCCACTTCCAGTCAACCGATTAATCTGAAATTTTGTATACACATTGGATTTTGGTGACAATACAATTATGTTTATTCATTATCATTATAAATTCAAGATGGCCGCCGCTACAAAATGGCGGATAATTTATGTTTTATTAATCCCATCAATATGGGTATCAAATGAAAGGGCTCAACAAGTAGAATACAATATACTATAAAAAATTGAAATCCAAGATGGCGGCCGCTACAAAATGGCGGATAATTTATTTATGTTTTATTAATCCCATCAATATGGGTATCAAATGAAAGGGCTCAACAAGCAGAATACAATATACTATAAAAAATTGAAATCCAAGATGGCGGCCGCTACATAATGGCGGATAACGTAGGTTTTATCAATCCCATCAATATGGGTATCAAATGAAAGGGCTCAACAAGCAGAATACAATATACTATAAAAAATGTAAATACAAGATGGCGGCCGCTACAAAATGGCGGATAACGTAGGTTTTATCGATCCCATCAATATGGGTATCAAATGAAAGTGCTCAACCAGTATAATACAATATACTATTTAAAATTAAAATCCAAGATGGCGGCCCCTTTAAACAGAATGCGAAATAAAAACTAAAAACTAGAAAATAAAAAATAGGTAAAAAAACTTTTTAAGTTAAACGGTTTTATGTTAAACATACATTGCAATGTTTAAGATAAATGTACTAAAAACCAAAAAATAATAAAATAGAAAACCGTGGGGCACGTCAATTGTCTACAATCGTTGATTAAAATCATAATAATAATAA
This sequence comes from Diarsia mendica, assembly GCA_949316265.1. NCBI lineage: Eukaryota > Metazoa > Arthropoda > Insecta > Lepidoptera > Noctuidae > Diarsia > Diarsia mendica. Next base: position 18,661,828 of record OX438903.1, on the reverse strand, counting down.
TTAAGTCGATAATTTGTAGACAATTGACGTGCCCCACGGTTTTCTATTTTATTATTTTTTGGTTTTTAGTACATTTATCTTAAACATTGCAATGTATGTTTAACATAAAACCGTTTAACTTAAAAAGTTTTTTTACCTATTTTTTGTTTATTTTTTCATTATCTTCAGGTGTGGCTTATAGTAAATCACTTTTGACGGATTTAAATAAGCTGCAAGTTTTTTAATTTAGCTTTTTGTTCACTCTCTTTGAACATATTATTATGGTTTGGCAGCCGATGTTTACACAGATCATAATTTGATCAGCTTGTTTTTAACCGACTTCTAAAAAAAGAAGGAGGTTCTCAATTCGGATGTTTGTTTTTTTTTTATGTTTGTTCGGGCATAACTCCGTCACTTGCTAACCGATTTGAAAAATTCTTTTTTTGTTGGAAAGGGTATACTTCCCAAATGGTCCCATAATTTTTTTTATCGAAATCGGACAAGCGGTTTTTGAAAAATCAACAAAACTCAAAAAAAATACTACATTGTCCACATTATGACCCATTTGTGAATCACTAAAAAGTGAAAAATAAAAACTTTTTAACAAAAAATAAAACCGACTTCAAAAAAAAAAACAGATAGGTAAGTCAAAAATAAATCAGTTTCTGAAGTCGGTGGCAAAAAAATGAAATGAAACAAACAAAAGTCACCGACTTCAGAAACTGATTTATTTTTGACTTTTCTGTTTTTTTTTTGAAGTCGGTTTTATTTTTTGTTAAAAAGTTTTTTTTTACCAAGCCATGCGACTAACGCAATTCTCACCTAGACTTTCACAAGTTAGTAGTTAGTTATGTTTTAATTTTTCAGTATTTCCAGTTGTTCTCAATTAAGTCAGATTAAATATAAAGGCACTGTCTGTTCTAGTAACTCAAGACACAATACATTTACCGCGGAACAATTCGCCATGGTCGTAAATCGCCATAATTGGAGGGTACCGTAGACGTAACCAGTATACACCTTACATTTGAGTGAGGAATACTGTCATCTTGCTCACTCCTACTAAAACTTGGCAGTAGGAAAGAGATGGAAGATGCCAAGTTGAATAAAACAAGACGGTCATTTGCAATCATTGACGTCAATTGAAGTCAGGAATTGATGAGAGTTGGGTAAGATTCAGGAGCTGAAGTCAGATAATGGATGTAGGGGCTTAAGATAAAGGGTAAGGTCAAATGTGTTTTGTTGTGGTTTTATTATGACTTTGCTTAAAGAATCCGCATTGCTATTTAAAGTGGCAATCGTGTCAGTATATTACTTTACTTTTTAAATGTTAGGAAAGCTAGTTTGTAAACTAGCAACATTAGAATAACAGTAATTAATAGCTGAATTTCTAATTACAAGCTTCCACAAATAAATACAAAATTAGTTAATTTAATTTAATTCTAAGCAAACATGGACACTGAACCGCACGTTTAGCACCGTGGCTGAGCGATTGACTATACCATTCGTGTCGCGAGTTCAAACCCCGCACAGAGAAAATATTTGTTTGACCTACGAATAGTTGTTCCGGGTGTGGTTTTTTATCTGTGTGAGTTTATTTGTTTCTAAACGCATCCACGATACTGGGGAAATTCCTAGTGTGCGCCAACGTTTTTTAATTTGACTTTGGTAATAATTCTCTTACTGTGCTAGCATTGGTGCAGAATACTCGAAATTTTGCTAAAACTATGACTGGCACTCAGAAAGTATGCATTCCGCCTGAAGTGGTTGCTGTCACAGCCCCATCTGTATCTGTGTGTGTATTATAGCCACTTTTCCCGTTGCAAACGATGCATATTTTTTTATGCCCTTTTAAATTCTTCCCCCCGTAGATGATGTCTATTACCCCAGTTGCAATGGGGGTTCCATAAAGTTATGTTTTGATTTAAAAAAGTATCCATGGTGTCTCATGCCCATTCTTCTTTAAAGAGATCTACGCTTTGAAAGGGGCAACTTCAGTACTTTCAAAGTTATAACGCCTTGTGATTGTGTTGTAAATTCTGCGCTTTCTTTGTTTTCAGACATTTAAAAGTGAAATAAATGGTTTGAGTTTGTTGCTACCATAACAGTCTATAGAACATAAAATCCTGTTTTTTTTCCCTTTTGACCAGAAAACAAGAAAGTAAATGGGCTATAATAAAAACTGAAAAGATGCAATCATAAGACGGGGATGTTCATTGTTAGATAAGCTGCCTTTTCCGTGATTTTGGGCCATGAGGGGAAAGTAGTACCTAATAGTGTTTTGCGTATTTTTTTCCTTGTATCCTGTTTTTAAGTCCAACGTATTTTTGTTTTCACATGACATCATGCCTGAAATAATCGAAAGGTTAGGTGGAGGCGTATCTAAAAGATCACCTATGTTCTTGCCAGCTATGTTTAGGTAGAGAAAAAGGAAGCAAGGAAGGAGCAAAATGTGGGTATAGCGGGCATAGGGTAGGTTATACGAGCAAGACCGAAGCTGCGGCACTCACACGAAGAAACGCCAGCGAATTGCATCACCCGAGGACTCCAACAATACCTTAAATCAGAACTACCTCCGTATTAACGTAATGAAACACGTTATTATCCAACGAAGATAATTCAGGCTTAAACTGCGCCATAACAGTAAACCAGTAGATAGATGCTCTTAAGTATTGATGCCCAATAGTTAAAATAATATTATATTTGCAACCAAGAATTTACAGAACTCTAATAATTAAATAAAAAGTGTAGTACAAGTATCAAAAAGAGAAGACGTAATAGTGCATAAACAAATTCGTCCACATCGTTGTCAACAGGAAAAGTACACACAGTACAGTAGAAAAGTACCCCGAAGGCTATGCAGTATTGTCACGTTGGATGATTTAAAATTAATTACTTTCCCTGGATTTGTAAAGCTCTTTAGTTCACAATTATAATTTGGCTCATTTTCTTTTATATTATGTTAATAATCGAACGCGTTCATTAGTCAATATTTATCACAGAGCAGAGCACGCAAGGCGACTTGCAAAGCTACGTTACTCACACAAAGACCAAAAAACAAAACCAGCAATACGCGTGCGAGTTGCATCACCCGAGGACGTGAACATTACCTTAAATCAGAACTACCCACGTAATTAAACATGTTATTATCCAACGAAGATAACTAGGCTTATATCGCGCCATAACAGTAAACCAGTAGATGCTAATAACTATTGATGCCTAATCTAAAATTAATTAATTCGCGCCTGGATTTGTAAGGATTATCCCGCGATGTGGCTTTAGTTTAGAATTACATTTTGGGACTAATTTTTGGGTCTGGTTTTTGGGCTGAAGTATTGAGTGTGAATTCATAAGATTGGCGGCGGACTATAATTTAATTAGTTATGCTTTTTAGCTGTTTATTAGATTAATAAAACTTATTAGGCCCTAATTATAATAATATTGTAGATCGTTTTAAAAATTCTTTGAATAAACTTTGCTAGACTTAGTAAGCCATAATAAATATTATATGTCTATAAATTCATGGTCTATATTTTTCATTCTAAAATTTTATGTTAATTTTAATAAATATAATACTAGGTATTGCTTGTGACTTTCGTCCGTATTAATTATTATAAAAATGTTTATAATAATTAATTTCTCAATTAAGTACAAAAGTTTTAGTGCTACGAGTATAAATCAGGAGAACCATTTTCAGGATTTATACGGAATAAAAGACAGACAGACTTCAATTAAAAACAATGGTATTTTTTTTTCATTTTTTTTTTTCATTTATTTACCATTTACAAAAAATTATTACATTTGTTTACGCAGAATAGCATTACTAAACCACTGAGGTTTGTACTTAATGCTACATGTAATTCTACATCGAAGTAAAAAACAAAAACAGGGTACACAATAAACACAACATAATATTTCGAAACTTGGTAACTTCATCATAAGTGCTATACTAACTAAACACATTAAGCATTCAATGTGTTGTAACTTGTAGGTAGTAGGACTTAAGTTTTAATTTAATATTTCTTGGCGTAATGTCACTGCGCAAATCGGAAGGTAGGTTGTTGATTAACCGAGGAACTAAGTAAGAAGATGTCCGCTCGCCGTAGGTGTTGTTTGCAGGAACCGTGCGTAACATGTTACGTGCGGGGCGGCCCGCGTGAATACAGGATGTTGAACTTTTTGTTCTAAGTGACCGTTGAAATATTGTTCTTTTAGCAATTGATATTAAAATTGTGTATGTACAGGTAATGTTTTACAGTGATAAAATAGTTGATGCTCATTGTTTTGAAATTGGTCTTTAATTTTTTTAGATACAATATTCTTTAGTATTCTTAGCTGGAGTATATAATATATGTCGCAGATTCAACACCGAGGCACAATATTTAGAGTTGACAATTTAGAATAACGCCATCTATCATCGTTTTTCGGATCTATCATCGTTAAAGTCGGAAACGTCAAGCAGTGAGCTTGGGTGAGGTCGATGCAGAGCGTGGCAGGTCTGGTTTGACAGTTTTCGGTTGACAGATGACAGCTGTCAGTTGTCATATGTCAAATGTCAGTTGTGAGTGGTCGGTTGACGTTGACGTTAGACGTATTTGACTTGAGGGACGTTACTTTTTGGTGAGACAGGAGCGCGAACGGTTGTACGGCCAGCCTGTATCGAACTGACCGCGTTTCCGTACTTTAATCCATTTCTATCGGCTTGATCATTTGAGATTTTGTTAATTTGTTATCGGAAGTAAATAAATAGGCGGTTGTAATCAGTGTTGAGACTATTATTTTGTACCTCCGCCATGCTGAACTTGGAATCTGACAACGATGTACCCGAAATAGTTGACCTACCGTCGTCATCAGAAGTGCGATGTAACTCTAACGCCTACATAGTGACAGTGCTAGACCGGAAAAGTGTAAAGACAATGCGCGTGCGTCTGAAAGTGACATAGAAACGGAAATGTGGTGTTTTATGTTCGAGCAGCTAAACAAAAACTTTATGGCTATTGTGCAAGCAATGAAGACACCTTTTGCGAGTACGGATATTCGCCTACCGCCTTTTGACTCTGAAAAACGAAATATTATCCCGCGTGCTTCGTTGGCAACAGCCGACATGTATGTTATCGATCCGATATGGGAGAAACGGGACGAACGGGAGTCACACATCCACTGTAGGTGCGTCGTAAGTCGGCACCTCCGTCGCTGGTTGTCCTCCGCTGGGCCTCCTCCGGGTAACCGTTGGTCTCACCTGGTGGGGATGGACCGCCGGGGTGCTGTGAAGACAGCAGCGCCGTGAAACCGGCGCTGTGGCGTGCCTACAGGGGACGCAGCGAATTCCACGAGACTCATGGGAGAAGTTTCGTCATGGCGGTCGTCCATATCTTGTCCTGGGATGAAATGGAGCGATTTTAAGGAGCTGTTTATAGTCTGGAGCGGCCCGTGATGACGATCGCGAAGACCCTGATGCGACATCAGAACCGGGATTCACTCGAGCTGAAGAAAATACGAAGAATGGTGCGATGACGTCACGGTGCGCTGAGAATTTACTTCGGCAGCGGCGCCGGCGGCGCGGCGGCGGGACGCGGCTTGGCGGCGCGTGGTTGGCAGCGCGGCGGCGCGGCAGGCTGACCAAGCAGTGCCTGCAGCAGAGGCAAATAGCGAGCGACGTGTTGAAGTTTGCTATGTGAGCAATCCCAGCAGTGTGCTGATGAATATCTGGTGAGTCGTATCCATTTTACTATGATTCTGGTGCCGAATGCTCTCTGATCAAAAATGTTTCGTTACAGTTCAGTGGCAAGCGTGTAAATAACATTGTAAATTGACCCGGGATAGGTCATGATAGTTTGTACTTCACAATTATTTACTGAGGTTATGATTATCGATTTACTATTAGAGATTTTATTTCATGTTGTACCGGATAGTTGTTTTAAAAAAATGATATTTTAATTGGCGTTGAGATTTTACAACAAGGATTTAATGTTAGTTAGACGTGTGATAGTGTTGTTTTTGTGTCGTGAAAAGGTTGTTAGGTTATGTGATGTTTCAAATAAGCTCAAGAATGCTTCTAATATTCAAATTGATTTCAATACAGTTGATACAGATGTTCCGTTAGAATTTCGTTCCCAATTAATTAATCTATTGACAGCATATTCATCTTTGTTTACTAGTGATTTCTAGATCCCATATTACAACAAGACTAGTTGAATACTAAGTGGTCAACTTAACATTTAAAGTACCTAGCATAGTAAGAGTTTTCTTATAACCTGTAACGTTACAGGAAAAATAAAGTTACATGTTGAACAACCCTACTTTAAAAATTATTTTGATAAAAGCTCGAAATGATTATCTTGATGGTGTTGTGCATGTAACCGGATGGAGGTTACATGTGGAGGTGACCGGATAGAGGTTGCCTGTTGTGTATGTAACCGGATGGAGGTTACATGTGAAGGTGACCGGATAGAGGTTGCCTGTTGTGTATGTAACCGGATGGAGGTTACATGTGAAGGTGACCGGATAGAGGTTGCCTGTTGTGTATGTAACCGGATGGAGGTTACGTGTTGATGACCGGATGGAGGTCGATTGGTTTGATGCTTATAACCGGATGGAGGTTATAAGTGTGATGATGAAGACCGGATGGAGGTCGATTGTTTTGATGCTTATGGCCGGATGGAGGCTATAAGTGTGATGATGAAAACCGGAAAGAGGTCACAGTATGAGCACTGCAATATTTTAATGAGTTTCCTATTATTTGAATGAGTATGGGTGTTGTTCGACATGTCAGCTTTGAGAAAAAGATTTTGTTATGATTTTCATTAGAACCTGTAATGATTTTGATCAGAATACCTTTTATTCCCCACCCACTTGGGCCAGGAATGGCCGAACGACTGGTGGCAGACTTCTGTAAGGCCAACGGTACAAATTTTGACTTCTGTTGAGACCGATTGAATTGTTTTAGAAATTCAATTTCACGTTTTACCCGACAATTATTTGAGATTAGTTTCGGTTCATAATGTCATCAAATGAGATACGATTTGAGAAAATACGGTCAATTGAGGCATGTGACGCAATTGCTGACTGTAAATTTGACTTTGACTTGATAGGCACTGACAAAACGAGATCGGGTGATGATGAAGGGGTCAGACCTTAAGTGAGAGGTAAAAGATGCAAATGTAGTATGTAAGTGACTCAGAATGCATACATGGCAATGCTGTTCGTTGCTGCACGCGTGTAAGTGTTTACTTGAGGGCTGTGACCAACGTCCAGCATGGCAATGTAGCTAAAGGTGCTAAATAAAGGCAATGTATTGAGTTGAGTTGATTTTGGGTACCGGATGGAGGTCCCATGGTTGCCGGATGGAGGCAATGAGATGTGTTGAGGTTGGGTACCGAATGGAGGTCCCATGGTTGCCTGTTTGTACCGAGCAGAGCGTTGCATACTGGATTTGATCGGATACTGGATTTGATCGGATACTAGATTTGGTCGAAAGTTGATGATTCTTGAAGAATGTTGATTTCAATGTTGAGATTTTCTTTATGAGATTTGATGAGATTATGGATCAGAACAAAATTTTGTTTGGAATTGTGTGTGTGTGTTAATACTCCGACGTCTTGGTCAGGGAGGCCGAGTAAGGGACGATTTACTTTCCGTGAATTCTTGTTGCAGATACCTCACACGAGGACGTGTGAAATGTCAAGATGGCCGTGTCGCAGATTCAACACCGAGGCACAATATTTAGAGTTGACAATTTAGAATAACGCCATCTATCATCGTTTTTCGGATCTATCATCGTTAAAGTCGGAAACGTCAAGCAGTGAGCTTGGGTGAGGTCGATGCAGAGCGTGGCAGGTCTGGTTTGACAGTTTTCGGTTGACAGATGACAGCTGTCAGTTGTCATATGTCAAATGTCAGTTGTGAGTGGTCGGTTGACGTTGACGTTAGACGTATTTGACTTGAGGGACGTTACTTTTTGGTGAGACAGGAGCGCGAACGGTTGTACGGCCAGCCTGTATCGAACTGACCGCGTTTCCGTACTTTAATCCATTTCTATCGGCTTGATCATTTGAGATTTTGTTAATTTGTTATCGGAAGTAAATAAATAGGCGGTTGTAATCAGTGTTGAGACTATTATTTTGTACCTCCGCCATGCTGAACTTGGAATCTGACAACGATGTACCCGAAATAGTTGACCTACCGTCGTCATATATATTTTACTGAGATAAGATTTGAATGTTCGACCGTAGGTACTGAGTCCATATTGAATGTATGATTCTGCTAATGAGTTGTATACCTAACATAAGTTTTACTTTAAAGGGAATGCGGTTCTTCAGAATTATAATATTAGCTAAAAATTGTCTTAGCTTATTACAAACATGCTCTATATGTTTACTCCAGCCGAATTTGTTATCGATGACTAGCCCCAGATACTTTTGAGAATCTACTTCTTCTATACGAGGGCAGCTACATTTCGAATTATTTAAGTTATGCAAGCAGCTGTGGCTATTTGATATAAGTACTTACCGTATTTACTTCCATAAGCATTCAATCTAAATGGGTTAATTTGAAATTACAAGCAGACACTACAATTACATTTACGAGTACATATAACACTATATTACGCCCGTATTTCCCCGGTTATGCAGATGTGTAATTATACTACACACATCTTTCTCTAACTAAGTCAAAGTCTTATGTAATTGATAGCAATCAGCAAACGGGCACGAATCCAAACTCCTGGAAGCTACTGAGATATGCCTTATAAAAATTATACGACAAAAACAAAACACAAAAAAGTGAAAAATAAAAAATCAACTTCTGAAGTCGGTGACTTTTGTTTGTTTGATTTCATGTTTTTGCCACCGACTTTTGAATCTGATTTTTTATTTTTCACTTTTTTGTGTTTTATTTTTAAATTTGTCGAAGTCGGTTTTATTTTTTGTAAAAAAGTTTTTATTTTTCACTTTTTAGTGGTTCACATGTGCATGTTCACATGTACCCCTTCACAACGTACCGGCGTGATGTTATGTTATGAACTGGTGTAAACAATAGACAGTCATGAGATTTCAGCAATCCCAGTCCATTTGCTATCATTAATTGAGGAGTTCCGTTGCCAATCTCCGAAGTTCTTCATCAAATCTTCACCAAATAGTTTTTATAACCTTTGTAGTGAGTACAGGCGTGATATTATGTTGTGTGATGGCGTAAAAAATGCTTAGATATGCTATAGCAACAATCGCGGTTAATCTGCTGTTATTTATTGAAGAGTTCCCCCGATTTCTACAAGATCCCATCATCAGATATTGAAATTGTGACAATGGGACCACACGGGAAGCACCAGCTTTCAAATGAAAAAAGAATCATGAAAATCAGTTCACCCAGTCGCAAGTTATGAGCTAACAAACATAAAAAAAAAAAAAAACAGTTTCATTGATAACCTCCTCCTTTTTTTGAAGTCGGTTAAAAACTAATAATAGGTACTATGCACAAAATGTGATGATGCGAAGGAATGAGGAAAATCTTAAGTATGAATGTAGATGGCTACAGGAGTAGAGGAAGACCAAAGAAAAGGTGGATGGATTATGTAAAGGATGATGACTGTGGCTAGAAAGGAGGTGACTGCTGAGATGACGAGTTATAGAGAAGTATGGAAAGAAGAAAACATGTTACACTGACCCCAAATAAATTGGGATAAGGGCAGGCGAATGATGACTATGCACAATCTACGAATCAAACCGATTGCTCATAAATCAACGAGACGTTTTGCGTCCATTTTCACAAAACAAACACGTTCAACTTAACATCAACGTATTGCAAATTGACTCAACCCCCCCACTGCGACCAGAAACAAAAAAAAAAACAAAAATCAGCAATTTACCTAAACGGTACCACTAATGTTGCCATTCCCGAGAAAGAAAACAAAACTAGAAGACAAGATTGCGATCCCGCAATCTTGCTCAATGCAGACAATATTCCCGCCATAAAAACCGGTTTAAAAGAAAAACTGTTAAAGAGAATCAGCAAAATCTAACCGATAAACAGAAAAGAAACGTCTTAAAGATATTTATCGGTAAAATATTCGTCCCACAAACCACTAGCTTGGGTGGAAGCTCATAAAATCCGTAAAGTCGTGGATACACGAGCCTGTGTTACGCTAGAATAGTATATGGTACTATATACGCCAGAGAAGCGAGGTTAGCGATGCAGGATAGTAAATATTGTAGTAGTAAGATAGTAGTTTATGCGTGGCTTAATAAAAATGTACGGATATTATTATATATTAAATTCTCTCGCTACTTTTATGTTTTGTATTGAAGTGTTAATATCTGGCGTTTTGCCATACGTGGCGGATCTTGAATGTGCGTCCGTGAAACTCAGATTGTGTTATGTTTTTTGCAAAGTTTCAGAAGTATAATCATTAAAAACAGAACAGATTTTCATCTTCACTTAAAGTTCAATACCGAATGGGATTAAAATGAAGTTATAGCCATATAACATACAACGGACACTGACCTGAAAATTGCAAAATACGTAAGAAAATTTGATTTTCGCGGACTACCCTTGCGCTATCACTTAAAAGTTATACCTAAAAGCCTTACATACCCGCAAAATAACCGGCACACCCTTGTAACCGAAGCCCGGAACAGATGCAATCTAAAGAAAAGCTTGCAAACGAACAATTCTTCCTATACATTCCGAACCATGTTGACTTTCCTCTCGTGTAACCCCAGCTCAAGAACGAGTGCTATTGTTTCCCGTAGCGTTCCAGCTCCGTGTACAGAACTTTACATAATCAGATGGCATCGACAAACGTTTTTGAATAGCATTGGAAGGGTTGACTATGACTGCGAGTTTTGAATTTTTTTGCCGTTTGCGTAAAGTTGTTTTGTTTTTGGAATAGAACCAGCATGGAGGTAGGACTAATTGTGTTGATTTAAAAAAAAATTGTGGTGAAATAGCAACGATTCCCATCGTCCACTACTGGCTTGTCCACCAGTGGTGGACAGTGATAGCACTTTTTTTTGAAGCGGCAAATTTTCGATGCACTAAGAATACTGCATTGGCATTTCTCTAGTAAATTGAATTCGGGTTTTCCATAATGAATTTCTCAATCAGCCTAGAGTCTGATTTATGCCAGATCGATGACAATGCATGGGCTACACGTAGTACACCGAGGGAAGTACTCAGTACAAGCTTACTATAATTTCGCGTCGAGCACTAGTTGCTCGGCACTTTGCTGAACTGGTGAGATACACTCTCTTTCGTGTTTAGTTCTTAGTTTTTTTTTATTATTATAGCTAGCCTATGTTGTCCCACTGCTGAGCAAAGGCCTCCCTCCATTCCTTCCAACGGTCGCGATTCTGTACAACTTCTTTCCATTTTTTTATTATTATTTTCTATTTTGTGTGCACTTGTGGCATGTGCCAAATAAATCATGTTTTCTTTCTATAAATTGCGAGCAAAGGTTACTTCGTAACCCGTCGGGGCCGCGGATTTTTGTACTAGATGACGTGGCCTCGGGCAAGGGCAAAGAAGGAACATGGGTTCGGTTTTTAGTCAGTAGAAGTCTGACACTCCCCTTCGCTCTGCCCAAGAGCGGGGGGGGGGGGGGGGGGGGTCATTCGATGATTTTCCACCCACCGAAAAAAAAAAAAGTTCGTTGTTACCTTTTTTTTTTTTGGACAGGTTCACCATTATTTGACCTCCACAAAAAGCTTCTGTGACTTTTTTCAGGTTACCAATATCTTTTCATAAATACAACGAAGCAATAAATACATATGATACACGGCCAATGCCCGAATAGTAAATATCGTAAAATTAACTAAATCCAATACAAATTCATTCGCGTGAAATTAAACAACAGCGGGCAACGGCTAGTTTCAATTAAATAAACTTTCACCAGCATTCTAAAATCTCATTACAGTCGAATCCATACAACTAAACCAAAGTCCAATAACTTAAAATTCATGAAGCCATAAATTGGCCAGTTAAGTGAATCTCAATCTACCTGCTTAGTGCTTAAGTTCGAGTTTAGGACTTATGAGCGAAATGCGATTTGCAAAGCTTATGAATGCTGCCAAGTTTCTCTGTAAGTTATTTCTGAGTTGGATTTTCGTGTGAAGTATGACTGGTGCTTGCTATAATTGTGATTTTAGATTTCCGTTGGTTGTGTGTGATACTGATACATCTATCTATATAAATAAAAAAAAAACACAAAAAAGTTAAAAATAAACTTCAGAAGAAAAACCAGTCTCTGAAGTCGGTGACTTTTGTTTGTTTGATTTCATTTTTTTGCCACCGACTTCAGAGACTGGTTTTTCTTCTGAAGTTTATTTTTCACTTTTTTGTGTTTTTTTTTTTTGAAGTCGGTTTTATTTTTTTGTTAAAAAGTTTTTATTTTTCACTTTTAAGTGGTTCACATGTTCATGGGTCAATGTGGACAATGTAGTTTTTTTTTTGAGTTTTGTTGATTTTTCAAAAACCGCTTGTCCGATTTCGAAAAAAAAAATATGGGACCATTTCGGAAGTATACCCTTTCCAACAAAGAAAGAATTTTTCAAATCGGTTAGCAAGTGACGGAGTTATGCCCGAACAAACATATAAAAAAAAAAAAAAAAAAAAAAAACAAACATCCGAATTGAGAACCTCCTTCTTTTTTAGAAGTCGGTTAAAAAGAGAAGTCCTGACTGACTGACTCATCAACGCCCAGCCCAAACCCTCGGACCTAGAAAGCTGAAATTTTACAGAGGTTCCCTTTAAAATGTAGACAAGGATCAAGGAAGGATTTTTCGAAATTTAACCCCTAAGAGAGTTAAATAGGGGATGAAAATTTGTAAGGAAAATCGTAATTTTTCGCGGGCGAAGCCGCTGGCAAAAGCTAGTAGGTAAAGGATAAACGTTATTTATTTTTAAACGGTTTTATTTAGCTCACCCCGTTTGTTTTTTTCTTGGTTCAAATTTAGTAATTCAAATTTCACCCACTTCCAGTCAACCGATTAATCTGAAATTTTGTACACACATTGGATTTTGGTGACAATACAATTATGTTTATTCATTATCATTATAAATTCAAGATGGCCGCCGCTACAAAATGGCGGATAATTTATGTTTTATTAATCCCATCAATATGGGTATCAAATGAAAGGGCTCAACAAGTAGAATACAATATACTATAAAAAATTGAAATCCAAGATGGCGGCCGCTACAAAATGGCGGATAATTTATTTATGTTTTATTAATCCCATCAATATGGGTATCAAATGAAAGGGCTCAACAAGCAGAATACAATATACTATAAAAAATTGAAATCCAAGATGGCGGCCGCTACAAAATGGCGGATAACGTAGGTTTTATCAATCCCATCAATATGGGTATCAAATGAAAGGGCTCAACAAGCAGAATACAATATACTATAAAAAATTGAAATCCAAGATGGCGGCCGCTACAAAATGGCGGATAATTTATTTATGTTTTATTAATCCCATCAATATGGGTATCAAATGAAAGGGCTCAACAAGCAGAATACAATATACTATAAAAAATTGAAATCCAAGATGGCGGCCGCTACAAAATGGCGGATAACGTAGGTTTTATCAATCCCATCAATATGGGTATCAAATGAAAGGGCTCAACAAGCAGAATACAATATACTATATAAAATTAAAATCCAAGATGGCGGCCCCTTTAAACAGAATGCGAAATAAAAACTAAAAACTAGAAAATAAAAAATAGGTAAAAAAACTTTTTAAGTTAAACGGTTTTATGTTAAACATACATTGCAATGTTTAAGATAAATGTACTAAAAACCAAAAAATAATAAAATAGAAAACCGTGGGGCACGTCAATTGTCTACAATCGTTGATTAAAATCATAATAATAATAATTAAGTCAATAATTTGTAGACAATTGACGTGCCCCACGGTTTTCTATTTTATTATTTTTTTGTTTTTAGTACATTTATCTTAAACATTGCAATGTATGTTTAACATAAAACCGTTTAACTTAAAAAGGTTTTTTTACCTATTTTTTTTTGTTTAAATGTTTGCGTTTTTTGACTGCCACTTTAATCGTTCGGCCGCAACTGCTTAACATGAGGTACTGAGGGCTTTGCTTTTTTATTTTTTAAACTTTACCCCACACTAGGATTTTTTCCTGTATCGTGGTTGCGTTCACAAACATTTTAACTCACATACACAAATACTCAAACCCGAAACAACTATGTGTAGGCCATACAAATCTCAGCCAGTCGCAGCAGTCCAAACACTCAGCCACTGCACCAACTGTGCCGTCAAAATTCCCGTACCGTGTGAATCTGTCAGCAGTCAGGATTTGTACCTGGTTGATGGGAATAGACTCGCCTCCTATTACACAGGACTTAAACATAACTGGCGATATATAGGTGTACTATTAGTGCTTGGCCACACTGGCAGCGCGGTGCGGGGAGTGGCGCGCGTGCGGAAACGCGCGCGATTGTGCCTGTCCGCAGTCGACTGCGGCTTCCACAGGCGGCTTGGTTCTGAATGTTGTCGTGTCCAGTGTTTGTCAAAATATAATATGGACGGGTCGCTTACCGCCCGTGCACTCACTGCGGCCACTTGTATTCAGAACGAGCTATGGCACGAGTAGCTCGCGCGCACCCCGCGGAAATTAGCCCGCGCCGCTTCCCGCGCCCGCGTGCCCACTGTGGACGCTCAAATGAAGTTCATACGTTTGAGTACGTCGCGCCGCCCAAGCCCCTTGCCCGCGTTTGCAGTTTGGCCTCACACATAGAGACACCTCTGCCTAAGCCTTAGGGCATTGCAGGCGCGATGTACTTGCGGTTGCGACACGCATGACTCTTTTGGGGTATCCTTACATAGTATAAAACAAAGTCGCTTTTTTGTCTGTTTGTTTGTTTGTATGCTTAAATCTTTAAAACTACGCAACGGATTTTGATGCGGTTTTTTTTAATAGATAGAGTGATTCAAGAGGAAGGTTTTAGTATATAATTTGAACGACATCCACGCGGGTGAAGCCGCGGGCATCAGCTAGTCATCAATATAATGTTCCCACTGCAGGGACTCAGGCCTTCTCTCTAGGAAAGGGATGGGCTATACCTAATCCACCACGTTGACCCAGTGCGGGTTGGTAGATGTCACCATGATGTAAAATAAAAAAATCTCAAATTTTGAGTCCGGCCCCTAGCACACGGCGTATTACAAACGCGCCGACGTTGCGCGTTTCAGGAACGCGCGTCGCCGGCGCTGTAGATGGCCATTTATGCGTTTTTATAGATCAACGCGCGTAAAACACGATACAAACGTGCGTGTGCGGTCGGTTTGGGATCGCTGTATCTGCGCGTATACGCGTTGATAGCGCGCGTTTCACGATCGCCTCGTTTGAAGCGCGTATACGCGTGTTATCATCGCGTCATCTGTGCATTTGAAATACACCATATGCTTTTCATTACGTGGGCCTTTCATCCCTTAATTATCTCTGTACTTCCCAAATCGTGTATATCGACACCTTTTATAATTTAAACGAGAAATCGTTGAATATTCTCTCTGTCTACACACGGTCCACTGGCCGACATTATTGAATCGAGATTTAAAACGAGATTTAATCGTAAACCACACGCTTATAGCAAGTAAACATAAAAGCCCACGCACACACCTACACTAAAACCACACGCATTTCTCCTAGTACGTCACGACTTCACGAGACATTGTCTACACACATAGATAAAAAGTTGGCTTCACTTTTGATGTTCGTGGCGCGTCGTCTTCCTTTTTTGTTGGTCTGAGCACAATAGCGGGAAAAAATTATCGGTTTTCCTATGCGCGCGCATCTACAGTTCGACCAACTTATCTGTGCAGGCGGGAAAACACGGAACTAAAATAAATGTACTGAGTTTGACGTAGCGATGCATATTTCTTGACCAGTGGCGCCACCATGAAAATGACTTAAAATGGTCATACTGTAACAATCACGATCGACCATAGACTAAAAGAATGAGGTTAATTTATTTAAAAAAAAAAGTTGTATTTATAATATGTATTACAAAAGTTACATTATTTGAGTGAAAGTTTCATTTATTAAAAACGTACTAGTTAAATTTATCTATTTAAAATTAAAGTTGCATGAAATGAGCAAGCACAGTATATACATTAATTTATTTTTACTATTGAACACGATCTTTTTTGTATCGAAACTTTTTTAAGAACATAGCAACTCAACCAATAAAATTAAAAAAAAAAACGGTACCTATTACCCGATTAAATTGAAAATGCTCTGTTAACTCGCATAAAATTTGCAGTAAGGTACTAACTTTACTTTGTAGTGATAATTCTATTATGCACTAGTGTATAATATTATTATGCACGTGTTAGTTATAGTTCGGTTTATGGCCCTAAGAACGATGTAATAAGGCTCACTTTACGAGCAAGTGTGTTGAAAAATAACTTAAAGGTACAAGTTGGTAGTCGACTGCACGCAGCAGCAGCAGACGACATGTCGTTGCTTCATGTCGTCACGACACGTCGTTTAGTCATGTCGCTGCAAACACGCTTGACGTGTCGCTGCTTCGGCGGCGGCGTCAGCGGCACTACTAATCTGCGGTCGGACGACACTGACGTCTGCCACTCGACGACGCGTCGCTTCATGTCGCTAACTACGGAGGGAATTTCATAGAAATACGTAGAAACTGGCAACTACAGTACTTTCACAAGTTATTATGCCTTGTGATTGTGACTGTAGCTTAGGAGTGCAATGCGTCGTTTCGGGAGTTGCTGCGTTGGGCTGCGCGGCGCCGGATGTTACCGGCGGCGAGTGCTGTGGGTGCGGGGGCGTGCGGCGGCGCGTGCCGTGGCGGCGGGTGCGCGGGACTCCGGGTCGCGGGGTGGCGGTTGCGCGCTGGTGGCGTGCATTCGTTGTTCCGTGATTCGGGGTCTTGTGCATTCGTTGTTGCGGTGTGCGTCGCTGCGTGCTTTCGTGCTCGCAGGGTTCGTTGTTGCGGGCATTCGGTGGCGTGTGGTTCGGCGTGGTGGCTTTCGGAATGACGTATTGCACTCATAGTTTCGTTCTTCTTCCGTCCTTGTGACATTCAAAAGTGCCTGTAATGGCTTAATTGAAATAAAAGATTTGACTTGACTTTGACTTTGAAACCGGTAGTGTCGCTGCGACACGTCGTCTGCTGCTGCTGCTGCGTGCAGTCGGCTACCAACTTGTACCTTAGTTTACACTCAAAAGAACAAAACAGTATCACTACCAACAGACGAAGAGGAAGTTTTAAACAAAAGGCAAATTGATAACAGCAAACGCTTCAAGCGATAACCTTTCTTTAATTAATGTAACTTTATAGTTTTAAAGACTTGTTTCCTTTGACAGAGGTTGGCGGTTCCTTGGAGTGCCTTTGTAAACTAGAACTATCGTGTTTCTTACAGTTTCTGGTTCTTCTTTCTATATCGTGTGGTGTGTGCCAATCCTGGTGTTAGAGTTTAAAAGAGGTAACAAGGGTCGCGACTCCATACAAATGTAATGCCATTTTTCAACCGAGTTCCATAAAGGAGGAGGTTCTCAATTCATCTGTATGTCTTTTTTTGTATGTTTGTTTCCGGATATAACCGATTTTCAAAACTCTTTTTATATTCGAACTCTTTTTATATTTTTATATACTCCCAAGGTGGTCCCATTGTCACCAAGTCAGGATCTGATGATGGGATCCCAGGGAAATCGAGGGCAACGCTCTAATTTTAAAGGCGTATACGTTCCATCACGTTTTGCGGGGGACTGGCCCTGTTCTCTTTTAGACCCGGTTTCCACCAAAGCGGAGAGATGTGCGAAATCCGATCAATCTGAGTAAGGGCGAAAGACCAAAATGTAAATTTTAACAAATTAATGTGATTGGTCGATTTTCGCACATCTCCTGTCGTCTACGCTACTCCCCGTTTTGTTGGAAACCGGGCCTAGGCCACTCATGTATTTAGTCAAACAAAAAAAAATTAAACAACTCTCTACTTTATTTTATTTCCTTCTTAAAATTCAAATTCGTCCAGCTGCTTCCCGAGATCAGCATAAAACAACCGTATGTTTTATTAATAACGCCACAATATCCAAAACGGGGCAATAACAAGAGCTCAGAAAGCTATTACATCGGTGGTGGAGCAATTTGGGGCTATTCCACCGTGAGAATCGCCAGCGAGTTTACAATAAATCCACATTTCACGTACTATTTGTGCTCGAACACACTTTTGTGGAGAGCGGAGTGAAATCGTGTGTTGTGTGTTGATATGAGGGTAGTCGAGCTTTTTGGTGCATTTAGTGTGGTTGCCGTTTTACTTTTGAGGTCTTTTGAAAGGACAATTTTTGGAAAAGGAGATTAATCGTCATGCTGCAATCTAGTTTTCAATTTCTTTTTTATAACATGACGCCGGTAATCCCTGAAGGATTAGGCAGAAGCATACCTAATACTTAAACCAAGGTTTTGCCAATTATATTTTAAGTGGCATGTAATAGGGGGCCTATTGCCATCAACCGCCAACACCCATTAACACTTTGCCCGATCAGGGAATCGAACCAGGACCCCATGCAACAATAACTAGGAACTGACATTTTTGCATGCGACCTGCCCCACAAGCTCGATTATGCGTGCACAGTCGTACCGCTACACACGAATAGTCACAACACCCATAACTGCATCAAACACACACAACATCCATAACTTTTAGTCTTTGACCGGCTTTGTGCCATAGCTTGTGTCAAAACAATTATGTTTTTGGAACTTGGGAAATCATCACATGACTCCACCCGATCAGAGCGGTAGGGAATGTGAGACTTCTACTGAATAAAAGCCACCTATGCTCCTTTTTAGCCCCTGTGCCGAGGCCGCGGTATCTCTTTCAAACAACCCGCAACCCCGACGGGCGTCAGCACTTGCCCTTGTCCATCCCCTTTCCATGTTGCTGACATCTCATTGAGCACACGAGCGTGCCAAAAACAGTTAGATCCACTACACTTATAATAGGTAAACGTCAGTGTGATACCCCAACGTTCAACAACAATGCCCAAAGTTCTCCCCCAGTTCAATTGTCCGTAAGTAGGGGTCTCCTACAGTTAGCATCTACAATGCAACACTTCGGCTGATTTTCGAAATTGCAACGTGACGCGCAACAATAACGGTTCTGTATTTTCAATTTGTAAACGCAGTACTCGAATATTTTCGCATACACATTTTCAATGGCTGTTACCTGGGATTATAGAAATTTGGGCGACGTGTTCTAGCACTTGCAACTGCTGAAAAGACCTTAACTTGGAATGGTATCGTTTAACAAACTCAGCTTTATTTAACTAATGCATAACCAGTAATGACTGAGCTGACCGGTAGGCCGAGAGCACAAGTGAATACCACTGGCTGAATTTCACAGTAGCCAGGATTCATGACAGGTCGCAATAGGGTCGCCCGCTAGCTGCGGGTTTTTCGAAAGAGATACCGCGGCCTCAATACAAAGAGCTAAAAAAGAACATAGTTGTGGTTTTTAGTCAGTAGAAGTCTGACACTCCTTACCGCTCTGCCCAATGCGGGAAGAGTGGTTTGATGATTTCGCACACACAAAAAAAAAACAAAAAAGAAGTGTCGCCCGCTAAGTTAGAATTAGATGGCGAAATTTTGGAGCTGTATTGCTTTAAATATCTTCGTAAATAAGCCATTTTTTCCCGAAAGGATAAAAAATGTTTATTGTGGGTTATCCATATGAGATAGACATATACTTTTTTGTTGACCTTTTTGTCACACCTGTAATGGCTTGACGTCATGTCATATGATTTGACGACAAAAACCGCTCTTTATGCCACTTTTTTTTTTTTTGTTTGGTGGAAAATCATCAAATGACCTCCCCCCCCGCTCGTGGGCAGAGCGAAGGGGAGTGTCAGACTTCTACTGACTAAAAACCAAACCCATGTTCCTTCTTTGCCCTTGTGCCGAGGCCACGTCATCTCTTTCGATAATCCGCAGCCCCGCCGGGATACGCAGCCCCGACGGGCTCTTTATGCCACTATGCCGCATCTTCCAAGTTTCTCTACTCCACGTTAATACCGTTAATGATGAACATCCGTCCTCGTTTTATCTCCTATACGTATACCGTCATTAATTGTTGTGCTTTTTACGTTTTTCGCCAAAAATATCGAGGATGTTATTCCGGTATTAAGCTTGATGGATGCGCAATGCACAAAAAAT
Organism: Diarsia mendica; assembly: GCA_949316265.1. NCBI lineage: Eukaryota > Metazoa > Arthropoda > Insecta > Lepidoptera > Noctuidae > Diarsia > Diarsia mendica. Next base: position 18,641,658 of record OX438903.1, on the reverse strand, counting down.
GGTGGACGTTTAAAGATTTGGGGACGGCACTGCGACAAAATGAGGTTCGAATTTATGGTTTGCTGATGAAAATCACTCTAGTATTGTCAATGGAACCAAACAGATAACCGCGATAGACGATTTTCAGGTTAAACCACGCTTGCCTAGATTGTTCTGTGGATAGGTGACCACCGAGTATATACTTACCGAATTTCTCAGTGCCTCGGAAAGCATGAGCTATTAGTTTCGGCATATTTGCATGACCGACCCATAGTCACACTAAACTACCACACCAGTGTGACTACGGATCAGGTTAAATTATCCGTAGTCACACTGGTGTGATTGATCCATAATTTACATAATTTTTTATTTTCATTATTTCCATAATTTTTGTACTCCATGACGCGCGCTCGCTTCGCTCGCATATTAAATAACACTAATATCTTCTGTCCCCGAATTGCCGGGCCTCCGCCGGCCTCCTTCGTCGGCCTACGGCCCGGTGCCCATGCCGCCCATAAAGGATACTGTCGCGAGACGGTGATTCATCCACTTGGCGGACGACTAGCAACAGCCTATAATTTTGGTTATTTATCCGGCTAATCGGACGACTAATTAATTCCAGTGTGACTACGGATCAGGTTAAATTATCCGTAGTCATACCAGTGTGACTACGGATCAGCCGTAGTCACACTGGTGTGGTAGTTTAGTGTGACTATGGGTCGGTCACTCATATTTGTATATTTTCGATAGTCATTTCAGGTAGAAATAGCAGTGGCCTGAAAGTCTGACAACTAATAATATCAAGGGTTATTACCTACCTGGGTTGTGGAGGTCAGGTAGGCAGGTGCTCCAAACCTGTAAAATACAGGTATTCAGCTACATCCTGTTGGACTGGAAGACAACGCTCATATAATTGGCAAGGCTAGGCAGATGATGATTCGTCATCTCAGTAGACAGCACCTTATGCATCATGTCATCTATTTTTCCGAATAAATTATTTCGACCTTCGAAGCATAACTTATTCTTCAAAACTCACACCCAAAACATAAATGCATAACCATATTAAATCACGAAGCTGTTTCATGTTCCCGCTAAGATATCTCAACAAACATAGCATCTGGTTTAACTCAACTTTTGTTCCGCTACCCTCTTTCTGGCCTCAGTCAGGGTAAGAGCACGGTGACTTGAGCGTAAGCGAGCGCGGTTTTGAGCGCGGTTACCGGGCACCACGAGAACTGTTATGATAGCGATTTCGGGCAGGAAAGCAACGGCATAAATTGCTTAGAACAAGCGATATGTTAACACGACTCGAATTTCGGTATAATAGTCATCACCATCTTCCTACCCTTGTCTCTTAGGGTCGGCAAAACACGTTGTTTTTTTTTTCATTCTCCTATATTCAACCGTGACGCATAAATGTACTCTATTTTCTTTCATATTATTCTTCACACAATCCATCCATAGTTTCTTTGCTCGATCTCCATCAACATTTTTAATGGTGGTTCGATAGTATTTTTTCCCAATTATGTTCGGTTCGGTTTTTGTCTTTTTCTTTTTTTTAAAACTATCTAACTACTATCTAACTGGATGCAGTTAAATAGCAGAATGTTAGATGGAGCGACAGCCTTTTTGACTCCTATGACAAGTACGTGAGTTATAGGTTTTCAGTCTTTCAAGTTTTCGACAAATGACTACGTCCAGGATCTACAAATATCAGCCGACACCAAAGCATGGGGGGGCTCAATTACGAAGCTAACTGTCCAACGCACCGCGTTTCCGTAATTGGGAAAATCGATCAACGCGTTTCCGTCAACTGAAAGGAGGTACTTGCAGTGGCCTGCGTTGTCACACGCGCAAACATAACCATTATGGCAAAGTATGTAACGTACGTAAATGAGCCCATTTTTTTGGAGAATGAGAAATCATCAAATGAATCTCCCGCACTGGGCAGAGCGGTAGGGAGTGTCAGACTTCTACTGACAAAAACCCCCCTATGTGCCCTTTGTGTCGAGGCTGTATCTCTTTCGAACAACTAGCAGCCCCGACGAGACCCGCAGCCCTTAGTACATTAAGCATGGGCCTCCTTGGAATATCAACCGGTGTGGCGATGCATCCGAGACAGATTGTTTGAAAGATCGCGCCCGCCTCAGCACCCTAGCTGCGCCCTCTGGTGCAATAATTAGATACGTGCGGCTGGCTTGAAAGCCAGGCTTCAGAAGTTTGTGTGTTTTGTCTTAAATTGTCTATTTGGTTGTGTATTGTCAAAGAGAAAATTAGACTTGTGTTGTTTCGTTGTGTTGAGTGTGAATAATCTTAGAACTTGAGACGTGTACACAAAATATATTATTTTGTATTGAAGTTTATATGGGACTGCTGTTTTTTTTTAGATTAAGTATCATGTAGTTGGCTGCGGGAGATACCACGGCCTTGACATAAAGGGCTAAGAAAGAAAATAGGTAGTTAGTCACACCGCTATATGATGAGACTGATACACTTTCTGATACACGCTATCAAGGTCTCCTACCATGACAGCGTGTGAACGGAAGACGAAACATAGAGCTTTTGTTTTCTACAAAACACCAGTTGCTCGGCCAAATGTATAGAATAGCGGATTTTTTTCAGAATTGCACTTTGTATATACGACTCAAGTTTATTCAACACACACATGACAACTTCCTAATAACTTGATTAATTGCAGCCTGTATCGTTTGCCGTCGTCACCTTATCTTCGATTCGTCTTATTTCTTACTGCATACCAGCCAAAATTATAAGCACCATATTTCCAGATCAACTCATCTAAATTAAAACTGCAAACTAGAACTGAGGAGTTCATCATCATTATTATTTCAGCCAAAAGACGTCCACTGCTGGACATATCATCACCCAGGTGTCGCCACATTGACCGGTCCCGTGCATCTCGCATCCAGTGGGTCCCTGCAACCTTGACCTTGAAAATGTATTAAACCATAACCAATTTACAGTTATTCTATGGACACTTTACATTAGTCACTGTCATTAAATGATACGCAATAGCCCTGCAGGTCATCGGTCCACCTAGTTGGAGGCCTTCCAACGCAACGTCTTCTGGTTTGCAGACGCCACTACAGAACTTACTGGCCCCATCGGCCATCCGTTCTGCGAGCAATGTGCCCTGCCTACTGTCAAATAAGTTTGGTAAGGTAAGAGAGGCGTTGTTGATACCTAAATATGTTGCAAATGCCGCATAACCCAAGCAGACGTGAAGTGTGTTTGATCATCCTTACATAGTATAAAACAAAGTCGCGTCTGTTTGTTTGTTTGTTTATTTGTTTGTTTGTCTGTATGCTTAAATCTTTAAAACTACGCAACGGATTTTGATGCGGTTTTTTTTAATAGATAGAGTGATTCAAGAGGAAGGTTTTAGTATATAATTTGAACGACATCCACGCGGGTGAAGCCGCGGGCATCAGCTAGTCATAACATAATGACTACCTGTCCTCTCCAGTTTGATTCATTATATACATTATGTATTTTATTTGTTTATGTATCTTAGCATTATGTATTTATTTAAGTATATAATCTATATTTTATTCATATGTGTATTTTATTATTTTAGGTTAACTTAGTTAAGGCTCATTTAGGCATTAATCTTTCCCTTTTTAAACAAAACGTTCACACAGCTCAAACTTAGAAATAAGCAGTACCTTTGTACTCAAGTATTATGTTAATGTTAATTTCCTGTGCCGTCTACTGTGTGTACATAAATTGTAAAATAAATAAATAAATATTGGATATAAAACTACCCTTAACAAACTCGAAAGGCGCTAGCTCTCGATCATGCCATTAATCGGGCACATATTCAGACTTCGTGGCTGCTACTGAGAAAGTCTTGATAGAAAAACTCAATAACAATTTACTCAAACCGGGAATCGAACCCAGGACCTCATGGTCAGTTATATATATATAGTCCTCTTCACCGTATCCGGCGACAGCGGCCCAGACTACTTGTCTTCTCTTTCGTGAGCCCTCTGATGACTAGCAAAACCAAACTTGGTCTTGAATACCCGGTCACATCGTGAACAGAAGAGCTGATGATCATCGTTGTACGTGTACATATAGGAAGGTTTTGGGCGACTTTTGCGTATCTGTCGCTTCTTGCCCAGGCCTTCAAGACGATTTGCCTCAAAGATTTCAATTGCTTCGTGGTTTGAGGCGCGCCATCTTTCTCGGTTTCGAGCAAGCTCCTGCCACCGATCAACGGGTATGCCACAGGTCTTAAGGTGACGTTTGAGGACATCCTTGTCAGTTATCTATTGTCCATCTATGGTCAGTTACAGAGATATTGGGAGTCAACGTCCCAACTTTGTAAGATCGTAGCTTTTTTGTGTATCTTACAAAAACCCATGGCCTTGAGATTATTCAAAACGCAGCAAAACACATAGTTACATTAACTGCCTTTAATTATAAACTGTGTTCAACCCTCAAAAGATAAATCAAAATACTGGGGTTCCGGACAATGGGCGCTTATGGCCGTCATTTCACCCCGGGGTCGAAAACACCCCGCGGGGTAGAAAATATCCCGGCATGTAATAACACAGGACCTTACTAATTTCAGCTATCAATTTTGTATGTTCTAATGGTTTCATATTGTTTCGCTTTCTTGTGCAAATCGTGTGATATTTTGTTGTTTCTCTCTGTTATTTGGGTCTAATTCTTTCGTGATTTGTGAATGTTCAGTTGATCAATTCGGGGTTCGAACCCAGGTAGATGCATTACTTTGTGAGGAAACCAGCAGGTCCATAAACCAAAAAATCGGAAATATGTGACTTCTATTCCACCGCAGTAGGCCCGTGTAGTGTATTATACCACATTACTTCTCATAGAAAGGAAGCCTGTATTCCAGCAGTGGAAGCATTCGACTAATAATTTCAGCAAACGAATAATTTCAGTTAGTTGAGCCAAAAATACTCCAACATTTTCCCTAGATATGTAATTCCCAAGGATCGAATTAAAAACAATAGAAAATAATTTTTAAAGTCTTTATTTTTCTATTTCAATGTGTTATTTTTTACATTTCATACAGTTTTCACAAATAAAATAAATATTGACAAAAGTTATCTCACACTTTATTAATTTACTTTCTATTTTAACTCACGGCAAGGGATTTATTTCATGTTCACGCAAACTCTCATTTACAAATCATAAAAATATATAGAATTAATAAAATTGCCACTTCATTATTAAATTCCAAATTAAGTTTTAGAGCTGTTGCTTTTTTCGAGGCCGCCTCGGTATGAGTTTCTAGTGCACCGGCCTCGTATGTGCCTCAACAAAGGAATAGTATCTCCATTTTGCGAATTGTTTTACTCAAACCGAGGCAGCTTTCAGAAACAGCTAAACAGTCGTTAAACAACTGCCTCATATAATTTAGTTTTATATGATACGCATTAGATATACAAACTATCAGTATTATACTTACGTTGTACAATAATATAATTTGGCATATTTCCATTAATCTATTTATTACAATACAATAAACCATTCAAACGCACTAATGTATAATTTCTACGTACAAAAAACCTTTCATTTTTAATAATTAATAAACTTTTAGACTAATTTTACACTTCCGTAACTTCACTTAGTAATAACTTATTTTTAAACACAAGTAAACCGTCCTATATAATTCCTATTTCATAATTACATACCTAATTAAAATAATTAACACATAAGGTCAGTCATTTCTTTTACTTAAGTTTTGTTTGAGACTGTTTATCAATTTTATCAAATCCTTCAATTCTACAGTGTCTGCAAAATCATACTGTTCTACATTGTCGGGAACGAAATCAGGTGTGCAAGCCTACATTGGAGTCACTCTTTCCGGTTCTTTCACCTCCTTTAAGGTATACACTGACCGTCTAATCGCACCTCCTTCGTACCGGGGATTCGAGACATGGTGTAATACCTCCGGCAATGATTCCCCGTCAGAATGCATCACTGTATCATCAGTTAGGTTCCCGCTTTCGTCTCGTCAAGATCTGTGAAGGAACTCCGAAGTTAGAACCCTCTGGTTATTCGCTTTGAGGACCTTCTCGTGATGCCTTAATCGATGGACAATCTCGTCGTGAAGAACATTGAAACACATGGCAGTGAGAGCTAGGCCAGTCATGATGTATATTGAGCAGAACCAAACTGTCCCAGATGAAGCTCCGTTCTTCTGTGTTGCACCTGGTGCCAAATGTCCAAAACCAATCGTACTTAGACTCATGAAGCAGAAATAAACTCCATCTATGGGGCTCCAACCTTCCAACTGGTACAAAACTAGAGCTCCAAAGAAAATGTATGTGAAAATCGCTGCCAAACATAATGAAATAGGAGCTATAATGGAGAATCCTCGAAGAGAGACTTTCGAGTCTGTGTCAGTACAACTCATGGAATCACAGTCTCTTAGGAAGCTCAAGCCTTGAGTTTTGTCCTTGATCGAATTTGTGCTAACACTGTGCGCTTGAGAAGCTGAGATTATTGTCCCTGATGGTGATCTGACATAGTATGGTTCTTGTAGATGTAAGGTCTGATGTCTGTAGTCATCCTGTCTCCTGACCTTTTCCTTTCTTTCTTTACTGGTCATAGTCCGTTCGTCAAGGCAGCAATATCCGCACTTTGTGCATATACAGCAGCATAGAGCTCTGCTGAACACGCTCCTGGCTAGTCGTGATAGAAGAGCCCCTACTACGGACAGGTAGAGGAGTGTTAAGGGTATGCCTATTACGGCATAGCCTATTGTGACTGCTTTTCCTAAGGCTGTCCTTGGCGCTACGCTGCCGTAACCTGCGAAAAATATATTTCATGAGACTTGTTTTTCTGGAAAAGATTTATGGATGCATGTATTGTATAGGTTGGGATCTAAGTAGAGTAGTTTTCGGCTGAAATTGAGGGTAAAATAAGTCCAGCATGGCTTAGAATTTACTGCTGTTTGCTAGGGTAGTAAACTGGATGGTTTGTAATGTCACTATAATTGCGTGATCCACCTCGATGTACTCTGAAGAAACAAGAATTGTGATTTCTTGTAAAACAACTTATTTAAGGCAACTGTTAGCATAACCGAAAGTCACCTAATACTACCTTCAATACCTACCTTTAATACTTACCTTCTGTCAACTAGATCGTTAAAAGAGTAAATTAAATCTTACCAATAGTAGTGAGGACAGTCAAAGAATAAAGGAACGCCTTCGCGAAGTTCCACTCATAGTCATCCACCACCAACGCAGGCGCCGACTCCAGCGCCCTCGCCCCTCCGTACTGCGCAGACACATCAGCTGCAACCCTCGCCACCAACTTCTCCTGAAACCTGGCGATCTCCTGAGCAGCCAACCTTGTCCAATTCTCTTTATACAAAATGTTTAAAGACACCGTGATTTCCCAAATACTTTCCACGGTCTGTGACCTCAATTCTGCACTCGCTTGACTTATAGTCCCGTTTAGTTTCGACAGAGGCACCGACTTCTGATTATCAGATGCTTGGTACGATGTGGTAGCAAGAGTTTTCTGGTGAATCTTAGCTGCTCCGCCTTCGATGGCCAGGAATATGAAAGCACCGACCAGAGTGTAAGCTAAGAGTAAAGTAAAAATGCCCAGATTTGTCACACATCCTGCGATGAAGCTCTTTTTCTTGCTCTTTTTAGTCTTGACGCAAAGACAACACGTTGTGATGACATCTTCGTCGATTCTATAGTTTTCGGATTTCCCATTCTTCTTATACTTTCCGTTCGTATGGTTCTTTTTCTTCAAACTCTTGTCCATGTTCGTCTTCATGAGTGCGTATCGGGATAGATGTCTTTAAAGATTATAAATATCACTTTGATTAGAAACAAATTCCTCGAGACCCTTATGGAGAGGTAGAGACAGAAATCCATCTGAAACAAAAGAGACCACGTTTATTTACTTTTCCTGGATTTTTATTAGTTTCGAATGAGCTTTGGGCTGGGAGGTCTATATAAACCCAAATTCAAGAGAATAAAACTGCTTTACCAGAAAAAGGCGGGTGTAATAAACGGAAAAGAAAGGATAAAGTAAAAACGGTAAAAATAAAGTAAGATTTATTAGCATATGTGGGAGAAAAATATGTAGGAAACGAAGGCCTTTTCTGATTATACTGAAATGTATAAACACAGTTTTGTATATTTAAGTAGAACAGCTATATCAATAAGACGTTGTGATTCTGCTTTATTTTACCTATTTGAGTTAATGTTTTTGTTAGTCTGTGTCTTTGGATTTGAGCTGACATTGTACCGGATTTGTTTTTGTTGTCTACTTTATTTCAAACTAGGCTTAGGTTTATTTTATGACTTAAGTGTACAGATCAGTGTCTAAATAAGATTCCGAGACTTTATAGGCGTAGGAGAAATAAAATTGAAAAAGGTCATGGCTGGTGTTTTAGCTACTTCTAGAGCCTTTTGTTTCTGAATGTGATAGACACTATCTACCAAATAAAATTGAAATGTAGGAGAATTCATGAATCAGTGATTTCGGGGCTGCTATTGCGCTTTTTTTAATCACCAGTAGCAGCCTGGAAATGTGACCAATTGATGGCAAAATACTAAAAAAAAAGAATCATAAAAATTGGTTCATAAACGACGAAGTTATTCGCGATACACATGAACGAAATATGTTCATAAATTTTAAAAAATGTTCATAAAATAAAAAGTACTGAGCCAAACCATGTTAAATTTTTATGGGACCAAATGGCAACTATTCCGCATCAAACTAAAACAGAATCACGTAAATCGGATCATAAATCGCAGCGTAATCGATGTACGAATTGAGAACCTCCTCCTTTTTGGAAGTCGGTTAATGAAACTTAAACAATATACATAAATGCCAACCTTGTGACGAAAACCGTCATGACGTTATGTAATGTAAATAGTACTAGTTATTATTTATTCGATCCTATAATTTATCGGTGTGCGAGTTTGACCAGATAAAGATCTGAAAATGGCTGAAGCAAAGTGGAACAAGCAAGGCTCGTAGCGAATGGCGATTTGCATTTTCTACTTTCTTTATAGGGGTATGGGAAAAAGACGAAGAGAGCGACTGCCTTTGTGACATCCACAACCAATCGGTATTGGCGCAGTTTATAATACACTAGCTTTTGCCAGCGGCTTCGCCCGCGTGAAAATAACTAACTTACATCCCCTTAGGGGTTGAATTTCAAAAAATCCTGTTTATTCCTTGTCTACATTATAAAGGGAACCTCTGTGCTAAATTTCAGCTTTCTAGGTCCAAGGATTTGGGCTGGGCGTTGATGAGTCAGTCAGTCAGTCAGGACTTCTCTTTTTATTTATGTAGAAGATTGGCGATCTGTCATTTTGAAGTTGACACTTTTTTACCTTTTGATTCGCCATCTATGCAATCTTGTGTATTTCCGTGTAATCTTCAATACAAATTTTCTTTTCTGGCCGAATAATCCAATAAGTATAAACAATTAGATCAACAATTTCTTCACTCCACTAAAACAATAATTCTACCAACAGCTTCTCCGTTCATAAGATGCAGTTAAAACTATATTACAGAGTAACAAGTTGCTGTATTTCAACACTAGTGCAGAACTCGGCGCGATATCGTCGCGTATATCTGCATTAGTGCCACAAATTACAGAGCTGTGTGATTGCCGGCACAGTTGTGTGTTCTGTGAACTGTGTGCACTGTACAAATTGTTATGTTGAAATGTCTTGAAGATTGTACTAAGTATGGATGATTTAGTTGGAATGGTTTTTACAGCTGTTGCTATCATAAGCTTTTAATCGGGTCAGATTCTAGTCAAACTGGATGATGCTGAATATGGCATTGTTCAATTAGGTACATACAAGGTGCCTTTTAAGATGAGGCCTTCATGAAGGCTGTTTACTAAGCATTCTCTACAATAAACTAAATAAAACTTTACAAGAATTCTTACTGTGTAACGACTTTATTTTTGGTGTGATAAATCCCTTAATACGGTATAACTCAATGCAACACACTTAAAATCGGCCGTGGAGGTATTTAAAATAAACTGATAACTGTAAAAAACTTGGAACTTTGTCCTCCAATAATCTCCATAACTAGAATATGTCCAGGTATGGTTTGGAACTCGAAAATATCACAATGACGGCGAGAACAAGTGCGTTCTGCCTTCGTCAAGGGTACTTTTAAACTCATTAGAGCTACTGCCTATTCGACCTTTACAACGCAGTTATCGACAAGGCACCTATTTCTGAACTTTCTGGCTTCTCTTTACCCGACTCAAAAGCAGCCGGAAGCGTCCACTTTTCGTACGAGGGACGACGGGGTATGAAGGGGATATGTTGGGGATAGTCACCCATCCCAATATCCACTTCAGAAAGTCTTGTTCAATCTTGACGATCGATCATTGACATAGAATTATAGAAAAAAAAGAACGAGTAAATATATATTTTAGAGATACATGACGTGCATACAAAATGACAAAAGAAAATAAACAATACAAATACAACGTAAAACAAATAATTAAAAATACAACACAGAACAAAAAAAAAGGGACGTAAACATCGTACGGTTGTTATTACTTAGCCAAAAGTTACAGCTAAAATCGCTAACAAAATAACTGTAACTTTCATTTGCCTACAAAACCTTCCATAAATAGTGTTCAAAATCCTACATTTCCCTACAAATTGAGACCATAACTTAGGGAAACGCGGGCGTAAATAAAACCTCTTTAATCACCTCGGTATTTATTAAGAGGCAACTAATTTACCAAGTTCAGCCATTAAACGCTTTATATCAATGTCCTGGAAATCTCTTTGATTCCGCTACATTACATTCGAAAGATATTTTCTGTAAAGGTGTGTCTCTAAAAGCGCGAGCATTCGTTCGCGAATGTTCATATAGGATTTTGGTTTACGAACATTAAAAGCAAGCGTCTAAGTGGTTGTTAAATGTCATCGAGACCAAATTCTTCACTAATCCACTGTTCCAAAGGTAAGATTGATTTGTAAGAAATAGGCAGAATAATGAGGAAGGCAAATGTGGTACATGTACATTTGTAGTTAATAAAATTCCAAAGAAAGAAGAACAGGCAAAAAAAACCCAGACCCGACAGAAAAGTGACATATCTCAGTTTTTTTGTTATTATTTATATAATCATATTATATAGTTTTTATATTCGAAATCAATGGCTAACACCAAAATATTGCCTTATGTTTTTGTTCAGGCTTTACACTAAAAAAGTACAAAATGCCTACTTAACTACACAATTCGTAAATATATATGTAACTAAATGACGTAGAAAAGTAAGTAGTTATGGGATGTATTAAAAAAAAAAGAATAATGTTCGTATAGGAAGTTATTTGTGTGTATGTATAAAAACGGTCACGTACTGTGTGCATACCTACTACGGCTCAGCTGGTTTTTGGTGACGGAAACCAATCATGCTATCTCACTCTTTCATGGAAACAAAAAAAAAAAAATCCTAAGTTGAATGTTGTAAGTACTCGGAGTTCAAAAATTATACCGAAAAAAAAAAAACAAAATGAACTGAAAAACTGAACTTGATTAATGAACTTTTTAGTTCTCTAATCACCGATATAAGCTCGAACTGGCGTCAACGAATTAGTGGAATAATCCGATCTGAATCATCGAATATGACGATTTTAATTAATCCTAAGTTGAGGGCGAATCCAGAAGGGCATGCTCTGACCCCAGTACCAGAGGCAAAAAGGAACGGGGTGGAATTTTTTAGTCAGTAAGAGTCTGACACGCCCTCTCGCTCCACCCAAGGGCGAGAGATGTCATTAGATGATTTTAAACCACCTTAAAAAAAAAAAAATCCTAAGTTGAATGTTGTACTCGGAGTTCAAAAATTATATAATACAGCTGTATCTCCAGGTCTCCTGGATACATCCCATAACTATTTATCGTCATTTAGTTACATACATTACGAATTTTGTAGATAAGTAGGCATTTTGTATTTTTTTAGTGTAAACCCTGAACAAAAACATAAGGCAATACTTTGGTGTTAGCCATTGATTTCGAATATAAAAACTATATAATATGATTATATAAATAATAACAAAAAAACTGAGATATGTCACTTTTCTGTCGGGTCTGGGTTTTTTTTATATGGGACGTGACCGTTCTTCTTTTCTCATGTGATAATTATGTAACAGCATAAAATCACCATCAAAACAGTAGTAGATAATCACTGAAATTGCGATGTACTCGTATTATTATGTACCTACCTACATAATATTAGTGGCAGTGACTGTATAGTTTCACATTATGTAAAGTTACCATTAACCATATTATGTAGTTACGGTTACTTTTAATTTTCCACCATCAGTAAAAACACTCACGTCAATTTAGGTCACTATTCAAATGCTTTCAGGCGAATGTTCGCTATGTGCTGTCGTGGTGAAACCGCACCTTTAAAAGTATTTTATTAAAATTGGTTACCGGAATGAACATTTTAAAGTTGATACTTTGTTTTTCATGATTCATTGGTTTACTCATTAATTTTATCAGTTGCTCATTCGTTTTTATCAATTGGTCATTCGTTTCCGTCGTCGTGGTTTTAACGCTTTCCGGGTGGAAGGAAATGGTCGAATTATGCATTTACGAACTCAGGTGTAAGGAATAATTCAGTCAGCTCAGGTTATCGAAGTCCACTGGTCTGCACAAGAAGACTTTTCTCAAGGTTAACTACAATATACCAGAATAGACTGCCTTTAGAAGTAGGAGGACAGGGCCTCCTTCTTCTAAAGGCAGTCTATTCGGACCACCTCTTTAAAGTCGTTGGTCTACTTAGCTAGAAAGTGTCTTATCGTCTAAACGTCTTATATAGGCTCTCGCATACGCACTCCAACCGGCTTAGCATGACTACCGAAGAAACGGGTTTTGTCGACGGAAGAATCGACAAAATGGCAGATTGTAACAAGGTTTCATGCCAAATTGTATGGCAAAATCTTTGTCTATTCTTGGTAGAATAGAGATAGAATCGCCATGCTACGGGAGCAGGAGTCTTTTGGCCTCTCGACCATCAGTCCTTCGACAAAAATGGTTAAACTAATGCAATTTCACCTTGCTTACTCTGTGGCCTATGTGTGTAACTGCAGTTTTTCCGGATACTTTAATGCCAAAGAAATCTACAATCTGAGTTACGGAGGTCAAATTGGCAGTCGCTCCATGTGAAATACTAGCATTTAGTTGCATTCTGTAGAACTGGAAGCCAAACCCTAACCACCTTATTACAAAAGGTAGTTAAACCTGGTTTAACTTAGACTTGGTTTATCTCGCATGCTGTCACTTTCTTTTGAATATTATTGAAGTGAGACGTCATGCGAGATAAACCAAGTCTAAGTTAAACCAGGTTTAACTACGTTTTGTAATAAGGCGGCATGAATTTAGGGAAAAAAGGCAAGGCAAGTGATGATTAATGTCAAAGAAATCCTTCAAAGTAACTTCGAGCCCAAGAGAGTCTTATAAAAACACCATCTAGATAATATAATATTAATAATCACCCGTAATTTGCTATTTTCGGAACCTTGTTAGTCAGAACAACCGCATCAAACTCGTTATGAAACCGCCCGAAGTTTCCGCAGAACTTCGCTTCTTGTCGGAACACCGTTTTTACTTCAGTTCCGGATTTGAGCTCGGAACTAATCGGCAAGTTCCGCCAAACTTCGGATGCTCCTCCGTTTAATACGTGTACGGAAAAAGTTGTTTAGTGTTAGTAGTTTCAGAGATGGGAAATTAATATAGGTATAATGTTAGAATGTAGTGGCAGAACTCGTTACTCATAAGTATATATAACCAGGACTCTAGAAGCCGTTCAGGATTTCATCTCGAATCATTTAATATGCCACGCTAGAAAGCTCTCAGGAAACCATCTTGTATTTTTTAACGGTATGCTCAAGTGATAAAGTCTTTTGCAATCATTTTTAAAGAGTAACCATGGATTTTCTTGCCGGTTCTTCATTAATTTCATAAGAGATAACAAACCTGTTCTCGACGTTTTATTTAGATTTTTGGAATATTTCGGATTCGGGTAAAATACTTAAAACGACTTTTTTAAGAGAGAAGTTTTTTTTTTTTTTTTTTCATTATAAATGGGCTTGCTCTTGACTTCAATCTTGCCCTAAGGGCAGAGATGATGACGACGATGGAACGAGCTTACCCAGTAGTAGCCTGTTTACTCGCGACTTTAACTGATTAGGGTTATATGAACTCGGAAAAACCGACGCAGGCAGGGAATTCCACTCCTTGGCTGTGCGCATAATAAAGGACCCAGCAAAGCGCTTCGTTCGAATGTGTGGAATGTCGACTAGGTATCGGTGATACCCTGCAGTACGTCTAGTCTCCCGATGGAAGAAGGGAGATGGTGGGATCAGCTCGTGGAGCTCTTGCGCACACTCTCCGAAGTACATTCTGTAGAAGACCGACAGACATGCGACTTTGCGACGGTAGGCCATGTCATGTAGCTTGATAACCAGCTTATCGTCACCAATTAGCCTCCCCTTCGTCTGAAGTTATCTATTTATTTAGGATCCACCAGTATTTTAGTTACCAAAAAAGGTACATCGGCATTTTTTTAACAAAGGAGACTGCACATATTTGCACCGTCAACGCCAAAATACCCTAAATTCCTTTCACAAACCACAAAACCCTTTGTCCTCTGAAAATCCGCATTTACAGCCACTGTCCTTACTCGCAGCCACAAATCCTAACGATTGAATATAACATTGAGCATAATGTGAACCTACTAAAATTTTATTATCAATTTCTGAATTTATGCGCACAGATCCCAGAGAATCCTCCCGCAGCGTAATGAAATAAGTCATTTAAATTGAAATAGAGTATTCAATTGGTGAACATTAGGTATGGCTGTAGGTAAAATGCGGTATTATAGGATTAAAGCATTGATTTATGCAAAATCTTTTATCGTTGTCACCTGAAATTGGATTTTGGGTAAAGTAACATTGCTCTCAGGGGAAAGGATAGATTTTTCTGAAGATTCTTTGACTGTGAATTAAATTGGATCTCGTGGAATATGATTTAATATTGAACGGGTCTTATTGAATGTCTATTGTGATTGTAGGGATGCGGAGTTTATTTTAGTGTCTACTGATAGTTTTGATGCGTTCTTGTTATAGTTATAAGTGTTGTTCTAGACTTTGATTGTTTACTTATTTTCAAAGATTAGTTTTATCAAAGTATTTTTTTTTTACTTAAAATAAACCTTATTGTTAGAATTAGGGACCACAGTTATGTGTTTGCTAGTAGTCTACAATTGCTTTGTTAGGAGTTTTCTTTCATTTTAAAAAATAATTCGCCTAAAATAAGTAGATTAAATAAATTCGTCTTTTAAAACTGAACGGTTTTCTAAGAATCCATTTCTATAAAATAATTATGTACCTTGTAGTATAATTCTGTAATGTTTGCGAATATATTTTATAAAAAAACTTGCACTGGAGTCGTACAAATACTACATATTTTAGGTTACGAAAATAATAGTTTAGTAAAGTTCACAGACAAGGGTATAGAAAAATATTACCATTTGTGAAAATCCATAAGGTTAGACTTCTATTTACATAGAAACATTTAACATGCATTTGTACTTAAACTCGTAGCAACATAATAACAGCCGCTTGAGTCGATCGTCAGATCAAGCCACGATTGACTAGGCGGGTCCGTGGATAGATGAACATTCATTACATATACCGAGTTTCCCCTTGCCTCGAAAGGCACGCTGTCAACTGTAGATCTTTGTCAGTCGTTATTGGCAGGAACGTCTGCCAACCAGCCAAGATATACCTATTGTATTACCAAGTACTGACTGAGTTGTAGGGGTCATTCAGGCAGTCCCTCCTTGTAAATAAAATAGGTGTTCATCTGCATTCGGTTAGACTTTGGGGGGGTATGAGGAACAGGGTGTAAAGCTCCTCATCCCCCGTTGAAAAGGGAAGATCCTCCGACCGGACGGGTGTTGTGTCCGGTGGGCTAACTGCCCGTCCGGTCGGAGGATCCTCCCTTTTCAACGGGGGATGAGGAGCTTTACACCCTGTTCCTCATACCCCCCAAACTGGTGCCCCGAGCATGAACGTCAGCGCAGCCTTCGTGACAAGCGCCAAGACTTAACCTGCTTTCGACCTCCGGTCTCGGAGGGGAGTGATGTGGCGACTAGCGACATCTATCGCAACACCTGCGTACTAACAACGATCGACAGAAAATCCTACATCGCGCTATGAACATTATCCGCGACATAAGTCTATATAGGAGTTCCCGACTTACAACTGTCGGGCAGTTAGCCCGGGACACAACACCCGTCCGGTCGGAGGATCCTCCCATTTCTATGGGGGATGAGGAACTTTACACCCTGTTCCTCATACCCCCCAAAGACTGTATGCCGACCCCGATAAAGTCCTAACTATGTAAAAGGCTAGGCATAATGTTGACCGCTGGGTGCAAAGTTTGTATAGAAAATCGTTATTATTTGTATTCCCGACATTCACGTTAACCAAGCCGCGGGCATCAGCTAGTACTCTATATGAGAGTACGATTACGGGCAACCCTAATACATAGGTAGGTATGTCTAAGCCAATCATTACGGCTCCTGCATCTTATTGACGCCAAGGGCTCTCGATATGCCAGGAGTTAATGGTCTCGTTGCCAGACGCTATACGACTATTGCTATCTGCCACGCTGCATTGCTCTTGGCGGTAAGGGTCGGCGTAATTCTGTTGATTGATTTTGGCGAGATTTCGGTTGCAAGGAGTAGGTATTTCAAAATGATGTCAAGCATAATTTATAAGAATGACTCATAAGTTTAAAAAGCAAAACAAGAGTTAAAAGTAATCTTCTCCTTATTCTTCTTTCATCGGTCGATCATGGACCTCATCCATCGCAGAAGAAATAAAAAAAAAACCAGTGCAAAAACATTATGGAGTTTTTTTTTTATTTTGCATTTTAGATTTGCAAGTTTACAAGTGTGCAATAAATTGATATGTTTCTCAGTATGTATCTCCCAAAAAATTGTTCTATCCAAAATTCTCTCTAACTTTAACAAAATAATATTTTCAAAATTTAATTTCGCCGAACAGCGGCAAAACTGTCCACTTAAATAGTTTATGCAGCTAAAATAAGCTGCATTTTTAAAAGTCCAGCAGTCTGTGTTGTTGGTTATATAGTACATCATTGAATAGGTAGTTTGGACTTCTGCGACGTCTAATAGTTACTGTTCTCAATAGAGAGAGCTACGGTAGAATGTGGGGAATGGTCGCAAGGTATTTGTAGTTACTGTTGGTTTTGTTACCATGAAGGCGACTTGCAGAAAGTCCAGTATTCTGAGTGTATTTAAGAGTAAACTGCGTTTTTAAGGTAGGTACTGTTTTGAGTAATTACGATTATCTTAAATGCACGAGGAATGTTAAGACACATTCAATTTACTGGATATATTTTGGAGTCAGTGAAGCTCTGTAAATTTTTGTATTTTATAATGATTATTAAAACGAGATTTCTGTTTTTGACACATAGTTAATTATGCATTCTCCTTTGTCGGCAATGCTAGTTTTCTTGTTAATATGATACTAGAATGTATAACCGTTGTCTTCGATAGTTTTAAGTTTAATTTTCAGATGGATATAATTATTTTGAATTATCATTAATTATTTCCCAGCAGAGAGCAGTGGTGGCCCGGTAGTGGCGGCCCCGACTTACGAACAGTGAGTCGTTGGTTCGAACCCCGTCAGGCGCATTTATTTGTGTAATTTATTTCATCACCACTGCTCTCAAAACGGTGAAGGAAAACATCGTGAGGAAACCGGCATGGTTTAGAACCAAAATATTCAAAGACATGTGACATCTACTTATCCGCACTGGGCCCGCGTGGTAGATTATAGCCCAACCTTCTCTTAGAGAGGAGGCCTGAATCCTTGCAGTGGGAACATTATAGGCTGATGATGATGATGATGATTTCCCAGCAGCAGACCTGCCTTTGTTCATTTTTATTTATTTAGCCTATATAAATTTCTAAAAAGTGAATTTTCTGCAGTGGATATTCTGACTGTCCTGATACTTTGTTGTGTACTAGACTTTAGAGAAATAATGTCTCTGAGGGTGCTTGGCTCTAGCTGTGGGTTGGTGTAATTGTGATCTAGGAATGTAGCACCTTATTACAACTACATACGACGTTGTTTGGGAGAATACTAGTGATATTGTTAGTAATATCAGACGGAATTTAAAAGGGAGTTAGAGGGAGTAATTCGGACACTTAGCTTATGGTTTGTCTCCTTTAGAGTTTAAAATTAATATAATATTAAGTTCTTTATTCGTAAAATCAAAATAACAACCTTGCAGTTTTCGAGGTGTACACTACTAGATGTTACAGTTTTGTTCGTTACTTATGTATGTTGTTATCTAGAAATGATGGATGTTAACACAAACTGATTCACTCTGATCCCCGTATATACTAGTATAGACTGTATTACGGTGGAACAGTTTTCCTCGTTCTGTGATTGTACATAAGTAGCAAAATTGTAACGCCTTTGGGAGTGTTACTTGAAGTCAGATAAAATTAGGTTTGTTCTGTATCTTTTTTAACGCATTTGTATGTTTTTGTATATTTAAAGGAGTGTCCATGTTTTTTCTTGTCCGTTATTCTCTAAAGATCTTAGCATACGTTTTGGAATGGGTAAGTACAGTACGTTTACTACGTTCGCAGTCATAATGTTTTGTGACTTCGAACTCTACCTTAATTTTTTTATGATTGAAACTTACTTTGGCTTTTGCTTTTCTTACACCAAGCTGGAAAAGCTTGGTGTAAGAGGTATCCCCTTGAAGCTAATGAGGAGCTACCTTTCAGAAAGAAGGCAAAGAGTCCAGATTGACCGTAGGCTGAGCAATGAGGCGCGTGTGGAATACGGGGTGCCTCAAGGCAGCATACTCGGTCCCTTGTTGTTTTTGGTGTATATCAATGACCTCTGCCAACTTCAGCTCCATGGTGCCAAAATTGTAACTTTCGCCGATGACACCGCCCTCTTTTTTTGCGGGCAGAACTGGGAGGAGGTATTTCATACTGCTCAAAAAGGTTTTAACCAAGTCTGCGAATGGCTGCGATTAAACATATTAACTTTGAATGTTTCCAAAACGAAATACATCACGTTTGCTCACAGGTCAAATCAACTGCCTCCTCCTTATTTTGGTATTGCCTGTCATGCTTGTGTTCCGGGAACCTCCTTGTGCTCTTGTCCTACTCTCCAAAGAGTCAACGACATCAAATACCTTGGTATCGTTATAGATCAATTCCTGACCTTCAAACCACATATAACAGCCCTGGTAGCCCGTTTGCGTAAACTAATTTACATCTTCAAAACTCTTAGGGCCGGTTTCACCACTTGCTGATAAGTCCCTGATAGCCTATCCGGAACTTATCTGCCAGATAAACTACAACTTTTGATAGCATTATCTGTCAGATAACTGTCAGATAACTATCTGACACTTTATCCGTAACCGGTGAAACTGGCCCTTAGACACGCAGCAAACCGACGGGTTACTAAATTGGTCTACGATGCTTTATGTCAATCCCTTATAGACTACTGTATTACTTCCTGGGGTGGTGCCGCCAAGACTCACCTAATTGATGTTGAGAGGGCTCAGCGCGCTATTCTGAAAGTTGGTGCCGGGCTTCCTTATTTATTCCCTACGGTAGAACTTTTTAAGGAATGGGATGTGCTTACTGTGAGACAGTCCTTCATATTGCGTACAGTGCTAAAAAAACACTCCCTATTGCACTACAACCCGAATCTCCAAAAGGATAAGCGCCGAAGAGGCAGGGTATGCCAGACACAAGCCTTCAACTGTTCTCACTCCCATAACTTCTTCATGTTTCTCGGACCATACCTGTACAATAAACTAAACAACATTCTTAATATTTATCCTCTAGTAAAATATAAATGTAAAACCTCAGTCACTACTTATCTAAAAACCTTAGACTACAAAGACACAGAAAAACTGTTGATCCCACTCAGATAGACCATCTTCACTAACTATAACCATCCTCTATTAGATGCTGTTTTTACGTAATATTGCGACCAAACCACAATCATCTTTCAACCATGCTCACACCAAATATACTATCAACCATTCTCGCAACACAGTCACTCATTCAACCTCCTACGCATACACTCCACATTTCATACTGTTCATACACACTCCAGCAGCTACACACACGCGTTCAATATTTCCACAACTTATTTGTATTTTTATTTTGTTTGATTGTAATTTGCTCTTTTTGTATTGTTACAATATTTTTTTTTTTCTGTGTTGTTAATGTAACTTTCTGCACTCTTCTTACTATGCAAAACCATTTTAATTGATGTAGTCAAAGCAGGAAAATGGCTGCGGGAGGGCCCTGGTGACTTGTAATACAGGTTTTTTTTAGAGACCTACGTCAAGCACCAGTCTCTCACAAAGTTAATTCCATGTTCATGCTCCATTGTATTGTAACCCTAGCATTAAGTAACTTGTGTGGAGAAAATAGTAGTTTGCGACTGTGCATAATGAAGGGCATTACAACACAAGTGTGGGTTTAAGAAACGAGCCGAAGGCGAGTTTCTTAATAGCATCACACGAGTGTTGTAATGCCTAATTATGTATAGTTGCATACACTAATTTATCTACCCGAATATCATAAGGGCTCTATGATGGGTTCAGGAACCATAGGGAAATGACCAGCATTGTTACCAGTGTAATGCAATAAAAAATAAACAGGTTATTATTTGCATTCGTCGCTGCATTTACGATATCTGGCGGAGTGTTCATGTTAATTTCCGAGTCACTATCACTCATTTTCGACAGAAATAAAGAACTTATCAGAAAATGTGTCTACTCGTAACTGGAAATAAAAAGCTAACGAACAAATGACAGCTCGAAATGGCTGCGTTTCGGATATCTGTCATTTTTTTTAAATCATAGGCAAACGAATAAAGTCACTATTCTTGTGTCACTCGAGATCAAAATGTCGTGCGATTTATAATTAAAATCATACTTAGGCATGTTTTTGTTTTTTATTTGTATTCTTTTCAATAAATTGAACAAATTATTGTTCACGATATCTCGAGATTGGTCATCACTGTCTAATTATAGTCTCCTGTGCATTGCGAGCTGTAGGCAACCCGCCCCCTCACCCCTGTCGCCACCTAAGGCGCGGCCAACTAGTTCCGCGCTCACTATAGAATAGCACACTCACTTGAATTTGACACCTGTTCCAAATTTAAAACTCATAACCTACTGTTTTCAGTAGGTTATGAGCTCATTACAGTTCTGTTAATTTCTGCTGGTTGGTAATGCTGGTCATTGCCTATGGTTTTTGAACGCATTAGAGAGGGTTTATGATATTTGGGTAGATAAATAAACTTTATATTACTTTTAAAAAATGCCAGTAACGGCAACTTTAAAGAAATAAAAAAGTTTTGTGTTTGAGGTCGTAGTTTAATTCAGTTTATTTTTTAATTGATACTTGCGTGGGTTGTGTTACTCTGAATGATAATAATTATATCGCAGCCCAACACGACGCCGCCAACTTTACGTGTGTAGTTATTATAGTTTATATTGTTGTTATTGTTTTATGTTATTTGTATATTTTACCTATAGACCTTAGAAGCCTGAAATAAAATGTTTATTTATTTATTTTATATTGAAGAATGAGGTTTTACGAAACTGTCGCGATTTAAAAGAAGATGACATGCATTGACAATCATTGAAAAGTGTATAGTTAGATGGTTTGGTCATATTATGTGTAGAGGATCAGTAGAAGGCGACTAACAGCAGTTATTTACAAGACAGATGTGAGTGACAAGTAGTGACAACGCCGGAAGAGGACGCCCTAGAACAGGGATGGCAAACGTGCCATTTTTATAAAGATAAGTTTAATCAGGTCATAGACGTGCCATCAAATAATTTTGTAATTTTTTTAAAATATTTTTTGTAGTTTTTTTTTTAGGAAATATGTAAAAATATAGATAAAAATGAATAAACAGTAATTAATATTATCATCTCAAAATTCTTTATTCACAAAATTAGGGCATTTTTCAATGTTTAAATGAGACGTAATTTGAATAAAAGTCACGTCAGGGGGGTACATAATAAACTTGAGTATTTCCGATAATTCTCTGAACTGAAAAAATCTCGCTGAAAATTCCTTGATTAACGAATCAATCAGAGACGTGCCCAAAATATTTTGTCGCGTGCCACTCATGGCACGCGTGCCATTGGTTCGCCATCCATGCCCTAGAAGGACATACACTGACATTTTTGGTGAGGTTTTTCAGAATGTACAGGTGCGAAGTACTCGCAACTGGTGTACGTGTATGACCAGATGTATTAACGTGGAGGAGGTAAACGGAGTAATATGATAGGAAAATGGAATTGAAATTGTGCATGTATTTTTCCTCAAGTAAATTGAACAATACATTTATTTCGCAGATATTATGTAATGTAACAATCGAGGGAATTATTTTCTGTACCTAACCTTTTAGCTTTATTTGAAGAGCAAAAGCGTAGAACATTTCAGAAAAAAATGTCTTATTTCTAAAGTGATATATCTCATATTCATATCCTCAGAATCCCTGAAGGTTTCAGGCAAAGGGTCTCAGTGTTGGATGATACTGAAAGATGATATTTTTCAGGAAAATATGGCAAGGTAAAGTTTCTTACTTTATATGTCAAGGATGTACCTACCAATACCCTTACCCTTTCGGAGTAAATAGGTAAGGTATGGATTTGAATTCAGTGGTTTTTTTTTTTTAAGGGAACGAGTAATGTGTTGTGAGGAAAGTCTTGTGAATGAGTTGGATGGCTATAGCAGTGACAAAAGATCAAAGACTGTTGAATTAACTGTGCAACAGACAAGAAGAAGGGAAAAGAAGAAGACCGATGAAGTAAGTTTCTAACCGAATGGTTGCCAAAATTGGACCTTAGAAACCAGGGCCGTTCACAATTGCGTTTATTTGACGATAGCGTCAAGATTACGGGAAGCGGATCAATAAAGGATGCACAAAATAGATAACAGTGGCAAAAGAAAGGGAAGGTCTAATACCCAACAACAGTGGGTGATTCCGGGCTGAAATGATGATGATGATCTGTACCTTTGTCCTTTAAGTACAAAATTTGGCGCAGGCAAAGCGACTCCTCGCACGTGTTGAAGGATGCACGTGTGCCCAATTTTAACTTAAAGTCGATACCAATGCAGTTCATTATTCAATAATTTCAAAAAGTTGTTGAGGATTTTTCCGCTTGATAGAAACAAGAAAATTACGTAATGCCAAAATTATTACTTTGCCTTTTTATTTGGAGGGTGGGAAATCATCAAATGACTCCTCCCGCTTTGGGTGAAGCGGAAAGTGTCAGACTTCTACAGACTTAAAATCAGCCATGTTTCTTCTTAGCCCTTTGTCTCTGGAGCCGCGGTATCTCTTTCGAACAACCCGCAGCCACGAATTATTTATTTACCTAATATCCAAAATGTACAATTTTACACAAGCACTACAATAAACCATCCTACAGCACAAATGTATCACTGTAACACTATAGTACTTAGGTAAGGTACCTACAGGGTGTATTCGCTAGACTGCGCCTCTCTAGCGAGACTGCGCAACGTGAACATGATGTATTCAAGATACAAAGCCTATTGTATTTCCCGACACACCACTTCTCGACGCATCCAGGTTTGTATTTAGACTACCGTAGTTTTTACATTTATTATGTTCAAGTTTTATTTTTATGGAGGAGCTCGTGGCTAAATAATAACTGACACTCAGGTCGATCTTTAGGTTAAGCTGCGCTTGCCTACGTTGGTCTGTGGATGGGTGACACATACCCAATTTCCTTCGGGCCTCGGAAAGCATATGTCAGTGACCTGAAAGTCTAACAACCAGTCATACCAAAGGGTATCGTATTATTAATAATATTAAACAGTGTTAACTGGGACTCTGGGAGTGGAGGTCAGATAGGCAGTCGCTTCATGTAGAATGCTGATATTCAGCTGCATCCGGTTAGACTGGAAGCCGACCCCAATATAATTGGGAAAAGGCTAGGCAGATGATGATGTTCGAGTATATTTTAGAATTCATTTTTTGCGATCGGTTAATTCATTTTGGCTATTTATTAGCAAACTTCCTAAAAAACGTCCTTTTTTATTATATTGGTTAATAAATAACATTACATATTATTCCACCAGCATCTTTTGTTTCATGAAGTATGTATACCAATTCCGCCTTGATTTCTGATCCGATTTAGGTGATTCTGGACTGACTGACCATGAACAAGAATCAATTCAATTCTTGTTTCATATGGCAGAAGAAACTCGTGCGGTGGCTACATTTTTTTGAAATTTTATATAAAACAGAAAAAAAAAAAATACTTCCCCTTTCAGAAGTGGATGGTAAAAAGTTAATGAACTAAACAAAACTCAGCTATAATTATGTTTTGGTTAAATGTTTTTTAAAGCTCTGAATCCTACAAAAAAGTATGTAAGTAGGTATGTCTACTTCAAAAATGTCCACTTTTTCAATTACCACAATATTAGTGTAAAGTTCCCTTCCCACGATGTCTCCGGGAAACACAAAACGTTTAAATTCAGAAATTCCGCACTACCTTACGGAATATTCGCTCACGTGGCGATGCACGTAGTCTCATGTAGGACAAGCAGCGTCAGAATGCCAGACAGGGTTCAATTTAATTGAACAGTAGCCACGGACACTCGAAACTGTGTAGTATTCCGAAATTGGACTCGTGGAGATGGGGCCTTTATGTATGGAGCTGTTCGATTCGTTTCTAGTTTTTATTTTATTTATTTTGAATTTATTTTTTGTGGTGTAAGTAAATTTTTGAAGTTGGTTTTGTGGAATGAACTCTGCTTTAATAGTATTTTTATTTTATTTTATTGGATTTCTGTTTACTGTTTCAAAAACTATTTTCTTGTAGTGGGATGAGTTTTGGTTTAATTCGGTATTTTTGTTTTTATTGTATCTCTTTTTGTTAGGATTATTGATAGTGGATTGGTACCACAGTTCTACAGTTCCTACATTAATATACTAGCACTTTGCCCACGGCTTCGCCCGCGTGGATGTCGGTTCAACTACAAAAGTGACGATTTTCCATACAAACTTTCATCCCCCTTTTCACCCCCTTAAAGGTTAAATTTCCAAAAACCCCTTCTTAGTGCTCCCCTACATTATAATAGGAAGCCGTGTCAAAATTTCACATTCCTAGCCCCAGTAATTTCGGCTGTACGTTGATATGTCACCCAGTCAGGTCTCCTTTTATATAATATAGATATTTAATACTTTAAAGAAAACGATATGATAGGTAGTTTGTGTGAACCAAAGCTAATAAGATTATTATGTCCTTTTAATATGCCAAACCGAAAGGTGCTAAAACTTTTGTGCGTCTATTATCAAGTATTTTACGAGCTAGATTGGCCAAACTTTGGCAAAGGAATAAGATTGAATATGGTTAACGATGGCCATAAAAAGGACATTCAAATCGGAGTTCTTGACCGAGGTTTAAGTGGCCATTATTTCGTTGTTAATCTCAGATTATATCGTTAGGTTCATTTTCGTACTGATTACATTAATCTTGGCTAGTTGGGTCAAAAACGGCCACTTCAGCAGATCATAATATGAATTGCGTTAAGGCGGGGTTGCAGTACTTTTTAAGATTTTTGAACCTATAAAAATCGAACTAAATACGAGTTTTTTTTAATAAATAAAAATCATTACATAAAAATTGAACATACTCTCTAGTAAATCGTAAAGATAGAAACGCGATTTAGAATGATCGGCTCGATACTTTTTTTATCAAACATGACTCTAAATCACAATTTCAAACGTGTAGGTACTGCTAAGACATTTCATCATGAATTTATATAAAAGTTATATCAATAGATAGAACTTTTTATTTTGAAGTAAATGTTGAAAACATATTACAGCACTGGCATCGGATGTTCGATTGATGGTGTGTCTATTAATAATATCAGCTATGCGGACGATATGGTGCTGCTGAGTCCTTCGATTAGTGCTCTCAGGAAGTTACTAAAGATATGTGAGTGCTATACTGGGGCCCAAGGACTAAGGTACAATGCCAAGAAAAGCGAACTGTTAGTTTTCATGGCACAGAACAAGACGTATGAAGTGGTACCTCCAGTCTCGCTAGGTGGTGCCACGCTTAACAGAGTCAAGCAGTTTAAGTACCTTGGTCATTGGGTCACTGAGGATGGCACAGATAACTGTGATATGGAGAGGGAGCGCAGGGCATTGGCCGTACGATGCAACATGCTGGCCCGCAGATTTGCAAAGTGTGACAGTAATGTCAAGTTGACCTTGTTTAGGGCATATTGCCAGGCTTTTTATACCTGCAGTCTGTGGACCAGATACACGCAGAAAGCGTTTAATGCCTTGCGTGTCCAGTACAACAATGCTTTTAGGATATTGCTTTCGCTGCCTCGTTTCTGTAGTGCTTCTGGGATGTTCGCGGCAGCGCGCACGGATGACTTCTTTGCGATCATTCGTAAAAGATCCGCGTCGCGCCTGCGTCGGATGCGGGGTAGCGACAGCAGTCTTCTGGGCATTGTTGTAAGTAAGACTGAAGGCCAACTGATGGCGCACCTGTCCGCAGTGCATGTACTGTCGCCAGGTATCGCCAGTAGGTGGCGGAATTAAGTGTTATATGTTTGTCGTTGTTATTTATTGTGCTTTCGTGAATTTTACTAACATAGGTTAAGGAATACTAACACATTATGGGTCTGTACCTGAATTAAATGAAAATAAATAAATAAATAATAAATATTGTATAATTTCTTTATAGTTTTTCTCCAAGAAGCAAAAAACAGTCAAAATTTTGGCATTATATCGGTCGCGCGGCAGGGCGGGGGGCGAGGTCGTGCGTACATAAAATCATAGTACTGCAACCTCGCCTTAAAAAGCGTAAAATGGACCTTTCATATTATTAACTGCGTCTGTGATAATTTTACGAATGTTAACGAAATTCATCTTATTTTCCTATTCTCTCTGATCTGTTTTCTTAAATGGTTTTAGACCCCCAAGTTCTGGTTATTCGACTCTTAAATCGGTTCGAGTGTTATTGGGTTTTCCATCTGAAATTTTTCAGTAGCAGCCACGTTGTTTGGATTAATACCCGGTTGAAGGCAATAGGCTTGCCGTCTATTACACGGGACTTAATGCCTGTAGCACACCTCCGCTGCGAAACAACAATAGGGGATCAGACAAAAAAAAACTAATTAGTCCGTCAGATAGATTTCCAAAAATTATTGGACACGTATTTTTTCTTTTTTCACATAAACTTAAAATGAAGACGATACAGTGCTTCAAAAACTCGTGTGACGTCATATGATAGTACATTTTGACGACACAAGTGACGTTTCAAGCCCTACTCCAAGATCTTTGACGCGTTTTATCTTCGTAATTTTTTATTGATTTGATAAAACAAAAAACACGTATTCAATATTTTTCGATAATCTAACTTATAAACAGAATCATATTATTTTGACACTGTCCGATCCCCTATTGCGAAACCGCTGCGCGAGTTTCGCTGTACAACAGTACTACGGTCAACGGGCGGAGATGTAGACGGCTCCTGAGCAAATGAGCGAAATCGTGTTAGAAAGAGACAACATCATAGTCAGTTTTGTACGTTAGAGCAGGGAATTTCGCTCCTGTTTCGCCGCCAAAGAACTTACAACTCACAGCGAAACTAATGCGGTTTCGCCCTTTGAGTTTCGCAGCGGAGGTGTGCTACAGGCATAAACATTACTGGCGAAATGTGGGTGTGCTAATGCGTACACTTCTGCCTAACACAAAAGGGATTACAGGCGTGACGTTATGTTATATTAATATTGTACTTACCTAATATAAATTTTATGCTTTTTACCAAGCGTTGAAAGTCGTATGAGAAGCAGGGATGATAATGTAATCAACAACATACTTTTCAGAAAAAGTAATGCTTTGACCATTATTTTAAAATAAAAATTAATCGTCTTCAGAAAGAAAGTAATCCACTTTACATTTATCTACCAAACTCGTACATTTAAAAAAATATTTCTATAAAAAGTGAAAGATTAAAGAAGATAGGGCGAAGTCTTATATAATAACAGGGGTTACCCGGGTACTTATTCGTTATCCGTGCGAACTCTGACCCCGGATACTGAAAAAAAGATTTTAAAAAGGCTTATATGACCAGTTTTTGTAACGATTTGCGTGTTCACCGATTTTTCTATCCCACTGTATTATGGAAAGCGTTGGATGTGGTCTATATGGTGGAACAAGCGTGCCCAAAATATAATTTTTTGTAATAATATTTTTCTAGTTATATCATCGGACACACTTACCATCCATCGTTTCTTTCGACCTTACCAATTTATACCATCTTTTAAAACTTCCTTCACGACAAACATGAATACGTCTTCTAAGTAAAGCCTTACATAAGATAATCGTGGGAGAGCAATGGTCACGTGTTTTGGTAACGACTTTAATGCCCTTAGGAAAACTAAGGTTGAACGCACGTCAGAATCTAGTAGACTGAAGTATTATACGGAAATGTTTTCAGGACAGATTGGTACAAGTAGATATGAAATTGATAACAGAATATCATCATTATCCACGTACCATGCCTTAACTAAATCATTTGGGGCTGGCGCAGCATGTCTTTGTCTTCCATGCGCTCATAAGCGCTACAGAAGCTAAATTTAATGAAGGAAGCTAAAAAAATCTGATGTGGCTCCTCAATCCTTACGAACTCTTCCTCTTACGTGTTTGGAGGGTATTTTAATTTTTTTAGTCATTTGCGTAACACCACACATCCGCGTTAGCATCCTCATCTCAACAACACGCAAATACCTTCGATTCATTCCTTTTGTGGCTCAACATTTTGATCCATTCAAATTGATAGTGGAAAACAAAATACAAACATTCATTCTGTGGGTGACAATGGACATACAACATACCCACATAGGTACAGTCGAACAAGCTAATAAGTATAAGTACAGTCAGCTAATTTGCATTTACTTTTAAGATTATACAGATACATTTAGTGACTGATCAACTGATGTGAAATGATACAGCGTTTGACATCAGTCGCTTAATACGAAACGCTTTATAAAACAAATATTGCAATCAATATTTTCAGTGTACTAGAATTACAAAGATCTCTAAGTACTTGTATACTTATTACCTAGCTTGTTCGACTGAACTATTGTAAAACCATGTCAGAGACCCATGGATGGGTGTCATAAAAACTCAGACACCAAGCTAGGTACTATAATAACCATAAGATAAAGAAAAAAGCGACCTACTGGGTCTAAAAACGTAAAATTTTGAACGACCACCCGGTCCGTACAAAAGTGAACATATTTTTTTAAAAATCAACCCCAACGCTGATTGTTTATCACACTAGGCTCAGGGCTTGTAAGTCAAAATATCTTGATGTTTCTCTAGGGAAATTACTGCAGTAAAATCCAGTTCCAATTTAGACGCGATGATAATGTAATATGAAAACACAATATTAAAGCCATTGTTTACCAAAGTAAAACACGCGATTTATAAAGAGAGCACACAATCTATAAAGGCAGCATCAGACAGCCACCAAAAACAATACAAGCACGCAACAAAAGCTATTGTATCGACGACAACGTTGAAATAAAGACGAATAAATTTCGCCCAGTTCCTCGAAAACTCGTTTTAGGGAGCAAGTAAATTAATTTTATTATCAATTTCGGTCCATTTACTCAGCTTAAGGACATTACTTTGGGCTGTTATGAAAGTCAAATTGATAATCTCTCACCGGTTCGAGACACGCGAACTCGTCCTGATAGTCTGGGAGGGTCGTTACTTTTTATAGAATTACTGATGTGAAAATTTAAAATGGAGTTTGGAGGCGATAAGTGAGGGAGTGTATGGGGATCGTTAATGTTGATGGTGATTCGTTATCTCTGTATCCTGAAAGGGTTGGATGGTGATTAATATGTGATTGTCATTTTGGAGTGGTTATTATTATTAGGTGTCATTTGGCGCCTCGAATAAGGATTTAAGGACACAATTAATCCTTTTTTAGATAGGAAAGGCTGTAAAAGATCATCCTCCCTAAATTAACCATGAGGTTTTTCAGTACAGCACCTATTAGGTACACGGGAAGGAGGACGGGTGAAATGTACCCACTAAGGATTTCTCTTAAGTATTTAGAAATCATATTAGTGAATGTCAGCTGCCCCTAATGCCATCAACCGGGCACAAATCTAGACTCCGTAACTGCTACTGAAAAATTACCGAATAAAAATTTGCCCTACCCGATTTCGAAACCACGACCTCATGCTTAGCTGTCGCTATTGCATCGCTAGACCAGCGAGGCAGTCAAGTCATAATCCTATAAACAAAATCAAAGCAGATTTAAAATAGCTGCAGATCTCTTAAAGGCGTAGCCCACTGTAAATAGGATTCAGAGAGCTCAAAGTAACGTGAAAGTAGTCTCGTACCGGTAAGTAAGGGAGCTTTCAAAAGTTCCGATTTGAAGAATACGAAGAAATACTAGCAGGTACAATTTATGGAGGGAGAAAACTGAACTGAAATGGTTATATTACGATATAACCTAAAGATCGATCTGCCCGAAGATCTGATCGACTGCCACTCGGATTGATCTTTATTTGGTTGATCAATGGATGTGTGATACCCACTGCATACCGAGTTTTCTCCGTGCCTCGGAAAGCACGTTAAGCCGTTGAACCCGGCTGTCACAGCAGCTGAGTACCAAACTTCTGCATGGAGTGACTGTTTATTTCACCTCCACAACCCAGTTAGCACTGGGTAATACAGTACCCCTTGTACCCACTGGTTGTCAAGTTTTCTGGTCACTACTGTGACGATTGTCAAAGATCTATAAATAACAACGAGATACTGTAACTAGTTTCATCATATTTTAATATCATTGCTAGGATACCACGAAGAGAGACAGCTGTTTTGTGTGCGTCAATGAAACACGAGTGTTGAGCTTGTACTGGTTTATTCCTCTTAACATTCTCTGTACATATACCCACATCTAATACAATATGTGACATCCCTCTTCTTATTATACTATATAAAGCTAAACTTTATACTATATAAAGCTAAACTACCACTGACTCACTCACTCACTCACTGACATCATTGTTCTCCCAGATGTTGGATGGGGAGGTGGGTATATTTTGACAGATTCGTAAACAAGTAACTCTGGTGAGTATGGGAAAAGTCCGAAACCCCCCCTTTTTGCCCCCCCTCCCCCCCCTCCCTATCGTATCTCGGAAACTAGGAGACCCGTATTTTTTTTTTTTTACTGATTCGTATAGAGGAGGCTCGGTAAAGTAAAAATCATTTTTCAAAGTGGCCCCCCTTTTCCCCCTTCTCCCCCCCTTTAGGCGAATCTCGAAAGTTAAGAGACTTGGAACGATTTTTTTTTCAGATTCACTTAGAGGGGCCTTTGCGTTAATCGAAATCATTTTTCGAGACTCCCCCCCTCACCCCCCCTTCAATCCCCCCCCCCTTTTTTTTTTTTTTTTTTTTCTTACATAAAACTATTTAGGGGCGTTGAAACCTGTCCGGTGGTGGTACAGCGGCAAAGCGAAGGGGGGAGCGGGCGAGCGAAGCGAGCCGGCGACCCCCGTAGCGTAGGGATAATGTCATGATAGCTTTCCGGTGGTAGGTAGGTCCTGAGTGGAGCGAACCTGCGAGACCGAGTGTAGCGAAGGGGGGAGGTGGCGAGCGAAGCGAGCCGGCGACCTCCTTAGCGTAACGAAGGTTGAGTGGGTGAAGCGTAACTCAGGGGCGACGACAAGCAAACTTTAGGGTAATGTTTTTTTAGTGGTAGTAGGAGGTAGGTGATAGGTAAGTAGTAGGTAGGTAGTAGGTAGGTAGTAGGTAGGTGTAGGTAGGTGTAGGTAGGTGTAGGTAGGTAGTAGGTGGGTAGGTGTAGGTAGGTAGGTAGTAGGTAGGTGTAGGTAGGTAGTAAGGCGGATCTCGAAAGTTAAGAGACTTGGAACATTTTTTTTTCAGATTCATTGAAAGGGGCAATGCGTTAGTCGAAATCATTTTTCAAAGCTGCCCCTCTCCCCCTCTTCACGCCTCGCGAGCTGCGCGCAGCTCGCGCACCCACGCAAATACTAGTTTATACTATATAAAGCTAAATTCTCACTCACTGACTGATTGACATAATTGTTCTCCCAGATGGTGGATGGGGAGGTGGGTATATTTTGACAGATTCGTAAACAACTAACTCTGGTGAGTATGGGAAAAGTCCGAAACCCCCCCTTTTCCCCCCCCTTCTCCCCCCTCCCTATCGTATCTCGGAAACTAGGAGACCCGTATTTTTTTTATTTTACGGATTCGTATAGAGGAGGCTCGGTAAAGTAAAAATCATTTTTCAAAGTGGCCCCCCTTGCCCCCCTTCTCCCCCCCTTTAGGCGGATCTCGGAAATAAAGAGAATTTACGAGAGTTTTTTTTAGGGATTCGTATAGAGGAAGCTTGGGGAACTAAAAACCATTTTTAAAATTTGACCCCCTTGCCCCCCCTTTACCCCCCCCTTTCGGATCTCGGAAGTTAAGAGACTTGGAACATTTTTTTTTTCAGATTCATTGAAAGGGGCATACAGTTAGTCGAAATCATTTTTCGAACCCCCCCCCTCCCCCCCCCCCCTCCCCCCCCCCCCTCCCCCCCCCCCTTCAACACCCCCCCCCCCCCTCTTCACCTCTTTTTTTCTATTTTGTTTACGGATTCGTATAGAGGAGGCTCGGGGAAGTAAAATGGTGGTACCGGTAAAGCGAAGGGGGGAGCGGGCGAGCGAAGCGAGCCGGCGACCCCCGTAGCGTAGGGATAAAGTCATGATAGCTTTCCGGTGGTAGGTAGGTCTTGAGTGGAGCGAACCTGCGAGACCGAGTGGAGCGAAGGGGGGAGGTGGCGAGCGAAGCGAGCCGGCGACCACCTTAGCGTAACGAAGGTTGAGTGGGTGAAGCGTAACTCAGGGGCGACGACAAGCAAACTTTAGGGTAATGTTTTTTTAGTGGTAGTAGGTAGGTAGTAGGTAGGTGTAGGTAGGTAGTAGGTAGGTGTAGGTAGGTGGTGGCATACGTGAGATTCATATAGAGGAGGCTCAGGGAAGTAAAATCCGTTTTTCAAATTTGAACCCCTTGCCCCCCTTCACCCCCCTTTTAGGCGGATCTCGGAAGTTAAGAGACTTGGAACATTTTTTTTTTTCAGATTCATTGAAAGGGGCAATGCGTTAGTCGAAATCACTTTTCAAAGCGCCCCCTCTCCCCCTCTCCACGCCTCGCGAGCTGCGCGCAGCTCGCGCACCCACGCAAATACTAGTTATACTATATAAAGCTAAACTACCACTGACTGACTGACTCACTGACAGAATTGATCTCCCAGATGGTGGATGGGGAGGTGGGTATATTTTTACAGATTCGTAAACAACTAACTCTCAAACCTATGGGAAAAGTCCCAAACCCCCCCTTTTCCCCCCCCTTCTCCCCCCTCCCTATCGTATCTCGGAAACAAAGAGACTTGAAGTGTTTTTTTTTAGGGATTCTTATAGAGGAGGCTCGGTTAAGTAAAAATCATTTTTCAAAGTGGCCCCCCTTGCTTCCCTTCTCCCCCCCTTTAGGCGAATCTCGAAAGTTAAGAGACTTGGAACGATTTTTTTTTCAGATTCATTTAGAGGGGCCTTTGCGTTAATCGAAATCATTTTTCGAGACTCCCCCCCTCACCCCCCCCTTCAACCCCCCCCCCCCCTTTTCACCTTTTTTTTTTTTTTTCTTACATAAAACTATTGAGGGGCGTTGAAATTTGTATACCCTCCCCTCCCCTCCCCTCCCCAACCTCCCCTAAAATTAAAAGGGCTGTAACTTCATAACGGTTAGAGATAGCCATTAGGTGTTTGAAGAAATATTATAGTAGGCGTCGAAACCTGTCCGGTGGTTGTACAGCGGCAAAGCGAAGGGGGGAGCGGGCGAGCGAAGCGAGCCGGCGACCCCCGTAGCGTAGGGATAATGTCACGATAGCTTTCCGGTGGTAGGTAGGTCCTGAGTGGAGCAAACCTGCGAGACCGAGTGGAGCGAAGGGGGGAGGTGGCGAGCGAAGCGAGCCGGCGACCTCCTTAGCGTAACGAAGGTTGAGTGGGTGAAGCGTAACTCAGGGGCGACGACAAGCAAACTTTAGGTAATGTTTTTTTAGTGGTAGTAGGGGGTAGTAGGTAGGTGATAGGTAGGTAGTAGGTAGGTGTAGGTAGGTGTAGGTAGGTGTAGGTAGGTGTAGGTAGGTGAAGGTAGGTGTAGGTTGGTAGTAGGTAGGTGTAGGTAGGTAGTAGGTAGGTGTAGGTAGGTAGTAGGTAGGTGTAGGTAGGTAGTAGGTAGGTGTAGGTAGGTGGTGGCATACGTGAGATTCATATAGAGGAGGCTCGGGGAAGTAAAATCCGTTTTTCAAATTTGAACCCCTTGCCCCCCTTCACCCCCCTTTTAGGCGGATCTCGGAAGTTAAGAGACTTGGAACATTTTTTTTTTTCAGATTCATTGAAAGGGGCAATGCGTTAGTCGAAATCACTTTTCAAAGCGCCCCTTCTCCCCCTCTCCACGCCTCGCGAGCTGCGCGCAGCTCGCGCACCCACGCAAATACTAGTTCTATTATATAAAGCTAAACTACCACTGACTGACTGACTGACTGACAGAATTGATCTCCCAGATGGTGGATGGGGAGGTGGGTATATTTTGACAGATTCGTAAACAAGTCACTCTCGTGAGTATGGGAAAAGTCCGAAACCCCCCCTTTTCCCCCCCCTTCTCCCCCCTCCCTATCGTATCTCGGAAACAAAGAGACTTGAAGTGTTTTTTTTTAGGGATTCGTATAGAGGAGGCTTGAGGAAGTAAAAACCATTTTGAAAATTTGACCCCCTTGCCCCCCTACATCCCCCCCCTTTCGGATCTCGGAAGTTAAGAGACTTGGAACATTTTTTTTTTCAGATTCATTGAGAGGGGCATTGCGTTAGTCGAAATTTAAAAACTCCCCCCCTCTCCCCCCCCCTTCACCCCCCCCCCTCTTCACCCCTTTTTTTTCTCTTTTGTTTACAGATTCATATAGGATAGGAGGCTCGGGGAAGTAAAATGGTGGTACCGGTTGTTTAGTATTGTCATACTAATTTATATATCTACACATCCAGCTGTTCCTTTCTCACACACTCTCTCTCTCTCTCGGTGACTGTCATTCGTGTCACACGCGCTCTTTAAATTATATTCAAAAGCTGTGATTTTAATTAGTAAATACGGTTGTGCAGTGCTTATATATATTTAACAATAAACAGTTCGTGTTGGTGAAAAAAAAAAAAAAAAAAAACACAAGAATCTTCAACATAAAATTGGTCCTTCGTTCGCCATTTTTTGCGTGGTTCGTGGACGTGATCACGTGGCTTGCGCCAAACCGGCAGGAAGTCATCGACAAGATCGACGAAAGTCGCCTAGCTTCGGGTCCCATCGTGCCACCTCGTGCCTCTTCGGCATACATCGCCAGCGCCACTTACGAAGATTTAAGTACTGTTTTACCGACAGGGCCGGAGAGAAGCAGCCAATAGGCAATCGACATTTTTAAGTTGTCGATAAAACAGACATACATACATGGATTCAACCAATCTCGCTGCTATAACTAATCTGTGGAGTGTTTCCGTCTTTCCGAGTGTTTTGCTACTTTTTTCCGGAAATAAAGTTTTTTCGACCGACGCCTACATCGTAAAACGTAAAACGTGAAACGTGAATCGAGAAATAATTACAACAGTAATTACAAGAAACATATTTTCAGCATCACAGCTCACAAGCATCTTACAAAATTACAATTGAACATATATTTTATAATCTCGTGGTTCCATAAAACACAAGATGGAAGAAATAGAAAACTTGCGCACGACCCGTGCCGCCATAAAAGGTAAAATTACAAGAATTACCAACTACGTGCAGAACTACGATCCCGCAAGATCTACTAAACGCGACCTACAGGTCAGATCAGAGGAATTAAATAAACTTATGGATCGATACGACGAAATCCAAATCAATATTGAGAGGTTGGACTTGCCCGACCGGCAACAAGTCAACGAACAGGATCGGGAGACAACCGAAGCGAAATATTATGCTACTAAAGCACAAATTGCGTCATTTACTGGAGGCTCGCAACAAACTATGGAGCAATCCCATTTAAATTCTACGACATTACATGATTGCACGACAAGGAAGCCACGTGTCAAGCTGCCATTATTGGAACTTCCAAAGTTCGACGGTGATATCCGCGAGTGGCCTGCATTCAAGAATATATTCTACGCCTCTGTTGACAGTGTGGACCTTCCGACAGTGAACAAGCTTCAATATCTGAAGTCAGCCCTATCAGGAGAAGCGGCTGGGCTTATTACCTCCCTTCTCATAACTGAGGAAAACTACAGTAAGGCATTAAATATACTAGCTAAAAGGTATGAGAACCAAACTATGATTGTTAATTTTCATTTAAAGGCTATTACTAATTACAATGTTGTTAATAAACATAACTTAAAAGAGTTTCTAGTAACTTTACAGCAAAGTCTAGATTCCCTTAAGGCTATTAAGCTGCCTGTAGACAGTTGGGATGACCTATTAGTATTCCTAATATCACATAAACTGGACAACTCGCTGAGAGCAGCATGGGAACTAAACAGAAAAGAAAGTACTCTCGCTACATTATCTGAGTTACTAGATTTCTTAAACTTAAGGCGATCAGCATTTGAATTACTCAATGACAAGCCTTCGGATAGGAATACTGTTAAAACTACACATGTGTCATCAACCTCGAGACCTCAAATAAATTGTTTACTATGTCAACAAAAACATGACTTGCATAAGTGTCCTAATTATATAGAACTAAGTGTACCTGATCGTATTAACTTAATAAAGTCTAAAACTTTGTGTTTTAACTGTTTACAGCCTTACCATGCAAAACATAAGTGTTCAAAACTGAAGTGTTTGTCCTGCCATCGCAAACATCATACAAGTATACATATGGATCGTTCTAGCCAAGTAAGTTGCCACAGCAGATGTCAAGCTACCTGATACTATTGCCTCACTGAACTCTTGCGTGCAACAGCACAATACTACAAATCCAAATGTCCAATGCGAAACAAACTCTCAATCTAACCCATCAACGGTTCTTGTCTCAAACACTCAACATCATATTACCTTGCTATCAACAGCTATCATAAAAATACAGGATGCTATGGGAAACTGGGTAAACGCACGAGCACTACTAGACTCGGGCAGTGAAGTTAGTGTTATTACACACAGGCTTGCAGGCGTTTTAAAGCTTCCATACAGCTACCATGCATGCACAATTAAAGGAGTAGGAAACAAAGACAGCCTTGCACAATTAAGCATAAATGCTAATATATCTTCTCGATACAATGATTATAACTCTAATCTAACATTTGTAGTAATGAACAACATTACAGTGCCACTACCGCATACTTACATAGCTACACACAACTGGAACATACCTCCCAAGCTTACATGCAAACTAGCTGACCCCACATTCTTTATACCTAGCACTATAGACATACTCATAGGGGCAGAGCTTTTCTATTCACTCTTGCTAACAGACCGCATAAAGTTAGGTCACAACCTACCGGTCATGATTGATACAGTATTTGGTTGGATTGTATCAGGCGCACTCACAAGTGACACCTCTTTACAGACAAGCAGTCCTGACCCTCACATTAGCATGTATGTATCTTTATTGTCAACAGATCAGCTTCTACAACGCTTCTGGGAACAAGAGGAAATCACACCTCAAAAATTAATATCTCCTCAAGATAAATATTGTGAAACATTATATGAGTCTACAACAATACAAGATCACCAGGGTAAATACACAGTTAATCTACCCCTACAGACAGACAAGCTACTAGATTTAGGTAACTCATTTAATACTGCTTACCGATGCTTATTACAATTAGAGTCTAGATTTCAAAGAGATCCTTCATTATTCACTCAATATAAAGAATTTATCAATGAGTATATTGCATTGGGTCATGCATATTATGTAAAGGAATTCTCACCTACACAAAACAATACATATTACTTACCTCACTTACCTGTCATAAAATCTGAAAGTAGATCAACTAAGTTAAGAGTTGTTTTTAATGCTAGTTCCAAAACATCAACAGGCACATCCTTGAATGATATTCTACATGAAGGTCCAAACATTTACAATGATTTACTTAACATAATTTTGAAATTCAGATTATACAAATATGCCATTTCTTGTGATATAGTTAAAATGTTCAGAGGTATATTTGTGAATCCAGAGCAAAGAACATATCAGAGAATTTTATGGAGAGAATCTAAATCTGAGCCACTCAAATGCATAGAATTAGCAACAGTTACATACGGCACTAAGTGTGCACCTTATCTTGCATGCCGCACTATGTTAGATTTAGCTTACAAAAATAAAAAAACTCATGGTCTAGCTGCAGAATGCATAGAAACTTGCAGTTATATGGATGACTATCTATCTGGTCAACAGACCATTGAACAGTGTACTGAACTCTGTTTACAATTAAAAGATCTGCTTAATAAAGCCGGGTTCAAGTTGCACAAATGGACTTCAAACAATACTCATATTTTAGCACAGATTGCAGGTCCAACTATGGACACATATAGTGAACATAATTCACAAAATAATTCTAGTTTTCAAAACAATTCCTATGATTTTAACAAGCCAGACTCCGTTAAGACATTGGGTTTGATGTGGCAGCCTACACATGACATACTCCATACTCACATACCTGAAATCACAAGCATTTGTAAAACTAAAAGATCTATATTATCACAGATTGCACAGATGTTTGATCCAATAGGTATCCTAGCGCCTACAGTAATTATTCCCAAAGTTTTAATGCAAGACATCTGGAAAGAAAACATTGACTGGGATAGTCCCATACCTAACCACTTACAAGATCATTGGCAACAGTTTATTGATCAATTAAATTACTTAAAGTCTATTAAGATTCCAAGATGGTATTTTACTGATATACCTATTGATATAATCCTAATTGGGTTTTGTGATGCATCTAAGAAAGCCTATGGTGCTTGCTTATATTTGAAAGCAAATTATCATAATAAAGAATCTACTTGCGTCTTGATCATGGCCAAGTCTAGAGTAGCTCCTATTAAAAGACGACAGTCAATTCCAAGACTTGAGCTATGTGGGACATTATTGTTATCACAAATATATGATAGGTTTATTAACACTACAAAAAATAATATAAAAATTGATCATAAGTTTCTATTTACAGACTCATCCATTGTTCTAAGCTGGATTAAATCCCCTTACAAACATAAACATGACACTTATGTCTCTCATCGTATAATGCAGGTTATCGATTTAACTGCCACGGATGATTGGTATTATATAAATACCAAACAAAATCCAGCAGATTTAATAACTAGAGGGGTTATGCCCAAACAATTGTCCACTTGTGAGTTATGGTGGCAAGGCCCTACCTGGATTAAACAGGATAAATCTACATGGCCTATTTCAGTGCCCCAAGTAGTTACTTCTCAAGTAATAACTCCTGTCCACAACACATGTACACAACTATACCATACATCCACAGATACATTTAATAAAATTTCTATAAATTATGAATATTTTTATGACTTGTTTCTTAAAGTTTCTAACTTCACAAAGTTAACAAGAATTATTGCATTCATGTTTAGATTCTTAAACAAACTTAAAAACAAGGGTCAAAACTATTCTCCTTATTTAACGGTAGAAGAACTCAACAGAGCTACGAATTTCATTGTTCAAATAACACAACTTAAATCATTTTCAAGAGAATATTTAGAATTATCATCACTCAGTCAATCAAATAATGCAGACTTGCCTAAACGAAAACTATATACATTTCAATCCAGTCCTATACGGAAACTAAATCCCTTCCTAGATCAAGACCAGCTCATCAGAGTTGGAGGTCGTATCCAACATTCAGACATATCCTATAGTCAAGCTCACCCCATTATACTACCCGCTAAAGATTACATAACATCATTAATTGTTCAACATTATCACCAAAGGTTGCTACACTCTGGAATACAAAACACTTTATATAATATTAGATTAAAATACTGGATTATGCATGGTAGGAATGAAGTCAAAAAGATAGTTCATTCTTGTGTTAAGTGCATCAGATTTAGAGCACAAACCTGTGGTCAGCAAATGGCTAGTCTCCCTTCTCCCCGAGTAACCCTAACAAGAGCGTTCCTTCATGTAGGCATTGATTTCAGTGGTGCAATAGCTATCCGGAGTTCAATGACTCGAAACTGTAAATACACAAAGGGATACATATGTCTATTTGTATGTATGGCGACTCGAGCTATACACTTAGAGCTTGTTACTGATTTGAGTTCCCAGGCATTTATTTGTGCTTTGAAAAGGTTTGTATCTCGAAGAGGTACTCCAACATGTTTGTATACTGATAATGCTACTAATTTTAGAGGTTCTAAAACTGAACTACACGAGCTTTATAAAATGTTTAAGTCAGATAAGTCATACAGTCAAATAATTGATTTTTGCACTTGTAATTCTATTGACTATAAATTTACAATACCTCTTGCCAGTCATATGGGTGGTATTTATGAAGCTGGAATAAAGTCAGTAAAGTCTTTACTTAAAAGACATTTAGTTTCTACTAAATTAACTTACGAATTATTATATACTACTTTAGTCCAAATAGAGGGCATATTAAACTCAAGACCGTTATGTACAATTGCTGATGTTCCAGATGATGTTATCTGTTTAACTCCAGCCCATTTTATTATAGGAGCTTCTCTAACAGACATCCCAGAGCCTAGTGTGTTAGATTTAAATGAA
This sequence comes from Diarsia mendica, assembly GCA_949316265.1. Classification (NCBI taxonomy): domain Eukaryota; kingdom Metazoa; phylum Arthropoda; class Insecta; order Lepidoptera; family Noctuidae; genus Diarsia; species Diarsia mendica. Next base: position 18,600,729 of record OX438903.1, on the reverse strand, counting down.
TCTAGATTAAGTATATTCCAAAAAATAATGTTAATAAAACAAAGATTTTGGAAACAATTTTATTTTACATATATTTCTGGGTTACAAAATAGAAATAAGTGGTTAGACATTAAGAAAAACTTAAGAATAGGAGACATTGTAATAATTAAAGATGAATGTACACCTCCTGCCTTGTGGCCTTTAGGCAAAGTTATATCAACTAATGTAAATAAAAATGACAAATTGATAAGATCTGTAACCATTCATACATCTAAGGGTGATTATACTAGGCCCATACATAAGTTGATTTTGTTACAACAATGTAACAACAGTAGCTAGTTTAAGAATTTTTACTGTCTAAGATTTGTTTGTACTTATATGTTAAGTATAGTGATATGGAACCTGTAACTTAATGGATAACTTACCTTAACATAATTAATTAATAACTTACCTTACATTGTGAAATTATATACTTACCTGTTCTCTAAATTAACTATAAAATAACTTGCATTGCCAGCATTGTCATCATATCAAGTAGTGCAGCTTTGTTAAAAGAAGGCGTGAGAATGTTTAGTATTGTCATACTAATTTATATATCTACACATCCAGCTGTTCCTTTCTCACACACTCTCTCTCTCTCTCGGTGACTGTCATTCGTGTCACACGCGCTCTTTAAATTATATTCAAAAGCTGTGATTTTAATTAGTAAATACGGTTGTGCAGTGCTTATATATATTTAACAATAAACAGTTCGTGTTGGTGCATATTAGTTTTCATTCAAAGAATCCTCAAACATCAAGAATCTTCAACACCGGTAAAGCGAAGGGGGGAGCGGGCGAGCGAAGCGAGCCGGCGACCCCCGTAGCGTAGGGATAATGTCATGATAGCTTTCCAGTGGTAGGTAGGTCCTGGCGTGGTCCGGCGACCTCCTTAGCGTAACGAAGGTTGAGTGGGTGAAGCGAAACTCAGGTGCGACGACAAGCAAACTTTAGGGTAATGTTTTTTTAGTGGTAGTAGGAGGTAGTAGGTAGGTAGTAGGTAGGTAGTAGGTAGGTGTAGGTAGGTAGTAGGAGGTAGTAGGTAGGTAGTAGGTAGGTGTAGGTAGGTAGGTGTAGGTAGGTAGTAGGTAGGTAGTAGGTAGGTAGGTGGTAGGTAGGTGGTAGGTAGGTGGTAGGTAGGTGTAGGAAGGTGGTGGCATACGTAAGATTCATATAGAGGAGGCTCGGGGAAGTAAAATCCGTTTTTCAAATTTGAACCCCTTGCCCCCCTTCACCCCCCCTTTAGGCGGATCTCGAAAGTTAAGAGACTTTAAACATTTTTTTAAGCTTCATTGAAAGGGGCAATGCGTTAGTCGAAATCATTTTTGAAAGCTCCCCCTCTCCCCCCTTTCACCCCCCCCCCCCACTCTTCACCCCTTTTTTTTAAACTCGTGTTCTGTTTTGTTTACGGATTCGTATAGAGAAGGCTCGGGGAAGTAAAATGGTGCTACCGGTAAAGCGAAGGGGAGAGCGGGCGAGCGAAGCGAGCCCGCGACCCCCGTAGCGTAGGGATAATGTCATGATAGCTTTCCGGTGGTAGGTAGGTCCTGAGTGGAGCGAACCTGCGAGACCGAGTGGAGCGAAGGGGGGAGGTGGCGAGCGAAGCGAGCCGGCGACCTCCTTAGCGTAACGAAGGTTGAGTGGGTGAAGCGTAACTCAGGGGCGACGACATGCAAACTTTAGGGTAATGTTTTTTTAGTGGTAGTAGGAGGTAGTAGGTAGGTGGTAGGTAGGTAGTAGGTAGGCAGGTGTAGGTAGGTAGGTATAGGTAGGTGTAGGTAGGTGTAGGTAGGTGTAGGTAGGTGTAGGTAGGTGTAGGTAGGTGTAGGTAGGTGTAGGTAGGTGTAGGTAGGTGTAGGTAGGTGTAGGTAGGTGTAGGTAGGTGTAGGTAGGTGTAGGTAGGTGTAGGTAGGTGTAGGTAGGTGTAGGTAGGTGTAGGTAGGTGTAGGTAGGTGTAGGTAGGTGTAGGTAGGTGTAGGTAGGTGTAGGTAGGTGTAGGTAGGTGTAGGTAGGTGTAGGTAGGTGTAGGTAGGTGTAGGTAGGTGTACGTAGGTGTAGGTAGGTGTAGGTAGGTGTAGGTAGGTGTAGGTAGGTGTAGGTAGGTGTAGGTAGGTGTAGGTAGGTAGTAGGTAGGTGTAGGTAGGTGGTAGGTAGGTGTAGGTAGGTGGTGGCATACGTGAGATTCATATAGAGGAGGCTCGGGGAAGTAAAATCCGTTTTTCAAATTTGAACCCCTTGCCCCCCTTCACCCCCCCTTTAGGCGGATCTCGGAAGTTAAGAGACTTGGAACATTTTTTTTTTCAGATTCATTGAAAGGGGCAATGCGTTAGTCGAAATCACTTTTCAAAGCTCCCCCTCTCCCCCTCTGCACGACCCGCGAGCTGCGCGCAGCTCGCGCACCCACGCAAATACTAGTCTATAATATAAAAATGAATCGCAAAATGTGTTGGTAAGCGCATAACTCAACAACGCCTGGACCAATTTGGCCAATTCTTTTTTTAAAATCTTCGTTGAAGTTCAAAGATGGTTTTTACGGCGAGAAAAAATCGAATAATTGACGGTAAAACCCTAAAAACAGCCCTTTTCTTTTTCCCATACAAACGTTTACACGTTTACGTTTACGTTCCATACGACGTAGAGTCAATTTGAGGTTTATTGCTTTTGTATAAAGTTCATATTAAATTACAAGCATTCACTGTTGTTTAAACAATGAAGGTATGTTCCTAACGTCATAGAGTCAATTTGCACTTTATTACAGCTGTACAAAGTTCAAATTCAATCATATCTATCAAAACAGTGTGCGTTGAAGCAAAGAATACATCGTTGGAGGATTTAATGTTTTGACTCCAAGTCATATCCAATTAAAAAAAAGTTTAAAAAAAATACAAACTGTCAATGTCAGTGTTGTATTTGTTGGATTTTCGGTACATACTATTTTTGTTTATTATTTTTTACTATTTTTGTTCCATATTCACCAATTTTATCAAACACCTTCAAAGCACGAAAATGAAAAAAAAAAAAAAAAAAATTCTTCACCTTGACACCCTTCTGTTGTTCACTTAGCTGTGCATTTAGAAAATGGACAAAGAGTCATGTTCCAGGATACACAGATGTTTATTCCACCGATGCCATTGGTCGAATTTATTCAGTACATCCAAGCAATGATGAATGCTTTTATTTACGACTGCTATTAGTCAATGTACATACGTGGCCCAACATCATTCCAACATTTATGAACTGTTGATGGTGAATTGTGTGGATCTTACAGAGAAGACTGTCAACGTTTGCAATTACTAGAAAATGACGCTCATTGGGATCAAACTCTCAATGATGCTGTAATATCATCACACGATAATCAAATACGAACATTGTTTTCTATAATCATATCTACATGCTTCCCATCAAACCCAATTGATTTGTGGATCAAGTACAAAGATTATATGTGTGATGATATTTTGTATCAAATACGAAATAGAATGGGAAATCAAAATATACAAATCAGTGAAGAAATTTACAACGAAGCATTGATTTCAATTGAGGACATGTGCTTGATGATGTCAAACAAACTATTAATTAAATTAGACCTGGCAGCGCCCAATCGTCTAATGCATGATGCTTTTAACAAAGAGTTGAATCGAGAAAAAATGTATGATATCAACACTATGAAAGAATTAATTCAAACAAATCTTCCAATGTTGAATGAAGAACAGAAGTATGTATTTGATACACTTATGAAAGTAACAAATGATGAAACTGGAGGGATTTACTTCTTAGATGCACCTGGTGGTACATTCATTAATATTAGCAACGATTCGCTCACAAAATAAAATTGCACTTGCACTCGCTTTGTCGGGAATCGCAGCAAATTTGCTTGAAGGTGGTCGAACAGCCCATTCAGCATTAAAATTGCCATTAACTAAGCAAAGCAATGAAAATCCGACATGCAACATTTCGAAGAACTCTGCAATGGCAAAGGTCTTGCAGCAATGTAAATTAATTATTTGGGATGAATGCACGATGGCACATAAAAAATCATTGGAGGCTTTAGACAGAACCTTAAAAGATCTACGGAGCAATCATAACCAATTTGGTGGTGCAATGATTTTATTAGCAGGAGATTTTCGACAAACATTGCCAGTGATTCCACGATCAACGCCAGCTGATGAACTCAATGCATGTCTAAAGTCCTCCAATTTGTGGAAACATGTCAAAGTACTTCATTTAAGCAAGAATATGCGTGTCGAGTTGCAAAATGACAAATGTGGAAAAATATTCTCTAAACAACTCATTGACATTGGTAATGGCAAATTTCCTATAGACATGTTGACTGGCTGCATTAACTTTCCTCAAAGTTTTTGTCAGTTAACTCGATCAAAAGATGAACTTATTCAGAAGGTGTTTCCAGATGTTTCTCAAAATTACAGAAACAATGATTGGTTGAGCGAAAGAGCTATATTGGCTGCAAAAAAAAAATGTAAATGAATTAAATTTAAATTGAAGATAAAATTACAGGCGAATCGAGGATATATAAATCAGTTGATTCGGCTACTAACCAAGATGATGTAGTGAACTATCCACCAGAATTTTTAAACTCGCTGGATTTGCCAGGATTGCCAACTCACAATCTTCAATTAAAGGTTGGATCGGTAGTTATTATGTTGAGAATATCAAACAAACGGGTCTTTGCAACGTCACACGGTCAGCGATAAAAAAATTACTAAACAATGTGATAGAAGCAACTATAATGAAAGGAAAGTAGGAGAAGACGTTCTTTTACCGCGCATCCCAATGATTCCGACTGATGTGCCGTTTGACTTTAAACGACTACAGTTTCCAGTTCGGTTTGCTTTTGCTATGACCATTAACAAGTCCCAGGGGCAATCATTAAGTGTTTGTGGTGGTTCTCTGCCTTTTCGCCGAAAATTGTTTCCCAAATTTTCACTTGCCAACCAACGTTTCGCAGAATTTTATTTCGCCGAATAATCATTTGCCAACTTATCATAATATATTTTTTTATTTCCCAACCTCACAGTTACCAACTGTACGTTTGGTTTGCTTTTCATTATGACACTTTTTAAAAGGCCAACTTTCAAGTAGCAGAATGTTTTACTTTGCGTAATATTCATTTAGTTGTTTATTGTTTACCAAATTTATTAGCACGGTATTAATTTTGCACCTAAAGTATGTGTGTTAGATTTCGAAAAAGCTGCAATACTGAGTCTGTGATCAAATTTTGAAGAAATTTATTTACAAAGATGCCATTTTCATTTGGGACAAATTATATACAGGTAGTTATTGTTATTATTATTTTTTCTTTATCTTTAATGTGACCTAACCTAACTTAACGTTTCCTTTTACAAAAGCGATTCGCTTCTGGCACATCGCCGGCCGCTGCCGCGGCACGCTCGCTTCGCTCGCTCGGCTCGTGCGTTGTTTGTCATAACCTAACCTAACCTAACCTTTAATGTGACCTAACTTATCTTAACGTTTCTTTTTACAAAAGCAATTTGCTTCTGGCGTTGTTTGTTAAAACCTAACCTAACCTATCGTAACCAAAGATTTCTCGAACACAAAACTACATACTCAGAGGAAAAACTATTGCTCTGCATTGCTGCCAATTTAAAAATTTAATGTTATTTTTGATATTCTTAAATAAAAAATGTATGAAAAAAGTCGTATTTTTTTTTATCAATAATATATCAATGTATGAAAAGGAAACTGTAACACTGACAAAACGTCATTCGTCTAATAGTTGTGTTGCCTAGTAAAATGTTTGCCAAATGATAAATGTCCCAAACGTTTTGTGTCTTTATAATAATCGGCTTAACAATAATTCTACCAAATGAAACGTTGTCAAACAAAAATTTGGTAATCGTTAGTTGTCAAAGTGAAACATCGGCGAAACGTTGGTTGGCAAGTGAAAATTTGGGAAACAATTTTCGGCGAAAAGGCAGGACACCGTTTGTGGTATTAATCTGGAAAAGCCATGTTTCTCACATGGTCAATTGTATGTTGCCTGTTCCGGTGTTGGAAAAACAATAGATTTGTTTGTCTATGAGCTGGGAAATCAAACAAAAAAACATCGTATATCACAAAGCACTACAATGAAAAAAAAATGATTTTTGATAATAATTATGATTCACATGATTAACAATATAGCGAAAAAAGAAAAAAAAAATATCATTTAAAATCCTTATTTTTAAATGATAATTTATGTTTTATTTATTTATATTTCTTATTCAAAACGCCCTATGAACAGGGTGGCGGTTCTGTTCAGGAGATTTTTTTTGCCCCCAATATAAAATAATTATGTAGGAAGAAAAAAATGTCTCATTACAAATATTTTTGACAGGACTTTATTGCTATTTAATTAGGCAGTACGAAGTCTGCCGGGTCAGCTAGTCTATAATATAAAAATGAATCGCAAAATGTGTTGGTAAGCGCATAACTCAACAACGCCTGGACCAATTTGGCCAATTCTTTTTTTAAAATCTTCGTTGAAGTTCAAAGATGGTTTTTACGGCGAGAAAAAATCGAATAATTGACGGTAAAACCCTAAAAACAGCCCTTTTCTTTTTCCCATACAAACGTTTACACGTTTACGTTTACGTTCCATACGACGTAGAGTCAATTTGAGGTTTATTGCTTTTGTATAAAGTTCATATTAAATTACAAGCATTCACTGTTGTTTAAACAATGAAGGTATGTTCCTAACGTCATAGAGTCAATTTGCACTTTATTACAGCTGTACAAAGTTCAAATTCAATCATATCTATCAAAACAGTGTGCGTTGAAGCAAAGAATACATCGTTGGAGGATTTAATGTTTTGACTCCAAGTCATATCCAATTAAAAAAAAGTTTAAAAAAAATACAAACTGTCAATGTCAGTGTTGTATTTGTTGGATTTTCGGTACATACTATTTTTGTTTGTCGGCGCTTCCGCTTTTCTAGACTGTCAATTGACATCCTGTACAAATTTAATTCCAAAAACGAACACCGAGCGCTGGTGTGGCGGCCATCTTGTAAAAACGATCAGTTGACTTTGGAGCGTGGTCGAGTGCGCACGCAGCCACGTGCTCGGTGGACGTTATATTTTAGTCTAAGTGTACTTTAGCTTAGATAGTTATTTTGTGAGACATTTGGTTCAATTATTGAGAATTATAAGTGTAGTGATTGTGACAATTGTGATTTTATTGAAATACCGCCTCCATACCTGATAATCCACGTCTACCTGAACATGGAGAATACACTTGCTGAAAGTCGAAAGACTACATCAGAAGTGCGATGTAACTTTAACGCCCACATAGTGTAAGTGACAGTACTAGGCCGGAAAAGTGTAAAGACAATGCGCGTTCGTCTGAAAGTGACATAGAAACGGAAATGTGGTGTTTTCTGTTCGAGCAGCTAAACAAAAACTTTATGGCTATTGTGCAAGCAATGAAGACACCTTTTGCGAGTACGGATATTCGACTACCGCATTTTGACTCTGATTCGCCTGTAATTTTATCTTCAATTTAAATTTAATTCATTTACATTTTTTTTTTGCAGCCAATATAGCTCTTTCGCTCAACCAATCATTGTTTCTGTAATTTTGAGAAACATCTGGAAACACCTTCTGAATAAGTTCATCTTTTGATCGAGTTAACTGACAAAAACTTTGAGGAAAGTTAATGCAGCCAGTCAACATGTCTATAGGAAATTTGCCATTACCAATGTCAATGAGTTGTTTAGAGAATATTTTTCCACATTTGTCATTTTGCAACTCGACACGCATATTCTTGCTTAAATGAAGTACTTTGACATGTTTCCACAAATTGGAGGACTTTAGACATGCATTGAGTTCATCAGCTGGCGTTGATCGTGGAATCACTGGCAATGTTTGTCGAAAATCTCCTGCTAATAAAATCATTGCACCACCAAATTGGTTATGATTGCTCCGTAGATCTTTTAAGGTTCTGTCTAAAGCCTCCAATGATTTTTTATGTGCCATCGTGCATTCATCCCAAATAATTAATTTACATTGCTGCAAGACCTTTGCCATTGCAGAGTTCTTCGAAATGTTGCATGTCGGATTTTCATTGCTTTGCTTAGTTAATGGCAATTTTAATGCTGAATGGGCTGTTCGACCACCTTCAAGCAAATTTGCTGCGATTCCCGACAAAGCGAGTGCAAGTGCAATTTTATTTTGTGAGCGAATCGTTGCTAATATTAATGAATGTACCACCAGGTGCATCTAAGAAGTAAATCCCTCCAGTTTCATCATTTGTTACTTTCATAAGTGTATCAAATACATACATCTGTTCTTCATTCAACATTGGAAGATTTGTTTGAATTAATTCTTTCATAGTGTTGATATCATACATTTTTTCTCGATTCAACTCTTTGTTAAAAGCATCATGCATTAGACGATTGGGCGCTGCCAGGTCTAATTTAATTAATAGTTTGTTTGACATCATCAAGCACATGTCCTCAATTGAAATCAATGCTTCGTTGTAAATTTCTTCACTGATTTGTATATTTTGATTTCCCATTCTATTTCGTATTTGATACAAAATATCATCACACATATAATCTTTGTACTTGATCCACAAATCAATTGGGTTTGATGGGAAGCATGTAGATATGATTATAGAAAACAATGTTCGTATTTGATTATCGTGTGATGATATTACAGCATCATTGAGAGTTTGATCCCAATGAGCGTCATTTTCTAGTAATTGCAAACGTTGACAGTCTTCTCTGTAAGATCCACACAATTCACCATCAACAGTTCATAAATGTTGGAATGATGTTGGGCCACGTATGTACATTGACTAATAGCAGTCGTAAATAAAAGCATTCATCATTGCTTGGATGTACTGAATAAATTCGACCAATGGCATCGGTGGAATAAACATCTGTGTATCCTGGAACATGACTCTTTGTCCATTTTCTAAATGCACAGCTAAGTGAACAACAGAAGGGTGTCAAGGTGAAGAATTTTTTTTTTTTTTTTTTTCATTTTCGTGCTTTGAAGGTGTTTGATAAAATTGGTGAATATGGAACAAAAATAGTAAAAAATAATAAACAAAAATAGTATGTACCGAAAATCCAACAAATACAACACTGACATTGACAGTTTGTATTTTTTTTAAACTTTTTTTTAATTGGATATGACTTGGAGTCAAAACATTAAATCCTCCAACGATGTATTCTTTGCTTCAACGCACACTGTTTTGATAGATATGATTGAATTTGAACTTTGTACAGCTGTAATAAAGTGCAAATTGACTCTATGACGTTAGGAACATACCTTCATTGTTTAAACAACAGTGAATGCTTGTAATTTAATATGAACTTTATACAAAAGCAATAAACCTCAAATTGACTCTACGTCGTATGGAACGTAAACGTAAACGTGTAAACGTTTGTATGGGAAAAAGAAAAGGGCTGTTTTTAGGGTTTTACCGTCAATTATTCGATTTTTTCTCGCCGTAAAAACCATCTTTGAACTTCAACGAAGATTTTAAAAAAAGAATTGGCCAAATTGGTCCAGGCGTTGTTGAGTTATGCGCTTACCAACACATTTTGCGATTCATTTTTATATTATAGATTTACAATTTTATTTTAACATCAATATTCATGATATAGGTACACAATTCACATGCATTTTAAACAAACAAAACCAAGAAGTACCTACTTAAATTTTAAACCGACCGAAGTTCTTACTATTCTCATAGCATAAGCAGCAAAGATAAGGTTGCAGGTAAATACCTTAGTATTGCCTACCTACTCAGCTTTTATTTGGTATCCGTAAAATATTACAGAGTATTACAAGCAGGCATCTGCAGTATGTACGTAGTCAGGAAGTAGGTACATATCCATGGTGAGATGTTATTTATTCTATGTAAGTAGGTATATTAAGAATTATAAATATCCTAATGTGGGCAAAACACTTTGATGGTTTAAATTCATGCACTCTTAATTAACTAATTGTAGTTTAGTATATAGCGCAATATTAATATCAGCAAAATATATAACAGCAAAATATATAATACATAGTATTCATTCGATCATTGTAATTTTAACTTTATTTTTAAACCTTCATATTTTTTATTCATTGTAATGATCATGCTTGTATTCATAACATTAATTTGGTTGCCTTCTACCGTGCAGCGGAGTAGCCGTAGCGATCAGGAGCTCTCACCACCCTGCCATAACGAGTTATGTAAGAATCAGCTGTTACATTTGGTACATGTGTTCGCGTCGGGACACCGGGGCTGCGCGGGCGCGGGGACCTGCCGCTACTTGCCGGCTGTACTATATCATCGTAGGGATAGCTATCACTATTATGCAAATGCGGCGAGCTACCTTTATTTGAATCTTTTATTATGTGTCTACGATTACGCACCATTACACTACCTGAGTACATTTGTATTTCGTATGATCGTGGTCCTTTTATACCCGAGACAACTCCATTTTGCCATTTGTTATTTAACCATATCTTTACCTTTTGACCTACTTTCAATAAGGATAAATCCCTAGCACTTTTGTCATAATAACTCTTCTCTTTTATTTTGCGATCTTGTAACTTCAGACATATGTCCCTATGTATTTTAGGTCGTAGTAAAGATGGTTTGCAAGGCACGATACTTCTAAGTTTTCTATTATTAAGTATTTCCGAAGGTGATGGTATCGAATTATCGATTGGTGTATTTAAATACTCCAGGAGTGCCAATCGGAAATCCGAGTTATCATAAGTAGTCTTTTTTAATATATTTTTTATTGTTTGTATTGCTCTTTCTACCTGACCATTAGATTGCGGATACCTGGGAGATGACATCAAATGTTGAAAGTTCCACTCGGTAGAAAATTTCCTAAAATGTTCGCTTTTAAACTCCGGACCGCCGTCCGTCATGATAATGTCCGGAATACCGTTTCTACTCAGAACGATCTTCAGCTGATCAACTACAGACTGTGACGTCATCGACTGGATATTGATAACTTCCACGAACTTGCTATAGTAATCAACAACCAAGAGATATGTTTGATCGCGGTAGTGGAATAAGTCCGCAGCTATTTTGGACCAAGCCCTATTAGGAATCTCGTGTTGTAACAATGTCTCTTTTACATTTGCCCTTCTATACGTCAAACACGCTTGACACTGGGAAATCATATCTTCTAACTGGGAACTCATGTTAGGCCAATACATAATTTCACGCGCTCTCAATTTGCACTTTTCTACGCCTAAATGCCCTATATGTATCTTACGCAACATCTCATGTCTCATACATTTAGGTATAATGATGCGACTACCTTTCCAAACTAAACCGTATTGAATGGTTAGCTCGTCCCTTACACACCAGTAACAGCTAATAAGCTCATCAACCTCTTTTTTATGTGTTGGCCATCCCTTTTTTATAACCGTTTTTAATAATTGTAGCTCACTGTCACTTTGTGTGTATTTTTGTATTTCTAAAAAATGCGAATCAGTGAGTGGATTATTGATGGCCACCGAGCACACCTGGGCCTGCGCATCGAGGTGGTCCCGGGGCTCGAGGTCGTGGTCCACGCTGTTGCTATACGAGTGGCAGGCGCGCGATAAGGCGTCCGCTACATATAGATACTTACCTGGCTTGTATACCAGTGTAAATGTATACGGTTGTAATCTCATAAGCATTCTCTGCAGACGGGGAGGCGCGTTTACTATAGGTTTATTTATGATGCTAATGAGTGGTTTGTGATCTGTTTCTATAGTTATATCTGTACGACCATATATGTACGTATAGAACTTTTCACACGCAAATACACACGCAAACAACTCCTTTTCTATTTGCGCGTATGCCTGCTCTGTTTTATTTAGGGACTTTGAAGCATAACAAACCGGTAACCCGTCTTGCATTAGGCATGCACCGAGGCCGTTTTTACTCGCGTCGACTGATAACGTAACCGGTTTATCTAAGCTATAGTATTGTAATATAGGCGGACTTGATAAACTCTGTTTTATAGATGAAAAGCTAGCCGCGTGCCTATCATTCCAGTGCCATTCAATATCTTTTTTAAGCAACTCCCTTAGTATTGAAGTTTTTTCGGACAGATGTGGAATAAAACTGCCCACATATGTTACCAGACCTAGAAAACGTTCCAAGTCTTTGACGTTTTTCGGTGCCGGCATGTTTCTTATTGCTAATGTGTGTGAATCATCTGGCAATATACCATGCTGACTAATTTTGTGACCTAAATACGTAATTTCCTTTAAGCCAATTTTACACTTTTCTCTATTTAGCTTTATATTTATCTTTCTACATCTTTCTAGTACTTGGTGCAAACGTTTATCGTGCTCTTTCCTATCCTTCCCATAAATAAGCAAATCGTCGACGAACTGAGATACTCCTTCGATATCCTCAAAGTGTTGTAGCAGTGTTTTGTGAAAAACTTCTGATGCGGAAGATATACCGAATGGTAATCTTAAGAATTTGTACCGTCCGAACGCCGTATTGAAAGTACAAAGGTCTGTGCTATCTTTATGTAACTTATACTGCCAGAAACTCTTTTTTGCATCTAACGTACTAAACACTTTTGCACCCGACAGTTTCGCTGTTATTTCGTCTAGTGTTGGTAGTTTAAAGTGCTCACGGCGTATTGCTTTATTTAGATCTTGTGGATCTAGGCAAATCCTAAAGTCTCCGTCGGATTTTTTCGCTAATGTCATGCTACTTACCCAATCTGTGGGTCCTTGTACTTTGGCTATAATACCCTGTTTAACCATCTCTGACAATTTATCTTTAACTTTATCTTTTAATGCTATTGGTAACTTTCTCGGAGCATGTACTACCGGATTCACGTTTTCTTTAAGTTGTATTTTGTAACATCCAGGCAAACAACCTAACCCCTCAAATACGTCCGAATATGCATTTAAAATATTAGTATTTCCCGAACTTTTCGATACGGACAATACTCTTGTGACTAAGTTTAGTTCCTCGCATGAACTTCTGCCTATTATTGGTGGGGAATCTACATCTGCTATAATAAATTTAATGATGTATGTGTTTTCTTTATGTACTACCTTAATGTTGCATTTACCTACAACTTTGATAGTATTTCCTGAGTAACCACGCAATTTAATTGTTGTTTTCGTTAGTTCACTCTCTAATATGCCAATATCTATTAAAAATCTCATAGGTAATATATTTACATCAGCCCCAGTGTCCAACTTGAACCTTATAGCATGTCCATTTACAAGCAAAGTTGTGCACCAATCATTTTTAGAATTTACATGATAAATTACCTGATCACTGGATTCACCCTCAATAGCATAAACTTGTCGTCTACACATTTTTGAATAATGATTGTAACGGTTACAATTATTACACTGCACTCCGTATGCAGGACACTTATATAGCTCGTGTTTTGAACCGCACTTTGAGCATTCACTTTGCACTTTATTTGCACTATCTCCTTGGTGGGGCGGAACGGCGGCGGGCGGCCCAGTGCGGCTGCGACCACGAGCGCCCCCCCGGCCGCGCCCTCGCCCTCGCCTGCGACGGTCACGCGCGTCCCGCGTGCCGGAGGCATGCTGCGCCTGCGCTGCTCCACACCGACAGCGTCCAGACTGCACCCAGCTGATTGCTCCTTCGCCTGCTCCCGGCTGCTCCAAGCAATCTCCATTATGTTGTTTTAACTCGTGTACATGATGAGTTGACCTCTCGCTCTTGATACTGCCGGCCTGTGCGCGTGACAGCTCAGCTAAACGACATATATCAAGGGCTCTGCTCAGTGTTAGATCTGGTTCTCTTAATAATCGTTCTCGTAATGCAGCATCGTTAAGGCCGCAGATTAGGCGATCTTTCACAAGGTCGTTGCATAAATCTTTAAAGTTACACGTCGCCGCCATTTTATTCAATTCATAGACGTACTGTTCAGTTGACTCGCCTTCCTTTTGCTCCCGGGTGAAAAATTTGTGTCTTTCCACTGTAATATTCTTTTTAGGCAAAAAGAAAACATCGAATTGAGATAGCACATCCTTCAACAATTCACCTTTTGTTTCAAATTGGTCGTAAACTTCTCGACATTTCGGCCCGATGACGTGTAACAGTATGTTAATTTGAACTTTTTCTGTCTTCTTCGATAACTCACAGGCTTCAAAATAAACCAAAAAAGATTTTTTCCAGTCCTCCCATGATTTACAGAGATTTCCCGATGTTACACTTATTAAATTGTTATCGAATTGAAACGCGGATGGCGGTTTCAACACGGCCTCCATTTTGCTAATTGGTATAACTCACTTGACTTCTTATGTAATGTCACTTTTATTTATTTAAGTATATTTTTGTTACTTTTATTGTTTGATCGTTTATATAATTTCACGGCTATTTATTCCGTACCGGCTGCGCCATGTTTTGTGTGCGTCAATGAAACACGAGTGAGTTGAGCTTGTACTGGTTTATTCCTCTTAACATTCTCTGTACATATACCCACATCTAATACAATATGTGACAACAGCCTCGACACAAGTACTATTGTAACTTACTGGGGCTGCCTCAGTTTATGTATGTCAATGTTTTTGAGAAGAAATAAATATTTTTGTATTTTTTTTTGTATTTGTTTAAGGAGTTATTCCGAGATACGGAGTAAACTCGGCATGCATTGCGTGGCCACCAATCCACAGCCCAACCTAGGCTAGCTGCCAACATTGGAGTCTTCATCATTCTCCTGTCCTTATCTCAATTAATTTGTGGTCGGCGCAACATGTCTTCTTCTTCCATACTTCCCTATTTCTCGTCATCTCAGCAGTCACCTCCTTTCTAGCCATATCATCCTTCACACAGTCCATCCATCGTTTCTTTGGTCTTCCTCTACTCTTATAGCCAGGTGTTCAAGTGGTGTACAACATATCCCTCCCTGAAGGTCAGCGCATGACCTCCTGCTCAGTGCAGGTCGGTAAGGAGACTGTACCGCTGGACGACACTGAAGTCTACCTGGGCCCCGAGTCTGCTATTCAATAGTGTCAGAATGGTCAATCATTGATCTCATAATTGTTGATTTTGACAAGTTTGGTGTAGTCAAAATCAACAATTATGAGATCAATGATTGACCATTCTGACACCATTGAATAGCAGACTCGAGCCCCTGGTCACAGCACCTGCCTATCTCTCTGATGGAGGAGATGGCTTCTCTCTGATCTTTGGAGTATTTAAGTGAAAATTACATCCCACTAAATTCTAAAATTCCCGGCTCCTAACTAAAAACGTTTACAGCAACACCCATTAACATCAAAAGGCGCAATAAACGCGCCGTAGCAAAAGTTTTATGTTCATCATTCAAATAAAATACAGGTACGCAAGAGTTTTGTATTGAACTAAAAGTTTTAGCGCTTAAACGTTATGAACGAACAAATTTCCCCTATTTATTATATTAATGTTGATGGCATAAATTGATGGCCGTAATAGCTTTTACTGGTACAGGAAAATTGTGGATTTTAATTTTGTGTGAGAATTTTCTTTTTGAATTGTTTGGGAAAAATGTTGGGGTGACATTATTGAGTTAATTTCTTGCACAAGATAAGACATGACATAGCAGAGGGCGTTTGGGAAATACTTTCATGTATCAGGAGGAAACTTTACACGCATGACATCACGCCTTGTAATCGAACCCAGAACATCATTTTCTGCAGCGGCGCAACTACTAGATCAACAGTACCTAGGTATCTATTTTTTTTTTGGACTGGAAATAGTCCATCTTGTGTATCATCAATTTTGAAAGACCGTTTGGTCAACATAACAAACACATAACATAGTTGATTGGTAATCGATTGTCGTGGTATGGACATGACTGTGATGCGAAGGAATGAAGGAAATGTTGTGAGGAAAATGTTGAGTATGAATGTAGATGGCTATAAAAGGAGAGGAAGGCCAAAGAAACGATGGATGGACTGTGTGAAGGATGATATGGCTAGAAAGGAGGTGACTGCTGAGATGACGAGAAATAGGGAAGTATGGAAGAAGAAGACATGTTGCGCCGACCACAAATAAATTGGGATAAGGGCAGGAGAATGATGATGATGAACAAACACATAACATAACATCACGCCTGTAATCCCTGAAGGGTTAGGCAGAGGTTTATCTAATAGTAGTAGTAATACAAGGGCCTAAAATGACCCATTATATTATACGAGGTAGTTTTACTACCGAGCTGTAGCGAGGAGTAAATAGGAACCGAGTTATAATGAGATTTTAGCGCCGTGTGTTACACTGTACTTTTCACTACGATTGCGAGAAAATAAAATAACCATGTTCAATATGAGTTTATTTTAATAAAAATTAAATTCAATTTACTAATACAATTCCAAAAATTTCGCGCCAATGCCTTTTTTTTTATTTCTTCTGTAGCTGCAATGCAACGCACACATTCTACCAAAGAGTTCGGCATTCAGCGCGTTCAGTTTCATTTTTAAAAATAAAACATTTTTTTACTTGAAACTAAAACACGCACCAGCTGGCTGAACAAGTTGTCGTACGAGATTTACTTTTAGCCCTAGGGCAATATATTTACGCCCTCTGCAATGCTATTATGACGTTCTTTTTGAGCAAGAGGAGTGAAAAAATATAATTATATACGTAGGTACGTGTTGCTACAAAGATTACTGAGGAAAAAAAACCGTAGAGCATGCCACGAGTTACCACCACCCGACTTGCGAGTGCGACAGAACGATACTCATGCGACAGAAACAAGTCACACAAGTCGCATCATCTGAAGAACTGGGATGTAAAGTAACTAAGTAATTTATCGTCCCCCCGAGTTGTTTGAAATACTCTATTTCCCACACTGTGGCTCAGTTGTCACTCAGAGCGTTCGTCTTGATCATTTACATGTATATTAATTAATTTATTCATAACATTATGATGAGAACGCTTTATTGTTAAATACAGTTTCCCGCTAGGGAGCGCGTGAGTGTAATGTAATTGTAATGCTTTCAAGTGGCAGAGCTTTTGTGATGTATGCAAGTTTTATGAAAAGGGCGGAATGACTTCTCATATATATTTTATAGTTAGATTAAAAGATATTTAAAAGTATTAAAAGTGATTTGAGATTTGAGACGTACCGACACGAACTTAATAACTTGAGATCATGAGAACGAAAAACTTTGGCCTACAGTTTTAAAATGCTACTGATAAACCACAACTCTCTGATTTATTGCGTCGAGATTCCCTTTGAATGTGACGCTGCTGCCTATTTATTGTGTACTGTTGTTGGTACTTTTAACTGGAGCTGATTTATATTATATAGGATACCAGCTGATGCCCGCGGCTTCGCCCGCGTGGATACCGTAAAAACAATTTTGATGCGGATTATAATTATATCATTCTAAAATTTCAGCTCGATCGGTGCAGAAATTTTTGAGTTTTTGAAGCGTACACAAACCAACATAACATTTTTAAATACATCATCATCATCGTCACACATCTCAGGCTTTTTAATTGTGTCTATAATATGGCGTATGAGCTCATATGTTTTATATTATTTTAATGCCCATTTGTGACGTCAACGTTCATGTTACATCTGGTCGAACACATCATAATTAGTGGTGGTTAATATAACGAATAACACCAAAACTTAACATGTTATTGATTCATAACGAATAACGTATGTTATACCGACACTGCCTACGTGTTATCATTATAATGTCTAACTCAACAACACGCCCAACGAATAACAGCGGGGCCAGAACGGGGTAATATAATAAGTATAACAACGTAGCAAGCGGTGGCGCGCGGCGGTCCTACGATGCACCGTTCCCGAGATATGGGCGCTAAAAGTTTCTGTTAAAAAAAACTTGAAATTGAAATATCTCGAAAACGGAGCGTCCTAGGCAAAAAAGGACCAAAATTTTGACCCCCCTCTGCCACCCCCGTGATATTTAAATAAGAATCACGTATCACCAAAAAAAATTTTTTTTTTTTACACTGATCCAACTTTACTTAATAATAACATTTTATTAGTCCTAAAACTGTGCAGTATGAAGGAAAGTTCACTGATAATTTAAAACTATATAATAATATTCGTTTTTAATATTAATAATAACGATATTATTATATTCGTTCGTATTCCGTCCACTACGTGATAACATTCACAGCGCATCATTGCGCCCGTTTCACGTGTTGTCGAATAAAACGACAACGTCTCCGCGTTCATATTGCTGCCGCGTTTTGTTTCAACTCGTTATAATGATAACGTATAAAATAACATGTTATAAAAATATATTCAATAGTCTATAACATGATAATTATTTATAGCGGAATTGCACACCACTAATCATAATCAACCTAGCCTTTCTTGCGGTTAGGCAAAAAGTGTACCTCGTAGTAATCCCAGAGCGTATTCCTATCAGTTGGGCACAAATCTAGGCTCCGTGGCCCAATAACACTTTGCCCGACCCAGGAATCCAACCCAGGACCTCATACTCAGCAGTCGCGCTTGCAACCACTAGACCCACGTAGACCTAAACTTATTTGCCGGGTCCAAAGCAATAATTTATTGTTACTTATTTAAAAAACTCCTTCGAAAATCATGGAAAAGCATAAAGGTGTTTCTGAGTTAATAAAAAATCTCATAAAATTGTTTATAACGAAATATTTTACGATACCGTTTACGGCCTTATTCATGAAAACCTAGATCTTTATTAGGGTATTTACTCTTATATTGGGTTGGCATTATAATCACACGAGAATACGATATCATTCTATTCTTTATCTGGGTATCGTAAAAATCAAATAAGGAGAATATACATACATATCCCTTTTCCCATTGGAGTAGGCAGAAACCAATGAACGCCACATGCTTCGATCCTTACATATTCCTTTGGCCTCGTCCACAGACGACGACGTCATGACATACTCGTAGTTTGACGACCACCGGCTTATACGTGCCTTCCGAAGCACGACATCGTCTTTTTATCAGACAATCAGATGATTCAAGCCTGCAATGCCCTAGCCAAACTAGAAACAACTTTACCTAGTATGCTTCCCGTGGGAATCGAACTCACAACCACCGGGTCACAAGGCGAACGTTTAAACCACTCGACCACGGAGCTTGTTCAGTGGCTGATATTATTAAGTCACAGGCTCCTCAAAGAAGACGGAAAAAAAAGGCCAAGAAACAAACAACGCAAATAAAGTGTCAAAGTTATATGTCATCAACCCCTATTTCAGTATACTAGTGTATATTTGTCACCGGAAGATAACAAGATCTGCAAGTTTATGAATTTCGGGAATTTACTCTGCCAATTGACAACCTACTGTACTTATTCATATACATGCAAGAATTTGCCTATCATCTGTACATAATCCCACTGTCATGCATCTTTCACAACACAAGGGTGGCCTATTTACTGGTAGAAGTCAAACACAAGTCTATACTGTACCTATATACCTGTTTATCTAAGTATATATATTACTAAGGAGTTTGAACCAATCGTATCTACATAAGTAAGGTGGAACATAAATTGATCATTGATATTTGTAAGGGTCGTAATGGTGTCAACAAACCTTGTTGTTAGGGCAAAAGAAACGATTATTTTTGAGACAAATGAATAAACAAATCGTAGATATTTGTTATAAATGCTTTGTGTCACGAAAGATAAGCATATTATTACCAAAAACAAATTAAGCAAGAAGTCACAAAAAAAACATTAATTTAGGGACATAGCTCAAATTGCATTCATTTATGCTCATTTTATCCGAACAAAATGAAGGTTTATTAAAAAATAATCTTCCGTCATTAGTTACTGCAGATGAAACTTATAAATTATTATTATAAGTGAAGATAAACTCACCTTACAATTTCATAGACTGGGCTGATCATGTGCCAGAACACGATTCTTGATTACATTTCCAGCAGTCCTAAATTGCAAAATCAATGTTCTTTGGCAATCGTATTTACCGTACTCGAATTTCAATAATTTTACATCAATATAACCGTAGACACCAGTATTTCAATAAAAAATCTGTAGAAGCACATCTCTGATAATTTTTACAGAACTGTCAACACAAAAATATCCACAATCAGATCCATTTAACACATAACATTTCATTAACCGTCTTTGCCACGTCATCAAACTATTCTTCAATTGTTTTTTATTTTCAAAATTCGGATTCTAGAACGCAATTCAAAGTTTTATTAGCAAAACATTCTAGTTGGTGTTCCCAAATCTGGGAGAGTCGGCCATTTTGCTTGGCTCACCACGCAGGCGTCAAATCGAGAACCAACGCATGCGTGCAAGAACGCAATGAAACATTAAAAATGGCATTGTTTTTGGAAACACGTGTATGAAAGATTAAAGGCATATCTCGCTTGTAATTTATAAGACAGTTCTTTTAAGGAAGTTCTCGTAAAAGAGAATTAAGTAATGAGGGACTAGAATTTCTCTTTGTTAGACAAAAGAACTCGAATTATGTTAACATGTTTCTGCCGCATCTTATATTATTGTATCTTTAGTGTGCTTGCTATTATAAATAATGCGGTTTTCATCGGAGTGAGTTAATATTAAATTGGTATCGATACAAGTATTAATGTAGAAGCTACCTATATTTAAAGGTCAACCTGCTCTCCAATTCCGTATGACAATTTCTATCACAATCGGAATGCTTTTGTAAGAAAGTAGACAATAATGTTTTTTAATGTTCATTTTGGAATTGTCTGTAATAGCTATGCTGATAAGTTGTTAGTTTGTCTAGACGCTTAGACCTATCTGTGCTTACGGGGACCCGCTGGATGCTCACCACGGGACTAGTCAATGTGGCGATTCTTGGGAGAGACCTACGTCCAGCAGTGGACGTCTTTCGGCTGAAATATGATGATGATTTAATCTTTTAGCTCGTTATCAGATATCGGAATAAAAACCAATCACCTGAAATAATTAATGGACTAAAAGAACTACTTAAGCGGCACACTGCTCTCTTGGTATTTTTCTACGCATCGGATAGTCGCGAATTATCCAATACTAGCTAGCGTATGCCCACGGCTTCATTCAGAAGTAGGTACTGCTTTCTGAATCAAGCCCTTGGATCCAGCTACCAAGCGAGAGCCTCTTCCGATGTTGGTCGAGGCTATTGGCTATGCCATTGGCCAACACGATTATCAACACATTCAATGACTGCTGTATTCACGTCCCACATGCCGACAACCTTGCGAGCTAGATTGAAATAATAATATTAATAATTTATCTTTCTCTGCTTTCACGAGGTTTTCTTCATGCGGGACCGCTATATCAACAATCAATGCGCGAACCCCCAATCGTATCACCACTCGCTATGCAGAAATGTCAGGCTCAATATCACCCCGTCAGGGCTGCGGGTTGTTCGAAAGCAATACCGAAACCTTTGCATAAAGGGCTAGGAAGGAATTTCACCCCCCCCCCCCCCCCCCCAATATAATATCAATGGATTGGGTTTCTAAGAGGTTCAATTTGTTTTACAATTCAAAGAAAGAAATAACGTTTCGTTATTTCATAAATGAGATATAATTTTTTTTTGAACTAGCTTTTGCCAGCGGCTTCGCCCGCGTGAAAATGGCGATTTTCCAAACAAACTTTCATACCCTATTTAACTCCCTTAGGGGAGACTCCCTTGAATTTCGAAAAATCCTTCCTTATTCCTTGTCTACATAATTCAGAGAATCTCTGTGCAAAATTTCAGCTTTCTAGGTCCAAGGGTTTGGGCTGAGCGTTGATGAGTCAGTCAGTAAGTCAGGACTTCTCTTTTTATTTATATAGATATAGATAGATTAAGATTCAAGATTGCATCGTTGGTCTAGCGCGACTGCTAGGCAAAGTGTTATTGGGTTTATCCATCAAGAATTTCTGTTGTTGGCAATCACTCGCCCCCTTTTACTGGGACTGTAAAAAGTAGCGTGGGCGCTATGGTGACCCAACACTCCTTTTCCGTATTGGTAGTATGTTTTATGGTAGAAGTTAAAGTCTCGTTTGTATGTGAAATAGCTATATTATATTAAATCACTAAAACACTTATAAATAAGACAACACAACTGGTAAAAGTAATGGTAAATGGTTATGGTAAATAGTAATGGTAAATGGTAGGTAATGGTTGAGTACGAGGTGTCACTAATGAGATCTAATCGCGAACTGGCCCACATTTAGGTGAACGAGCGAACGCGCATACTTGCATTCGATGCAATTATGCGTTTTCGCTGAGTGTTCGATTAAAACTCGAACATATTCCCGAGAGCGAGAAGAAATGCGGGATGATAGCTAAAAACTACACAATGATACATAATATGGTGCGTACAAATTATAAAAACTACGTTAAACACATTCGTTTCTAGCAATCTTAACTGGTGAGTATACAAAATAATGATCAAACAAGGTATAATCAAAATATTATAGTCTAACTAATTCTACTCAAATATTATTACATAATGTTAACACCGATTTATGGTTACACTAGTGAGTCTTCCACAGTAAAAGCAATATTGTCATTGCCTGTGTTCATATTTTTGTCCCGTTTGATCGCACTATATAGTTCGCGCTAGGCCAGCGTTTGGCATAGTTTTGTAAACGAAAACTAGTTTCACTTTTATCTTTAAGATCACTGGCACTGAGCACTTCACTATATAATTCGTGTCTTCTGGTTGGTTTCGGTGTCAGCGGAGCTGCTGCAAGCTCCTGTTTGCAGCAACTCACGCTGCGGCGTCGAGGTCTCGGGGGCGGTGGAGTCACCGTCTGCTGGCGGTGAGATCCCTCGCCACGCTGCCCAGCTGTGGCTTTGCAGGGACAAAACCATTTTGACAACAGCGATATTCAGATTCCAGTCAGGTATGACGTGAATACAAGCTAAATCGAAGTCATTTCAAGTGCCACGTAAAAATAACTTTTATGGCAGGCGTACCGCTTCCTTTACAATACCGAACTTACTAAATAACCTGTAGATATCAGAGACTCAATGAATAATAAGAACGTTAAGCGTTAGCTGAAAGAATATTACATAAATTCTATTTTGACTTTATAACCTTAAGGCGACATTAGCTGCCCGCGACCTTGAGCGCGCGTTTAACTCATCGCCTAAACAAATAAGGTTGAAAATGGCGATGCGTTTGATGCTCGTGACTGCCAAAGTGAACGATAGTTCGCAGATTTAATTTATTAAAAAAAAAAATACGCTGTAATGTTAAAATATTTTTACATATGTCTTTAGTTGGTTAAATTTCCTTTCTAATAGTAAAAAAAAAAATAACAGTTGTCACTCAAAATATTGAGCATTTCGAGACGAAAATTTTTTTTCGTGTGTTTTTTTTGTGATTTTTTTTTTCGAGGTTCTTGATTACTTTTAGAAAATATTTTTGCATAAGTCTTTTACCTATACATTTGACTATACACTGTATTTTTTTTGGAATTGTAATAAGTAGCAATACGGCTAACTCTGCGACGAAAAACAGGTCGTTTTTACGGTTCCCCCGTTAACTGCGTCTTTTGATCAAATCTCAGGTCATGACATGCTTAGACAGACCCCAGAGGTTTAAATATAAGAAATTTGTATTTTTTTAATAAATACAAAAAAAAAAAAAAAACAAACTGGCGGATTGAGGGTGTAGGTACTATTAGGTACCTACACCTCTACTTAACCTATCGGGGATTACAGGCGTGATGTTATGTTATGTAACCAAGGTAAAGATAAATGGATAATAATTAGGAGTAGGTACGTAGAGACAGTCGATCACTATATTTTTACATTTATCTTCTTCTTCATCAGCCTATGTATATATTATTCCCACTGCAGTGACTCAGGCCTCCTCTCTGGAAGACGGATGGGCTATAATCCACCACACGTGCCCAGTACGGGTTGGTAGATGTCACATGTCTTCGAATTTTTTGGTTCTAAGTTCTCACGACGTTTTCCTTCACCGTTTTGAGAGCAGTAGTGATGAAATAAATTACACAAAGTAATGCGCCTATACATATCACATCAAACTATTCCCTTAGCCCTCACACCTACTAAATTAAACCGGTCACTTTCCAACCTGAAATTCCTAATATTTTTAAAGTACCCCATATATAACCCTCTGAGCGCTGCAAAAACAGGGTCACAAAGATGTGAAACCGCAACTGTCCGGGGCCTTTGAGACCCCAACGAGGGGTTGATGAGTGTTTAACAAACGTAATACCCACTGCATGAATAATTATATACGCTCAAAAGAGTTGGTAGGTGAAGTGTTGATGATATGCTTAGCTAATGTCACGGTAAATGCAGTAGGGGGTTGATTACTGAAGAGGGAGTTTTTTAGACTTGAATGAGTAATAACCGCAAAATGAAAGGAGAAAAAAAAATGCAGGTATCGATGAATAAATCGATTGTCGATTGATAAATCGATTCTTTTTAAAGAGCATTCGGTATCGATATCGTATAGCTCATAACGCAAATGCATGATTAAGTACACACATCAACACGGTCTAGGGATATTTCATACTCAATTAAATAACTCGAAAAGTACTGGCCGCATTGGAATCTTTAATACACCGATTTGTTTGTAATTTATCTCAGACTAATTCCAAATTCAAATTTTTGAAAATTCTTTTGTTTCGGTGGCATAAAAATGTCTTGATGTATAGGAGAGGGAATTTTCATTTGTGCGAAATTTAAAAAAACAATACGAATTACGTTTAGTTACAGTTTTTTTTCATTTTTAAACGAAAGATAAAGTTAAAATTGAGGTATTGTAGCCATGCAACGCCGACATTTGACGAGGGCGGAGATGTTACGAGCTGTGGAAATGCTGGAAGCTGGATCTGTTCAGCGTAATGTTGCTGAGGCCATAGGGACCCATCAAAATGTAATTTCAAGATTGTGGACACGCTATCGTGCCACAGGTGAAGTAGTGGAGAGGCACCGGGGGCCAAGTCGCATCACTACCCCCAGACAAGACCGATTTTTGCAAATTACTGCGCGAGCTCAACCAAATGCAACGGCGACTCAATTGGTCCAAAGGTTGCGAGTGGAACACCAAGTGCTTGTGAGTGACCAAACTGTAAGAAGGCGACTGCATGAAAGCAATCTACGCTCTCGTAGACCACTCCGGGTCCCACCTTTACGGAGAGGCAATCGTGGACGACGATTAGAATGGGTTCGGAACCACGTGGACTGGGGCCGTGAGCAATGGTCCAATGTGCTGTTCACGGATGAATCCAGGTTCGGCTTCCATCCAGATTCACGAAGGACGCGTGTTTGGCGAGTTCCTGGACGATGGAGCCGTCTCCAGAACCCTCAGGAAGTTCACCCATACCAAGGAGGAACAATTATGGTTTGGGCAGGAATTCGTTTTGGAGGACGGACGGATCTCGTTTGGGTGCGGGGCAATATGACGGCAGAACGATACGTCCAACAGGTGCTGGGGCCCGTAATCTTGCCCCACAGAACACAAATGGGGCAAGATTTCCTGCTCATGCACGACAATGCCCGGGCACACACGGCGAGAACGGTAGCAGCTTGGTTACATACACATAATGTTAGGGCCTTAGACTGGCCTGCTCAATCGCCAGATCTAAATCCCATTGAGCATGCGTGGGATATGCTGCAAAGAAGAGCTCTGAAGGAAGTTCCTGAAAATTTGGCTACAGAAGATAAACTTTTTGCGCACCTCAGAAGGACATGGGACAATAGGCTCAGCCGCAGCAAGACATTGACAACCTTGTTCTGAGCATGCCGAATCGTTGCCGATGTGTTATGAACATCATGGGCGCTTTCTCAGACTACTAACTTCAAGTTTATAAACACAAATTAAATGATTTTTCTATTTTTTTCAGTTTTTACTCACAAATTAAAAGTTAATTCATATACGGTTTCCGTCTATGCTTCATTTTTTTTCCATAAAATCCTGAAATTTTAATCAGTACCTTAACCATTATTAAAAAATGGTAGAATATTAAATAACGTATATTTTAAATATATACATGTCATATAAATAATTAACACATTGATAGTAATTCGCTTTTTTAAAAATATCCCTAGACCGTGTTGATGTGTGTATTTAACTTTTAAAGCTAACGGTTTAATTATACTGGCTGCCTTACCTTAACTTAGGCGCAGGCCACACATAAATGGCGTCGGGCGCTTGCAGGGCACGGGCGGCTATTTAGTATAGGTGTACGTGGGCGCCGAAATGGCACGTCATATCCACGCCCGAGCCACGACATTCCGTGTATCATAGAGCCACCCGCGCCATGTCCGCGCCCGACGCGGCGACGCCATTTATGTGTATTGTGTAGCCTGCGCCCAAGTTACCTGCAGCTTCGTGTACATTAATATTATTATCTCTTTTAATTGTAGACATTGTTTCATTGATGTGATTGTGGTTGCTCTTTTTACCATAGTGATATATGGTGATTTATTTCTTATCTACCCATAATTTAATAGTGCAATGTTTTTCAAATCTACATCGACGTTCATGAGTTTCCCTAATAACATGACATGGGGACCGTTGGCTTCATTGTTGTAAGTTTGATCATTCCAATACGAAACAAATATTTTGTTCAGGTAAATACCGGAACAAATATTTCACATTGTTGTCTATATACGAGAGAAATAAACTATTTTGTCCTTTGAAGCTGGATTTGTCTGCGACTGTAGTGCTTTGAAATTGGTATCCGAATGACGATGTGTCAAACAATTTGCCTTGTTGTGTGATCGCAATAGCGACTGATGAGCATAAAGACCTGGGTATGATTCAAGGGTCGGACAAGTTGTTGATAACAGACTGGTGAAATGTGGGTGAACTATTAGGTAGTCCTTTACCTAAACCCTTCGGAAATTTCAGGCGTGATGTTATGTGATATATTTACGAAATAGATGTACTGAGGAGGATTTTTGAGATGCGTCCCTGAAACAGCACTAAACTTTTTAGAGGCATTTGATGAAGCTTTAATCAATATTATAATGCTCGTAGTCTTAGTAGGCTACTACTACTCGTAGTATTATGGGCAACAACAGTACTTTTACAAGTTATTGTGCCTTTTGACTGTGACTGTAGCTTTGCTTGCTTTATTTTATTGACATTCCAAAGTGCCTCTGTCTTAAAAAGATATGATTCTGTCCAGTCCGCCAGTTAGTTTATCGAAAAATATTGGACACGGTCGTGTTTTTTGTTTTATTTTAGTTGCCTAAACTTCCCACTCCTGAGCAAAGGCCTCCCGCCATTTCTTCTACTTTCCTCATTGTTGCGCCTCGTCCCGTCAGTTTAAGAGAAAGCCATTTTGTTTTAGCAAACTAAAAAAAATGCGAAAATAACGCGTCAAAGATCACTCATGAGTGGGCTTGAGACGTCTTTTTCTGGTAAAAAATGTACTGAAATATGACGTCACACAACTTTTCGAAGCACTGTATAGTCTTCATTTTTAGTTTAAGTAAATATGGATATCAATTTGATGGACTTATTAGTTTTTTTAGTCAAGTAGGTACCCACTTGAAATAAATGCTTTGAATTTGAGCTCATCCGTCGACACTGTATCGTCATTTACTGTAACGTAACCTAAGTATACTTCCAGGGTTTTAAACTAAAGTTAAGGTTGTCATTTTAAACATAGGTTGGCTTAGTTTAAAGTTTATCCTTCTCCAACCCACCTTCACGCGCGTAATGAAAGCAAATGTCTGCAATAACTTATTTAACAGACAGTTTTGAGGCCACCTTGAATCTACCGTCCTTAGGCCCTAGCACGAGCGGGCGGTATTAACGTAACGCAAATATGGACGATTTTAACAATGAAGACTATTTCACTCATAAAATTGACTGGCTCTATGCTCTTGGTCTGCAATAACGTATTGACGGGGCGGTATTGACGTAACGCAAAGGACGATTTTAACAATGAAGATTATTTCACTCATAAAATTGACTGGCTCTATGCTCTTGGTCTGCAATAACTTATTTAACAGACAGTTTTGAGGCCACCTTGAATCTTCCGTCCTTAGGCCCTAGCACAAGCGGACGGTAATAACGTAACGCAAATAATACACTATTTTAACAATGAAGATTATTTCACTCCTGACAAGGACCTCTTGGTCCTGGGTTCAAATAGCAGGTCGGGAAAAGTGTCATTGAGTTTTCTATTAACCTTTTGACCGCCACAGACGCCACAGACGACAAGCCAAAAAGTACCTTAAAACCAGGTACTTTTTTGCTTGTTCAGCTTGTCGTCTATACGTGACTGTGGCGCTCAAAAGGTTAAGAATTTCTCAGTGACAGCCACGGAGTCTGGTTTTTTGCTTAGTTGATGGCAATTGCCCAATTACATTATTACGTGGCACAAAACAAACATGACTAAATACAGTGAAAATAAAATATACTGTTATGGACACCTCGGCCTAACCCACAGGCGTGATATTTTGTTACTTTATTTTAATTGTATCCTTATCTATGACTGATAAAATCATTGTGGTCGTCAAAACAAATTGAAGATCAACATTGTTGTTATAGAAACTTGTATTTTCGATTCAAAAATTGACGTATTAAGGTTACGTTTACAACGCACGCTCGTGTTAGGGCCTCCTGTTTTTTTTGTAGATGAGAAAATATTAATAATGGGTCGTATGGTTAAGTAGGTAATGGATCCATTTCATTAGAAGCTGGTATGATAAACTTCTCAGAAGCATCCCAGGCAGGATTTGGGCCTGGTTAAAAGCAATAGGCTCGCCCCCTATTACATTAGTTTACACATACATAACTGGCAAAATGTAGGTGTGTTATAATCATGTAGACATCAACGTCAAATTGTACCTATCTATCAGACATGTTTGGTTCCCGCACGACATTTTCCTTCACTGAATCTGGTGGTTACTGTACAATTCGCACATGATCCGAAAACTCAGAGGTGCCCTGGGTTCAAACTCGTGAGCCATGATTTGGCAGTACGATGGTCACACTAAGCTGTCACTTGACTGCAGTCCATTTTGCACGTATTACTCGGAAAACTTAAAAAAAAAAAAACTATTTCAGGGGTTTAGAATGATCTCCAACATAGAACTCTTGGAGAAATGCCACGAGAGCCCCTGATCAAGCGTCGCAAGTGGAGATGGATTGGCCACACGCTCCGAAGGGACCCTGAATACATACCCAAACAAGCTTTGGACTGGAATCCCTAAGGGAAAAGAAAGCGTGGGCCGTCCTCGTCAAACCTGGTGGCGCACCGCCGTGCTGGCAGAAGGGGCGAACATTGGAATGACGTGGAGTGAGGTGAAACGTGAAGCTCAAGACCGATCGCGATGGTGGTCATCTATCGACGCCCTCTGCACCATCTAGGGGACATAGGACATAAAGTCATGAATGATGAACTGGAAACATGGTAACCGTTTTAGCGTCGGTGGCCATTTCACCCTGAACATGATCCTATAAACTATTTCACCACCTTTTAGGACCCCACGCAAAAGCGTCCTAAAGTTATTATTTTATTGTTTCGCCTACGCAATTTAGTTTTCCTTTGTCCTTTTAAAAGCCAGAGGTCGATGAAGTATGAAATACACCCACGTTCATAAGGTAATTGGACCGTAAAATAAAAGTTTGCTGACAGTGAAAATTAGCAACTTGAAATAACATGAAACTTAATTTATAATGAGAATATACTTGAACATTAGGTACATAAATTTATTTAATGAAAAAGTTTGAACGCGATACGCAGTCACCAAAACCACTAAAGGAAATAGAATTAAGTATAGTTTTTTACACGACTGCCCCAAAAAAAAAGAGTGTTATGTTTTTAGCGTTCATGTATGTATGTTTTATGTTTTTAAGAGTAATGTAAGAGTTTCCAAATTATGATCTGTGTTAGGCAATTTTATGCTACATACTTTAAAACGTGGTTGGATTCCACGACAAGTTATATTCATCATCATTCACAGCCCAATTTCACCCACTGCTGGGTAGGGTATAGGCTCTACTATAGGGTATAGGGTAGTGGCATGTTCCACGCTCTTCTACCAGCATCATCCAGGATATTCCCTTAATATCAACAATATCGTCCTCACATCTCGACGACACGGTTGGCGCAGTGGCTCAAGCAATGGACTGCTGCGCTGCGTGTCGTGGGTTCGTTCGATCCCCGCACGGAACAAATATTTGTATGATCTACAGATAGTTGTTTCGGGTCTGGGTATTTGTGTATGTGAGTTTAAATGTTTGTGAACGCACCCACGATACAGGAGAAATTCCTAGTGTGGGGCAACGTTTAAAAAAAAAAAAAAACTCACCGTCGGACAGCCAACTGAGTTCTCTTTTCATTACTTGGGCACCACTCGGTCACACCATTACTCCACCTGCCATCACCACACCTTGCTAGGTGTCGCGTGTATTTTGTAATAAGGTTGTCTAGATAGGGTATTTTGAATGACTAAATACCTACTGCTAACACTTTTGGGTTACTTATACTTTTGGTATTAATCTGTAAACTTCCTTCATGAATCGCTTAATTCTACCACTCTACTCACTTCTGCCAACCAACTTTACCGTGTTTGTGTATGAATTTATATGACAATTAGAAATACCAATACAATAAATACAATAATACAATTAATAATAATAAAATACAATAAAATAATAATATTAATAATAATATAAATACCAGCTGAGTACAACAATAGACATAACAATCCTACAAAAACAAGCATCCATACACACAAACATCATACTCAGTAAGGTATTGGGAGACACTGTTTTTGTTAATAGTACACCTCACACACAAGAGACCACACCAGACACACAACAATCATCACACACAGTAGACTCTCTGTGCAATCATCCGTCAGTACCTCACACACACCAAATACACAAAGTCATCCATCAACCACACAAAATACAATCCGCACGCGAAGAAGAAGATAGGGGGAAATAGATATCTTTTTTCCTGCGGGATGCGGGACGGGATATCTATTCCAAAACCGACGTAAGGTCGAGTATCGAAAAACCGAAACAGACTAATATAATATAAATAATACAATTTGCACCTAATCAATCCCTGCTTGTTTGTAAAAAATACTTTAACCTACTTTCGGACTTCGCCGCAGTCGGGTAAATTTTATTGCGATTTTGCAATGATCCGTTTTCAAATTAAATCACTTTTACTCGTAATTATACGTTGCACTGTAGGTAGTCCAATTAATATTAAAAGATATTTATGGGTTAATGACAACGGGTTAAATGAACTCAAACCTGATTATTGAAACTAATTAACTTCGAAATGGCTGAATAGTAAATCAGCCGAGTATTTGGCCTAGCAATAAAATGTAAAATCTAGAGTAAGCCGATTTTTTGCTGGCATAAAGGGTTTCTAAAACATCGTTATTGTAAAGCCTAATACAGCATAACATCGCGCTTGTAATCCTCGAAAAAAAACTCAAAAAAAACTCAAATATTTTATTTCAATTAAGCCATTACAGGCACTTTTGAATGTCAGAAGGACGGAAGAAGAACGAAACTACGAGTGCAATACGTCATTCCGAAAGCCACCACGCCGAACCACACGCCACCGAATGCCCGCAACAACGAACACTGCGAGCACGAAAGCACGCAGCGACGCAAACCGCAACAACGAATGCTCGAGACCCCGAAACACGGAACAACGAATGCACGCCGCAACGTGCAACCGCCGCCCCGCGACCCGAAGCCCCGCACACCCGCCGCCACGGCACGCGCCGCCGCGCGCCCCCGCACCCACAGCAATCGCCGCCGGTAACATCCGGCGCCGCGCAGCCCGACGCAGCAACTCCCGAAACGACGCATCGAAAGGTTACGTAGAGTTATACTTAATATAAGCAGTGCACTCACATTTTTCCAGTTATGTTTAAGTCCTATGTATTAAGAGGCTCGCCCCCATTCCCTGATCAAAAATCCAGGTTTCGTGGCTGCTACTGAAAAATTCCTAATGAAAAACCCAATAACAGTTTGCCCGAACTGGGAATCGAACCCAGGACACCATGAACAGCAATCGCACTTGCGATCACTAGACCGACGACGAGACAGTCAGTTTAATATAACTTTCGCAAAATTGTACTTACTTTTAAGACGTATTGAATATTATAACAAAAAATGACAATTCTAACGTGTCCTTTACAATACTCGTACATTCAATATGCCATATTTGATCGGCAAGGTTTTTATTTGGAGCACTTTAAGGCTAAGCGTATGCTGAGACGCAAGTGACGCAGTACAGCAGAGTACAGACTAAAGGCAGGTGAGACAGACATAGGCCACGGGCGAAAGTTCCACTTATGCTGAGCGTATGATTTTTTTTTGAGGGTAGGAAATCATCATATTTTAATGACTCCTCCATCTCTGGACGCAGTGGATGGCAATTTCAGACTTCTACTGACCAAAACCACCCATGTTTCTTCTTAGCCCTTTGTGTCTGGAGCCGCGGTATCTCTTTTGAACAACCCGCAGCCCCGTCAGGGGCGTATCATATGCTCAAAGTCACATTCGCGGTCAAAAAAGAAGAAGGTGTTCGAGTTGATAGCAAATTGAATTTAGAGTCACAATCAGATTATGAAAATAACTAGTTGATGTTACTTTACAGTTTCCCAAAGCGTAAAGAAAATAAAAAGTAAAGTGGTTTAATGTAGGTACCTATTTTTCTTTCTTTCTTCTCTTCTTTCTTCTTTCTTTCTTTGTTTAATAAAAGTATTTTTTATTAGCCTGGATGGTTGGTATCGTTCAAACAAGGTTCACAACGCATTAATTCAATTAAATGATCTGTCATTGCAACAAAATTAAGAATTAGCGGTTTAAGTATATTCGTTGTGGAATCCAAGACAGTAAAATTTGATTTTTCTTTGACTTGGACGAGCTTTTTGTGGTCGCCACTGTTGATTCTGGCTTTCAAGAGGTTTGGGAATAGTGTGGCGGGCTTGTGCCAATAAAAGACACAACACAATACATGTCGACAGGTACGCGACGCGCGAAAATTTGTGCCGACACTGCAACAAGGCTTAGAGCAGCGCAGACAAATGTTTGTGTAGCACGTGTCTGCGACGCAGCGTACACAGCTTTTAATAGTACATTAATGCATTACAAAATCTATTCCACCCTGCGCTGCGTGAACCTGCGTCATCTGCGTCTCAGTATACGCTTAGCCTTATTCTCAAAATGTGTGGAGAATAAAAATTGACGTATGAAATGATAATACGCGTGGGTTTTAAATTAGATACGTGAAGGTTTCACAAATGGATCGTAATATTATATTGAAAACAAATGACATCTCTTGATGTTCACGGTCACGAGTTATGATTTGCGTCAAGCGATACGAACCACGCAAACTGCGTGAAGCGACACGAGCCTTTCAGTTTGCGTTAAGCGACACGAGGAACACCATTTGCGTTAAGTGATACGAACCATGCAGACTGCGTGAAGCGACACGGGCCTTGCAATTTGCGTCAAGCGACACAGGGAACACCATTTACGTCAAGCGATACGAACCATACCAAGTCTTGCAATTTGCGTCAAGCGATACGAGGAACACCATTTGCGTCAAGCGATACAAACCATGCGGACTGCATAAAGCGATACAAGCAATACAATTTGCGTCGAGCCATACGAGGAACACCTTAATAGTCCTCCTGCCGGTTTTTCGGCCACGGCGGCCAATCCCAGCGGAGATTAGCCATCTGCGCGGGAGATATTTTAATGCACAAGTGTGTGCGCAGGCACAAGTGCACTCTCTGTTCCCTTTTCTCTCATAGTCCGATGGGACGGCAATCCGACACGACCGGAGAGAGATCAGGCGCAGGACCAACGGCTTAACGTGCTTTAGGAACACCATTTGCATCAAGTGATACGAACCATGCAAACTGCGTGAAGTGACACGAGCCTTGCAATTTGCGTCAAGCAACACGAGGAGTACATTTGCGTCATGTGGTACGAACCATGCAAACTGCGTAAAGCGACACGGGCCTTGCAATTTGCGTCAAGCGACACAAGAGGAACACCTTTTGCGTCAAGCGATGCAAACTGCGTGAAGCGACACGAGCCTTTCAGTTTGCGTTAAGCGACACGAGGAACACCATTTGCGTTAAGTGATACGAACCATGCAGACTGCGTGAAGCGACACGAGCCATGCAATTTGCATCAAGCGGCAAGAGAAGTATGGAAAAAAAAGACATACTGCGCCGACCCCAAATTTATAGGAAAAGGGCAAGGTAGTTCTTCCATAGCAATAAAATTTTCTTCAAAATACTGACTACAACGACCTCGAAGTAGTTATCACCTTTATTGTATACTATACACCATATTTACACCTTTTTTATTTTAATTTTATATTTAGGGTAGTTTTGATCTGGTAAAAATCCTGCACTCCCCGGTTTTCTCCCCAAAGACCGTTCGCCTTTTGAAGGTTTTCTCCTGAAAACAAAACAAAATATAAAGAAAAAAGTTATCAGGACACATTTTATGACTGTATGATTGTACGTTTATAAACGAGATCAAAGTAGTATAATATGTTAGTATCAAAGCAGGTGTATTTTCTGTATTTTCCCCTTTGGAAAACATACGGGCAGCATCAACAGCATCCGGTTAGACTGGGAGTCGACGCTAACATAGTTAGTAAAAGGAAGGAAGTAATAATAATATAAAGATTGGTAAATTAATACTAAGTTCAGAATAGTTATTCCCAGTACACGAAACATTTTCCAAGTAACACCTAAACAATAAATTCTACTTAATGAAGTATAAACAAAATATACAAGAAACAAGGGTCCACTTAGCATAATCAGGGAGTCGGTCGTCGCGACAAGTTTGCGGACCGTTTGCCAAAGCTGGCGTGTTCAATTGAATCTCCTGAAAGCACTCTCCCGTTGCCGTGTTCCAAGTTTCGTGATAAAAAATTCGAAAACGAAGATGTTGGGTTTCTAGATGTGGTGTTTCTCTAAAACGGGAATAAAACGCACTTCTTCATTCATTTTTGATAAAAAAGATAGGTACACAAAAAATATAAATTGTTAGTGATCCGATCAATTGCCTACCGAATGATCTAAAGAGAAACAGTAAGAGACATAAATGAACGATCAATCTTATATGTTATTATACTCGTGTCATGTGATTGGGAATTAAACAAAGATACAACAGTCTCCCGAGAAATTCGTTTAGTAAAGTAAATCGCCTGACATCGGTTTTATTACCAGCTATTGACTTGACAATTTAGAGTGGTAATAAGCAGCAAATATTATGTGGTTTGTTATTTGTGTATAATGTGTTTTTTTTCCTTCTTTCTGACAGAGAATGTTCCAAGTAAAATACTACAGAACATAGCTGTGAAAAAGGTAAGTTGATGACAATAAACTCCTACATAACCCATCCAGCAAAACCACCATCTTTGACCCAAACAAAATCCTTAGTTGACTGGATTTGAAAATTGTAGCCAGGTGGACAGTACGACACCGGCTCCTGATTACATCAGAAACACCAAGAACTCATTACCATATATTAAAATTAATTGTTAAAACTAAAAGAGAATTAGATTTCCAACAGATTTTAAGGATAGGAATAACAATGAGAAGGTAGTGAGGCCAGTTATTAATTATGAATTTTGGGATAAAGTTTTATGATCATGGATCAATATATTTTTAAATGAAGACAGAATATCACACGCTTGTTTTTATTCCAGGAGTAACAGCGGTGCAGATCACATCGTAAGGAAACCTCTGCATGTCCGAGGGCCATAAATTCGAAGACATGTGACATCTAACAACCCGCACTGGGCCCGTGTGGTGGATTATTATAGTAAATTCCCTCTTATAGAGAGGAGGCCAGCGTTCCAGCAGTGGGAACATTATATACTGATGATGATAAACACAGAGAACAGAGAAAACCTTAGGCAGAGGTGTAACTGTACTACTGAAGCCACATACATTATGCCAGATAATGTGGGTCCTAGTTGTCATGCCTATTGCCATCAACCAAGCTGCCCGAAACTGTGACATTTTTCCAATCAACCTTATACTTACCTATTAATGCTTTAGCGATAAAGTCATACACACATCATTTACATCTATTATAGAAATTTGACAGTTTGTTGCAGCTTTATGTGGTGGTGTCTGTAGCTACTTATCCCAAAATGATAAAAACCTTGGTTACTCTAGTGGTCACCATCTGTCTTGTATTCGTTTGATTAATATTAATTAGATTCATCTCATCATTAAATCAACATGTTCATTAAAAATGCGTGAATCTCCTTGTCTCAGATCAACTCCTTGTAATGTCAGCTGTTGCCTCCGAGACTTCACTGAAAACTGTTTACTGCTGAAATGAAAGTAGTAACACACTGACCCTGGACCTGAACTGATGACCTGGTGAAGGCTGTGGGGATCCCGGGAAGAGTGACGGCTAGTACTGTCAAATGCATATCCATCTTTTTGTTAGTTTTTTTATTAGTCTCTACTGGTCTGTACTGTCACACAGCTGGACAAAGGCCAACTCCTTCCATAAGCTCTTTTTCAATACCTCCTCTAAGTAGCCAAAACATATAATATATTTCTTAAAGTGGTAATTTGTTGAATCGACTGAAGTTTGATTATTGTCATCTAACTTCAGTTACAAATGTTTGAATACCATTTATACACAGGTACCACACTTTTTTTTTTGTTAGGGTCAATCCCAGTGCATTCCTGCTGAACTGGAATGGACCAATAGAAACATAATTGCAATCGTTTATTCCCGATCAAGCCAAACATTGAGCAAACCGGTGGTTCACCTTCGAAAAAAGACCAAAAGTTTAAACGAGCACTATATAAGACCATTCGGATTCGGATGCCGGCGCCATTTTTTATTGGAGCCAGATATTTATACCCTGTCCCTGTTGGACACAATTGATGGAAGCATTCGGTCATTGTCTTGGAAACGTTTTGTTTAATTCGGATTTCTGTTTGTTTTTCTAGATTTGCGGTTGGTTCTATACTAATGGAAGAATTAATTTTACTTGCAATCCATACTGATATTAAAAGTGCGTTAGTAAATCTGTTCGTTTGTTACATTTTATAGACTACACGTCTATTTGGATCGCTATGCAAATTAGGCAAAGACAAAGTTTATATCATGGGTAAGGACATAGGCTACCTTTTTTTTTCTCGTGCTCATTCACGAAATCACAGGCACATAACGACTATAAATGCGAAAGTTAGGAAGGATGAATGTTTGTGACTCAAACACGCCAGAACGGCTAAACGGATCTAGATGAAATATGGCACAGAGATAGATTATAGTCCGAAATAGCACATGGGCAACTTTTTTTCTCACACACACATCAAAATTTCCATGCGAACAAAATCGTGCGCAACAACATCTATCTACTCGAGTGATTTACAATGGCCACGAACAAACGACTGTAGCTATCAAATAACTGTCAAATGGTGAGTTTTTAAGAAAAAAATGTACCAAACCATAACCAATTTACAGTTAATCTATGGACATTTCTGATAGCCACTGACGTTACAAAGATACGCAATAGGGGGGCAGGGCTATAATGTTGCGTATCTTTTAATGACAGTGGCTAACCTAAAGTGTCCATAGACTAACTGTAAATTGGTTATGGTTTGGTACATTTTTTTCTTAAAAACTCACCATTTGACAGTTATTTGATAGAAACTATAAGTTATCCACTGTCATTAAAAGATACGCAATAGCCCCGCAGAAACAGCTTAGTGCATTCCACATAGTTGCATTGCCTGAGAGCGTCAACGGTACTAATATTTCTGATCATTTCTCTAGAGCTACCACTGGACTGATTCGAGGTGGCAAGAAAACGGCTTCTGGAACGCTCCACGCAGGCTATTCAGGACAACTCACCAAAAGTAAGAAACTAACCGTGGTGTGTCCGAAGTGTCCCAACACCTGCACTTTAGATGACCTAAAATACGCCACAGACGCCGCGATTACTGTGGTCATATACCCGGCCCTAGAAATTTAATCAAGTCTTACCATCGACACGCCAGAAAAAGTTCCTGGAAGGACTTAAGGCGTCTGATCAGCAGGACAATTTAATCATAGAAACACAAACAAAAACATACTACGCTGGTTGCCTGTGGATAAGGCACAAGGATCGTATTTAACGACCCGAGGCTATGGGTTGCTCGAAGGTGATACCACGGCTCCGGACACAAACGTGTAAGAAAGAACAAGGGTGGTTTTTAGTCAGTAGAAGTCTTACACGACCTTCCGCCCAGAGCGGGAGAAGTTATTTGATGATTTTCAATCATCCAAAAATCGTAGCAGTTGTATTCTTTGGTTTCTACCTACCCCCATGGGAAAAGGGCGTGAGTTTATCTATGTATGTAGAAACAAAAAATCTCTCGTTTGCGTTTACTTTTACTCATCACAGAATAGCTGATTCTGACAAAGAATCGCAATTAATCTTACAAAAGTCCCGAGACAGAGATTAATTCAAGAGATTTAAGTTTTCAACTCAATGAATCATAAATTAGATAATCAATGGAATCCGATTGGTATTGTGTTCAGCGAATTTTTATTTAAAGGTTTCTTCTCACTTGCGAGGCGAACATTTACTTATTTTTTTCGTAGCGAGCGTCGATTGTAACATTCGCGATAGTTTGACGCTTTCTCGCATTCTCCAACCAATCGTTACGCTTTGGTGTTACTAGTTGTAATCTCCACCTTTTTTCGAGAGAATTGCTTTATAAACACAGAAATCACTACTGATATCTAATTTAGGATAGGTAGACTTGTAGGTACTCACATAAGGCACACGTTTCACCAAAATTACGTAAAAGTTCCATGTAGTAAGAAGCGAGCCCGTTGCCATGAACCGGGCACTAATTCAGACTTCAACTTCATAATCATAAAAGCCCGGAATCTTCCACTTCTCGGTACAGGCCTCTCCTTGTATCAGACATAACCCCGGTGCTGTGCGTCCCTAATCCAGGGGTTTACCGCGACTTTGACGATATCGTCGACCCAATAAACTTTAGGGCAGCCCTTGTTTCTTTGACCTACCCTTGGCCACTACTTTGTCAAAGCCTTGCTCCATCGGCCATCTCCAAGTCTAGCCAGATATCCTGCCTAATGCTTTGACTTGAAACAGAGAAATTCCCAATAACTCTTTGACCGACATGTGAATCAATTCCAGGAGCTCATGCATCAGCAAACCAATTAAGCAGACAAGTTTTGCCCAACGTCTGAAAACTCGATGTCAATGTTACACGGTGACTGCTCGGTATATAATAGACGTTACACGCTGACCTAAACCAACCTTTATTGAAACTTCTTAAGTGATAACAAGGTCTGTGCTCACGACTTACTGGTCAGCAGTTTAGTGATCTTTGGGTTGTAGAGGAGATTGGGCACTTGACTGAGTAAACTTTGTATTACTCAGTTTAGTAAACAAATTAATTAAAATAACTAGAGAAACTTGATAGAGCTGATGGGTATCCATTAGTAAACAAGATAAGTAGGTATTATTAAAAGTACGTTTTCGACGCACGTGCAAAATTACTTCATTTTAGAAAGCGGGAGTGATTCAGATATACAAATGAAAAATATTGTGTGTGGGTGTGTGTATTGTTGTTGTTTTACGTTTCGGATATAAGTAAAATCACGCTTTATACTAAATCCATACTATATCCATATTTTTGCTATACCCTGTAGCTATGTGAAAGTACCACCACGCACTAAAGGTTTCTTAACAAACCGTACCTCATTTTTGCACGTGCTCAACGTGTGTAATTTATTGTAGTTTTCGGTATACCTACCTATCTTAACAAGACATTATAATATTTTCTGATTCTGTAGAATAGGGTAGTTGACAAAAAAAAACTAAATGTGGCACTCGGAGACTGCCGCGGTAAAGCTATTGCATAGCATTTTTTATCAACAGCAAATAATTAATTATTTAATTTGACAACCTCAGTGGACAACCTTGTTATTTTCCGTAACCATAGCAACCTGGTTGAATACTGAATCTTGAATATTTTCGTAAGGGAATTTCTGGATTCGCTCTCCACGCTCAAGGCCCGCGATAGAAGCTATTCAATAGCAACTAATTAGTTCGTCCGATAGATTTCCAAAAAATATTGGACATATTGTATTTTTTCTTTTTTCACGCAAACAATAAATGAAGACGATACAGAGCTTCGAAAAGTCACGTGACGTCACAGTTTGGTACATTTTTTACCAGAAAGTGACGTTACCCGCCCTCACTCACGATCTTTGACACGTTTTATTTTCGTCAATTTTTATTAATTTTATATAACAAAAAAACACGTATCTAATATTTTTCAATAATCTAACAGACAGACTAAACAGAATCATTTAGTATTTAGTAATCATTTTGCGAAAAGGGCATTTTTGCGTTTGAGCCAAAATGTTTTTTCATCACCACCATCATCATTCTCCTGCACTATCCCAATCGGGTAGTTGACTGACTAAAAGAAATATGATTCTGTTTAGTCCGTCAGATAAATTATCGAAAAATATTGGATAGTTACGTGTTTTTTATTTTATCAAATTAATAAAAAATTACGAAAATAAAGCTTGTCAAAGAACATGGAGAGGGGGCTTTTGACGTCATAGGCTGGTAAAAATGGACCAACCTGTGACGTTTCACGAAACACTGACTGACTTTTCGAAGCACTGTATCGTATTCATTTTTTGTTTACGTGAAAAAAGAAAAAATACGTGTTCAATATTTTTTGGAAATCTATCTGACGGACTAATTAGATTTTTTTAGTCAACTACCCTATTCATGTTGTATCAGCGCCGCATGTCTGTTTCCTCAAAACGTGATCGTATTCTCCAGATAAAAATAAAACCATAGAAAGATCAGCTCCAATTCTTCTTCTTGTTTGACTATCGGGGTGGGTTCTCACAACTGTCACAAATTAAAAATAAAACAACT
Organism: Diarsia mendica; assembly: GCA_949316265.1. Taxonomy (NCBI): domain Eukaryota; kingdom Metazoa; phylum Arthropoda; class Insecta; order Lepidoptera; family Noctuidae; genus Diarsia; species Diarsia mendica. The sequence continues at coordinate 18,559,850 of OX438903.1, read as the reverse complement.
TTTCATAGAAAATACTCTTTAATTTGTAAGTACTTACACATTGTTCTTATCAGCTAATTAAAGTAAGTCTCTTATCTAGATGAGGTTTGATTGGTGACGTTTTTCTGATGTAGTTTTCAATGACGTCACGATCTACACCTAGAGTTGTCAGGTTGCGACCATGTTCTTTGAACATCTGGAAAAAAATTAAGAGAAATATTTAACAAAACATTTCCAAGATATCTAAGTATCGACGCCTGTCGATGTCGATAATCCACAGCCCCTGTGGATTATCGAAAGGATAACGCGGCTCCGACACAAGGGCGAATAAGGAACATGGGTTTGGTTTTTAGTCAGTAGAAGTCTGACTCGCTCTGCCCAAGAGCGGGGGGGGGGGGGTTATTCGTTGATTTTTCACCCACCAAAAATAGGTATTTGATAAATACGAGTAATTCATTCAAATAAAACATTCACATCTATAGCTAAGAAAATGCGATGTTGATATTTTACGTAAAGGTATTTACCAACAGGGGCTGCGGGTTGTTAGAAAGAAATACCGCGGCCTCGGCAAAAGGCTAAGAAGAAACATGGGTGGTTTTTAGTCAATGGAAGTCTGACACTCGCTACCAATCCACCCAGAGCGGAAGGAGACATCTGATGGTTGCTCACCTTCCAAAATAAAAAGGCTGTTTTACATTATAATCGTAACTGTAAATTATCGGAACCTAAAAAAAATGCATTTTTATTTCAAAAATAATTTTCGTTCATCGCGTCAACGACTGCCTCCGTGGTCGAGTGGTTTAGGCGTTTGTCTTGTGACCCGGTGGTCGTGGGTTCGATTCCCACGGGAAGCATACTTTGTGAAGTTGTTTCCAGTTTGGTTAGGACATTGCAGACTTGAATCACCTGATTTTCTGATAAAAAGATGGTTTCGTGCTTCGGAAGGCACGTATAAGCCGGTGGTCCCGGCCGCCAAATGGCGGTCGTCAAACCATGTCAGAGGCCCTTGCGGCGGTTTAGAAACTCTGACACCAGGGTGTGTGGGGTCGTTAGACCTTACTGCCCACACGAGAAGAAGAAGAAGATCGCGTCAATGCGACACGCTTACCGTAAATCCATTTCCTCCATTCGCTAGGAAATCCAAGGTGGTGACCTGGTACCCTAGTAGCAATTGCCGTTGGCTTCCATACGCCAACAGTTGGGAATGTATTGGCAGACGGTTAGTTATTCCGCCAACCCAAACTTAAAATAGGCCCATTGTCTTAAACATGCACTATTTGCCCTACGAAGAGCCAACGACGGGCCTGCGTTACTATTCTTACTGTTGGGTGATTTTTGTAGGGATTTATGTTATTAAAACAACATTGGGCCAACTAACGACGGGCCTGCTGCTTCTATTCCTACTGTTGGGAGATTTTTGTAGGGATTTAAGTTATGATAACAACATCGGTCCAACTTAGATACCCTTCAATGGCCCTGTTACTTGCTGCTCCTACGGGGTGGTATCGGGGAGCGCGGGGGGCGGGCGGCGGCACTCGTCGCCCGGCCCGCCCGCCATTTTGCAGTTTGTTATTTCATTTGTGCGGTGCCGGGTGCGTTTGCGGCTGCGGAGTATTTGTTTTATTTATATATATAAAATATTAGCCTGACAGGCAGTGATAAAAATGTTTAAAGTTGTGGAATTTGACGATGAAGATGGTTACGGTGGGGAACTCGGTGTGGTGCAATGATATTATATATAATAAGTGTGGTGCGTGAAAACTGGATGACGCCACGGAAGACGCATTGCATGTGGCCTCCATATACTATACCTAAAACTGCAATAATATTCAACAAATGCCTTAGCAGTAACGAGGCTCCAACTAAGATAACATGGACATCATGTCCTGTAAAACGTTTATTTTACGAAACGGGTAAGTTTTTCATAAGTAGGTATTTATCTACTTAGAACCCGTGCGAATTACCTTGAGACCTGGGACTAAGATGCTATTATTTATGAAATACTATCTTATTTTGTTCTTAATAAATCTCGTGCAAATCTCTAGCTAAAAAAAATACTAGGTACGACGCATCATTTTGCACAACATAAATTGAAATTGAATCATCGGCCCGGTCTCAAGTTAATTCGCACATAACCTAACAAAAAATTGTCTATAATTTATCCTTACTGGCATTGCATGTATTTGTTGTTTAACTATTGTGTTGTGTTTGTTGCAGATAAACTACATAACCTACATTGGTGGGAACAAAACTGGTCCTATCACAAGAAGAATCCTTGAACGAATCTTTGACAACAACTTAGCTGCAAAGTGTAACTTTGTAAAAGTAGGTAGGTAGGTACTCATCAATGTATCATAGTAGGTACGGTGTGTATCGTTTTACTGCAGAGCTACCGTCTCCAAATTGTGTAAAATTTGTCTTCATTTTGTCAATAACATAATATAACAATAAATAAATATTAAATTATCATAATTTGTATTTCATTTAATTTCAGTTAATTGTCACAAAGTATAATAGGTCAACGCAGACGACACAACGTCCTCTCATGTACTCACGTCAAAGTGCAAAATAGAGACGACTGTTTGGTGGGTGACTTTTGTATGTCGTCGTCTGGGTTGGTTGTATGTTTGTTGGTTCTATAGCTGGTTTCAGAGCGACGCGTCTTGCCAGCGCCGGCCGCACGCACGTCGCTGCACATGAACCTTATCGCTTTAAAATAAGGTTGGTTTTTCAAAACATCGCAAAAACCAAACTTTGAAGCTGATAAAGTTGATGTTCAGCGACACGCGTACGGCCGGCGCTGGCGAGACGCGTCGCTATGAAACCAGCTATAGAACCAACAAACATACAACCGCTTGCCTACATGTATTATGTGTCGTTGGGCCTACCCATAACACGTTTTCCTCGGGCCTCCGTAGGGCAATGCACGTTGGCCCTATCGCAAGTTGGGCCTTCGTAGGCAAATCCACGTAGGCCATCAGTTTTGGGCCCAACCCGCAAACTGCCCGCCAATTGTATGCATTTGCCAACTAACCAGAGGTATGTGGCCCAACTAAATGCCAACAAAAAATGCTACTAGGGTAGTCTCTATCCAAATGGAACTCCTTGTACTCATCGCCTTCTTTCAGCAATATCTCCAACACTTTCGGTTCCACCGTGTCAATTGTCACTTTCATACCTAAAAAAAAAAAAATTGTTATAGCATTAGCCTGTGAAGTATCCAATGGGGTCAAGACCTCTCTGTGAGAAGAAGTGTGCTCCACAACGCAAATCCAGTTCAGTTTGTTGGATATCACATCATGTCTTCAAATTCACAATGAAATGTAACGTCCACTATCTTACTGAAAAATACAATTGGAAAAGAATACTCGTACGGCATGGTTGGCGCAGTGACTCTAGCAGGTGACTGCTGCGCTACGTGTCGTGGGTTCGATCCCCGCACGGAACAAATATTTGTATGGCCTACAGATAGTTGTTTCGGATCTGAGTATTTGTGTATGTGAGTTTAAATGTCTGTGAACGCACCCACGATACAGGAGACATTCCTAATAGTGTGGGGCAACTTTAAAAAAAAAAAGAACGGAGTAGTAGGAAAAACATATTTTCCACTTCCCTACATATCAGCAGATGACAAAAACAAAGGAACTTATTTAACTGGAGTAAGCCCAGTTGCCTAGCACCCCGGGTTAATATTATCATTAACTCGACTGAACAGAAATAAATAGCTACAAACCTGTAAAGTGTGGTACTGAAGGACCAGCATATGGTTTAGCCTGCCACGGCATTAAGACTGAGTGCTCCAACGCCTCTATGATGTACTTCCCAGAGATCACCATCGTCACCACTTTATTTGTAAACGGTGACGTGTTTATTATTGAACCCTTTGTGATATCTGCAATAGGAATAAAACACAAGAGTATGAAGAAAGTATTACCTACTTATATTGAAATTCATGGAAGTACAATAAAGTTGGATTTCGATCAGCAATTGAGACCCCGACCTTGGGGATCGTACCCACGCCTTATGCTCCGGAGTAGCGTTAGCGACCACGCAGTCAAACTTTGAACCAACAAGACAGCCAAAGCCAAATAGCTTCTTAAATCGAGATAGCTACTTTGATGACCACCAACAAAAGTTTTTTTTTTTTTTCATTGTCACTTTGTTCTAGTGATCGCAATCGCGACAGCTGAGCATGAGGTCCTGGGTTCGCTTCCCGGATCGGGCATAGTATTATTGGATCTTTTTTTTATTAGATTTGTCAGTATCAGCCACAGAATTTTAATTTGTGCCCAGTAGATGGCAATAGGCTCACCCCTTGTTTCATGGGACTTAAACGTAACTGGCGAAATGTGGCTTTAGTTTTAAGTACTCCTCTGCCAAACCTTTCGGGAATTAGAGATCTCATAATTATCTATCTATCTATCTATATAAATAAAAAGAGAAGTCCTGACTGACTGACTCATCAACGCCCAGCCCAAACCCTTGAACTTAGGAAACTGAAACTTTGCACAGAGGTTCCCTTTATAACGTAGACAAGGAATAAGGAAGGATTTTTCGAAATTCAACCCCTAAGGGAGGAAATAGGGGATGAAAGTTTGTTTGGAAAATCGACATTTTCACGCGGGCGAAGCCGCTGGCAAAAGCTAGTTATGTTATATAAACAAAATTTGACTGCGGGTCCAGTTAACAAATTCAAAAATGTATTAGGTCGTTTGGACCCGCGGGTCCCGCTTAAGTGGGATCAGTTGACTAAAGAGCCCTAGATTGATCAGTTCCACGAATAATAAAATCGTACTCACACACCTCCTTTCATCAAGTTACTGCGCATCGTCCCTCTAGTAATGAAAGCAATATTAGGTAGTGTTGTTGGATTTAACTCGCGCGTCTGAAAATATAATAAATCAGTGTTATTTATTTACCATATAGGTAGCCGGTTTCTCGTATAATCGTGACTGTGCTGTTGAATCGGTGCTCGAGCTTCCATGATACCTGGATTCAGCCGGACCAAAGGAAGGTAACTTGTACAGCGACTGGGTAAGTCTGGCGTCAGTACTGGGTAGCTGGAAGGGTTCCTTCGTGAAGGTCCTGGTTTCGAAGACATCGTCCAGGGAGCAATCAGGTGAGTGCCTATTCAAAGCACACCCCTTTTATCGTGATATAACATTTTGTCGATTTCTCGTTCGGGCATTATCGTTGCCGCCCCATTAATAATACAGTCCATTAATTTCTCGCGTAAACTAATTCATTCTTAAAAAGGTACCATATTAGATAGCCGGAAGTCCCAAATTCTGACATTCAATCTTACCAAGGAATATCGTATTACCCAGTACTATCTAAGTTATAGAGGTCAGATAGGCTGTATCTGGTTAGACTGGAAGCCGACCCTAGCATAGTTGGAAAAAGTCTTTCAGATCACTGACTACCTTTGATATTAGATATAATTATTATATGACAGCCAGGAACAACAGTTTAACGTGCTTTCCGAAGCACGGAGGAAACTCGGTGCCTATGTAATAAGTCGGTCCATCTCCAGACAGTAGTAATTTATTTAAGCCAAGAGCAAAAATATCCTTCCAATCAATTGAATTTACACTCTATTCTGACAAACAGAAGGATCAATACTACTTACGGTATGGAAGTAAGCCTCTGTAACAAAGTTACCCAAAGTACATTCACTTGATGCGCAGAGGTCCATGTCAAAATCATCTTCTGCATAGCCTACTACTTCGTTGACGATTTTGTGAAGTTTGTCGGCGTACGGCTGAAGGAGGGCCTTGATTTTTGGATCTGAGGAAAAAAGAAAGATTGAAATGAGGTGCAGCTCAATTAACAATGGAATTGCATGATAGCCACCCTCGGACTGCCAAATCGTAGGGTCTCGTGTTCGAACCCAAGGCACGCACCTCTGATTTTTGGAATTCATATAGTTTAAATATAATTTACTTCGGTGAAGAAAAACATCGTGAGAAAATCATCTTGCCATGTAAAGTCAATTCAGAGGCCCTTGGGTATCACAGGCACTATCCACACGTTAAGGCGCTAACAGCACTGAAACTAGCGCCACTCACATCTTATTTCTTTTACTCTAAAATCATATCAAATTTGATAAATTCAAAGCACTACCATGCTAGTAAATAACCTGTTTTTTAGAATCATTTCAGACTTGATAAATTAAGATAATTACTTATAACCGCCAAAAGTGGCTCTTTTATCAAGTCTAGAATCATGAAAAGTGATTTTAAAAATACTACAGGTTATTTACTGGCATTTTTCAATTTTGATGTGATTATAGAGTAAAAGAAATATTTAAGATGCGACTGGCGATTATTTTTTTTTTGGTTACCGCCTTAAATTAAGAACAATAGAGCTCCAACCTCGAGAATTTGGAACGAAAATTGTTAGCAACACGTTTAAATTACTCGCACATTAAGAGCTATGATTGGTGGAATGAATTATCAAAATTCGATTACATAACAAAATTAAACAGTGAGTGCGTTAAATTTTGACGCGCCGATTACTTTCATTTTGGTGATTTACCCCCGTTGCTATGAACAGTAAAATTGCTATAATGAAACCGGTAGGCTCCAACAACATTGGCAACGCCTAACAACTAAACAGATTCTGGTGTAATTTGGCACACAAGTGGACCATGATCCTGCGTCAGGAATTATTAATCCCTGTAGAATGTTCCTCTAGCATAATTCTCCACCTTCACACGGGCAAAAACTAAAAAAAAAACTAATTACAAGACAAATATCTGGAAAACATACCTCTAGAAACTCGGTGACTATACTGACATGGAGAGTAATAGAGATGTATGGAAGCAGAAACCTTGCTTCACTATACACCGTAAATAAAATGGGATAAGGGCAAAAGAATGATGACGTACCTTCAGGAATGGACCTGTTCAAAAAGACGGGCGACCCCTCGAAGGACTGTAGCTCTCCGTGTGTATCGAAGTATGCAGTCATGTTCCCGAGGTACTTGCTGTACGCAGATGCTGTTACTACTAACACCTGGAAGAAACGTAAACAATTAGTTATCTTTTATTGCTAGTTGTTCTCGCTGGTTCAGCTGCCATCAGAAGTGTTTCTATAATTTACCCCACACTAGGACTTTCTCCTGTAAAAATCAAAATCAAAATTCATTTATTCAAACTAGGCTGATAATCAGCACTTTTCGAAGGTCAAAATTTACTTTACTTTACTACAGTGAAACTTGGTTAATTGGGACTTGGATAAGTGAGAGCCCTCTATAACTGGAACTCATACTGGGGTCCCAAGAGACAGATTTGGATATCTGAGACACATTTAACCAGGTTTCACTGTATTTACATTTTCATAAGACAGTCCCCCAAAACGCCCACCCATCGACACTTGCTAGTGTTTAGCTGGAAAGAAGAAGTGGCGGGATTTGGATATCTGAGACACATTTAACCAGGTTTCACTGTATTTACATTTTCATAAGACAGTCCCCCAAAACGCCCACCCATCGACACTTCCTAGTGTTTAGCTGGAAAGAAGAAGTGGCGGAACAAAGTAATTGGCGTAGTAATTGTGGCTGCGTTTACAAACATAATATAAACTCACTTCACAACCACCCATACCCTGAACCACTATCTGTAGGCTATAAGAAAATTTGTTCCGTTCGGGGATCGAACTAAATCCGCGACACGCAGCGCAGGAGTCAATCGCTCAGCCACTGCGCCAACCGTGCCGCCGTTGCATGTCTAAGGGGCCAACAAATATGCCAAGCTCTTCCGAAACCCAGAAACCTAACATCATGAAGAGCAGTGGGTTATAAGGGCGAGCCAAGCTTTTAGGTGTGTACCTATAAGAGTCATCACCACTAGTCACTATAGACTAGTCTTAGAGCGATGTTAAAATAATAGCTATAAGCTTACTCGAGATTCAGGCATACGCAAAAAGATTTTTTCGATTCCGACTAGTACTTCTAGAGATGCGTACGGTAACAAACAAACATACATTACTTTATAACTGGCTTCTAAAAAATGGAAGAAGAAAAATCTATATACCTAGATAATATTATTTTGTCCGCAATAATAACCTCCGGTAATAATTTTCCAATTAAACCACTTAATAACACTTAACTGATCGCAAATTAATACTGCCTCTATATTAAACCTGATAATGTGATTATGGGGCAATATCAGTTTGAATTAATTAATTTATTATTAATACGCAATAATTTACTTGACCTAATTAGATCGCATTATGTTCTAATTAACCGGTTCATTTGTCAATGTTTTGGTAGACGATTATTAGATTTCACTTAAATTAGGTTTCAAATGAAAAAAATTATGCCGTGACATCTGACAGGGGAGAATCAAACGTGTTGCGCCGACAATAAATAGAAGGATCATTCTCATTAGTTCCACCAGCAATTAGTTCCATGGAACTAGTGAGACTTTTTTTTCTCAGTAGTTCCATGCACTTTGATTGGGACAAAAGCCGGAAGATGATGACTTATGTTTCTTAAACTCATGGTTGTATGTGCTCGCCATGCGGCCAATACACACACATCACACGGGTTGATCTTCAAGGCTTAACCTTGATCCGTCGGGGTTGGGGGTTGGTCACAAAGATACCGCGGCCTCGACAGGGGACAGGACCTCGAAAGGGCTAAGCAGGAACATGGGTAGTTTTTAGTCAGTAGAAGTCTGACACTCTCTTTCGCTCTGCCCAAGAGCGGGGTCATTTTATAATTTTTCACCGACCCCTGAAGATCAACCCGTGTCTATAATCAATTAAAAAATACCCCGTCACATTCTTCAACTGAATGAGATGAAATTTAAATCCTTACATAGTATAAAACAAAGTCGCGTCTGTTTGTTTATTTGTTTGTTTGTCTGTATGCTTAAATCTTTAAAACTACGCAACGGATTTTGATGCGGTTTTTTTTAATAGATAGAGTAATTCAAGAGGAAGGTTTTAGTATATAATTTGAACGACATCCACGCGGGTGAAGCCGCGGGCATCAGCTAGTCTTGTATAAAACGCACACTATGTAGGCAAGCATACTATAAGTGGGGGGAATTACATTGACGATAAACATGCTTGGCTCAATGCTGGTCCTGCAACCATGGGGGCAGTTTAATTGAGTTTTAATTATTTAGCCGAATTATTTTATCGTAACAACAAAAAACATCGTCTGTAGATAAAACTAGACATAATTATATAGTATAATAATATAGTCCTCTTCACCGTATCCGGCGACAGCGACCCAGACTACTTGTCTTCTCTTTCGTGAGCCCTCTGATGACTAGCAAAACCAAACTTGGTCTTGAAAACCCGGTCACATCGTGAACAGAAGAGCTGATGATCATCGTTGTAAGTACGTGTACATATAGGAAGGTTTTGGGCGACTTTTGCGTATCTGTCGCTTCTTGTCCAGGCCTTCAAGACGATTTGCCTCAAAGATTTCAATTGCTTCGTGGTTTGAGGCGCGCCATCTTTCTCGGTTTCGAGCAAGCTCCTGCCACCGATCAACGGGTATGCCACAGGTCTTAAGGTGACGTTTGAGGACATCCTTGTAGCGTAAGTATTGTAAGTATGTAAAACTAGACAACAAAGTAACTTGCGTCAAAGTCATATAGAAATAAACTTCACATTGGTTTTTATATGAAAGAAACATTGCAATTATCATTATTATTTCCCAATTTATTACTTGTTGTTGGGCAAGCAAAAACATTTAAGTACAGTTTTTGTTGAAGAGCCGGTTGTGTAGTCAAGGAGTTTTTTTTATTATTATTAATTTATTACATTAAAAAGTGGTTTTCATGGTTAACAAACTGCAGCCATGGGGTAAAAAATAAACAATGTCAGCTGATTGCCTGATCGTGTATCGAATAAAATCTTGTATAATATAATATACTAGCTGATGCCCGCGGCTTCACCCGCGTGGATGTCGTTCAAATTATATACTAAAACCTTCCTCTTGAATCACTCTATCTATTAAAAAAAACCGCATCAAAATCCGTTGCGTAGTTTTAAAGATTTAAGCATACAGACAAACAAACAAATAAACAAACAAACAGACGCGACTTTGTTTTATACTATGTAAGGATATAGGTATAAACGCAGTTTTTAAGCGTATAGCTCTTAACTGCAGGGAAAACAAATCTAATAAGCATGTAACTACTAGCGACACACCCCAATTCTGGCCCTCCTCGACCCTAGCCTGAGCCAGTCCGTAAAGCGAAGCTTGTAGTTTTAGACCAGCCACTACAATGACATCATTGAGATCCAGGCTGCTCCTTGCTGTCGTCCACACATAAACACGTCATCATACGTTACATTGTTGTTATAACTATTCTTTTCTTTTCCCCAGTCTGCAGTCTCTACAAATATTTACGACAAAGATCGGTCGTTAATTCTAATCGATGTCTTTCTTTAATAGATTTTCAATCTTATTCTTTTGAAATTAAGCTGAAAATCTATTAAAGGAATTTGTCAACGATACTACTTAGCGACCGATTTTTATCGTTGTCTAATGTCGAGATTGCAGCCCCTGACCCGAAACAACTATCTGTAGGCCACACAAATATTTGTCCCGTGCGGAGATCGAACCCGCGACACGCAGCGCAGCAGTCTAATCGCTCAGCCACTACGCCAACCGTGTCGTCACTATTATTAGTTTTACAATGGTTGATTGACTTTACTATTATATACATGTAAGCATGACCGTGTAGGTAAAGCGTGACACGTGCCGAATTAGTTTGAAATAATCTAAAAAAACATTGATTTAAACGTGTCAATCGCTACTTTGACCAGTGATTTATTAAGTTATGCTGGTTATCAAGAACCCTAAATGACACTTAACATATAATATTATTATCTGTGAAAAGAATGAAAGAACCGTTGAACCTTTGAATTTAATTTTAATTGTTTTTCATGTATTACGTTATTTTAATGTAGTTTTATTCGTAATGTATTTTATTTATACCATACCATACGCTTGTACTCCCGGAAGGGTTAGGCAGAGGTGTACTTAATAGTACACCCACATTTCACCAGTTCTTTCGAAGTCCTATATTTACTTTTTTAATTTTTTCTTTCTATGTAATAGGGATATTATCATCAACCAGACTTAAATCCAGACTCCGTCTGCTACTGAGAAAACTAATAGAAAAAAAACTTTTTTACAAAAAATAAAACCGACTTCGACAAAAATAAAACACAAAAAAGTGAAAAATAAAAAATCAGCTTCTGAAGTCGGTGACTTTTGTTTGTTTGATTTCATGTTTTTGCCACTGACTTCTGAAGCTGATTTTTTATTTTTCACTTTTTTGTGTTTTATTTTTGTCGAAGTCGGTTTTATTTTTTGTAAAAAAAAATTTATTTTTCACTTTTTAGTGGTTCACATGTGCTTACCCCTTCACAACGTACCGGCGTGATGTTATGTTATGAACTGGTCACTAGACAGTCATGACATTTCAGCAATCCCAGTCCATTTGCTATCATTAATTAAGGAGTTCCGTTGCCTATCTCCGAAGTTCTTCATCACCTTTGTAGTGAGTACAGGCGTGATATTATGTTGTGTGATGGCGTAAACAATGCTTAGATATGCTATAGCAACAATCGCGGTTAATCTGCTGTTATTTATTGAAGAGTTCCCCCGATTTCTACAAGATCCCATCATCAGATATTGAAATGGTGACAATGGGACCACACGGGAAGCACCAGCTTTCAAATGAAAAAAGAATCAAGAAAATCAGTCCACCCAGTCGCAAGTTATGCGCGAACAAACATAAAAAAAAAAAAAAAAAAAAAATACAGTCGAATTGATAACCTCCTCCTTTTTTGAAGTCGGTTAAAAACCAATAACACCCAGATCGCATACACATTAGTAGCACCTATATGTAACCTTCATCATATTGGCGGTCACTTGCAGGTTTCTGTTCAATGATCGTATCTGCTAAGGTAATTGGAACAATTAAGTACTTAATTGTTCAAATTATTTATTTAGTTTGTGAAATAATATTGCCTTGTTGAACTTGTGGTCGCATCTAGTCCTGGGTTTCCCAGGTCAGACAAAATGTAATTGGGTTTTCCATCAGTAGCCCGCAGAATAGAGGTTTGCGCCCAGTCGGTGCATGTGCGTATGGACGTCGTGGGTGTAGGTACGTAACGTTATATAACCTTAAAAAGTCGTAAAAAAACTTTTGAAAAAGTTGCAACTTTGACCCCCAATATCTCGGTGGCTAGAAGGTTCCTATGACCTAGATTAAAATATCTATCTCATGGACTGGGAGAACTAGTGTCTTAAGGTTGCGTTAGGGGTCTATTTACACCCTTTAAAGCTAGTAGTAGACGCTCCATACTGGTATTCAGCTGCATCGGGTTAAACTGGAAGCCAACCCCAAAAAAAGTTAGGAAAAGGTAGGCAAATGATGGAAAATTATTGTTGATAGTAGTAGACCACGACGAAAAAAAACCTCAAAACAAAATCTCATTACTTTTTGAAATATAATTAAACTAAATGTGGCATTCGGAGACTGCCGCGGTAAAGCTATTGCATAGCATTTTTTATCAACTTATGCAAATAATTAACTATTTAATTTGACAACCTCAGTTGACAACCTTGTTATTTTCCGTAACCATAGCAACCTGGTTGAAAATTTTCGTTACGGAATTTCTGGATTCGCTCTCCACGCTCAAGGCCCGCGATAGAAGCTATGCATTAGCTTAAAAAAAAGTACTAACCTTATGTCCTGGGTTGGCTTTGCTCTCAACCATTATTGGATAGGGTCCTGATACTTCTTCCTCGCTGGGAGATTCTCCGTTCCAAAGTAAACTGTGTGAATGACCTCCCACTATGATGTCTATGTTCTCTCCTACTTGTTTCGCCATTTCTCTGAAATATAAATGGAATAAGTAAGCAATAAAGTACACTTTTGCGAAACAAACTTAAACATCACATAACATATCATCACGCCTGTAATATTAGGGTTTACCTAATAGGAGGTCAACATTTCGCCAATGTGTGTAAGTGCTCTTTAGTCAACTGATCCCATTAAGGCAGGATCCGCGGGTCCAATCGACCTAATACACTTTTGAATTGGTCAATTGGACCCGCAGTCAAATTTTTATGATTTTTATAGTCCAGTAGAAAAGTTTTCATAGGGGGCGATGGACTCTCATCTACCGGGCACAAATCTGGACTCCGTGGTTGTCACTGACAAAAACTGAATAACACTTTGCTTGACCTGAGCATCGAACTCTGTAGGTACTTCATGCTCTAGACTAGACCAACTGCATTGGACCAACGAGACTATTGCTGTAAGTAGAATGTCAAATCAAAGCACTATAACTACTCTACAAAAATACTCCTCAATTCTCGGATTTTTCTTTTTTATCTAAAATTGCATTTTAATTATGTGCCGTTTTCTAAAGATTTCTGAAAACTGTTTGACTTTTGGAATACTTGGAGAATCAAAACTAATACGATTATTGTTTTCTTACTGCTATAGCGTCCAGCATTGGAAACAACAGCCTTGTTATTTCTTATTTTCCCCAACTTAATGTTGCAAATTCACAACAATACTTTGCACCTAAACGACTTTAAGCTACATTAAGTTTAACAATAAAAATATTTTTATTTCTTACCTACGGAGACTGAATTGGGGTTTCGTATCGATAGGTATCTGTTTTAATGTAGATACTAGAATAGCACACTCACTTGAATTTGACACCTGTTCCAAATTTAAACTCATAACCTACTGTTTTCAGTAGGTTATGAGCTAATTACAGTTCTGTTAATTTCTGCTGGTTGGTAATGCTGGTCATTGCCTATGGTTTTTGAACGCATTATAGAGGGTTTATGATATTTGGGTGGATAAAAGATTTTTTATTGAAACAATTTTTTCAATTTTTAAGTGAACTGATTGATTGACTCTAATTTTAGCATCAAAATTGCCGTCCCAAATACAGAGCAAAAATAAGAAAATTGCAAAAAAATTAATCGAGAACTACTCCGGCGCTGCTATAATTATTAACATGACTGTGTTTTAATCAGGCACGTGGTAATCTAAAAAACTGTATTACAGTAAATCGCAATGTGAATATCATAAACAAACACGATTAAACCTTAGAAATAAGCTATACATCAGGATTATACCCTGACAAAGTAACTTTATCGACTTATGGACAATTTAAATGCATAGGTAGCGACTAGCGACCATCCACTATATTTTCTAATAAAGTTGTCATGAGATGAAGTACTGCTTAAGACGGGTTTCCAATCACAGAGCAAGGAATAGCTACACAGGGAGCGTTTAGGGTCCGTGCACATAGACCATTTTTAATCAAGAGCACATTTAAATCATTGTAATAAGATGTATTTTACTTCTGTTATTGAAAATTCGTGAGGGCAAACTTAACGACTAGTGACATGATTGTACACTTAAATCTTACTACAATGGTTCAAAACTCCTTCTTCGAGCCGGTCTTTAAGAACGGACCCTTAGAGATAGCAGTAGGGTCGTGCCACACCTGTTAGCACGGAATGGGCATTGTCCATAAAATTCAAACTGTGTATTTGTTTTTTTTTATTGTTTTTTAGTTAAAATATGTATAGTATTTTAAGAAACCAGTTTGAATATTCCTGTATTAAAATTCAATGGCAAGTATAATTTATATTTAATTTTAGAGTTTAGGGATTTTTCCTGGAAATGATTTTGCTACTAGCAGATTTTTTTGAAAACTAAATAATTCCGATTGCATTTTTCCATGCTCCTATCCTTTTCTGTCGCTCAGAATCACTATAATTATGCTAGAGCTAGAAACATATTGGATGCGTTATCTATAGCACGCGGCAGTCAGTATCGACGATGCGCTCCGTAGCACATGATTTATGATATCTCTCACGACCTCAAAAACTAGACATGTGTGTGTGTTTCCTACACACGTTGACTCGCGATAAATCTAAGTATTGATTTGTTTCCTCTGCAGTTGCTATTGTTTTCATTTATTTATATTACCATAGTGAGCTTTGCGTTTCTTTTATGGTTATTATGCTTTGTAGCTCGAGTGTACTTTTATCTCTCAGCAGTTCTCTCGGCAGTTTACCTGTGCCTGTCCACCTGTGAGACACCAACCGGTTGGTGGACAACGAAAATACTCATGTTTTAAATTGAGTCGCTGTCCACCAGTGCAGGCCGGTTAGAATATTTATCAAAAACGTCATATCGCTGTCCACCATGGACAGCGAATTATTTTCCAAACATATTTCCCGCTGTCCACCACTCGGTGGACTTTGAGTATCATCGCAGCAGTTACGGCCGCTGATGTGCTTCCGTGCTCTGTGGTTCCAATAATACCTACAGATAAAATATATCCTAGAAGAGAATCGGGTGTATGGTGGAAATAATGGGCTCCGATGACGTTCGTATTATGGAGGATTTTAATATCTAAGGATATTTTATCATGATCGGGGTCGGAATTTGGTGTCAGTGTAGAGTGCATTATGGAGAAGAATATGCACAGAATTATCCTTGGATTAAGATGATATTATTCAAATATTTAATATTATTTAAGACTGCTCCCTTCGTTCGCGTGAAATAATAAAAAAACCGGTTGTTTTAAAATCCTTTGCCAAAACCAGTTCCTTACATTATCTTATTTCCAGGAGCGATTTAGTGCAAATTATACCAAAGGTTAGTGTTAAAATTATGTAAGTACTGGTTGTACTTACATAATTTTAAATGGTATTCTATTTCGTTAACAGTTAACTATTTAGTATGAATGTTTTTTAATGTCACTTTTGAATTTATTTGATAGTTGAAAAATATTCCTATGAACTAGTATTACCAGTGTTTTTATTTATTGTTGTCGCCACCTTGCAAAGTAGGGGGTAAATCTATTGCCCCTTATCAGTCACAATCAGTCTCTGATTAGCTATAATGGGGAGATCGAGCAAACTCCCGACGTTCCAGTGTAGCCTAATGATGATCGACTTCTATTTAGTATTTGACCTCTACCGTCAAGTCAAGGACCTAATTCAATTTAGTTTTACCTCTGTGTATTTCCTCTGATTTTTCGGATTCAAATATCAAGAGGAAACCAGTATGCCTGAGTGTTAAAGTAAATTCAACACATAAATAAAATTAACATTTTTACATCAACTATTAAATCTATTCCGAAATAGTTACTCATTTTAGTAACATATTATTACTATTAAATACTTGCAACACTATTAATATTTTATGCCTAGCAACTTTTCTAGATTTTTGGTTCTCTCTGGTTTTTTTCATTCAGACGCACCGGCAAGTCAAATTCTGTTAAACTGTAAATTGCAATAAATTCAGTTTTCCATGTTCCCACGCATGTTTTATTTATATACTGAGAGGTATTATAATTATCTTGCTTGACGAGTAAGTCAGAGGCCCATAGGCCCCGTCGAAGAGATGTCGTGGCCTCGGCACATGGGCGAAGAAGGAACATGGGTTTGGTTTTTAGTCAGTAGAAGTCTGACACTCCCCTTCGCTCTGCCCAAGAGCGGGGGGGGGGGGGGGGGTTATTCGATGATTTTCAACCCACGAAAAAAAAAAAGGCCCTTATGTGGCATAAAAACCTGTTGTCAGAACAACAGGTTAGCCACTAACTACACGATAATAAGAAAGAAAATAGTTAAGTACTCACTCGTCGACTTCTAATCCACAATGAGACAGAACTATTATGATATCCACTCCTTGTTCTGTCAGTAACTTTGCTTCTTTTTGTACTACTGGAATTGGGTCCAAGAATGTCACTCCTGCTGAATTTGATAATTGCTAAAACAAAAGTGAAAAGTAAATGATGTTTATTTTGCAAATAGGTAGATTTTTACACGTCATAATGTAATGAATTCTTTGTTGAATCTGGTTCTTCTAGCCTAACGGGCCGATGTATTGCTGGGGAGTTTATTCCGGCACTTCTTTTTCCCAGCTAAAACACAAAAAATGGGTGTCGAAATTAGGTGTGTAGGGGAACTGACGTTTGTAAACTTTGACTTTCAAAAAAAGCCCGGATTATAATCAGCCTAATTGGAATTTGATTTGAGAGGTGACGAAATAAACTGGGACACGGGTTCAAAACTTCAAACACAAGATCTGCAACTCGTTACTCAGGGTAATTTCTTCTAGGCTACTACCAGCTCTGAGTTATTCTACTATTTGCTGCGTTCAGTCGATATATTAGTGATTGCATTTTCATCATAAAACATCCTATAGCCCTGTCAACATTTGTCAATCTACGTACGTGTTCACATATCAACATTTAACTATGTTTACTCATACCAGTCCTGAAACCGGAGATTTGTCAACTTGTTATGAGAATTTTTTTAATGAAAACAACAATATTGCTACTTTTAATACCTACTATCATTGCGGATAGCGTGAGAAAATCACCAAGTATTGTAACTTTAAAATAGACTTTAACTGTTGATGGACTAGGTGACCCGAGAATAGAAGCCAGGACTCATGCTCAGCAATTGTGCTTATGATCACTCGACCATCAAGGTAGTAAATACCAAGACAGTTAAAAATAACTTCGTCATCATTCTCTTGTCCTTACGCAGTATGTCTTCTTCCTCCATACTTCTCTATCATAACAGTCACGACTACTTAAAAAAACTTAAAATATTAAATAGTAAATTGCTATTCCAATCTCACCTCTGTAGTCTGAGTAATAAGTCCAATAATTCCAATCTTCCTCCCATTTTTCTCCACCACAACGTGGGATTGGTAGATGCCGTTCATTGGCGACCCTTTGTTGCTGATTAGATTGGCGGCAACCACTGGCGCTCTTAGTGCCTTGATGTAGGGAACGAGACCGCATACGCCATCGTCGAATTCATGGTTGCCTAGGGCCTAGAAGTAAAAAATAAAGTTCATTCTTTCGTTCCCCGAAGGATTACCGAAAGGGGTGCTTATACTAATAGTAAGCCTCCACTCCACCCGTTATGTTTAAGTCCCATTTAATCATTTGGGGCGAGCTTTTTGCTATCTGCCGGGTGTTAATCCAAATTCTGGGTTGTTTGTGAAAAAATCATATAACTCTTTGACCGAGTTGATTTTTTCACAGTACTGCATTTTTTTCTTGCGAAGACTACCATTTGTCGCAAAGATTGCATGCACAATGCAATGCAATGCATTTGCAATGTTTTCCCCATGGACTTATATATACAGCAGGACTAAGTGCTTCACAATTCGTAACACATAAAAATGAATGGTCACATCAAGGTCACATATTATAAGGTTTACTTTTGTGAGGCTATCATAAAATTTAAGATGAGAGAGATAGCCAGAAGGGACTTTTTCTTGTAAAGTCCTCAGTCCTGTTTGTGTTTACTAAGACCATGGGTTTATTACACCGTTTTGAGAGCACTGGTGATGAAATACAAATTTTAACAGTTACGACAACACTCCAAAATCTGCACTTACATGAGCATCATTCGGCAGCATATTAATAAACCTCTGCGTCACATTCCACTTGAGCAGGGTATACCAGTAGGTCCCCTGGTACGTATCCCCTGCATTCAGGAGCAGAGCCCCTGGTTTCTCCTGGAGTAAGGCATGGATCTCCTGGTAGAGACGCGCGAAGCCTCCCAGGCAAGACGTGTCGTTGCTTGTGCATACTGGATTGATTACTGAGGTTTCTTCAAATCTGGTTAAAATAAAAATATTATTTAAGATAGGTGATAAGATCTAGCAAGGGTAGCTTGAAGGGTTACACGAATGGTTTGGCGCTTGAATTAAAATAAAGTACATAATAGACTGCTTTGTTGGTAGTTTCGTGAAAGGACCTTTTATATCTTTTATTTAAATCCTGACAAAAGTCAAAACATATTTTTTGTAATTTTAATGACAACCGTAAACATACTATGGTCATTCAATCAATTTGTTCTACATCATACATTGTCGTTCTCAAGGTCTACCAATGTGACAATGTTTTGAAGGAAAAAAATATCGGCTTGTTTGGCGGTTTTAAGGATAAATAAATAACAATTTTTGTTTGCATAAAAACCCTGAAATTATCTTATGTTTTCCTTGAATTTCGTCACTAACAAGGAAAATTTTAAATTATTTTGGTCATCTTTACATAGTATAAAACAAAGTCGAGTAGATAGATTTATAATAGGTAGAGTAGATACAAGAGGAAGGTTTATCTTTATAACTACACTGCACCCATGCGCAGCCGGGGCGGGACGCTAGTCGTATATTTGGGTCGTACTACAACTTTACTAACAGGACGAATGGCATAGAAACAATGTAACCATGCTACAGCACAGGTCTGACACAGTGACGATTTAAAACAATATACAGTATGACCACTCTGCAGTACAAGATGGTGCTACATGTCAAGAAAACTGCATCAGTATGTTAAGATTGGTACATTTATTTCAATTCTGCTTGTCATAAGCAAGATAATGTGGCGTGGTTTGGCTTGATGGAAACGGGTAAAATAAACAAATTGAAAGTAAAAGAATGCTGAAAATGTCCATAAAATTCACAACAAAGTGGTATTACCAAACAATCATTGTCTAGTTTTATTTTTTGATGAAAAATACATCAATACGATGACAACAATACCGGTGAAGGTCGCAATGTAAATGTACGCAGATAAAACTGACATCCGTTGTGATTTTACATAGTTTTCGTTCACAGCTACGGGCGATGCGTTTACGACTTGTGTCAAGAAAAACGCTAATGCGCCAGCAGTACCGTCATGCTACAAGTCATTTTGCGGAGACTTACAATATGATCTAAAATTATTAATTTTATGCTCGAAAGTGGCAGATAGAATAAATAAAACTTTTATTTGATTCCTTACATTTTATATTCATGCATAATCATTACAGTATGGCAGAAAGATAGATACTCCAATTTGTTTCCCAAATCCTACGAGACACCGTGGTTCTAAAAAATAATTTAAAAAGGTTCTAGAACAGGTGTTCCAAAAATGTAATGCATACAAAGTTTAGTTTCGAAGCTGTATCAAATTTTTATTGTTACCTATTTTTTTTTTTAAACGTTGCCCCACACTAGGAATTTCTCCTGTATCGTGGGTGCGTTCACAAACATTAAAACTCACATACACAAATACCCAGACCCGAAACTATCTGTAGGCCATACAAATATTGAACCCGCGACACGCAGCGCAGCAGTCTAATCACTCAGCCACTGCGCCAACCGTGCCGTCGATATGAGTAATTCATTGTCATTCAAACTAATCATTCATATTTAAAGCTAAGAATATGCAACGTTTTCATATTTTAGGTATAAGTGTTTTACATAAATAATCGTGGCTTTGTCGAATTATTTAGCATAAAAAAGAAAACAAAAATAAATGGTAGTTGAAAATAATTCATGAAAGTTGATTCTGTGATATGGTTTCATTTAAATCATAAATGAGACCATAATCATAGAGTAGAAGTAAGAGTAGAGTGAAATCTCAAAAACACACCTTGTCTATGGCCCGAAATTATATTTACTTTCACTCAATTTTTTTTTCAATTGGTTTTGTCCTGTGTGAGACCAATCATATCCTGTTGCTTAAGAGTCAATAACAATATAAATATCAGCACAATTTACCACACGTTTTACGAATTAAGTGTGAAACATACGCGATTAAAAGAAATGTTTTATTGAATAATTGATTTTCAATTAACCAAATCAAATATTACTAAAATATGCTGATATAATCAATATAGCCTAATCTCCATTTCGCTAAAGGTTAGGTACCACCTAGGCTAGGTTAGGTGGATTACCGGAATGTTCAAGTTGTTAATATTAATTAAAACAGTAAAAACTAAAAGTTATTTTTATTCGCGTTCTTTGGTGAATTTAAATATTTTTTTTCTACTTTCTTTCTTCTAATTTCCTACCACAAAATAAATTAAAAATCACAGATGATCTATATTATTACTTAACAACATAGTTGTGTTATGTACCTAATTGAGTGTATCACTTAAATATTTAAGTACATGTTTCAGTGCAAGGTTATCATTTGAATTTAAATGACGAAACCAATTTTCCATGCCATTGTTCACCAAACAAAGTGTCAAAAATTGTCTTTGTCAAGGACGTCAAATGAGAGTCATGACGGCTGCGTTTCTAATTCTAACAATAGTTTGTATATTAATTAAAATAACTACGTGCTACGGTGACAAGAAGGTACTAGAAAACCGGCCAAACAAGAGTTGAACTTGCGTTCCAAGAGGTCCGTATAAACTTGTTAGTATTTCGTTATTAAATCACATTGTTACGGTTTTCAATTTCAGGATTTAATATCAACGGGAAGTACCATAAATAGGTTTTGATTTCCACGTGAAAGCGCAAATATGCGACATAAACGATCATATTCATTTGACTTAGGTTTATTGTGTTCTATAAGTTTCTAGTTGGCTCCAAGGGTTAGCAGATTTGAATATTTTATATTAATTTCAGCTTGAAAACTTTACGCGTTTCTGAGAAATAGGGTATCGATATACGGACAGAGAGACAAACAGACAGAAAAACGAACAACAAAGTGATTCTTTATATATAAGTGTCCCGTTTTGGCCGATTGTGGTACGGAACCCTAAACTGTTCACGACACTCACTCATTCACTCACTCATGATCATCAAAATAGAACTAGTACTTCCCATAAAGTCAGGGAGCTGAAATTTGGTACAGAGTGAGGGTTTAATGGCCAAATAAAGGGAAAACTATAAAAAGTAGGATAATCGAAAATTAAAAAAAAAACTACTACAAAAAAAAATGTTTTAAATAAGAAAATCTAATAAAATAAATCAATATGCCTACGTTTCTACAAAAAGAAGTGAAATCCCAACCTTAGACTTGGCTCGACTTTGTCTAGATTTCATTACTTTTTAGAGATAAACAAGCAGCTCCATCGAGACTTGGCTAGTTTTTTACAGAATGTTTTTGTTGGGTTAAGTTTACAATTAAAAATGCGTAATAATTAACGGAAGTAATTAGATGTCTATTGTTTTAACAGTACCCAAGCCAAGTTAATGCTTAACGAAACTTCAATAATTAATAAACTAATTATTTTATCTGTGTATATTTAAGGTAATTGCTTACTTCCCTAATTACATATAAATCAAAATACATATCAGTTAAGCTAAGCTCAATGACTGTTAATTCAATTAATAAAACAATTGGCTAAATGATAACAGCTGCCCTGCTCAATCTTCAGGTTAAACTCGTTTGCATATTAATAAGTGTGTGCCCAGGTGAGGATGGGTGACCACCCAATAGGGGATCGGATAAAAAAAACTAATTAGTAGGTACGTCAGATAGATTTCCAAAAATTATTGCACACGTATTTTTTCTTTTTTCACGTAAACTTAAAATGAAGACGATACAGTGCTTCGAAAACTCGTGTGACGTCAATATGATAGTACATTTTGACGACTCAAGTGACGTTTCAATCCCCACTCCAAGATCTTTGACGCGTTATAGCTTAGTAATTTTTTATTGATTTGATAAAACAAAAAACACGTATTCAATATTTTTTCGATAATCTAACTAACGGACTAAACAGAATCATATTATTTTGACCCAGTCCGATCCCCTATATACAGAGTTACTCCCGTGCCCCGGAAAGCACGTTAAGCGTTGATCCCGACAGTCATTTTTGTAAATCTTTGACAGTCCAGAAAGTCTGACAACCAATCTTATTATGTGGGTTGTTGAGGTCAGATAGGCAAAATCGCTCCATGCAAAGCACTGGTAGTAAGCTGCATCTGGTAAGACTGGAAGACCATGCCTTAACATAGTTAGGAAAAGGCTAGGCAGATGATATTGATTTACACGAAACAGATTAGCTTGTTTCCAATGTTGTGTGACTCAAGGGCCAAGCGCTCAATATATAATAGGTGCCGCCGGTGAAGGCCAAATCTATTTGGGCAACCCCAGACAGCACGTGCCGAACGCCGTTCACACACCGTCGGTGAATGAATGAACGACAGATAAAACTAGTTCATTCGAAATAGAATTAGACACATTTTATTTTTAGAATGTCATTGTCAGTTGTTTGCGAGTACATTCATTTATTTGGCCTTTCACTATTCGCTGCTATTTAGTTTTTGTGATTGTCGAGATTATTAATGTTATGAAATTTAAAATATTTCAGTTTCTATCTAATTAATGTACCTAATAATTAGCATTTAATAATCCCAAAGCCTGGAATGCAGGTCTCCTCAATATGAGAGGGAATGAAATGTAATAAATACCACAGTGCAGGTTTTTAAATAGTGGAAACCTTTTGAATGAAGAGCAAGAGTTTTTTGAATGATTTTGTTTTTTGTTGTAATTTTTTGATGAAGGAAATGTTGTGAGGAAAATGTTGAGTATGAATGTAGATGGCTATAAAAGGAGAGGAAGACCAAAGAAACGATGGATGGACTGTGTGAAGGATGATATGGCTAGAAAAGAGGTGACTGCTGAGATGACGAGAAATAGAGAAGTATGGAAGAAGAAGACATGTTGCGCTGACCCCAAATGAATTGGGCTATGGGCAGGATAATGATGATTAAAAAGAGTATTAGTTTGAGAAAATTTCATTTCTGAATTGAGTTATAGAACCACAAAATGTCGGTAAATAAAATTCATATCCGCAGTCATAGGCCAGAAATATATCGTCATCGTCATCATCATTCTCTTACCCTTATCCCATTCTCTTACTCATTCTCTTACTCATTCATTACTCATTCTCTTACTCATTAATTACTCATTCTCTTACTCATTCATTACTCATTCTCTTACTCATTAATTACTCATTCTCTTACTCATTCATTACTCATTCTCTTACTCATTAATTACTCTTTCTCTTACTCATTCATTACTCATTATCTTACTCATTCTCTTACTCTTACCCTTATCCCTTAATTTGCGGTCGACGCTGCATGTCTTCTTCTTTCATACTTCTCTATTACTCGTCATTCTTATCCTTCGTCCTTTCCATATCAGTGTAAAGGATACACTACACAGTCCATAAATATTATCGTTTCTTTTGGTCTTCCTATACTTTTATCAACCAATCCTTTTTCATAATCAAAACTTTCCGCACGGCATTTTCCTCATTCCTCCGCATCACATGTCCATAATACGACAACTTACCACTTCCCACACAACTTTTCAGTAACCCTCCCCATTTTCAAACTTCATGTTTAATCTAATATTACTTAAGTATAATTTATTATCAAAAATAAAGAAAATAAATCTTACCTGTCATGAAAATCATTGTAGTGTACAATATTCAATTGGTATAAGTCATTCCCGCGCAAAACATTTGCACTCACAACTAATAAACACACACACAACAAATAATAACACCACGAAAACATTTAATAACACTTTCAAAAACAATTATTAAAACAAAAAAAAATACTAAAAAGAAATTATAGAACAAATAAAAAAAATCTGTTCTTAATTTAAAATACTGTCAATTTCGCGACGACATTCGCCATTCAGACTTTAAATACTACTGAAAGGCAAATCGACTTCATGCCACTACTTGATTTTATCTGTAAACACAGCTGATCATTACATACGCGCTAATTTTCAACTTTAAACCTATTAGAATAAGGTTGAAAATCGAGATATTTTTTATATGGCGAATTCGGAGTGCCATTAAAAGTTCTTGATTGTCTGTTATTAAAATACAAGGCTTTATACGATGGAAAACAATTTAAAAAAAAATCTTTGATCAGGTATAAAGTATTATCTGCAAAGCCTTTTTTTCTTAATTATGTAAGTATGTTGGAGTCGACTTACAAGTTAACCGAGAGCAGTTAAATTTCAATAGTTTATAGCAAGGAAAAAAAACAAAAAGTGTGAATAGACGTAGACGACACGGTTGGCGCAGCTGTGGCTCAAGCAATGGACTGCCGCGCTGCGTGTCGCGGGTTCAATCCCCGCACATAACACATAAATATTTGTAAGACCTACAGATAGTTGTTCCGGGTCTGGGTATTTGTGTATGTGAGTTTAAATGTTTGTGAACGCACCCACGATACAGGAGAAATTCCTAGTGTGGGGCAACGTTTTTTTTTTTAAAAAAAATAATAATATTCAACGTTTGCGTAACCGTTTTCCAGTTTTCTGTATTATTTTTTAAGTGTTTCTCTTGTTTTTTTTTTTAATGTCAATTTTTTATTATTAATTTCTTGTCCTGTGTGACACCAATAAATATACTATTTCTGTCTTTCTTTTTAGTAAAGAATTCAGATAATATTAGGTGAGTGTAACTAGGAAGCAATTTAACAAAATAAATTAGATCACTGTGAAAACGTCTCCTAATGACGCGAGAGCAATGCCAAATCACTAAATATAAAATTTGGCAAGTGTACAAAAAATTGTACTTAGCTAAATGATGTGTGTGACTGTGTGTTTGTTTGTTATTATATCTTCATATTTATCTAACAGATCAGATAGCCACGAGGCTAGTTAATAACAAACCGTGCTGGTCTAGGTTGGTCTGTTGATGGGTATACTATACATAACGAGTTTCCTCCGTGCCTCGAAAAGCACTTGAAGTAGGTAACGACTTCACGTGCTTTTCGAGGCACGGAGACCAACGGGTCCTGGCTGTCATTTGTAAATCTTGACATTCGTAGCAGGTAGTCAGTTGCTCGATTTCTGACAACCAGTCTTAGCAAGGGGTATTTTTTTATTTTTTTTTATTATAAATGTGCTTACTCTTAACTTCAATCTTGCCCTAAGGGCAGAGATGATGTCGACGATGGAACGAGCTTACCCAGTAGAAGCCTGTTTACTCGCGACTTGAACAGATTAGGGTTATATGAACTCGGAAAAACCGGTGTCATCGGTATCATTAAAGCCAGTAACTATCACAAAGGTGTACTAACATAGACACACAGAGATAGGATTAGATAGGTAGGCAGTCATCTATACTTCTATATTAATACTAATAATAATCTATAATAATATAATTATAATATAATATAATAATCGCCTTTTACGTTGTCCTTCTCATCGCTCTGGCTTCATTGAGTCTTCCTTCTTTGTCCAGGCTCCCTCAGGATATTAGGACGGCAAACACTCAGTTCACAGTCTTTCAAATTAAAAGCTCGTGAACACATTCACAAGAAGTTGGCAGATTCGTCTCAAAATTAAGTTGTTTTAGTCTTTCTTGCTTATCTTTCAGAACTTTATATATTTTATGTACCTATGTATATATGTATGTATTTATTCTTATTTCATAAGTATATATCTTTTCTAACATGATTTTCTGTTTTGCACCTACTGTGTATTGTCTCTGCATCACCCTAAGGTAGACTGGTAGAAAATGCCCAAGGCATTAAGTCCGCCTTTGTACGTTGTTGTGCATAAAGTTTTAATAAATAAATAAATAAATATATTAATATAGTCTATACTATATACTATATATACTTATACTATATACTATATAATATTATAAAGAGGTAAAGTTTGTGTGTTTGTATATTTGTTAAATTGTAAGGGGTAATCTCGGGATCTACTGAACCGATTTTAAAAATTCTTTCACCAATAGAAAGCCACATTATTGCCGAGTGTCATAAACTACTTTTCATCCCTGTATTCCCACGGGAACGGGATCTACGCGGGTGAAACCGCGGGACGTCCGCTAGTTCTACATAAAATACTGGACCCGGTTACACAGGAAGACGACCCCAACATACTTTGGAAAAGGCTAGGCAAATGATGATGACCGACTTAACTAACACATTCAAAAGCACGTAAAGCCGTTGATACCGGCTACCATTTACAGATCTTCGACAGTCGTAACAAGAGTGGCCTAAAAGTTTGACAGTCTTACCAATGGGTATCATAATGCAGTGATAAGTGCACAAGCGAAGTGATATTATTATTGTTTGGCCGTTCTATTTACTATTAACACAAAATGTAATATTAGTGTGTATATAAGGTTAAGGTACCTGTTTATCTGTGGGTCTTTGTTACCTGAAAATAAATAAATCCTATTCTATTCTATAATATTACCCAGTAACACTTAGTACTCATACAAAAATACAACTACAATACGTCACAGTCAGTGATGCGATTTCACTTTTAAATTATGTATGAGAGAAGGTATGAGTGAGTAACCAGACATTAGAATGCGCCGTGGTTACTTAGGTATAAATAAATAATTGAACTCTACAAGGTCATAATTATTAGTTAGAGAAACTTCGTATATATATGTGTAGCTGAGATTCATAATTATTCTCTTGGTCTTGGCTCCATCTCAGGGCCAGTTGAAAACCAGCGTCGGGCACTAGCTGCTCGGCAGTTTGCTGAACTGGTCCTATTTGGCGCAGCCGTGAGATGCACACCCGCTTTTATTTTGTTCTGCTATTTTTTTTTTATTGTTTGTTATGTGCACTTGTGGCATGTACTAAATAAATATATTGTTTTCTTTTCTTTTTCTTGTCCTTATCACAGTTCATTTGGGGTCGGCGCAGCATGTCTTCTTCCATACTTCTCTTTTACTCGTCATCTTATCAGACACCTCTTTTCTTGCCATATCATCCTTTGCACAGTCAATCCATCATTTCTTTCCCTACCCATAAGAGTGTAAGCCCATCCATTCGATGGATTTGTAGCGGACGGAGCTGTAGCCGAGCTGTAGCTGAGCTGTAGCTGAGCTGTAGCTGAGCTGTAGCTGAGCTGTAGCTGACCTGTAGCTGAGCTGTAGTTGAGCTGTAGCTGAGCTGTGCTGAGCGGAGCGGAGCTGAGCTGCAGCTGAGACAAAAATAACAAAATCTCTATTTCTAACTTTAGATTTACGTTCGCTATTGTCTGCTTAGAGCATTAACATAACATTACGCCTGTTATCCCCGAAGGGTAAGGCAGAGGTGTACCTAATAGCAGTAATAGCACACCCACATTTCACCAGTTACGTTTAAGTCAAATTTAATAGGAGGCGAGCCTATTGCCCTCAACCGGGCACAAATTTAATAGGAGGCGAGCCTATTGCCCTCAACCGGGCACAAATTTAATAAAAGGCGAGCCTATTGCCCTCAACCGGGCACAAATTTAATAGGAGGCGAGCCTATTGCCCTCAACCGGGCACAAATTTAATAGGAGGCGAGCCTATTTTCCCTCGACCGGGCACAAATTTAATAGAAGGCGAGCCTATTGCCCTCAACCGGGCACAAATTTAATAGGAGGCGAGCCTATTGCCCTCAACCGGGCACAAATTTAATAGGAGGCGAGCCTATTGCCCTCAATCGGGCACAAATTTAATAGGAGGCGAGCCTATTGCCCTCAACCGGGCACAAATTTAATAGGAGGCGAGCCTATTTTCCCTCGACCGGGCACAAATTTAATAGAAGGCGAGCCTATTGCCCTCAACCGGTCACAAATTTAATAGAAGGCGAGCCTATTGCCCTCAACCGGGCACAAATTTAATAGGAGGCGAGCCTATTTTCCCTCGACCGGGCACAAATTTAATAGAAGGCGAGCCTATTGCCCTCAACCGGGCACAAATTTAATAGGAGGCGAGCCTATTGCCCTCAACCGGGCACAAATTTAATAGGAGGCGAGCCTATTGCCCTCAACCGGGCACAAATTTAATAGGAGGCGAGCCTATTGCCCTCA
The DNA here is from genome assembly GCA_949316265.1 of Diarsia mendica. Taxonomy (NCBI): domain Eukaryota; kingdom Metazoa; phylum Arthropoda; class Insecta; order Lepidoptera; family Noctuidae; genus Diarsia; species Diarsia mendica. The sequence goes on along the minus strand of OX438903.1, from coordinate 18,531,261 downwards.
ACCGGGCACAAATTTAATAGGAGGCGAGCCTATTTTCCCTCGACCGGGCACAAATTTAATAGAAGGCGAGCCTATTGCCCTCAACCGGTCACAAATTTAATAGAAGGCGAGCCTATTGCCCTCAACCGGGCACAAATTCAGACTACGTGGCCACTACTGAGAAACTCCTAATGTAAAACTCAATAACACTAACCCGACTCGACAATCGAACCCAGGACATGCTCAGCAGTCGTGCTTGCAATCACTCTACCTATCTAGGTAAGTTTGCAGAGAATTTCTATTTCTAACTTTAGATCAAACATTCTCTTTTGTCTGTTTAACCTTGGTTTTTAAAAGGTTCTTATGTGGTTCAATAATATCATTCTACTTGTATTGGTAATTTTATTCTCTTCTTAGACTAAAGCATTCCACCCGTGACTAGACCGAAAAGTTTTTCAGTAACAAAAAATCAATTGTGTTTCTTTTACAAATGTATTTAAATTGCTTTTTAGAAATACAATACAGTGTTGGTAATTTAGTTTTGAAGATACGTCATAACTAATTACTTACTTGTAAGAGTGCCTACTTGAATAGATGAATAAAATATGCTAATAATATTATTTAAAATGAAAACGGGATATTTACCATGTTTACTAATTTATAATTGTTTGTTTGTTTGTAAGTGTTAGTTTTGTTTTTTGGTTTGAATATCCTGTTTTGAGTAGGTACAACTAATAGTGTTGGTGACCATGTCAGTTTGAAATCTTATATACTAATAATATTGTAAAGTGGTAAAATTTGTTTGTTATTTTATTAGTTTGTATGGAGGATTACCCCATGTCAGACCTGTGACTCAATTGTAAAAAAAAAACATTGGTTATACATTTTATTTATATCATTAATATTAACCGACATAATATCAAAATGCGGATGAAGTTGCGGACAAAGTAATAGTATTTTATTAAGCCTGTTCTATCCCACTATTTAGCAAAAGCCTTCCCCAAACTTTTCAGTTCTCTCTGGGTTTTGCTTCCACCAGCCTATCAGTCAGGCACGAGTCCTAATCGTAACAACTGCGTCTCTTAGGCCTGCCTTGGATACCTCGGATAACTACAGAAAATCCCTATCATAATGAGCTGTAGTGTCCGCCTCTGCGTAGCCCTTTGATGAAATACCTGGAGTGACATTGTACTGGGTTGATAATAGACTCAGAACGAGGAAATTATGAATACTTTGTAGATACGAGGATATTTAGAGGAAAAATAAAAATAAAATCATCTTGACATTGATATCTTACCTTCCCAAGAAATTGTAGCACAATCATGCTTGATTGATTGGTAAAACAATGATGTTATAGTTTAGAGGTTAAGCGACAATCATCTCAAGAACGAGGCTGTAGGTTCGAAGGTAGAAGTGTAATAGCAGGGTGAACTGGTGATAGAGATAAATGTAGCAACCTAGCAGGCAGACCTAGAGTACGAAATTATCTGCCTAATCTATGGCCTAAGCTTAAGGTGAATGCGACGGCGGTGATTTTAATTTATTTATTTATTTTAATCACCAATACAACCGTATATTTGTGGAGTATCTTAAGCTATTTCAGAAAATGGATTACGGTTCTGTGTAAAAAAACCTCTTGAAATTATGAGCAAAACCCGACTCAAATGAAAATTAATATTTTTTTTAATTTTGACGTAGACGCTTGTCGCAGGGCACAGCTAGTATTTAAGTAATTAACGGATTTATGGTACATACATTATTGTGCAACTGGTTTAATAATGCAACATGCAATCATTATTAAGTTGTTGGTAAGCCAAGGTTCGGATACTCTCAGGTAAAAATAATAATGATTGTCCAACTGACCTTGTGGCAAGACCCTTTGTCCCTTCACTTAACTATGTAGTTAAGTAACTTAACTGGTAGTTAATCTGCGTGCAATATTATCATTACTTTGTTTTAATGACTAGCTGCCGTACTCAGACATTTAATGATTACTTGAAACATCACTTTGTAAAGATTTTGACACTTTAGTGAAGGTTTTGTATGTCAAATCTTTACTAAGTGACGGCTTTATGTAATCAAATTATATCTCTGAGTACGGCAATTAGATACCTGCTGCTAATTTTACGGCACGGTTGGCGCAGTGGCTCAGCAATAGAACTGCTCTGCGTGTTGCGGGTTCGATCCCCGCACGGAACAAATGTATGTGAGTTTAAATGTTTGTCAACGCACACCCGATACAAGAGAAATTCCTAATTTCCTAGATACAGCATCTTAGCTTAGCATCCTTCATTGCTGTCAGCTTCAACCTTTAACTCGATTTTTTGATCTAATAGAGGCTAGAGCAATACGCCTCCAATTCTGGTGTCTAGGGATTCTGAGGGGACGGCGCGTACGCAGTCCCCACTACCAAAAATTACGCATCCGAGTTATCCACATTAGGGATAATCGCAAGGGTCAACCTAACCGCAGTGCAATGGAAAGGCCTCGCCCTGGGGGAACCGCCTATTTGATCACGGTTTCCCCTATGCCAGGTAAGTATGATTTTGTTATAGTATCGCGCGAGGGTCATTCAACGGCGGAGAATCTTAACACCGCGATTCACAATCGTGACGTAAATGTACAACGCCATCTAGTTAGAAAAGGCAGAACAAACTTGCACGTGCCCTTACGACATGGTACAGTAAAACGGGGTGAATAGAAACGCAGGGGTGATCACTGGGACATTGTAGGTCTTACAGATAGTAGAGAGAGAAGGCAAATACACAGAAGAACAAGGCGATACTGTTTTATTTTAGTCCAGTGTAGCCATTGAACAACATGGAGTCGGATTTGTAGCGCTAAAAAAAGTATATTAATAACGGAAGTCTCTGACATTAACACTACTAAAGGCCACTGTAATGTACACACGGCTACACATCAAGCTATACAAAACCAGTATAATCTGATCGTTCATTGTGCGAAAAGATCTAGTAAGGTGAGGCCAAGATTAACTGGTTTTGTATAGCTTGATGTGTAGCCGTGTGTACATTGATATAAATCTCAGTAAGAAAGTAAGTAAAGATTTATTTGCATAAATTGTAGGTACATGAAATAAGCTGGAATAACAATAAGGATGAGCCTTTTACAATCTACAATTAGGCATACAAACTAAATTAAAAAAAAAAACTAAAATTGAAACAAACCATTAATTTAACAACAATTAATAAATTTAACAAACAATTACATTAAAATAATTTAGATAATTATATTAAAATTATAATTGTCAATACAAAAATCGGCAAACACTATTATTACAATTAAATTTAACAATAAAATAAGATTCAAATAATAAAATAAATAGGTAATAATGTCAATAATATGTAAAAAGTCAATGTCAAAATAGTTAATCAATTTAGTTTATTTTATAGTTTTTAATTAATGTCAAAATATAAAAATATCTCCAATCAAATTTAAAAGTGCATAATTATAATCAAAATAAGTCATAATTTAATAATAAAAAGGTTTTAAGTAGGTAAAAACATTATCAACATAACAATCAGAAACTCATTTATGGAATACTAACATTTTTCAACCAACAATGATGTTAGTCTCTTTTTTTAAATTTTGAATTGTGTTATCTTTAATAATAATACTCAGGCTAAGGTATAGTTGAAGGGGCAAGGGCAAGGGTCTACACCTGCCGGGGCTGCGGGTTGTTCGATAGAGATACCGCGGCCCCGGAACTCCAAGCGCTAAGAAGCAACACGGAAAGTTTTTAATCAGTAGAAGTCTGACACTCCCTGCAGCCGGAGGAGTAATTTGATGATTTATCACCCACCAAAATAAAATAAAAAAACCTAAGGTATAGAACGTTTCACGCTTGGTCGAGTCCACACCACTTGGACTCCATTGTACGTGACACCGTTATCATTTGGAAAAGAAATCAACATTTCGACCTTGACACTAGACAATCATTTAAAACGTTATGAGTCTAAATTGTAATAACATCACGGATTCAGTTTGATATTAATTTAATTGTAACAAAGAGTCTTTTGTCACCTAACCATGAGGTGCATGTCAAGGAACGTACGTGTTGCTTATTCAAGATTAGAGAAAACAAATGAAAGAATTCGTTTCAAACTCTGGGCCAAAGCAACCACGGAATGGGTCCCCAACAGCAGCAAACGAAAACGCGGCAGGCCCAGAAGGAGATGCCGGGACAAACTGGATTCCTTTCGTAGGGCTTCCCTATCCTATCCCTGCTCCGGTTTGCCAATGCAAACCGGAGCACTAGATAGGGATAGGTGGAAAGAGAGAAGGGAGGTTGGCCCTGCAGTGGGACACAAATGGCTGATAATAATAATATGCTACGACTCGCTGTCCTTGTACACTTCAACAAACTTATTATTTATCAGTCACCATCATCTTCCTGACTTTGTTCCATTCTACTTGGAGACGTCAAATACGTTCTTCTCTTCCATTCTGCCCTGTCAGACGTCATGGCCTCATCCAATCCTTACTCTTACCATCCATGTTTTCGTTGGCCTTCCTCTCCCTCTTCACCCATCAAAATTCATATCCATCATTATTTTTGTCACATGCGTTTCGTCCTTCCTTATTACTTATCCATACGAAGATATACCACTTCCTTTAAATGTTTCCTTTCTCAAATAAATGTATTTCCTAAGCCATATCCTGTAATATTGCAGTAATATAGAGCACGTCTTTTTGAAGGAAAAAACAAAATGGGAACAGAGACGTCCAAGATGAAGCGACAAAGAGTCTTTATATTTAATTTTTTGACTCATGGAAGCTGATAACCCACTGATAGTGAGTTATCGGGAGAAACTTGCTATATTATTATGATCTAGGTCATGGAGGATGACCTAACTTCCTCGTTATTCATTGACCATGAGTTAACAGAAATTGTGGACTAAACAAATGAAACAAATACCTACCTAGATCCATCATCGATGAGTAAAAAGTGTCTCTTTTTTACCTACCCGATAAGATGTGTCTTAAACATGATAACCTCGTCGAAATTGATCTATTCAAATAATCATAATTAAAGTGACTACTTCTAACAAAACCATTTTTATTTTCAAAATGGCTGCACCGAAATTGACAATTGAGACTTAAACTGGATCCCGTTGGGGCTGCAGTGGATTATCGAATGGATAACGCGGCTCCGACACAAGGGCGAAGAAGGAACATGGTTTTGATTTTTAGTCAGTAGAAGTCTGACACTCCCCTTCGCTCTGCCCAAGGACGGGGGGGGGGGGGGGGTAAAAAAAAAAGAACTTTTATCAAAAATACTTAAACTCGGAGAACAATAATACTCACCTTTACAAATGTTGCTTGTAGTGGTATACAAAATATTAACTGTAAAGCATGTAAAGTCATAATTAAATAAAACTTAAAATAAAAAGCTCATTCTCGTCTGCACTGTCCATGTAACTTAATTTTACACATTTACAAAACAATTTCTGCCAACACACAAAGGGTTGCGGTGACGTCCCAAGTAACATTTCATTCGGGCCTAGGTTGTAAAAAATGCCTTTAGGTTTTCTAAGGGTCGTAAAAAGGTTAATGCTTTGCTATCTGGTTATATTAAGTACTTGAGAATGATTAATAGGTCCTAATACTAGTTGTTTTATATTACATCCTTGAAGCCGCTGACAAGAGTTTAAATTAACGTTATTTTGACTTGTGTTTCAAGAGCATATAGTCCTAGGATCTTATAGCTGTCGTAGACTCCTGATTAAGTTCTGAAAAGGCTAGCATTATGCTGAATTGAGATCTAAAGGTTTAAGTTTTAACTTTGATATGACCATAAAGTTATGGAATGTTGAAATTGCTTATAAGTAATTTTTAAAACCTACCTCAAACCTTAAGGCTGTTTTAGAGTGTTTAGGCAAATAAATTAGGACTGCGTGGTGACAACCCAAACCAATAAGCTATTGTTTATGAGCTGAAAGCATGATTAACGTCCTACAAGAATATTTTAAAGCTATAAAGGCATCCTCAAAAAATATCAGTTGTCTCCGCTACTTCAAAGCATTACGTTGTCTTGAAGATGAATCAACACAGGGTGATGTCAAAAAAACGGAGTGGAAATTTTTAACGTAAAGTGCGTAAAAATTTCTTACGAATAATAAATACATCGATAAGTTTACATACTGCGTTGTTACGCGAAAATTCATAATGTTATAAATAAAAATAATAAAAACTTAACATGTATACATGTTACGTTTGTCGCTCACGAATGACTATAAAATAGGACACACGTCGCGTGATGTATTGGTCGCATTACGTCGCGTCGCGTAGCGTCGCTACGTGTCGCGTCCCGTCGCTCACCTAGGACAAGGGGTCGTGACTGTCGGCGACCGTCTGTCGGTGAACGTCGGGTCGCAGATTTGTTAGAGCCCTTATAAATATAAAAAGATGGAGAAGTACGGCTCATCTTGACAATGGGGTCATATGGATTAAAACTAGGCTGTTCGGTTGTTCGATATTGACTATTTTTACAGATCATTGACACCGTTGAAGATGCACGACCTTCTGAAACCCCTTCAGTTTCAACCACAGATGACACGACATCGTCTGAAATATTTGAGGAATCACAAAACAGTCAATCAAATTATGGTGATGATTGTGGTTTATCTGAAGATAGTGAAGATTTTGAAGCTCGTACATTAGAAATAAGTGTTGATACTGCAAAGGATTTAAGAATTTGGTTTAGAGAACACAAATTTAAACATGTTGCTTTGAAAGATATTTTAAACATATTTAACAAACGAACGATCCTGAAACTTCCGAAGGATCCTAGATCCTTACTACATACTCCCAGTGGTGATAATATGCAAATAAAAAATATTAAAGGCGGTTAATACTGGCACTATGGGCTTGAAGTATGTCTTCGAGATTTTTTTCATGATCTTAAAGTTGATGAAAAAAAAGCACCCTGTAGCTGTTTGTTCAGCACTCTTGTCAAACCGTCGATCGCACGTCCTCCTTCAACCAAAACCTAAAAGCAACTAATTGTGCGCAGGGGTTGTTTTCGCGACTAGCAAGTCTTGAATTACTCCTAGCGATAACCTTAAGGCGCAGTTAGCGGGGGAACCGTAAAAACGACCTGTTTTTCGTCGCAGAGTTAGCCGTATTGCTACTTATTACAATTCCAAAAAAAATACAGTGTATAGTCAAATGTATAGGTAAAAGACTTATGCAAAAATATTTTCTAAAAGTAATCAAGAACCTCGAAAAAAAAAAACACAAAATCACAAAAAAATCACACGAAAAAACTTTTTCGTCTCGAAATGCTCAATATTTTGAGTGACAACTGTTATTTATTTTTTTACTTTCAGAAAGGAAATTTAACCAACTAAAGACATATGTAAAAATATTTTAACATTACAGCGTATTTTTTTTTTTTATAAATTAAATCTGCGAACTATCGTTCATTTTGGCAGTCACGAGCATCAAACGCATCGCCATTTTCAACCTTATTTGTTTAGGCGATGAGTTAAACGCGCGCTCAAGGTCGCGGGCAGCTAATGTCGCCTTAAAGCTGCGAAAACAGCCTATGCGTTTTAAGTAGCTCCGCGAGATTACTTTTAGCTCTTATTTTGGCAAACATTAAGAGCTTTTAGCTGTAACAGTTCTGAAATTGGTAATTTTAATGCTTTCTAGTAATTTATTAACGCCAGCCATTTTTTTTACATAAAAAATCAATTTTAAATAAAAAAATAAAAACAAAAGGCAATATTTTAATTCAATAAGGCTAAAATAAGTAACTTGTGCTATAGCATTTAATATATATGTTTTTAAATGAATAGAAGTTTTATTTCTAATGCAACGTGCCACCAACCGTATAATTTTATAATTTTTATTTCAATAAAATATCTTCAAAATTATAAACTAACGCAAGGCCCGTCTCGTATTTAGCACTATTATCCTAAAGTTTCACGATGAAGTGCCAGTCGCACAATTTTTTTTTTCCTGACTTCAGCAAGATACTTATATTTTTTTTATAAATACTTACTACATACTCAGTTAGCCATTTTGAAACTTGGTAAAATGTCAGGGAATGTGGCGCCATTATATTGGTCTTTCTGTGTAAAAAATTCTTACACAGAAACATTTTAAAACCCGAGAGTCCTGGAAAGGTATTTTTTCATGTCCATCAAAAAGGTTTTAAGTTGTCATAGGGTTACATACAAGACTAATTTAGAACTTAAAAGCTGCCTTGCAAGGTTATATTCACGTTAAATTAAGGTTGTGAAGGTTATATTTGGGTACTGTGTAAGTAGTTCGAAAGGTTCTGGATTTGAGCTATAGGTTTTGCTATAGCTCTCAGAAATGTTCTAAAACGTGGGCCCTTTTTGCACTCAGGAGGTTAATATAAGGTTAATATAACGTTATTGAGCCTGTTAAGACTTACGAGCAGATTTCCATATGAAGGTTCTAGAACCTTTTCAAAACCTTTCTAAAACCTAAAATGTTACTTGGGGTCACAAAGGATATAGTACTTTCAGAAACAAGAGACGCTCTGGAGTAAAAACCACTGCATTGTTCATTGCATACGTATTTAAAACACAGCATAAAAAATTAAAAACCGATTTCTAATGGTTAACTAGCTTATCCTTAAATAGACTCCGGACACAGGTCGGTCGAAGCAAGGAAAACCTGTTCAAGTGGAAATTCATAGATGACTCTGCCCTGGACTGCAAATGTGGTGTTACCCCACAGACGATGATACACTTGACATGGTGTCCTGCCTGTCCCGTTACTTGCACATCACAGGAGCTAATGATTGGAACTGAAAATGCCAAACTCGTCGCTAAATTTTGGGCTGACTCAATTTAAATTGTCATCGACACGCTAAGAAGAAGAAGACTAGCTTATGTTTCAATTTTATTTTATTGATGTTATTTAGTCGAGATATCTTTTTCCTTCATCTTTTGCCCGCGGTTTCACCCGCGTGGATGTCAGTCAAAGTATACAACACTTTCCTCGAGAACCACTCTATCCATTGGTGAAAACAACATAAAAATAGTTTTTGAGTTAATCCCGAACAGACAGACAGACGCGGCGGAGGACTGGTTTTATAATATGAGTGATAAATTTATTTTGCATTTGTAAAACTATAAACTACGACTTTGTCAAGCTGTTCTGTGTAATATTATTATTTGAAACTCCATAATTATGAGCATCGCATATCGTAATCGTTCGAGATTATCTTGCTTGCGTAGAATACAGTCATGCTACCTTTATCAAATGTGGGTGCACTAATAGGAACACCTCTGCTTCACTTATCAGGGATTACAGGCGTGATGTGATATGATGATGTACCAGGACCTAATGAAAAAAATACAAATCACAACAAAATGAATACCAAAACAAACATAGCAAAAATAGCCTCAATCCTACAGTGTATAATTTCCTCTAATGTTGAAATCTAGGACATCAGCAAAAACAGACTCTTTTTAAAAACATGAATGCAATGTTCATACTTCCTACAAAATTCATAGCGAAGAACGTTAAGAGAAATTGTCGCCAGCCACGTCCTCATAGCGCGAATAAAAAATAATAAGGTGACATTAGATAGCTTGGAATATAGAAGGATGGAAGATGTAGTACAATATTTGTACTGGGACCCATATGATCAATGCTACGACTCTGGTTGGCCGAAACAAAGAAAACCTGTTCAGGTGAAGATATTCGTACAATGACTCTGCCCTGGATTGTGGTGTTGCCCGACAAACGATGGCACACTTGCTATAGTGTCTTGCCTGTTGTGTCGTTTGCACATCACAGTAGCTGATAGACGCTTCTGAAAGTGGCAATCTCGTCTCCAAACTTTAGGTCGAAAGTATTTAAACTATCGACTAATCTACAACGAGCCGCAGCATGACGACTGGCTTATAAGAAAACCCCATCAGGCGCTAATGACGCCATCTGATCTACAATAGGGTTTTCATTGAACAGCGATTGATTGGCTTTGTCATACAACAACAACACATATTTATTTTCAGGCAACTTTGGCCCATAGATAAACGTGCCTTGAAGACTAACATTTTTGTTAGTAAATGATGAAACCTTAAAACTATGTTTCCACTTAAGCACTATTGGTGAGTTTGATAGAATAGCCTTATGTATATAAGAATATAGCATCAAATTAATAATCATCGTAAATAAATATCTTGAGAACAATGTAGGTTTATTCGGAGTATGAACCTTACTGTTCTCAAGATATTTATTTACGATGATTGTTAATTTGATGCTATATTCTTATATACATAAGGCTATTCTATCACGTTCATGTGGTTCTTGCCCGTGGAAGCGACAGTGTTCTGCCCACTCCCTGCAGCTAGAAACACCCTGATCAGGAAAGGAGAAGTAATTTATTAGGGCGTTTTTTTTTAATAACACTCACAAAGCAAACGCCCAGACATAGAAAACTATCTGCAGGACATACAAATAGTTATTCCATGCGTAGATCAAACCAAACGACGCAACGCAGCAGTCAAACGTTTAGCCACTGAGGCAACCGTGCCTTCTTTGGCATATTCATCCACCATTCTACAATCCATGGACAGTCTGTCCATGGATTGTAGTGTTCTTTATTGCAACATATAATTAAATTTTAGAAGGAAGTGTGGATTTTTACGAGTCCCACACTACGGATTATGCTTTAAAATGAAAATTCCGAAGAAATTAACTGCCTCATGAAACTTGTGTATATCATTCCACATAGGCAGTTAATTAGGGACACTTCGTTCAACTTATTGAGGGTGCTTAGTGCTTATGGAGCTCTGAATAGATTTTATTTGAGGCTGGGTAAAAGGCATCATTTCTCTTGGAGTTTCGTTGAATTGGACTGGCTTGATTATGTTATTTATACCTAATCTACAAAGTGGAAGTGAATTTGGACGAGGCGAAAGGAGTATTTCCGGATCGTCGCAAGAGGCTCTGTAGTTTTTGCCTATCCCCATTGGGAAAATGGCGTATTTTAACCGATTTCTTAAAAAGATGCATGTGGTTCTCAATTCAGCAGTATTTTTTTCATAATATTTCACCTCATAACTCAGATTACTGTTCCGATTTATGTAACTAAATTCATTTGCATTTGGTAGAGGAATCTCGTGCGGTGGTCGCGCACAATAATATTGATTCACATTGCAAAGTTATAGTTCACTTTTTAGAGTATATTTAGTAGATCAAAAGAGACATGTGCATCAGCTGTATTTCAGCAAAAGCATTGATTTATCACTATCACACACTTCGTCACAGTGACCTAAAAATTCCGTCTCACCGAAACCAATTTTTCAGTCCTCGCCAGTTTTCTCAAGACACACAATGGGCAAAGGTGTCAAATATGGATGCGTCTTCACTCTCATTAGACCTGCGACACTCGCCATTTACCTGATGGAGTTTTTTTTTGTATTTTTGCATAAATATACGAGGGTACGCCCGTACCCTCCGTTTGTGTGAAAAAACTGAAACAGGCCTTTTAGAAAGGGGAAAAAGATTCTTTTTTACGGTAATGGCCAGCGTTTTTGATGGCACGTGGCTTTATTTTTTTGCTTTTTGGGGTTCCGAAGTCAATGAGGAAGCCTTATAGTTTTGACATGGCCGTGCGTCTTTCCGTGTATGACAGAAAACTTTAATTTAAAAAATATTTAGGTATTATTTTATTATTTATTTTTTTATTTTATTTTTTTGTTTTAATTTTCATGGGTTTACATTAAGAATTTTCCATGCATGGCTCAAATTGGTAAACATACAGTTAAATGTATTTGTCTACCAGCAAAATGGTATTTTTGGTGGTTTGGCGACAGAAATAAGTACATAATAATAACGTCCTTAAAGTATCAGTAACCGTTATTATCCAAACACAAAATGATCACAGGTATGTATGTAATAGTTTATCAAATCTTTTAGAACAGGTTTTCCCATTCTCATAGGGGAGTACATACATGTTTTTAAACTGCAAATGCTATTTTATTCTCGGATGAAATATTTAATTATTTACCTAGTCCTACAACGGAACCCTTCACTGTGTGTTTGTGTTCCGCACGTGGCTGGTTTTTTCTGATAATAAAGGCGATGTGGGTTCCGCGTTGAACTTTTATGCGTGTGTTTGCTAAATACTGTGGACGCTGATTCTGTAATAATTTACGGAATACGGAGAAGATTTTAGTTTGAACGGAATTTTTGCTTCATCAACTTAATGTTAATTTTTTTTTAATTCAGTTGTTGACATTTGGTACCTAATTACCTAATAGACATTTGTGATGTAGAGGAATGAAGAAAATGTTGAAGATGAATGTAGATACTACATATAAAAGTAGATGAAGATCAAAGAAACGATGGATGGACTGTATGAAGTATGATATGGCTAGGAAGGAAGTTATTGCTGAGGCTGAGATGACGAGTGTAGAAGTATGGAAGAACAGAACGTGAGGGTAGTTGACTGGGGCCGCGGATTATAGAACGAGATGACGTGGCCTCGGCACAAGGGTAAAGAAGGAACATGGGTTCGGTTTTTAGTCAGTAGAAGTCTGACACTCCCCTTCGCTCTGCCCAAGAGCGGGGGGGGGGGGGGTCATTTGATGATTTACCACCCACCAAAAAATAAATAAAAAAATGGTAGTTGACCATGGAGCAAAATAACCAGTTGACGTAATTAAAACGTGTCAAAGATCGTGAGTGGGGGCTGGTGACGTAACTTTCTGGTAAAAATGTACCAAACTGTGACGTCGCGCGACTTTTTAAAGCAGTGTATCGTCTGCATTTATTGTTTACGTGAAAAAAAAAATTATTTTGGAAATCTATCTGACGGACTAATTAGATTTTTTTGTCAACTAGTAACTACCCTATTGGGATAAGGGCAGGAGAATGAAGACCATTCTTAGTTTTTACTTGTAGGTATGCTGAATTGCGGTCTCATGCGATGCGCCTTGTCGATTTGGATCCTGGTGACTTGTCGGCGTGCTCTTACAATCTTCTTTAAGTAATTCTTTAATTCGGATTCCTCTACAATCTCTAAGTCACTGTGAGAAGAAATAAGTTGCCTGATTGTAACCTAACGACAATCACATCATCTTATAAAACAAAGTCCTCCGCCACGTCTGTCTGTTTGTTCGCAATAAACTCAAAATCTACTGCACCGATTTTCATGCTGTTTTCACCAATGGACAGAGTGGTTCTCGATAAAGGTACGCCTTTATCGAGAACCACTCTGTCTAAGGTATATGGCTCTATTTTCGATCTAGTAAAACGATGTATGATTTATATTCATTTTTTAAATCTTTTTTAAGACTTTAAGCTTAGAGCTCATAAAAGACTAAAATTAAACCATCTAAAATGAAAACAGCTTTCCTGGCAAACAATGAACGAACCGAATTAATTTCAGCAAATACTGAGCTAAAGGATAAATCCTTATCATCCTTGTAAAGGAATTATATAAAACAAAGCACTGCGATAAAATTAATAAAATGCTATTATAGGGAACTAAGAGGCATACTTTATCAACCGACTTTCAAAAAGGAGGAGGTTCTAAATTCGATTGGTAATTTTGTTTATGTATTGAATTACGCTGAGATTTACGATTCGATTTACGTGATCTTCCATAATTTGATGCGGAATAGTTGCCATTTGGTCCCATAAAAAAATGTTTTTTTAGGTACACTCCGTGTTCTCTTTGGCAAAAATGTGTGAAATTAGGATTTTCACCATAACCCTGAATGACTGCCTTGTTAGGCTAGTGGTCGCAAGAGCAACAGCTAGCATGAGGTCCTGGGTTCAATTCTCTGGTTCAACATCATCATTTCAAAAGACGTCCACTGCTGAGCTTAGGCTGGTTATGCAAAGTGATATTGGGTTTTTCCATCAGGAATTTGTCAGTAGCAGCAACGGAGTGTGTATTTGTGCCCGATTGTCAGTAGCAGCAACGGAGTGTGTATTTGTGCCCGATTGTCAGTAGCAGCAACGGAGTGTGTATTTGTGCCCGATTGTCAGTAGCAGCAACGGAGTGTGTATTTGTGCCCGATTGTCAGTAGCAGCAACGGAGTGTGTATTTGTGCCCGATTGTCAGTAGCAGCAACGGAGTGTGTATTTGTGCCCGATTGTCAGTAGCAGCAACGGAGTGTGTATTTGTGCCCGATAGATGGCTATTTTACATAACTGGCAAAATACGAGTGGTACTATAGGTACACCGTCCTCTGTCTAAGCTTTCATAAACCAAAGTATTTCATGTAGATGTCATGTAGGTACTTATTTTAGTATGGTTTTTGCTCGTTAAAAGAATTTTTTAGAGGTATCTTCGCGATTTTTTTCTATCAAGCAAAGTTAGTTGTTTTATGTTTTCACAGCACTATGTCACTAGCAATATATCCTGAAGAATATCATATATTTTTCTGATTTTGATTACTGCAGTGAATCATATACTTTTACGCATTATAAAACTCGCGTTTGAGGTAGTATAAGCTCTTAAAAATTCCATTCAACTCGAGCGTACACGCTGCACGCCCCGCCTCTCCGAATTTGCGGCCTACACCATGGATTGACCTAAAATCACACTTCGCGAAAAGTGAAAAGTCAAGAAGGCCATCTGAGAAAACTTTTTGTTTCATTCGCGATTCGAATAAACCCATTCAAATTCTTCTATGGTCGATTCACACCGCAGTCCGAAACAGCTCATTCTTAAGAGCTCTTCTGCGTTTCACACCGCGGTGCGAACCGCTCGTGGTGCGAAACGACGAAAGACCCCATCGCTCTGCAGTGGGACATCATCACCTTTCTGTTCTTATTATACCATTCTATTCGGTGTCGTCGCAACACGTTTTCTTCTTCCATTCTTCCCTGTTAGACGTCACTGTGGCATGGACAGGCTTAAGCGAAACGATGTTTTAACCACTGGGCCAACACGACAAGTCATCGTTCTGATTTTTTGCCAAATAATTTTACAAGCAACATACTAAAATCATAGTGTTTTAATTTTTAGTCCAATCAATAGTTTTTTTGTAAATCGCAAAATACCGCTAATTTTGCACTTTTCGGCAGCAGCGAAAGACGTAATATCCGCTTTGTAGTGCAAGATATTTTGCGAACATAATATTTCGCGAATGTATATAATAATATGAGAACAAAGGCTATAGTCTAACAGTATTTCAAGCGAAGTTTGAACCACCACAAATAGGGTTGCTAATCTGAGGTAGCATAAGCTCTTAAAAATTTCATTCAACTCGAGCGTGCACGCTGCACGCTTGAGTTGAATGAAATTTTCTTCAAACCCGCCCGTCGGGGCTGTGGCTTGTCGAAAGGATAACGCGGCTCCGACACAAGGGCGAAGAAGGAACATGGGTTTGGTTTTTAGTCAGTAGAAGTCTAACACTCCCCTTCGCTCTGCCCAAGAGCGGGGGGGGTTATTCGATGATTTTCCACCCACCAAAAAAAAAAAAAAAAAAGGGTTCAAACCCGCATTCACACTGAAGACGGGTCGGGTGCGGGGCGTGTCGGTTAGACTTTGAGAATATTTACAAAAAATGCAATAATGTGTAATACCCTGTCCGATACGTGACGGTATTATTCATCATCATCATCCTCATTTGTCACTGTTGGACAAAAGCCTCCCCAAGTGTCACACAAAAGTGTCGGCAAAATTTTTTTTTTCAATGGATTCTCCCCACCACACTATTCCCAAACCTCTGCAACTCTTTTGTAATAAAATCAACAGTGGGCGACCAGCAGAAAAGCGCAAAGATAATGAAGCTCGAAGAAGCCCAGAGAAAAAAAATTACTGCCTTGGATCCCAATTTATTTTTGCTTCCCTCCACAAACTTCACCTTTCTCGTTTGAGCTTGTAACTCGTAGCTCTGACCACGACGAAGACTTTTGACTGTAGAAGCGACATTTGGCCGGAATCAGGATGAAAGTTTGGCCGCACGACTGGGTCGAACAGTTTTCTGGAAGATGGCGTCTGGTCATGCCACAAGTCGAGATAAAGGCCGCGTAGTTTATGAGATTCCTAAGGAATACTAAACATAGGTATTCAAACAAAATAAACAATAGTCTTTTTCCAAATAAATTTGTTTATTAACAAGTATTATGAATTTAAAAACAATCATTTAAATTAAATTCTATTTAGGTGTTACAATTCATGCATTGACTAAAAAATGGCACCAAAATTAAAAAGAAAAGATTTTTAAACAAGAGATAATACAGTCATAATTATTGTTTTGATTTACGTACTTTAATGAATATATAGAATTGCACTTACAAATAAGTATAATAGGTTTATTATTCCTAAAAGCTAAAATGCTTACATTATTCATTGAAGAAAAAACAATTAAACATTTAGCAAATCGCCAACGGGTAGAGCTTGAAAAATTATAGCCAATCAGAGAACGTAGTTTAGCTGATCTAGCAAATTACACCGATGCATCAGGCTACGTCCAATCAAACATTAACAGCCTAATACCCAATCAAACGGTTGTCTTAAGTGAAAATCTGTTGTTTCTGTTTTCTATGATACTATGGATTAATGGTTCCGTCTCTGTCTCTCAACAGAGCGACAAGATAATTATCATTCTTTTGAATGACAAAAGTAGGTAGGTACTTCACGAGACGAAGGAGATGAGAAATGCTGCGCGATCTTTTTCAAAAATGCACTTATCACAGATATAGATACACCTAGATAAGTGCGTGTTTACGTACAGGCGGGGCCTCGCGCGGCGCGTTGTGCGTTTTTTAGTCAAACACATGGCGATGTAGAATAGAATAGAATATGTATTTATTCGTTAATGGACAGCAGCAACACAAGAGAGCAGCACATACATAAACAAATAACAACAAACAGCTTAACAATTAATTATACAGCTCAACTGTAAAAAAATCGGTTGTCTGTAAAGTCGGTTTACTGGCGATACTTGCACGTGACAACGTCATAAGAAAATACAGCACTTACATTGCTATAAACAAACAATTAACACGCCGTTGCAATGGAACGACAATTAACACGCCGTTGCTATGGAACGCCTCAGAGCGAGGTAACGCCTCAGAGCGAGGTAACGACTCATGACGTCATCTTTTTTCGTGCGTGCAGCCGGCCATCGAATTATAAGACGTTATCACGTCAAAAACGTTAAAGATTTCAAATGTCGATTTCACGAGAAGCGATTATTCACTCGTTAGTTCAGCGTTCGTTACGGTGGATTCGCCTCTCAGTAAATGATTGAACAAGCACTCGACGAGCATTTTGCACGCGTCGCGCGACGCCCCGCGTGTCCGAAAACGAGCCCAAACGCAAGTATCACGATCTTGTTGACTACCTACTATGACGATAAGCAATATTTAGTTAGTATCAAACAATTTACTACACAAAAAAATAGACTATAGTTGCTGCCAGTTAAGATGTCAATAGCAGTCATTGAACCCACCTACATTTTAAATAAGTTCTTAACTTTGAAATCCAAAAATAAGCCTGTTCAATCTTCATGTCTGGAGTCCTTGTCTATTGTGATCTTCAACATTTTTTCTAGTGAAAAACGATACATTGTTCATTTGTTTTAGTTCGTACGAAGATATATTAGGGAAAGGGCGATGACCGCTATTGATATCTTAAATGGCAGCAACTTTACACAAAATAGACTACGCTTTTGTTCTTTTTATACGTCTAGAATAATGTTATTGTTTATTGAACGATACATTAGCTTGCTGCGACAGTATGTACGTGCTCCGGCGTTATCTATATAATATCTGTGATAGATACCGTTATTTTGAAACCGCGAATCTTACTCGTAGATAAAGAAGAGAAATAGTTTAAAGGCACTGTTTGACAGCGACTGCATGAAAATCTCAGTACGAAAAGATGAAAATATCACATTTAAAATCATACTTTATCTTAATGTAGCTAGGTTTAAAATAAGGTGCCTAAAGATCCTCCTGTGCACAGTGGGCCATGACTGATGGTTAGGGTTACTTTCTATTTGGGCACAATAAGATATTTCGAAAGAAAAACCCCGGCAGTAAATAGTAAAAGTTATTCTATTCTCAGAAGAGGCTTATGTGCCAGGTAACCGTACAACGTACAACATCAAAGCCTACACTGTGCCCAGAAGTCAGAATTTACCACAGAGGAAAAAACTGTAAAAGTACCAAATTATGGTCATCACTCTATAAAATAAAAACGCATTAAATATAAATGTAGGTACAATGAGTTTCAAATGAGAATAGGACTGACTTCGCGCCATGTCGTGACGTCAATGACCTCTATCTGTCAACTGTTACTTGAAATAGTAGGGTTAGAACATTGATATATGTACTGATATATGTACCGTATCTTCCTCCTTTTAAGGAGGAAGATACGGTACGCGCTAACATCGCAATCAGAAAAACATGCACCGAAACTCACACATCTATGATTACAGTCACTGATAGACAAGGACAGACATAAGAGCCGACGCTGTTGTGCGAGCAAAATCGCGTTAGCCGCCGAATGTACACACGGCTACACATCAAGCTATACAAAACCAGTATAATCTGATCGTTCATTGTGCGAAAAGATCTAGTAAAGTGAGGCCAAGATTAACTGGTTTTGTATAGCTTGATGTGTAGCCGTGTGTACGATGTACCGTGTGACTGCGTGCCACCTACAGGCAATCCCTTAGTTTAGTAGGACCATGTGCTGTGACTTAGTACCGTATCTACCTCACATTGATTACATCAATGGGTAAGAATAATATTCTGCTTACGCAAATAAATTGTTATTATTAATATTTTTAATCGTTATTATCTTGTGAATGTCAACTTCAAATGACATCGTTGAAGCATACGCCATCTTAGAAATGACCGGTTGTATTGACCAAAGATTAACATTCAGACTATTTGCATAAAGAAAACACGAACGTGGAAGTGTTGATTCGTACTAAATCTTAGAAATATCTGGTTTATGTACTGTTTTAATAATCTAATCCATTTTTATAATTATTTGGTAATATTTTTTTACTTCCAATCAGATCTTTTTTGCTGACCCCACCGATCGATTTGACAGATTTGACGCCATTCCTATTCTCATTTGAAACGCATAGTGAGCCTCTTTTGCTTTTAGTAAGATACCTGTCCCAACACTGATAAACCTAAGCGAGAAAAGAGTAGAGCTAGCGATAGCAACAAGTATGAGTGAGACGGGCACGTTAAACTCGCGCCCAATCACGAGTTTGCGCATAACCTCCCGTCCGCTAATAAATCTCCAGGAGATTAATTGTGTCTTTATTAAGAGCTCTGCAAAGCTAGACCAAGAAGAGAGTTTTTTTTTTTTTCAAACTAGTGGATAGGTATAGAGTTGTCGCCGGAAGTGTGAGTAGACCCACTTCAGCGATTGACTATCATAATACTACAAATCTCTTCTACATGGGACCACAACTATTAAACTACGAGTTCACTGACGGTCGAACACTTTTCAACCGTATTAACTGAGTAATAAGGTTGATATCTGGTTGACCATCAGTGAGCGCAGAGGTACGTTTCTTGTGCGAGAAAATAGAAAAAACTCGACGATTTCTCGTCAGCATTGGGACAGGTGCTATAAATTACGAGATCGAGTGTGAACCTTGGCCTTCCATTATTTTCGTCCTCTGTGTATTCAATTCTAATTAATTTGAATTCAGTCAACTGTTAACCACTATTCTTCCGTCAAGTTTGATGTTCAGAGGCGAGTGAGCTCTGATGTAGGCTTCTAGAATCTTCTGGTCGCGTCCGATGTCTATTGAGTTCTTCTTGTTTTTGAACATCTGGAATGAAAAATTGTTTATGATCATTGTGAACGTTAAAGGGTGATAACACTTAAAATTCGTTTTCTACTGAAACTTGGATATGAGGCAGCATCCTCACTGGTGAGGACAGCGAGAATTGATTAAAACAATTAAAAATTGTTCCCGTTGTTTCCACCGTAATTTAGAGTTTTGGCTTTAAACTTGCGTTGACCCACCTGCGTATACGTCCCGTGTCCGTGCCACTGCTATCAGTGGAGACACGGTTAGGAAGACATCCAGGTTCAAACTCCTAAGTTGGGCAGTATTATTAGGTGTAGTCAGCAACACGATAATCAAGGATATACTTACAGCGAAACCATCTCCTCCATCAGAGAGATAGGCGGGAGCTGTGACCAGGTAGACTTCAGTGTCATCCAGCGGAACAGTTTCCTTACCGACCTGCACTGAGCAGGAGGTCATGCGCTGGCCTTCGGGCAGGGATATGTTGTACACCACTTCAACACCTGGAAAAGAGTATGAATGTAGATGGCTACAAGGGGTTCCGATACAGATTTCGTCACTTAGCACTTCTACCTTGTTTTTTCTGTTCTGTGGCTACAAGAGTAGTGAAAGACCAAAGGGACGATGGATGGACTGTGTGAAGGAGGATATGGCTAGAAAGGAGGTGACTGCTGAGATGACGAGAAATCGAGGTATGGAAGAAGAAGACACGTTGCGCTGACGCCATATGAATTGGGATAAGGGCAGAAGAATTATGATAATGATGGTTTCAAAAAATAGGCTAGTATCATCCTTTCATCATCTGCCTGTCGCCTCGTTGGTCTAGTGGTCGCAAGCGCGACTGCTGTGCACGAGGTCCTGGGTTTGATTCCCGAGTCGCACTAAAAGTGCTATTAGGATTTTTCTTTAGAAATTTCCCAGTAGTAGCCCGGAGTTTGGAAGTTGGCGGTATAATACCCGGGGGTATTATACCGCCAACTGCCTCGGAAAGCACGTTAAGTCCTGCGCCCGATCTCTCTCCGGTCGTGTCGGATTGCCGTCCCGACAGACTATGAGAGAAAAAGGAACAGAGAGTGCACTTGTGCCTGCGCACACACTTGTGCACTATAATATCTCCCGCGCAGTTGGCTAATCTCCACTAAGATTGGCCGCCGTGACCGAAAAACGGTCAGGAACTCAGGAGGACTATTATTAGACTTTTCCCAACAATGTTGGGGTCTGCTTCTAGTCTAACTGGATGCTGTTGAATACCAGTATTTTACATGGAGCGACTGTCTATCTGACCTCTATAACCCAACTTTAGTACTGGGTTAGGTATACGATACCTTGTCATCAGACTATGCCACTGTGTCGGGGCCGCGGATTTTAGTACTAGATGACGTGGCCCCGGCACAAGGGCAAAGAAGGAACATGGGTTCGGTTTTTAGTCAGTAGAAGTCTGACACTCCCCTTCGCTCTGCCCAAGAGCGGGGGGGGGGGGGGGGTCATTTGATGATTTTTCACCCACCAAAAAAAATACTATGCCACTGTAACCACTCGCCACTTTCAAAGACCTACAAAATGGCAATATCAGGAACCAATGGTTTGAAGTGATTTGCGAAACACGGAGGAAACTTGTTATGCAAAATTGATGTTCATGTACTGGCCTTAATTTATAGGCGACTTCGAATCGATCTTTAAGTTTACCGCCACGGACGCCACAGACGACAAGCCAAAACGTACCGTAGGTACTTTTTTGCTTGTTCGGCTTGTCGTCTATACGTGACTGTGGCGCTCAAAAGGTTTAAGATCAATCCGAGTGACTGTTATTGAAGTGAAAACTTCAAATTCTGTTGAGCGCTTTTTGGGTGCTATTTAACCTCGTGCTCCTCACATTAAAGGCTTTCAACAACAACTTACCAGCAACCTGTAGCAACCAGGGTCCTTTAAAAGGAGTATATGCCCAGGCATCACTGACGCTCCTCTCAAGAGCTTGACGCACATATTTGCCTTCCATCTCGTACGTCTCCACGCGATCATTGAAAGGCAACAGCTCGAATATCGAGCCTTCGGTTATTACTGAAAAAAAATAAGAAAACGTTAGAACATATTGTAAAAAAAGATGTATTATAATTAAATAACAGCACTCCTGTAGGTAATCCTCAAAGGGTTTGGCAAAGGTGTACTTTATAGTACACCCACGTTTTGCCAGTTATGTTTTAAGTATACAGCATAAGCATAATCAGCATAAATAATGTTGGACCACTGCTTTGGCTCCAGGCCTCCTCTCTATCTATATATTACTAGCTTTTGCCAGCGGCTTCACCCGCGTAAAAATGTCGATTTTCCATACAAACTTTCATCCCCTATTTAACGCCCTTAGGGGTTGAATTTCAAAAAATCCTTTCTTATTCCTTGTCTACATTATAAAGGGATCCTCTGTGCAAAATTTCAGCTTTCTAGGTCCAAGGGTTTGGGCTGGGCGTTGATGAGTCAGTCAGGACTTCTCTTTTTATTTATATAGATAGATGAGAGGGAATGCTTACAGGCATCCACACGCAGGCCCAGTGTGGGTTGGTAGTTGTCACAAGTCTCCAATTTTTTTTGGTTCTAGTACATGCTGGTTATGTTTTAGACCCACGTGATAGGAGGCAAGCCTAATTGCCGTCCATTGGGCACGAATCCAGAATCGTGGCTACTAAAGAAACATTTTTGATGGAAGAACCCAATAAAACTTTGCCCGACCCGGGATACGAACCCAGGAGTTCACAGTCCAATGAGCCAACCAAATTCTATTTTGACCGGTACTCACTTCCTTGCATGATTGAAGATTTGATGTTGCCACGTTGAATGAACGATAAATAGTGATGCGAGGATGATGGTACCGCTTTCTTTGCCTGAAAAACGAAACACGAATTTCAGTTGAATTTAGGAAGAAGATTAACCCAATCAATCGGTCCTTGGTTTTAACACATAAAGCAAAAGAACTGTGAACGGAACAATGATACCGGCCAAGTGTAAGTTAGATTCGTGATTCCAGAATTCCGTGCAACGATGGCACGGAATTCTACAACCAGCTTGCCACACTTGACTCTGTAGAGCACAGAGCCAGGAGGCTAATTGGTGACGATAAGCTGGTTATCAAGCTACATAGCCTGGCCCACCGTCGCAAAGTCGCATGTCTGTCGGTCTTCTACAGACTGTACTTCGAAGAGTGTGCGCAAGAGCTCCACGAGCTGATCCCACCATCTCCCTTTTTCCATCGGGAGACTAGACGTACTGCAGGGTATCACCGATACCTAGTCGACATTACACACATTCGAACGAAGCGCTTTGCTGGGTCCTTTATTATGCGCACAGCCAAGGAGTGGAATTCCCTGCCTGCGTCGATTTTTCCGAGTTCATATAACCCTAATCTGTTTAAGTCGCGAGTAAACAGGCTTCTACTGGGTAAGCTCGTTCCATCGTCGACATCATTTCTGCCCTTAGGGCAAGATTGAAGTCAAGAGCAAGCCCCATTTATAATAATAATTAAAAAAAAAACTGCAATATAATAGTATGCATGGGGACCCTTTTTTATTTTATGTTTTTTTTTTGTTATAAATATAGCCCACTAACAGACAGACAGACAGACGGACAGCGGAGGCTTAATAACAGGGTCCCGTTGGTTACGGAACTATAAAAACTTGCTGCGACACTTTAGGGAGAAAAGGCCTATGTCCAGCAGTGGACGTCTTTCGACTGAAATGATGGATAACCAGCTTGGCAACAAAGTACTCACAAACTCAAGCTGCGACTCAACCAGCAAGTCTCCGATGGTACACTCCCCAAACACGCAGTCATCGAAACGCATCGTGTTGTCTGTGGAGCCCACGGGGACGTTCTCTGCCTCATGGACACGCTTAGCGTAGGGCGCCAGCTTTGCTTTGATTGTGGGGTCTGAAATATGTATTAAAAAAAACCATTTTGAAATAGTAATCATAGAGTTTCTTGCCGGTTCTTCTACACAGGAAACGACCAACCCGAACTGTGCACCTTTTTCTCGACGTTGAATTAGTGCCCATGAAGGCATCAGTGAAATATTTTGATTTAGTTTTTTTTACAGAATAATGTTTATCAGGGGTTTATTATTTACCTATCCTTTATGGTCAATTCCCTGTCTAACCTGATGCAGTTCAATACCAGCATTTTACAAGGAGCGACTGTCTATCTGAACTACAGAAATATGTTATCTGAAACTGTTTTACGTTCGTTACGTCACCATCTCAGGGCCAGTTGAAAACCAGCGTCGGGCACTAGCTGCTCGGCAGTTTGCTGAACTGGTTCTATTTGGCGCAGCCGTGAGATGCACACACGCTTTTATTTTGTTTTGTTATTTTTTCTTTTTAATTTCTTTTTTATTTTTATTGTTTGTTGTGTGCACTTGTGGCATGTACTAAATAAATATGTTTTCTTTCTTTCTTCTTTCTTTCTTTCATATCTCTTGATAAAACTGGGTGTCAGATTTTCAAGCCATTGACAGTCGTTAACGTGGGCGAGGCACGGAGGCTACTCGGTAAATATGGGTGGTCACGCTCCAAAGACCAACCTAAGCAAGTGTGGCTTAACCTGAGTGGTAGTTATTATTTAGCCATGAGTTCCTAAACTTTTTCTCTCTCTCTCTGGTCGGTCCCTCATGTCTGAGGATCGTGGTCAGCATGTAGGTTGCATCTGGAGCGGATGATCTGCCTCCACCGGTTTCTGTCCAGCGAGTTTCTCACAATCTCATGGAATTGGGACGACGTCCTTTCCTTTATTTGGTCGGTCCATCTAGTTGGCGAACGACCGCGCGATCTTTTGCCTTCGGTGTTCCCAACCATAATCAATTTTTTCAAATTGTCATCGCCCCTGCGCGGTTCTCTATTGTGTCACCTAACTTTTTTATCCATAATTTAAAATTCTATAACTTTTTTTGTCCTAATCATCATTTGTCCGAATGATAACTTACCCGAACTAAATATCACATAATATCACATGCTATAAAATTGAAATCCCTAAATATAATATTTCATAAATCCATTTGTCATAAATATTACAATCAATAATATACGAAAGACATAAAATCGTTTTCCATAAAAGTTTTAAGTCCTAAATTAAAACAACATAATGTTTATTTATCATAATAATATTATTAGAACAAAGTATAACAAAGCTTTATGGTCACGTCACTCATACATGCAACGCATGTTGTACTCCATGACGCGCGCTCGCTTCGCTCGCATATTACATAACACTATTGTCTTCTGTCCCCGAAGTGCCGGGCCTCCGCCGGCCTCCTTCGTCGGCCTACGGCCCGGTGCCCATGCCGCCCATAAAGGATACTGTCGCGAGACGGTGATTCATCCACTTAGCGGACGACTAGCAACAGCCTATAATTTTGGTTATTCATCCGGCTAATTAATTTTATTCATCCGCTAATCGGACGACTAGACACTTCGAATTTTTTTTAGGACTATAAAATTTATTATAAACGAACATTCGGAATAATACACATTAGGTAAAGCAATAGTTAGGACATATTAATTTAGGTCATGTAAAATTAGGAGATTCAATTATTATAGTAATCGATATTATGACAGAATACTTTTAGAACTAAAGATAATTATGTTAAACAAAATTTCAGCAATTTGAACATTATGGTTAATGAAGTTTATGGCAAACGTGTTATGGATAATGATTTTCGGACAAACAATTTTAGGAGAAGTAAGGGAGTACCCCCCTGCGCACTGTGTGGCCGAAGTATGACAAGATGCGTTGTCTGCATATAGTGGACAAGCGAGTTTTTTTATGGAGCTGGTTCAGGATCGATGCATTAGGTAGTGCGTTTCGCAGTTTAAGGTATTCTCAGCATTCGCCTCCAGCACCACATCTCGAATGCGTCAATCCTTTGCCTTTTTCGGGCCAAAATTGTCCATGTCTTAACTCCATATAGGAAGATAGGGAATACCAAGACTCGTATCAGTCTGATCTTGGTATTGATACCTAAACTTTTAAAATGGTTCAAATTGACCGTCAGACTTTATTTCAATGCCACGGTACATTAATATCAAGTTCACCAATCACAAAAGGTTATCAACAATATTAATGTTTATAAATAGTTACACAAATGACTATTTTGACGTTAACCCATTAATATGTGACCTTCTTGTTTGAATTCACGTATGAAATTCAATCGTATTTCGAAACTATTTATTAAGAGTACTTATTTGTTACTTACTTTGTTAATGAATTAAGTATTTCTGTTTGTCTGTCTGTCTAGGTAGGTATTACAGTTTCGCAGTTCAAAAGCGTCGATTTTTGGCATAAGGAGATCAGCAGATCATTTAGGACAAATGCAATTTTGTTTTTTCTATAATTTTGAGCCGTTTAAACTCTGGGCCGGCCGCAACGACTAGTTGACGTTGTCCATGCCACAAGGGCTGGTTTTTCCCTTTTTTTTTTATAGGCGGTGGCAATTCATCCAATGACTCCTCCCGGTCTGGCCAGAGCAGAAGGGTGTGTCAGACTTCTACTGACTAAAAACCGTCGAGGCCGCCGTATCTCTTTCGAACAGGGCCAGGGACCCGCAGCCCAGACACGGGCTGGTTTTTTCCTTGGATAGCGTTCAAGTAATACGTAACGAATTTGGAAGGTGGGGCTTACAAAACGTTACGATGTGTTGCAAGGGCGGGGTTTGAACTACGCTTTACGTAAATAAAAAAAAATGTTATCCCTTCAGAACCGTCGCTAGAGCGTATTCTAAAACATTTTTCTCAAAATTTCTAATTTTAGGTAAAAATGTTCACTTGATGGTTACAAATAACGTTTTTCTAATCCCCCCTTCCACCTAGGAAGGGGGGATTAGAAAACGTTACGGGGCGTTACATAGGGGGTCAAAATTCCCTAAAAATTGCTACGTAATACTTGAATGCTCCTTTGGCCAGATTCCAGTTTCTAGTTTGATACCCTTTTATAGTTTTTTTATTTATATAAAATTTTAAATTATTAATGTACCACATAGTTAGTATTTTCTACTTAATAAGGTTGGGGTTGGTGGAAGGTTGGTCTTTACCTTCAGGTATAGACCGGTCCAGGAACAGTGGGTTGCCTTCCCACTTGACATAATCACCGCGGTAATCGAAGTAGACCGTCAGGTTACCCATATACTTGGTGAATGCTGAGGCTTGGACGATCAGCACCTGGAATGTGAAAAGATGACTGTTTAAACGAGGAATTTAAAGATTTGTTTCATTTGCGAGTGATATGTGTTATTGTCGACTAAACCGTTAGTCTCGGCTATCATCTGTAGTTACATGTAGTCAGTTTCCCGAAGTCTGACAACCATTCTTACCAAGGAATATCATAATATCCCAGTACGAATCATTTATCATTAATGATGGCAAACCCAAGAAACGCTGGCGTGACGATTTAGACTCGTTCCTGACTTGTTATAATGTGGGGGGTTTTTCCCAGCAGTGGATCAGAATGGACTTACCTGATGTTTCTTATCAGCGGAATTCTCAACGAACACAGGATAGGTTCCGGCGACAGGCTCTCCACTGGGTGCGTCTCCGTTCCAGAGCAAGGAGTGAGTGTGACCTCCCACAATGATGTCGATGTATTCCGCCACGTCACGGGCTATCTCTCTGAAAAACAAAACGAAATTATAACCATACTAACATTATAAAGAGGTACAAATTTGTATGTTGGTAGGGGGTAATCTTAAGAACTACTGA
The DNA here is from genome assembly GCA_949316265.1 of Diarsia mendica. NCBI lineage: Eukaryota > Metazoa > Arthropoda > Insecta > Lepidoptera > Noctuidae > Diarsia > Diarsia mendica. The sequence continues at coordinate 18,503,789 of OX438903.1, read as the reverse complement.
TACGATTCCGAAAACTCTTAACAGGATTAACATAAATTAGGTAGCTCTATACCTAGTTCTGTTCTGTATGGCAGCTCTGAATTTAGCAGAGAGTGATGGTCTGTGCACGTCTAACGGCTCGAAACATTTAGCGTAGAGTTGCGTAGAGCACAAGTTTAGGAGAGTAGCTGAAGACGCATCGTCTTGAGTCCTTGACTGTATGATTCGAAAACCGTATGACGCAGCTTACTTAATGGCACGGATGGCAACTGTGCCATCCGTGCAGTCACTCAACCACAGGGTTGAGTGATTGATTGGCTGCCTGCACTACATGTCGTGGGTCGATTCCTGCACGAAACAAATATTCCATAGCTTACAGTTATAATGTTTTCTGTAAGCACACCCATGATTCAGGAGAAATTTCTGGTGTAGAGCAACGTTGAAAAAAATAATTGTTATTATGCACATGACTAACCTCAAATACCTACACTTGAGTAGCTTGAGTATGTTAATGTGCACATCAGGCTACTCAAGTACACTTCGGCCAACTTCTTAATGCAGACAGGATAACACAAAACCAAAAACAAATGTGCCATGTTTGACGTTACATCGATGCATTTTTTCATGACAAGCGATGCAATCCCATGTCTCACATTTTCATACGATACTGACACCATTGACACAGTGACACATTCAAGCTAATGACATGTTTCTACAAAGTTCGACACGTTACACTTTCATCGGGTGAGCCCGGTAGGGTTACCACGTGGGTTACCATGATGACCAAGCAGTATTGTTTCATTCTAGTGTGAGAAAGAGACAGAGCTACCTAGCTAGCATTACCTATCTCTTTTCCACACGGGAATAAGAACATTTCTTCTATAATGTGTGGTTAACCTGGTATCAGAGTTTTTATGCCACCATTTTTTTTTTTGGTGGGTGGAAAATCATCGAATGACCCCCCCCCCCCCGCTCTTGAGCAGAGCGAAGGGGAGTGTCAGACTTCTACTGACTAAAAACCAAACCCATGTTCCTTCTTCGCCCTTGTGCCGAGGCCGCGTTATGCCTTTCGATAATTCGCAGCTTTTATTCCACCCATGGGTTTACAATTTTAAATGCCGTCGAGAATTAATGTCTCTCAGTCATACTGATTTCCGCACGATGATTTAAATCACCGAAGTAAGTGATAATTATAATAACACACATAAATCCGAATAATCCAGAAAAGTATTAAAATAAAACTGCTGTATGACGTCATAGTAAGCCACAAATTGCTTCTGACAAGTGGGTTAAGATTTCTTTCGCATTTTCCTGTTGAAACAAAGAGACAATACTCCTTTACTTCGTTCATACTGATACCTAGCCAGTACAGTCCGATACTTATGAGTTAATTGAGCAATTTTATCGTCTCAAATTGTCTTGTTACTCCTTGACAGAACAATGGATTCAAAGATCCAACGGTTGATAATGTTCGTTTGAAATAGAATGGGAAGTTATTTTTTTATCATGTCTTGTGTCGTATTAAATCGTCTGACTGCCAAGAATGTTGTAAAATGGAGTAAAATGTAGGTGTTTCAGGAAACTACTTATGTCTCAATGGAATCATGGCCGCTACGATACTTCCGATAGTCATTTTGCTTCGTTCATGTTCACACATCTGATATTATACGAACGCTGATTTTGAGTAATACACACTTTTTCTTGTCGGTTGGGAAATCATCAAATGAGGGCCCGCTCTGGGCCGAGCAGAAGGGAGTGTCAGACTTGCACTAACTAAAACCCACGCCTATCTGTTTGTGTTCTAGGACCGCGGTATTTCTTTTGAACAGATCCGCAGCCCCGGGAGTAATACACACATAGCTAAGAGAATAATAAATATTCTAAAAGTTTTCAAAATATTATTTTTGAAGTTAATATTTTTAATTTTTCATTCGACGTCTTACGTAATGATAAACATCAAAAATCGTGGTAGGGCCTCAGTATTTTCCAGTTTTTTCTTTCAGCATCTAAACCTTACACAATCTGACAAAATATCTACTTACTTGTCAACTTCAAGTCCGCAATGTGAGAGCAGTATGATGATATCAACTCCCAGTTCATACAACGCTTCTGCTTCGCGCTTCGCTGCTTCTTTGGGGTCAGTGAACTTGACCTTACCAGGGGATGATAGTTTCTGTAAAGATTTATTTTTGCTTTAGCATTATTACATTAACATGCCTTTATTTTCCTGAAGGCTAGGGCATAGGACACCCACAGTTTGTCAGTTATTTATAAGTTCCATGTACCTAATAGGGCGGGCGGGAGTCTATTGCAAATTCAAACTTGATTTTTGAACAAGATTTTGATTTTAATTTTTCATTTTGGGATACGCAGAAATTCATGATAAAAAAACCAATAAGTGGGAATCGAAGCTATAATACTCAGTACTCGCCCTAGCGACCACCAACGTGGCAGTTTTTATTAGTATTTAGCAAATGGAGACAGGCTGCCGTCCGTTAGTTTATCTTGGAATTGAAAAGTTTGGAATATGAAACGTAAAGAATTACCTAATTGAGATTTTAAAATTTTTTTTTTTTTCTTGGTACCGACTGTCTTTTGTACAATATCTTTGACAGTAGTTACAGAAAGTCAGTCAGTGGACCGAAAGTGTGTTAATCCGACTTATAGCTCCCGACATGTAACTTGGCAAGGTTTCGAAATTCGAATTCAAAGTTCGCGCATCGTACACTTTGTGCCACAAAAAGTGGTCACTTTTATTGCTTGTCATTATTCTATGTTATTGACATAATTTATTTTTAATAATGAAGGTGAGAAAAAGGTTTTGACATTTATTAGGTGTTATAAATAAAAACATGCATTTAAAAGTAAAACAAAATTTAAAACAACAAAAACTTAATTTAAAACAATAACAAAAACTAAATTTAAAACAATAACACTCGTAACAAAAACTTAATTTAAAACAACTAACAAAAACTAAATTTAAAACACAACGACAACTCAAATTCGTAACAAAAAGAAATAACAAAAACAACACAAGTTTCGTGCACCGCAAGTGTAATCGGGAGCGAACGGAACTTATGCATTTGAATGCACCAATCGCACCCGCGGATGACGCTACCCCACACCGCCAAAGAGACCTAAAAATGACTTCTGCGCAACTAACGACTCTTGCCAAGTTACGTGTCGGGGACCAAGGGGTATCATCCATCATATTACGCCATACTAACTGTGTTGTGGAGGTCAGATAGGCAGTCGAACCATGTAAAAACTGGTATTCAGTTGCATCTGATAAGACTGGAAGACAGTCTTCTACTTATCGTATGGACAGTAAAGTCTAACCCACACCCTAGTGCCAGAATTTCTAAACCGCCTCAAGAGCCTCTGAAACGGTTTGACGCCTGCCATTTGGTGGCTTATCCAAGCCTTCCGAAGCACGGAATGATCTTTTTTATCAGATAATCAGCTGATTCAACCCTGCAATGTCCACCCATACTGGAAACAGCTTTATAAAGTATGCTTCCCTTGGGAATCGAACCCACTACCACCGGGTTACAAGGCAAACGCCTAAACCACTCGCCAATGGAGACCGTTAATAAAGAAGACAATAAAGATATGAGAATGATGAGCTAGATACAGTAAAATAAAATAATATGACATTGAAAAATTATGCGCAGACATCTGTCTTCAAACAATACGTACAGTCGAACAAGCTAATAAGTAAACAGGTAGAGTTTTTTATAACTCTAGTACACTGAAAATATTGATTGTAATTTTGTTTTATCAAGCGTTTCGCATTAAGCGACTGATGTCAAACGCTGTATCGATTGACATCAGTCTCTAAATGTATCTGTATAATCTTAAAAGTAAATGCAAGTTAGCTGGCTGTGTACTTATTAGCTTGTTTGACTGTACGTAGCATTCAATCATTTCAGTATCAATACTCGTATCATCATCATCATCATCAGCCTATAATGTTCCCACTGCAGGGACTCAGGCCTCCTCTCTAGGAGAGGGATGGGCTATAATCTACCACGCGGGCCCAGTGCGGATTGGTAGATGTCACATATCTTCGAATTTTTTGGTTCAAAGACATGTCGGTTTCTTCACGATGTTTTCCTTCACCGTTTTGAGAATAGTGGTGATGAAATAAATTACACAAAGTAATGTGCCTAACGGGGTTCGAACCCACGACTCACTGTTCGTAAGTCGGGGCCACCCCCACTGGGCCACCACTGCTATCAATACTCGTATACTTAATTAAATTATATACTTATTCGTCCGTCTACCAATAAGTTTTATTGGCTATTTACTCAACTGGACTTGAAACAATGTCCAATAGTACAAAATACGTGACTTGCAAGAAAATTTATATGTTTGAAGATGATATTTTATAGCAGTCTCCACGACAGTTGAAGATATACTTATCTTAGAATAAGATTTTACTACGCAGTTCGGCAAATGGTCTATATTTTTTATGGAAAAGAGAGTTGTTATCGCGCTCATTAACAGTTGTCAGACTGGGAAATCATCAAGTGACTCCTCCCGTTCTGGGTAAAAAGGTGTCAGACTTCTACTGACTACAAACCACTCATGTTCCTTCTTAGCCCTTTGTGTCGAGGCCGCGGTATCTCTTTCCAACAACCCGCAGCCCCGACGGGGATTATCATTGCCTTACTCTTCAAAGATCACATAGGTGTAATGTTATTATGATTACAGATATTTTCAAATAACTCGTCACATCGTCGACATCATCTCTGCCCTTAGGGCAAGATTGAAGTCAAGAGCAAGCCCATTAATTATAATAAAAAAAAAAAAAAACTGATTTTGGGAAACTGGAATACAGTATAGTAACAGCATTAGCTCATATATTTTTGACTAAAATAAATTGCTTTGAGTTTTTAGAAAGACAAACGTGGATTGGAATAAGGCTCATATCATATCAAGAGAATGATGAACATAAAATGGCATTGAAAAAATTTCCGCAGACTTCTTAGTCTCAATTTTTTTATTTTTTTTATTTTTTGCTGGCGAGCCGTTCAATACCTGGTGCCAATGAGGCAATGACGTATATTGCCTGGTGCATTTAATTATTTCAGTGACTGTAGACTTAATTTATTGTATAGGTATTCTTCCGTCGGGCAATAAGTTTTATTAGTTATTTACTCAACTGGACTTGAGGCAAAATACAATTGTATAAAATAAGAAATTCATGACTTGCAAATAAATGTGTCTAAGAGAGAGAACATAGCTTAGAATCGAAGTTTCATCTTTGCCAACAACTTCTATTTAAAACAACTTTTTTGAGTTTTAATTACTTAAACTTTTAATAGAAACGCGAACGCTGTTGGCAAGCTGTTCTCTAGGAAGTACATGCTATTATCTAACTATTTCACACGCACAGCGATATCTGCATGGTTAATTTAAATAATATCTAACACGAACGCAACGCCATTATGCAAGCTGATTTTTTATTAAATATCTCATAACTCTCTGGGGCATGAAAGAGACCATATTAAAGTGAACTGGCATGAATTATTTTCCAATTTTTTCATACAACATAAAACGGTTAAGTACGATTTTATTTTAGCAAAACGTGAAGTATGACATCGTCGCATTTTCTTAGCTTTCAACATGAATTATTAGTTTGAATGAAAATGAAATATGCACTCATTTTTTCATTTATCAATGAATCTTAGAAAACGAACACATCGAGAGTCTTAATGATATCTTCAAAACAATGTATTTTTGGACCACATATTCCAGGACTTTTGTATTATTTTTACTTTTACATATAGAGTTTTATCAATACAATAATTATAAAACAAAGTCCTTCGCCGCGTCTGTCTGTCTGTTCGCGATAAACTCAAAAACGACTGCACCGATTTTCATGTTGTTTACACCAATGGATAGAGTGATCCTCGAGGAAGGTTTTAATATAAGAATTTGGCCGACATCCATGCACGGGGGCGAAGCCGCGGCCATCAGTTAGTAGAGTAGAAAAAAAATACACCATGTCACAAGACTTTTACAATAAAAATTTTAAATGCGACTCTAGATTTCAGCACGCGAAATGCGTTGAAGTCACGCTACGCACTGGGCTATAATGATTCACGACCGAAGCACGTGTACGCGTGATCATGAGCATGAGCTATCACGCACTTCCGTAATACCGGAAAACACGTTAAGCCGTTGATCCCGGCTGTTAGGTATTTGTAGATCTTTGACAGCCTCTTTGGGAAGCCGTCGTCAACGTCTGACCACCATCATCATCATCATCATCCACAGCCTGAACTCACCCACTGCTGGGTATAGGCCTCCCTTTTCTTGTGCCATTCTCCACGGTCCTGTGCCAGCCTCATCCAGGTTTTTCCCCCGATGGTAACTATATCGTCTGCCCATCTTGCCGCTGGACGACCCACACTTCTTTTTCCAGTTCTTGGACGGCATTCAGTGATAGCCTTAGTCCACCTGTCATCACTGCGCCTTGCTAGGTGTCCTGCCCAACTCCATTTGAGCTCCGTAACGCGATTTTTATCCAGTATAATTTAGTACCCAGTAACTGGATTGTGGTATTAAGATTGCTTGTCGCTCCATGTAGGTACTCGGCTGCATCCAATTAGACTGGCAGCGGTGGAAGTGGTGGAACGCTTAGCAGATGATGTCACACTTCCGAATTATCAGCTTTCACGAGTCTAAATCGCATGAGGGCGATTTAGTGACTGCCGACTCGTGAAAACAAAAAAACAACAACGGTATTCAAGGCTATTTTTATTTTTTTTATTTTTTTTTATTATAAAACGTTGCCCCACACTAGGAATTTCTCCTGTATCGTGGGTGCGTTCACAAACATAGAAAGTCACATACACAAATACCCAGACCCGAAACAACTATCTGCAGGCCATACAAATACTTGTTCCGTGCGGGGATCGAACCCGCGACACGCAGCGCAGCAGTCCAATCGCTTAGCCAATGCTATATATGCTATGATATATGCTTAGGCTTTTCAATGTAATATAGTTGTGTTATTAATTTGCCCAAACTTCTGAACATTATTATGGTATGTAGTCTGAGATCTGGCCCCCGTATTGGCATTTTTAATGCAATACAAACGCTAAGATTCGATATGTCTTAAATAAAATCTTTTTTTAGCATAACAATAGTGAGCGAAATAGACAATCAAAATATGTCTTTTTGAATTTTTCTAACAGGATTGTAAAAAAATGAAAACAACCGTCGATGCATTCTTCCCATTTTGACATATGGATCTCAGACTTGGTCTTTGACAAACATTCAAAAGTCCAAGCTCAAGGTTTGCCAACGTGTAATGGAGCGTAGTATCTTAAGAGGAAATGCGAGTGCTGTCTCTCTCTACTATCGCGGTCTCTCTCCGTCCTCCTGCCCTCAAATTCGTGCGATAAGGACAACTGCAGAAAAAAGTTATAATTCGAGGTTTGGCTCTCGCCTATTTCCTCCTCCAATATTGAACCAATTTAAAAGATATTTTAGACAATGAATAAGGAGGTTATATACTACGCCGCTATGTTTTTCTTTTTTCGTTAATAGTTGTCAAATTTGTTCACTAGGACTCTGTTAACAGCGATCTAAACAAGCAATTTTGAGCATTTTTTGAGGGTTCTAGTGCTTATAAAAATAATTTATCACCAAAAAGGAAAACATAGGGGCATAGAAATAGTTAATATTTATTATTCTGTAAAAAATCATTGCTCTAGGGTCATTAACCAAAAAGAAAACAGGCGAGAGCGTTTGTATGGAGAAAAGACCACTCGCATTTCCTCTTATACGCAAAACGCAAATCACTGACGTTGCTCAAAAAGCCGCTAAGCTGAAGTGGGACTAGGCTGGCCATGTCTGCCGTATGCCCAACGACCTGTGGGCCAAAACAACCACGTTGTGGAACCCTGACGCAGCCAGAAGGCGACGTGGTAGACCTCGTAGGAGATGGCGGGACGAGCTTGACAGAACCAACGACCAGTGGTCCTCATTGGCCCTGGATCGCAACATTTGGAAATCGTGGGGGGAGGCCTTTGCCCTGCAGTGGGATGACACAGGCTAACCGTAACAGTAACAGTAACCGTCTATGAAGTCGATGAAAGCAGTTAGTACTTATCGGACAATTATTAATCGACATCAAAATAACAGCATGTTGCAATAACTACTGTGACAAGAAACTATCGTCAGTTCGTGACACAAGACAGATAAAATGTGCAAGATAAAGACATTTTTCATACCTCAGTATCTAAGGTACGTGTCTCACCGCCGACGATTTGCGATAAGCGATCCGAGTCAACGAGCAGTGACTGTGTAATTCGAATAGTTTTATCAATTATTTATTGGCCATTCGCGAGTGCGCGACGGCGACGGGCGATTACTCGGTGTTACTGTTAATGCTTATCTATTTACCCAAACGCCCGCCTAGGGAGTGTTGCTTTTCTAAATGACATCTAGCAGGTCAACCCATGAGGCTGATTTCAGTTTAAGTGCCTTGAGTGGCATTCAGCCAGGGCATAAAAACTTATAGACTAAATGACAGCGTGCTAAGGGCACCTGCGGAATAGGAACCTCAGCTTAGGTTGTCACTGAGGAGGGCGAAAAAGGGACAGGCTGGATCTGAGTGAGATCATTATTAAGGGGCTGATTTATTTAAAACTATTGGCTCAGCATCGCAGGCTGATAAACATGAGCAGTCCCGGCGAGTACCTATACTCGCCGGGACTGCTGACACGGGATCTACAATCTTTGTATTTTCCTGGGCGGAGTGAAAAGTAACTGGTCAACTTTTAAAAGTTTGTTCTCGTTTATATGTATATATTTATCTCCCCCTCACACATACACACACACACACATAGTCACACACACACACACACACTCTCACACACACACAAAGACAAACACATTCATAGGTACCTACATAAATAGAATACATCATAGTTGCATTAGCTAGTAAACATATTGTAATTTAAAGATTATGTACTGTGCTCACCCTACAACTACTGTAGCAGGTTCAAATCATAGGCGAGGACGCTGGCACCCTAAACACAAGTTAAATCTTACATTGGGTGCCAGAGTTCATCGAAAACACCCGTTTCCTGTTGTAAAACTCCGTAATATTGTTAAATAAGTGTTTCTTGTACAATTCATGATAATAAATATACTTTCTTTCTATAAGGGACATGGGTACCTGCATCTTTCATAGGTCAATAATTATCATCATCATCATCAGCCTATAATTGTTCCCACTGCAGGGACTCAGGCCTCCTCTCTAGGAGAGGGATGGGCTATAATCCACCACGCGGGCCCAGTGCGGATTGGTAGATGTCGCATATCTTCGAATTTTTGGTTCTAAGACATGCCGGTTTCCTCACGATGTTTTCCTTCACCGTTTTGAGACCAGTGGTGATGAAATAAATTACACAAAGTAATGCGCCTGCCTGGGTTCGAACCCACGACCAACTGTTCGTAAGTCGGGGCCGCCACCACTGGGCCACCACTGCTCAGCAGGGCTATTGCGTATCTTTTAATGACAGTGGATAACTTATAATGTCTATCAAATAACTGTCAAATGGTGAGTTTTTAAGAAAAAAATGTACCAAACCATAACCAATTTACAGTTAATCTATGGACATTTCTGATAGCCACTGACGTTAAAAAGATACGCAATAGCCTTACTGGTCATAGGTCAATAACTAGTCGCTTATTCGTCGGCGGTGAAACCTGTCCCTATCATGCTCACTTACGTATTGTAGTAGATAAGACAGAAGAAACCGCTGATATCATTACGTGACATTTACTTAGGAATGTTTATAATATAAACCTGAAACTATTATGACATACGAGACACATTCTTGACGATTCAGACAAATGTTATCTTGTTGTGGTTGTTATTAATTTATTAGTAACAAACACAATCATCTACCTAGCCTTATCCCAACGATGTTTGGGTCGGCTTCCTGTATAATGTATATCGTAACACTAAACTGCAATCTATAGCCAACCGGGCAGATAGCCCGCTAGTGTGGGCGCTAACCAATCGCACCCGTTCTGTTTTAGTTATTAGGTACTAACATAGGCTAAGTTTTTGTGTTACTAACCAAACCCATTCGATCTGTCCTAGTTATTAAGTACTAACATAGACTAAGTTATATTGTTACTAACACAGTGGACCTCTTTTGTAGTCTGATGAATAAATTATTAAATTAAATTAAAATAACCGGGTTCAACCGAATACCAGTATTATACACGGAGCAAATGCCTATCTGATATCCTCAACCCAGATAGTACTGGTAAATACGACACCCTATGGTAAGACTGGTTGTCAAACTTCCAGGCCAATGACCATCTGTGGGTAGCGAATTTCCAAGATCTTAATATGGTAGCCGGGATCAACGGCTTAACCTGGCACGGAAGAAATTCGGTATACAATGGGTGGTCATCCACTGCCAGGGAAAATGCCTTTCCCCGGAACTCACAGTTCCTTCAATCCTGGGCTTACGTGAGTCACTGGTCGCTGGTTTTGCCCAGCTCATCAAGAAAAATAATACAAAACTTATAATGCTTACCGCAGTATCAGGTGTAATCAGTCCTATAAGGCCAATCTTCCGTCCCTTCCTCTTCACAATTAGACTTGGCTGGTACAGCCCTTGCAGGAGTGGTTCCTCGCTGGTGTCCATGTTGGCTGCTAGCACCGGTGCCTTCAACGCTGAGAGGTAAGGTGCCAAACCTTCTGGGCCGTCATCGAATTCATGGTTGCCTATTGCCTGTGGGAAAAAAGGTGGAATTAAAATCATGTTCACCTTCTAGCAAGCATCATCTTTCTGCCCTTGTTTTATTCTACTAGGAGTAGGCGGAACACGTTTTCTTCTCCTATTCATCCTTTCTCTTTCATATCGTTCCTCACACAATCCATCCATCTTTTCTTTAGCATCATCTAATGATTGACATTTGATTGATCCGGCTCGAAGGACCATGCTAGACATTATAAAAACATTTTAATTTAAAACTATCATATCGATCACACGTTTAAATTAAGATGACTGTTGCAAGATAGGTTAATTATTTCGGAAGGCCTGGGGGCTTTTAGATTTCCTAACGATGTTGAAAGTAGTTGTGGAAACGTTTTGGAATATTTTGTACGAAACGTGGCTTGAATAACTTCCAGCATTGTATTGTATTTTTTTTATAAATAGCTGGGTATAGGCATATAGGTTTCCGAAATAGGCTGTCAAAGTTCAAATCAAAGTATTTATTCCAATTCAAAATGAATACTTTTAAGTGACAAACAAAAAAAAAATTGAAACATTTTTGGTCTCTGTCGGACACATCAAATTTTTGAATAGTAGGTAGAGAGAGGAAGGCCTCTGTGTTAAACTGATGGCGAAGATTGTAACTTCGATGGCTTATAATTATTATTATCTCGGAAACGTGACGCTTTAGAAGATATTCCTTCATTGATGGCAGCTATATCAATCTTACTTGTTTTCTCCGTTACTACGAAATATTTTTCACAGAGTCACGGAAATATTGGGGGTCAAAGTTCAAAATTTTCACAGCTGTCTTTTTTACCCGACTACGGCGAAGCCAAAAGGAAGGGTAATGATTTTGGCAGTCTATGTATGTATGTATTTATGTATGTATGTTCCACCGTAGCGCCTAAACTACTGAACGGATTTTAATAAATGAGGTGTCATTATAGATTGCCCGTCGGGGCCGCGGACTTTTGTACTAGATGACGTGGCCTCGGCGCAAGGGCGGGGAGGGAACATGGGTTCGGTTTTTAGTCAGTAGAAGTCTGACACTCCCCTTCGCTCTGCCCAAGAGCGGGGGGGGGGGGGGGGTCATTCGATGATTTTCCACCAAAAAAAAAAGGTGTCAATAGATTCGTAAGAATAGCCCGGGTGCCATAGGCTATATAAATTTTATAAATTCTTTTTATGACGGAATTTAAATGTCAAAAACTTACATAAAAAAAATATTAAATTAAGATAATCATAACATGAAAGGTCTTGGCGAGCACATTAAAAATATGTACCTATATTATCATATTATAGTTTTAGTCAAAATATACGTTTAGATTGCGGTCAAACAGTTCTCGCGGTCTAGTCTGTGTTATATACTCGTATTATGTAAATAACAAACCAAAGTTTTATGCGTAGTCGGGTTTTAGATTTTTAAAGTTGTTTAATGCTAGTTTTTCAGGTTATAACTTTACTTAAATTACCTCCATGACCCGTTTACTATTCAAAGCTTCCACTAGCACAATGTTTTAAGAGTGTTACATTACATGTGTTACCCTAAAATGTGATTTTTTACCCAATTTTTTTTGCGCAGTGGTACTTATTTTGATCTACTTATTGCTTGGTTGACGGCTTTGTAAAGGGTTCGTTAACGCCCTGTCGGTTTAATACGAGGTCGCTATTATAAAATGCCTGGAGATAGGCAGGTCAATTAATTCAGGCCTTTGAATCGCTGTGAAACCGAATCCACTCACAACCACAACCACTCATCCAGGCCTTTGAGGGCCTCGTAATTGATATTTAATGAAAATGACGTCATCCCAATTAACAGCGTGGTCTGATAAAATATAAGTATGTACTGTACCTAAGTGTCCATCAATTTGTAATTTTGGTTTTTGTGAATCAGGAGAAGTAATTATTATTTTACGAGATGCGAAGTAAATAATTAGGTACTGTAAAAAAAGTACGCGCAACCCTAACAGGAACCTTATGCGCCTACCACACGCTCACACTTCACCACAGTCTTGCCTGCGTGATACACGGTGCGCACAGTACATCGCGCGTGTGGTTTGTAATGGTAATACAGTTTTACCAACCATACGCGCGTACTGTGAAGTGTGAACGAAAAGTGTGGTGAAGCTTGAGCGTGTAGTAGGCCCATTACTTACATTAATTAAAATAATGGTTACTGAAATCTTGATAAGTATGTTATGTATCAGAGGTGCGATCAGTTTATGTTTTCAGTTCAAGATAAGTATGCAAGGTATGCATGTCAAGAATGTAACAATAATTATGTCAAGTTTCTTAAATTTACTTTTTTTTTTAAAAGCTTGTCCCGACACTAGGAATTTCTCCTGTTTCGTGAGTGCGATCACAGACATTTAAATTCACACACACAAATACCCAGACCCGAAACAACCAACTTATGATATAATTATTAATTTAAATTAACAAATTAAGGACTAACTGAGAAAATATAAGCTCACTAAATTAACAATAGGATGCTTAGGCTTTTTTAGTTTTCAGTTTACCAGTTCATCGATGATACCTACTTATTCCAAAAAGACTGAACAAAGTCTTTTAAAACCACAGACAGCCGTCCACCGAAGCGTAGACAAAAATGGTGATACTAGTATCACCATTATTTATTAAGGTCACGTGTTCGTCTTGTGTTGTTATCTCGTTCCGATTCAGTAGACAATACTCTGACCTTGGGGCCAACACTAATTTCAATTGATTTCAGAACGTTTCCTCTTTCCAAAACGACTTTCGATTGAGAGTTTACATTTGATCGTTTCGATCGATAGCTTATGTCAGATCCATACATTTCCCGTCGGGGTTGCGTATTGTTCGAAAGAGATACCGCGGCCTCGACACAAAGGGCTAAGAAGGAACATGGATGGTTTTAGTCAGTCGAAGTCTGACAGTCATTTGATGATTTCCCGAGGCAGTTTATAAAATATAATATTTTTTATATTAATTTCACAATGCAAGTATTTAAATTGTAATTTTAATGGGACATCAAACGGATTCATTGGACAGGTAAACTCTTTTGGTATTCCATTTAAATTATTATTTGAATACTTTTAGCAAACAGACTGTTATTAAGAATTTATGGCTACAACAATACTTTCAGCCTTGAATTACTAATTATTATCATTTTTAAAACAATGAGCAAATTTAACTTTTTATCACCAGTCATTATCTAAATGTTTAATAAATAGCGGTGTTCATAATTATACTCATCCAAGTTATTATGTTTGATATATTGCGCTGACTATAAACTGTCACGACGAGCAATAAATTATGATGATTAAGAAACAAAAAATCCCATTTACACTTTACTTTACTATCATTGTTTCTAATATAGTTTTACTTTAATATCATTGTTATCTCTTACACAAATTTTGCAATTGCGTCAAATTCAATCTATTTAGGAGGCAAATATACTAATGATTCTCGACCCGATCAAATAATAAGAAACACATAACCCTCCTTTTGGGCTTCGCCGCAGTCGGATGAAAACAGCGTACCTATGTTAAATTAATTTTTATTGATTATCTACGTATTTTGTGAAAGCTCCAGAGATTTCACGCGAATACAGTGTGTAATTTTAGTCGAGGGACATGTTGAAGGAGGGTATTCATTCAGTATTCGATTCTCGTCCGAAATATGTAAAAAAACTATGACCTTAATTTGTGACGTAATTGTCCCAGATCTCAATTTATTAGACGTTTCTTTTTCGCCATTGCCCTACGCCAGTTTCAAAATATGAAGGGAAAATGGATTAGACCTAAAAGTCATTGATCCGCGCACATTTTCTGTGATAAACGCAAGGGTGGCGAGACTTTTCCGAAACATTTGGTATGGTTCAGTCTGTTATTTATCAGTGTTTCTTTTTTGTTTTTATTTTTATTAGTATCATGTAAGCATGGCCTATTGCGAGGTTTCATTAGGTCCCTCGTTTAAACTAACATACGGTTGGCGCAGTGGCTAAACGATTGGACTGCTGCGCTGCGTGTCGCGGGTTCGATCCCCGCACGGAACAAATATTTGTATGGCCTACAAATAGTTGTTTCGGGTCTGGGTATTTGTGTATGTGAGTTTAAATGTTTGTGAACGCACCCACGATACAGGAGAAATTCCTAGTGTGGGGCAATGTTTAAAAAAAAAAAAAAACTGTATGTTGAACTTAAAGATAACTGGTGTTTGTGTTCTATGAAGCACACCTCTGCATAACCCTTAGTGCATGTTTACGTACGCGCGGCGCGGCGTGCGGCGCGGCCGGCGACGCGTCGAGCGACGCGTCGAGCGAATTTTGTGTTCACGGACAGGCGATGCGTGCAGCGGCAGATATCATCAATCGCGCAAACACAAACGTATGGCAATGCACGACGGTGTACATAGAGACGCGGCGCGGCGGCCGCGGCGGCGGCCGCCGCGAATTTTCAAGGCCAAGTTCCGTCGCGGGCATCGCTTCATCGAGAATAAACCGCCGCGTGCATCGCCGCGTCCGTCGCCGCGGCCGCCGCCGCGTTCGCCGCCGCGGCCGCCGCCTCAAATTCAAGCAATCGCGTATAAATTCGCTTCTCCGTGAACGCACTCATACACCGCCATACGTTTGAATTTAGTGCGGATCGCGTCGCCGGCCGCGCCGCGCGCCGCGCCGCGCGTACGTAAACATGCATGTAAACATGCAGGAAATGTATATCAATGTAAAAAATGGAAATGTAAAAAAATGGAAATGTAAAAAAATGTTCATCAACTTACATGAGCATCGTGAGGTATCAAATTCATGAACTCCTGGGTGACGTTCCACTTCAGCAGGGTATACCAGTAGGTTCCCTGGAAGCTGTCTCCTGCATTCAGGACTATGGAGTCAGGCTTCTGTTCCAGGAGTGTGTGGATCTCTTGGTAAAGGCGAGGGAAGCCGCCGATACAGGAGTTGTTGTTGTACCGGCAGGTTGGAGTGTCTACTGATGTCTCTTCGAATCTGGAAAGGAAAGAAGATATATTTATTTCAGACAAAATTGGTCTGAAAATAAAAGTATATATATATATATATATATTACTAGGTTTTGCCCGTGGCTTCGCCCGCGTGAATGTCGGAAATATACAAAATTACGATTTTCCATTCCAACTTTCAACCACTATTTCACCCCCTTGGGGGTTGCTAATACTCGTTTACTTAGTCAATTTCTTCTAATTATTCTCTATAAGATGAAATCGAGTTAATCATGACATAATCCAAAAATATAGCTGGTGTAAATACGGGGCAGCCCTTTTGCCATCATTAGGACACAAGTCCAGATTCCGTTCCTGCTACTGGAATATTGATAAAGATTTAAATCGTTACCAAGTTCGCGTGACTTTGGAAAAATGGCAAATACGAAGACCATAACTTGTGTTAGGATTTTAGGATATACCTTCAAGGGGCGAAACCGCGGGCATAAAGTAGTAGAGACATCATCTCTACTACCTAGATGATGTTCTCCTACCAAAAGTTTATTAAATACAATACATGTACTTGAAAATCGAGCAGGGTAATATATATATAGCTAAGAAGTTTTAAAGTAAACAAGTTACACTAAAAAACGAACAAAGAACATGGTTTTAAAAAATCCCCGTATTTTTTCGAAATTCAATTGTAATGAGCAGTTCTAATTTAATGGTCTGGTTGAGTTGATAATTATGTTTATGTTTTATATTGATTTTCCTTAAACACGTCATGGCTATGACTGGACTGTTGTTGTGTTTTTGATGTCAGTGGGCACTTCAAAATTAATAACCACAACATTACAAGAATATGCCCTAAAATATAAAAATAACTCTTCAAATATATATGGACTTACTACTATATATTATTACAAAACAAAGTCCTACGCCGCGTCTGTCTGTCTGTCAGTCTGTCGCGATAAACTCAAAAACCACTGCACTGATTTTTATGCTATTTTCACCAATGTACTCGTAAGTGGTTCTCAAGGAAGGGTATGATTATAAATATATGTCGGATCTTTGATGAGTATGCACTTAAATTTAAACACAAGCGCCTTTGTTTGGCGTTGTGCGGAGTCTGGATGTAGGTGTCGGATACGGACCTCAGTCCCATGGATCGCCAGCCAGTGATCGTTCGGGCATGGTCGCGACACATACTATCTAGGAACTGCTCGGTGTTTCCTTTTAAGTACAGTAGTGTTAGTAATTGACTGTACAGTAGCTGTGTACAAGTTAAAGGAGTCATTATTTCTCTCATTTACCCGTAGATCCCTTTCTGTGCCCACAACTGTTTGACACTATGTATGTCATTTAGTACTTCCTGACTAGCGTCCTATGTACCTGGATGCGACATCAGAAGTGGGATACGAGCGGGTTGAGAAATCTCCTGAAAGTGAAAACTGTGTGTATAGACAATTGCGTGAACTGTTCGATAAACAGTGCTAGTTGCTTTGATAGCTATTCGCGCACGAAACAGCTGGCCGAGCTGTTGTTTTGATTCGTTGGGTTCGATTCCCTTAGACAGATGTGCACGATGCACAGTTCTGTGATGATGAGGGTTTGGATACCATGAGGTGACTATCCACCGTCATGATGCCTGTCTGGTTAGACACGTGAAACAGAGTGTGTAAGTGAGAACGAGTAAAGGTGTTATATCCGGTGAGTCGTTATTATTTTATAAGCGAGTGAAGAGAGTTGTTTTGAAAAGACCTCTTGCTACTTCACTTGGTTGTTGTGATCATGTTTTATTGTGATCTTATTAGCCCGTTGGGTTATCGCGGTCGCGAGCGCGACTGTTTGACGATCCTGGGATCGATTCCCAGGTTGGATTGTGTACTGTTGGGTGCATCTCTGCCTGACCCTTGTTGTTGCAGGCGTGATGTGAGAATGCAACTTACTGCAACGAATGTTGAAAACGAATGTGCAACTGCGATCTACCAGTTGAGCTCGTGGTCGCAGGGGCAGCTGCGGAGTGTGGAGAGTTCTGGGATCGATTTCCGAGTCGAAATGTGAATTCGAATTTGTGATTGATGTGCTAGAATGATTAATTTGTGTAAACACACGGTTATGTTTGGTTCATGTATCCCAACTGAAAGATATTTTAACCACGACTACCGAGTTGTAAATGTTCAAAGAATGTTCGATGTTGTTGTGTTTCGAAGGTTCTTAGGGTAGCGGAACGCTGTATTGATGGTTTTAGTAAAAGATGGGTGTGCTTAGCACCTCTGTGTGCCCCTTTGGGCATTGTGACCGTTAAGTTTAATTTTACGTGCTTTTCCGATGAAAGCGAAAAACGTACCAATGGGGATACGACGTCAGTGCGAGACGTAGAGAGTAGGTGTCGATGTTTTCCGAATGATTGAAATTAAAGTGTTTCGGATATGAAAAAACCAGAGGACACTAATAAACTTGAAAGTCGTCATTTGCGTAGCCTGTTCCCAACTGTGTGGGGTTGGTATCCGGTCGGTGCGGCCGGTGTTGTGCCTGTGGCGGCAGCTTGTCTGGCCACTGTAGCCCACTTGGTGCTGGGTGATGTGGTACCCCTTTGGGGAATGGGTTGTCAGACTGTCAAGCCACTGACTGCCACTGACTGCCAGTGACGGCTGTCGGGGGTCTGCTGGAGCCAGTCGCGACTGGCGGCTTGACGTGTTTTTCTTAGCGCGGAGAAGGATTGCTGGGTGATGGATGGTCGCACATCTATGGACCGATCTAGGCGGATAACATAGCTTGAGGTTCCACCCGTGTGGCTGTGATTGTTTAACCATGAACTCCTCCTCGGTTAAATTCAATGAATTCAAACGTAATGCTAGCTAAACATGAGATAAGGTTAACAACGGTTACAGTAGAGCAACGAGTATCCAACTGTTTGGAGCTTGAAACTAGCAGTAGCATAATAATTATGGCGTACCTACTGGTGTACCTACAGGATGGATGTAACGAGTTGAGCTCCGAAGAGCAAACCGTGTATCGCTCTAATAAGATTGTGATTTAGTCTTCATACTATATCACGGCAAATCCTATCCATCCATCCAACTAAAAGACTACTCAGATGTGAAGTGTTGACTGATGAAATCATGAAACATAGTTTAGTTTAGTTTAGTGCTTTGGGCAGAAAGCTTTATTGTGACTTGTAAAATTCACAGAACAGATTTAATTGTGAGCATAATATCACTAATGTTAAGTCATTAATGTCATAGTGTGATACAATATAATGATTGGTCATGAAAACAACCAATGTTCATTGTTTCTTAAGACTAAATTGAGAACTTGAATCTCAATCTTAACAAAGCTTTACAAAGCTTGATTATTGAAGCGGTTTCATTAAAGTCTGTAATGTAGAGACCGATTACTCTTAGCTTTCCTAACACAGGATAAGCAACATGAGTGCCGAATCATAACAATTCGGAACTGTGTAACGCGATCACCGAATGTAAGAGAGCCATTGTTAGTGCTTTATGCTGAATCGCACTTGACTTCGTCAATGTTTACGTCGAAGACGCCGCGTTGCTGTCGGCATCGATAGAGCAAAGTTGAAACCTAAACATTGGTCTCGACAAACTCACTAGTCATCCATTTCTGATAGCATGGTTGGCGCAGTGGTTGAGCGATTGACTGCTGTGCTGCGTGTTGTGGGTTCGATCCCCACAATATTTGTATGGCCTGCAGATAGTTGTTCTAGAACTGGGTGTTTGAGTGTCTGAGTTTGAATATTTGTGGACGTACCCACAATACAGGAGAGACTCCTAGTGTGGGGCAACGCTTAAAAAGAAACGAAAAGAAATGTATTCGGTTTACCAAATAAAATAATCTTGGATTAGTTCACACTAGTGAATCGGTAACGAACTAACAATGTCTTGATTGATGGAGTGATGATACTCAAGTGACATCAATGCAAGGCTGTGTTGTTGACATTAGTGTGGTAAACACTAAAGTAGAAACTGTAAGTCACTATAGAAAACATAGCGCACAAAATAAGCTGTGTATGATAACAACAGGATTGTTAAAAGTTACCAGCTAAGATGGCTTAGTTGGTTTTCAATTGGTGATTTTGTTTTGATAAATATTGAAAGGCAATAATCAAATTAAATCTTCTTCTTAGCGTGTCGATGGCGGTCTGAATTATGTTGGCCTGGAACTGAGCTACTAATTTGGCGCTTTTGGTAGTGTGCATCGGTCCCTGTTGTGAACAAACAATAGGACATGCAGGATACAATATTAAGTGCCACATTTGTGGAACAGCAACTTAATTAAACTCTAGGGCAGGTGGATATTCAGGTTTTCCTTGCTGCGACCAGCCTGGGGCCGGAGTCTATTTAAAGGCTTCCAGGTGGGAGAGTAGCAGACGATGAAACGAATGGGTTAGGCAAGGAGCTAGTTAGCTACCTTTCCGCAACTTTAATCTTTAGACTATTCACCAGTGAGTGGGGTGAATGACAATCCTCAGAAAACGGTTTTGTGCCTTTGCGATATAAGGGTGTTTAAGTGTAAAGGGTATCGTATGACTGAAGCCATTTCGGCTCTTTCGCGAGAGCTTGCCACTGTACTGTGAGCTTCTGGCAGCGCTATTCCTGCCAGTGGGTACATCATCTGTACCGAGGCCGGTTTAGAGCAACCAGTAGTCCGCAAGACATGCGGCGAAGCACACAACTTTGAAGAGATTAGTCGCCGTAAGAGACAAGCAAGTTCGCAACTTCTGCTTGATGTTAATGCAGTACTGTTTTTACTATTTTACTATTACAGTTACTGACAGTCAATGATCTGTTCAGAGAAACTTAAAGATACTATGAGAGTAACTGTGCGGGATAGACATTTCACCCCAGACAATGTTAAGTCTGGGTCCAGCCTCTTGTTTCGAAGGGGAATAATGCAAGATTGTGTTTGCTATGGCTGGGTTAGAGTGAATTAGCCGATGAAAGAAATATGTGGCTTATTCATATTCACTAAGAACATTATTAACAAAGCGGACCTCAATCTCCTCAACCTAAAGCTGTAGCTTGGGAGGTGAGGACAAGGTCGATTGCATAGAAGAACCGGGACGTGTACGAAAATAAAACCGAAGTAAGGCTACTTTTTATGTTAGCGAGTAATAATTTAATGGTGAAGCTATGAGCTAAAATGTCTACGGTGAAAAACGTCTTATTGGTGCGTTCAGAATAGAGTTAAGAGAACGCTGGAAAGTCAAGTACCTTTAACGTAAAACTGAGTCAAATGTGTTGATGTTGTAATTAAATCTAGTAATGGTGTGGTCGCTGAGTGTGTATGGTCATAAGGATGACTATACGATTGTAATCACTGGGATGATTACGGGGCCCAGTCACTAAGATGAATTTGGGCGGTAGTGGTCACTAAGATGACTACTGATGTAGCCACAAAAAGGATGGCTAAGGCACCTGGTCACTGGGATGACTATGGTCGGTAGTGGTCACTGTGAGGTTTACCGCGTAGCCCCCGCAAGGATGGTTACGTAGCCTGGTCACTATAATGACTATGGTTGGTAGAGATCACGGGGATAACTACTGAGGTAGCCACAGGGATGGTTACGGGACCTGGTCACTCGAATGACAATGGTCGTGATGGTTACAGGGATAACTATTGGAAGCCACAAAGATGGCTGTAAGAGCAACCACCATTCCTTGAATTCGATTTTAAAGACAGATTTTTGAGAAATTGAGAGATTTTGAGATTTATTGGTTCTAGTTAAAGAGTACTTGCACTTTGTTGGGCTGACTATTCTAAGTCGTAATGTTTGAACGAAAAAGACTATGTAAACAAATGATGTGACTTTGAGGTTGACGTCTCATGTTATTGAGATAATCTAGCTAGAGTGATAATATTGTAACAAGAGAAGTTTGAGAGTTCCTCTTGGTTAAGTCAGAATGACCGAACGGTGTCCTGCGATGGGAATCTCTGGTATTGCAGGTTTACACACGAGGACGTGTGTCATGCAGGATGGCCGTGTCGGATCTTTGATGAGTATGCACTTAAATTTAAACACAAGCGCCTTTGTTTGGCGTTGTGCGGAGTCTGGATGTAGGTGTCGGATACGGACCTCAGTCCCATGGATCGCCAGCCAGTGATCGTTCGGGCATGGTCGCGACACATACTATCTAGGAACTGCTCGGTGTTTCCTTTTAAGTACAGTAGTGTTAGTAATTGACTGTACAGTAGCTGTGTACAAGTTAAAGGAGTCATTATTTCTCTCATTTACCCGTAGATCCCTTTCTGTGCCCACAACTGTTTGACACTATGTATGTCATTTAGTACTTCCTGACTAGCGTCCTATGTACCTGGATGCGACATATATAATTTAGACGCGGACGAAGTCGTGGGCGAAGTGCTATTTTATAATAAAATAGCAAAGAACTTGAAAGAGTTAACCAATAGCTAGTTAACAAAAAAATTGCTTATCTAAATAGTTATTGAATTCATATTAATGGTAATAATTTTAATCTTTTTTGAATAAGGGACCCTTATAAGGGGTTTGGGAAGCTCAACTTACTTTACTTTAATACATTCATGTTCCAATAGTTATTGCAAATAAATGATTATGAATATGGACAAGGTTGCAGGCTTTTGGGGCGTCCTTACAGAACAGGAAGCAAGAACACATGAGCAGTAAAATATGTAGTTTATTTTTATACTAGCTGCTGCGACCTTCGTTTGCATGAACTTATTATCATGGCGAACGCTCGAACAAATTTTTGTTGTCATTTTTTTTTTTTGCGTCAGCCTATGGAAAAAATATATTTGTATATAGTTTGAATTCCTGAACAGTTTTGTCTTCAGTTCTACTTTTATAGGTACGCCAGAAAAAAGAAAAAAGTTTTTGCATAGAACCTTAATTCTTATTACTTACTTATAAAAGTAGCCATAATTACACCATAAAACAAATCAGCTATCTGCCAGTAAAAGTTTCTGCGATTAGGCGGAACAAACAGACAAAAACTGCAAAAGTGTGTTTTTGTTATAATAATAATCTTTATTTATTATTAAAGATAAATAAAGATTATTTTTATATGAAAAACACACTTTTGCAGTATAAGTGCCATAAGCGTTAATTGTTTTTGTGCATTTGTTCATATGTACTAAAAAGCTGTTTTACACGAACTAAGGTCGCAAGCATCATTTATAAATAAATTAATTATAGGTACACTTGTAAATTGATATCGATCTCACTCGTGCCATTTAAGGAGCACGACCGCTCACTGGTCATTGACATTGTATGATTGTATCATATTAAGAACATTTTTTGAAACATTAATTAGCTGTAATACATTATACATAACTTTGCACCTGTGATCCCCGTTAGGTTTCTATGGAATCCCTCTGATTTTCAGAATAATTTTGTCAAAACCGACTAGTATTCTAATATCTAACAGAAGATCATGTAAAATACCGTTATGAAATCTTAATATGTACATGAACGTTTCTTTATGTTGTTGCAAATTTATATGTAGCAGCAGAATGATAATTAGTTGCTCAAAGACCCTTAGGTCTTTGAGCAACTAATAAACATTGAATTAAAAGGTCATCTTACCCGTTATCATAAAAAAAAACTATTTATTCCAAGAATTCTATTGAAACAAAAACGTATCGCTATAAACATTAGACTCTTCAAATGCATTTAAAAAGTGCACGGATAATATTGGCAAGTTGCCTTGTACCTCAATGCATTTTTCCTTGACCTTGACTTTCGTCAAACATTTTATATCTTTAATAAAAACTGTACTCCCGGTCGCACATAGCCTTTTCGAAATGTTTTAATTTGTAGGAGAGCTGAGCCGGTCATTGGGGTCAATTTTTTAGTTTTCGAGTTTGAGTAGAATTGCAATATGTCCATGAATACATCTAGTTGGTCCAGTTAGTCTCTTTCCAGTCCTGACACCACAAGGAAGTCACAAGATGAGCTGCAAATGCCTAGAAGAGCTACTGGTCTATGAAAGAACTCATGAAAGGAGACCTTTATTTATCACTAAAGCGAAAAATCATGGACATGTGCATTCTTCCCATTCTGACTTATGGATCCCAAACTTGGTCTTAGACAAAGATTCAAAAGTCCCAACTCAAGGTCTGCCAACGTCCAATGGAGCGCAGCATTCTAGGCGTCAAACGAACCGACGACCGTGTACGCAACACAACACTGCACTCCAAAACAGAAATTACTGACTTTGCTCATAAAGCCGCTAAGCATAAGTTGCACTGGACTGGGCGAGGCTGCCCCATGCCCAATGAGCTGTGGGTCAAAATAGCCACTTTCTAGAGCCCTGACACAGTCACAGGGTGTCGCGCTAGACCTCGTAGAATCTCTTTGAGGTGCGCGTGGAACACGAACGCGCCGTCGACACGGTCTGTTGCCATCATAAGACGGCCGGACTTCGAGCTAGCCCTTTACTCACCGTCCACAGGCCCGCGTCTACGGTGGCCGGAAGCCATCACGTCGCCCCCGACGCCCGAAGTGTCTCCCGCGGCGGCTGGGACAAGAGGTTCTTTCCCTCTCACGTTCCTCCACCTCCTTCGCTAGCATCACTGCTTCGCAGAAGGAGGCGACGGCGTCCCATTCCTCTTCGCTCCGGACCTGATGGCTTGCACCAGGTCCGGACGCGAGAGGTCGCCGCCGCCGATCGCCGCTACGAGAACACGGCGGGGCTCTGCCCAAGCAGCGTGTCCTCTGGTCGATTTTCGCAGTGGAAGCATCCGGGCGTTTTTTCCCGCCTGATTGGGTACAGGTACCTCCCGAAACATCCGTGTCCGGTGAGGACCTGCGTCAGACGGAAGGTGAGGGCGCCGTGGCTCCTCTCTAGCCACTCCTCAAAGAGGGGACTTACCGCCACTATCGTGGCGTGCCCTGTCCACATTGGCCTTAGATCAAAATAACTGGAAGTCAAGAGGAGAGGCCTTTGCCCTGCATTGTAATGATACAGGCAAACAGTATCAGTAATAAACAACTGTTTTATAATAGTCTTTTAGTTGATCAGGAAAATACCTTCATCATCACAACCTACCTATAGCTAGTTCGATGAACTTTGTCAAATCCAGGGTGGCGGTAGTTCATCTATGGCGAGAGGCTTTTTGTATTTTTTTTTTATGATACTATGTATGTATTTCTGGGTAGGCTAAAGTACGAAGAAACAAAGTATTTTCAGAAGGATTGAGAGCAGGCTGAATTATGGCCTTACTGCCAACAGGGCGAATGGTATATTTGCAAATTGATGCAAAAATAAAACTATTGAATTGGTTCACAACTAGTTTTGGATCTGAAACTAAGGTATTATCAATTTCTACTTGGTTAATAATAATATGCTTATCAACAGCGTACAAGTTCTTTATTAGTACGTTTGTTCACTATATTCCACCATGACTTTAACTTTGTTATTTAAAAGCATTTTATTTTTTTATCTCCGACTGTTTTAGTACTTCTCGTGTTTGTGTTTTATTTAGTTTTTTTTTGTGTATTTCTTTAAGTATATCGTTAAATTAGTCGTTAAATAATTATATTAGTTAAATAAAGTCGTTAAAAAAAGGTCTCCACATTCTATTTTTATCTTTAAGTTAACTGACTTTAATACATAACAGGAATTTTAACGTTATTTTCTATTGTACAGCCGTTTTTCACCAAACTATTTGGTTTTGTTTTGCAGGTCAACCGTAACAATGGAAATAAATTGTTGGAAACTTTATGAGTCACGTTCTCATCAGCGAGATAGCGGTAGAGAAGACAGAGAAAAGTAAATCCACATTTTGTGTACAAACATCCAGTGTTTAGAGACAGATGAACTAAAATGGAAATGGCAGGCCATATCTGCTCGATGACAGTTATGGGCTTGCATATCACAAAACTGGAGGCCCTGAGTCAGCTATTCGGCCAGCGCGGCAGACCGAGAAGATGGCAAGAAGAGGCGCAACACCGAGAAAAGTGGATGGATCGGAGGGAGGCCTTTGCCCAGAAGTGAGAAAGTCCAGGCTAACAAAAACAAATGTTTTTATGTGAAGAGTATTAGCTATATGGTCCTCCCTACACATCTAAAAAAAAATTTTTTACTGCTCGACTTGGTGATAATCAACTTTATATTGACTAGTGCCAGACTGACACTATTGAACTGTATCAGACTGTCGCAAAATACCGGTCGTGTTTCGTCACAGAATCTTGACATTATATTATTATCAATCAGTGTGAATGGTATCAAGGTTGAATGAAACAACAACAAACTAGTACAAGAGACATTGAGTAAATAGTTTAGACTTTTAGAGAGATTGAGCGTCATACTATTGCGTCGTAAAGTAGGTATAAAAATCAAATTATTATCTGTAACTTCAACTCAACTGGACGTTACGTACTGTTACTTCGGTCAATGTGGTGACACTTTGGGGAGGCCTATGTCTAGCAGTGGAGGTCTTTCGGCTAAAATGACGATGATTATGAACTGACCCATCATAGACTTTTCTCTTGGCAACTAGATCATAACGTACCTGCACTAAATCTCTAAATATATTAAATGGTCGATGATAGAATTAGGTCAGTCATATCAGTGCCAAACATTGAACTCAAAGCAGTTTTTGTTTCTTTGGTCTCTGTTGTTTATTTACTCGTGTGCCTCCAATAACAGCTCATTAAGGAAGAGAAAGGTATGAATACGTAATACCAAGTTTTAATAAACGCTTAATTCTGTGAATATCTACATGCCAGAAATAAAAATGAAAGTGTTGATCTACATAAAATATAATTATAATCAAGCATTAACGTTCCCATCGCTGGGATACGGGCATCCACTCTGTGCGAGGCAGTGGGACATAACTTCAGTGCCAGACCTAGTGCTAGCTGTTGATAGACATGACTAGTGTCTTCACATTTTCTTGATCTTATCTTTTGAAGGAAAAAGTAATTTTATGTTTATACACAACATGGAGAGCAGCGGTGGCCCAGTGGTGGCGGCCCCGACTTACGAATCGTCGTGGGTTCGAACCCAGGCAGGCGCTTTACTTTGTGTAATTTATTTCAACACTGCTCCTCTCAAAACGGTGAAGGAAAAACATCGTGAGGAAACCGGCATGTCTTAGAACCAAAAAAAATCAAAGACAATTGACATCTGCCAACCCGCACTGGGCCCGCGTGATGGATTATAGGTAGCCCATCCCTCTCCTAGAGAGGAGGCCTGAGTCCCTGCAGTGGGAACATTATAGGCTGATGATGACTAGTGTCTTCACCTTTTCTTGCATTTTTCTTTTGACAGAGAAGTAGGGAAGTAATTTTATTTTATGTTTGTACACACGACGGTAGGTACATCAACCTTTTCTAGTATAACAAATGACGTCGCTTGTGTTGTTGTTGTACAGTTTTCCCGCACAAGGAGATCTCCAGATAAATTGGTTTTATATAGTTTCAGTGGTCGTCGGGTGTACTTAAATAAAACATGGTTTTTATGAGCAGATTTTTATTTAATGCAGGTGAAGCAAGGAAATAAGTAAAGAGACAGAATAGATAATACTATTGAGATAGCGAGTGATTTCATAAATGTATCGCTATTGTGGCAAGTGATTGTGAAATGACGTTGCACGTTGCATCATACGTTTTCATGATTCCTACGTGAAAAGACAATCTGCAGACATGTGTTTTGTGTACTTAGATTAATATTACGTGTGTGTCAATGGTCTAAGGTTTAATTCCGCTTGTCGAGGAAAGTATGATTAAGATACCACAGGGGCCTCTAATTAAATAACAGCCTGGACACTAGATTAGAGCCAAATTGGTGGAACCCCAGATGGTCCTCCCCAATAACTTGGGACTCTATAGAGAACTAGCGAAATGTGTACACCTCTACCTAGTACCTAACCATTTAGTTCGGGGATTACAGGCGTGATGTTACGTACATGACTAGTCAGTTCGTGCTTATTAATATCTTCAGTAATGAGCACTTATCAACGTACAGAAATAATCATTCATTCATACAACTATACTTGAAAACACCCACGCGACCACGTTCCGCTAGATACGACTTTATTTGATAAACCGCTTGTCGTTTATCAATGTGATGATGAGACCAAATCATCAAACTATGTTAAATACGAGTGTGTAATCGTAAGATTTAACACCATTTCTGGAGGCCTTACACTCAAGGAGAGTCCGGTTAAGCAGACGACTAATCACCTAGTTGACAATACCAATAGAAAGAAATATAGGATAGAATGTTAATATGTTTTTTTTCTTGGGCTATTTTGTCCCACTGCTGGGCAATAGCCTCCCCCATAGCCTTCCACTCTTGCCTATGTGCGGTTTTCTCCGTCTTATTTGTCACAAACGCTTCTATGTTGTCACGCCAACGTTTTCTAGGACTCACTCGGCGATGACAACAGTCTTCTGGCACTCACTGCGCGACGACTCCGGCCCATCGGTCCTGAATTCCTGATCCATCCTCAAGACATGACCCGCAAAATTTAATTTCAAGCCAGCTGTCATTATTCCCCACATCAGCTATTCAATATGTCAATAGGATGCCATTAAAAAAACAACCGCGAGTCAGACTCGCGTATGAAGGCAACAGAAATACACATTCTGTGAAAATTTCAACTGTATAACTATTACGTATCATGAGATACAGCCCAGTGACAGACAAGCGGGCGGTTTAGTAATAGGGTCCCGACTCCCGTTGCTTACCCTTCAGGTACGAAACCCTAAAAAGTAACAGCCTTAATGAAATCCGACCTTTTAACCAATAATTTATCGTTTCATCAGTATGTAATCGCTGTAGAATCAACATTGTGATTTCTAGACCGTAAACCTAAAAAAAATCGCAATGTTTCATAATTTCAGTCTGCGAATATTATAGATTGCTGGAACAACGGTTTTCTAATAGATTAAGACTGAAGTACCTACATGTGTAGTGCTCTTCAGCATTGGATTTTAATCGATGTGAAAAAAACCGGCCAAGTGCGAGTCGGACTCGCGCACCGAGGGTTCCGTAAAAAAAATATATTATGTGATGTAACTAACAATTTATGGTTTTCGTAATTATTCCTTTATCTATGCTATAAGACGTTGCTTCGTACCAAATTTCAAGATTCTGAGTTCACGGGAAGTACCCTGTAGGTTTTGATTCCCTTGCGAGTGTCGAAAATTTGCGGCATAAACGGGAGTATCTTGATGTAACTAAAAATTTATGGTTTTCGTAATTATTCCTTTATCTATGCTATAAGACGTTGCTTCGTACCAAATTTCAAGATTCTGAGTTCACGGGAAGTACCCTGTAGGTTTTGATTCCCTTGCGAGTGTCGAAAATTTGCGGCATAAACGGGAGTATCTTTTGATCGCGTTGACTTAGAAGTTTGATTTTTTCACAGCTCCAAGAGACCATAGACTTGAGTATTTGATATGAATTTCAGCTTGATACCTCCACGCGTTCCTGAGAAAAAAGGTCTTGACAGACAGACAGACAGACAGACAGACAGACAGACAGACGGACAACAAAGTGATCCTATAAGGGTTCCGTTTTTTCCTTTTGAGGTACGGAACCCTAAAAAGGGGGAGGTTACTCATTCCACGTATTCTTCAGTGGAAAAGCAACTTGCATGAGCCCAATTACATTTAGACTATTGGTTTTTGTCCGTGACTGCGCCTGTGAACAGGACGGAAATAATGGTTGTGGTATGGGATAAAAGTTATCCTATGATCCGAATTGAAAACCAGCGACGGGCACTATCTGCTAGACATTTTGCTAAACTGGGCCTACGTGGCTGGGTCAGACGTGAAACACACAAAATTATCCTTTATAGAAAGAAAATTATTTTCTTTCTATACCCCAGATCATCATGTTGTATATACTTTCGTCTTTTCCTCGGCTACAGTAACTGCGACCAATTTGGATGTAGCAGTCTGAATCATGAATAGTCATTTTGCCCAACTACCTATGTTAGGGCCTTTTTCCCAACTATGTTAGGGCCTTTTCCCAACTATGTTAGGGCCGTTTCCCAACTATGTTAGGGCCTTTTCCCAACTATGTTAGGGCCGTTTCCCAACTATGTTAGGGCCGTTTCCCAACTATGTTAGGGCCTTTTCCCAACTATGTTAGGGCCGTTTCCCAACTATGTTAGGGCCGTTTCCCAACTATGTTAGGGCCTTTTCCCAACTATGTTAGGGCCTTTTCCCAACTATGTTAGGGCCTTTTCCCAACTATGTTAGGGCCTTTTCCCAACTATGTTAGGGCCGTTTCCCAACTATGTTAGGGCCGTTTCCCAACTATGTTAGGGCCGTTTCCCAACTATGTTAGGGCCTTTTCCCAACTATGTTAGGGCCGTTTCCCAACTATGTTAGGGCCGTTTCACAACTATGTTAGGGCCTTTTCCCAACTATGTTAGGGCCGTTTCCCAACTATGTTAGGGCCGTTTCCCAACTATGTTAGGGCCGTTTCCCAACTATGTTAGGGCCTTTTCCCAACTATGTTAGGGCCGTTTCCCAACTATGTTAGGGCCGTTTCCCAACTATGTTAGGGTCGGCTTCCAGTTTAACCGGATGCAGCTGAATACCAGTATTTTACATGGACCGACTGCCTATCTGACCTCTACAACCCAGTTAGTTCTGGGTAGTATGATACCCCTTGGTAAGACTGGTTGGCAGACTTTCGGGCCACCGACTGTTACGACTGGCAAAGATCTGCAAATGCAGGAACCAACGGCTCAACGTGCTTATGGTTACGTGGTTTGGTGTGTTCGGTCGATAGTTTACTGACCATCGACATCGATAGTAAATTTATCGACCAACCGGTAAGGCGCACTTTGCGACAGATTTTTATGTATCATGAGACATCAGGCCCTGGGGCTGCAGTGTCTACACTAATAACAGCACTACGAATGTCGCTATGTCGTAAAATCGTAAAATTTCTTTAGTAGATTTGAACCTGATGCTTTTGAAATAAAGCTGAAAATCTATTAAAGAAATTTTACGATTTTACGACTTAGCGACATTCGTAGAGTCGTTATTAGTGTAGACACTGCAGGCCCTGCAGTCTCTACATAAGAATCAGTCGCAAAGTCGTATCGATGTCAAATTTCGTTAATAGATTTTCAGCTTTATTTCAACAGCATAAGGTTGAAAATCTATTAAAGAAATTTGACATCGATACGACTTAGCGACATTCGTAACGCTGTTATTAGTGTAGAGACTGCAGGCCCAGGCGTGAAGTGATATTCTACGAGTATGTATACGTGACTATGCGTTCTTTTAGCTTTACAAATCAATACAAACTTCCAGTTATAATACGTGCCTACATCTAGATAAAACAAACAATAATAATTAGTATCACAATTCAAGTCTGACCACCAGTCTTGCCAATGGGTATTGTTCTACCCAGTAAATGGTAAATGGACTGAAACCGACTACAACATACCTACCAAATTGGAAAAAGGCGGGGCCGATGAAGATGATGATAATTGTCTCAGTAGGATAATTATTATTTAAGTAAGTAGAACTCTTTAGTCAACTGATCCCACTAAGGCGGGATCCGCGGGTCCAATCGACTTATATGCATTTTTGGCTTGTAGACTGTGCTAATTGTAGAGAGCTTGGAAAGGGTTAGGATACCCGAAGAACCATCACACAGCCTCAATGCTTTCCAGTTTAAAAGATACTTAATTCAAAGAAAACGTGAGGAATTGTTTCACAAACCCTTTGTGATTCAAATACCTTGTGAATATAGTGTATGGCCCAACTCTTCAAACGCACGATTTCAATATAGGTACCGTAGCAATAAAGACCTGAAAAATAAATTAATAACAAAATTAAACTTACCTAGCATGAAAATCATTATAATGTATTATATCCAATTTGTACAATCCCTCGAAAGGCAGTGCAAATCCATGGGTATACCCAAACAGGGCCGTTAAACAGCACAAAACAAACATTTTACAGTTATTAACTATCGAGTTTATTTAATTCAGTATATATTTTTTCACATAGCGAGCGCGCGTGCGTCTCCTCCGACTGCCAAGCGGGTACTGAGGTTAGGTAAGGTGGGGCAAACACTCCAGTTTATTGATGTAATTTTCTGAGTGCGCAAGGATGGGGTTCTATGTATGCAACAGGCATGAAAATGAGCATATGGTTTTCCTTTTCCCGTGTAGGTACTTAGGTAGCTTCCTAGGTTAAAGCCTGGTGGCTATCGATCGACACAGTCACAGCCTACAAACTGGAGGTTGGCGCCTTGGCAGTCTATAATTGGAGTTCACTGAAAACTTTTTGACGAAGGACGTTTGACCTACGTTGACCTTGTTTTCGGATAGAGGCACATTTTTTTTTTTAATTGGATTTTTCTTGACCTCAATCTTGTCCTAGAAAAGAAAGGTGGACGATGGTCTAATCTACATGGAACATAGTTCAACCAACTCGAATGATGTCTCGAGAAATGCTGACATTTCATTTTTCAGTCGCGCGTTGTCCAAAAGATTTATAATAATATCGAACCTAAGAGGTGTACCCATTACAACACCCATATTTCGCCAGTTATGTTAAGGCCCATGTAAATAGGGGGCGAGCCATTTTCCATCAACCGCAAATCCAGACTCATCATCATCATCATCCACAGCCCGAACTCACCCACTGCTGGGCATAGGCCTCTCTTTTCTTGTGCCATCCAAACTCAAACTCAAAAACTCAAACTCAAATATTTTATTTCAATTAAGCCATTACAGGCACTTTTGAATGTCAGAAGGACGGAAGAAGAACGAAACTACGAGTGCAATACGTCATTCCGAAAGTCACCACGCCGGACCATCCAAACTGCAAATCCAGACTGCTACTAAGAAATCCTTGATGGAAAAACTTTGGAAAAACCTAACCTTCCTGATCGAACCTACGTAGCTACGTCGTACAGTCGAAAAAGCTAATAAATACAATGATACGGCGTTTGACATCAGTCGCCTAATGCAAAACGATTTAGAAAACAAAATTGCAATCAATATTTTCAGTTTACTAGAATCTATACTAATATTATAAAGCTGAAGAGTTTGTTTGTTTGTTTGTTTGTTTGAACGCGATAAACTCTGGAACTACTGGTTGGATTTGAAAAATTCTTTTTGTGTTGGATAGTTCATTTATCGAGGAAGGTTATAGGCTATAAAACATCACGCTACTACCAATAGGAGCGGAGCATAAATGAGAAATGTTGCAAAAACGGGAAAAGAAAATTCCTCTCTGAGAGCTTCCGTTGCGTGCGCTGCGAAAACGGTTTAAGTTACGAGAATATCATGTATGAAGTAATTATTCGTCTTTAAAAGTTCTAAAAAAAAGTCAGCGACAGCATCTGTCTATCTTTTAAGATTGACTCACTGTAACCATTTTTTACTATTAAAATGTTAGGTTAAAAAGAATTATTTTTTGCGAAGCTTATTTAACCCATATGGTATTAATCTATATCTAAATAAATGTGTTCGTTAGAACGGAAATTTAATATAGAATATTTGTGCTCTTTACTCTATACAGTTTAAACAAATATCTTAGAAGATATCGCAATGTAAAAATACCCGCGCGGAAAAATAATTACGCGGGTTGCGTCGCAATGTAGGTACGGGGGATTCTGGCTGGCCTCCGGGAAATTCAAATTCAAAATATTTACTGCATCATAATGCTGACAAGTACAGAGTGTTATAGTATATTTAACAGTAAGAGATAAATTTTATAGTAATTCACACTTTGATATAATCTAAACCATCTAAACTATTGTAATAAAGAGGAAAGATAAGATTTTTTGTTTGTTACGATTTAGCTTAATTAATGTCGGATAGTCGATATATCGAGAAAGGTTATAGCTATATTTATGTGACGCAGACGAAGTTGCGTGGGTCAGCTAGTTACTAATAAAGATCTCTATACCTGTATACTTATTAGCTTGTTCGACTGTACCTAGCGATTACTTTTACCCTTTTAAACTAAAACAAAAATCTACGTTCCAAGGACTGTTTTACGTTATAAACCTTGAAACAGTACATTACGATACGAGTGGGGAAACTTTGTTATTTTAGCCGAGGCGATGGTGCAGAGAACTGCAGTAACAAGTGACCACGTGTATCAAACGACATTAATGCTTGTAACAGTTATAGCACACCTCCGCTGCGAAACTCAAAGGGCGAAATCGCAATAGTTTCGCTGTGAGTTGCGAGTTCTATGGCGGCGAAACAGGAGCGAAATTCCCTGCTCTAACGTACAAAACTGACTATGATGTTGTCTCTTTCTAACACGATTTCGCTCATTTGCTCAGGAGCCGTATACATCTCCGCCGGTTGACCGTTACTACTGTTACACAGCGAAACTCGCGCAGCGGTTTCGCAGTTGTTGTTTCTCAGCGGAGGTGTGCTACAGGCATGATTGTACACATTTCATCACGCTTGTAATCCCCGAAGGGTTAGGCAAAGGTGTACCTAATAGTACACCCACATTTAGCCAGTTGTGTTTAAGTCCCATGTAAGCGGGGGCCACTATCTATTACCAGCACATACTAAAGTATTTCGGACACATCGCCCGCAGGAACCCTGACAGCCTAGAGAAGCTGATGGTAGTTGGCCAGGTCGACGGAAGAAGATCACGCGGTCGCTCACCTACCCGCTGGTCAGACCTTGTAAAGTCGCTCACTGGCCTATCAATAACCAAGGCTATAAAGACTGCCGAGGACAGAAATACGTTGAGAGGCATAGTGCATCGGGTGATTAACACTTCAAGCTAGACACGACCTTCAGCAATGAAGATAACGACTAAGAAGAAGAGAGAAGAGGGGGCGAGCCTATTGCCACCAAACGGGCACAAAACCAGACTCCCTGGCTGGCCTGGCTGCTACTAATAAAGTCCTAATGGAAAACCACAATAACAACCAATGACCCGGAAACCCAGGAACCCCTCTTGCTCATCAGTCGCACTTGCGACCACTAGGCCAACGAGGCAGTCAGCTGATAAGGCCCCGTGAGGGCTCCCACACATAAACACGATACCACGTCGCGTCGTACAACGATGCGGCGTCGTTTCACGATACGACGACGTCGCGTGGTGGAAATCTACGATAAGCGACGTAAAAAAAACACGACATCGTAACGTAATGTGCCACGCACGATACACGGCACGATGCCGTCGATACAGAGGGGTGGTATTTTAGTTCATTCCGACGTCGTATCGTGTTTATGTGTGGGAGTCCTAAATGTTATGCTGTCGACAGAGCAAAACGCTAAAACGAGCTTGCTAGCATGCCGTGGTTCGTTCGAGGATGCAAGTTTGGGTCGAAGCTATTTTAGAAGTTTGCTTTCGTAATGAAAACGGTCGCATCACCTAATTGTGAAATATGCTAAATTGAAAATATGCAATATTTACTAATAGAATGTGTTAGGAGCAAGAATGAAAGGGAATCACTGATTAGAGAATTTAAATTAAACGCTCTGGACATTGGGCTAATAAAATACATTTTAGCAAACCCTACATCAGGAATTGCAAAGAGGTTGTGTGACTTTGTAAAGATCTCGAATCAGTGATTCCCCTTTTAATACATAGTAAATTAGTAATCTTACTACTAATATTACAAATGCGAAAGTTTGTGTGTATGTATGGTTGATTGTTACTGTTTCACGCAAAAACTAGTAAACGGATTTGAATAAAATTTGGTACACAGATAGTTTATAACCTGGATTAACTATTTGTATATTATATATTTATAAATCATTAGGTATGATATATTTGTTTTTTTTTATCATTGTTCCTCTTAAAAAGAGCACCTGCCATCTAATCTCTCCACCACCCTTGGTTGACTGGTAGAGAATGTCTAAGGCATTAAGTCCGCCTTTGTACCTTTTTTTTGTGTGCGAAAAGTTTAAATCACTATCACTACATAGTATAAAACAAAGTCGCTTTCTCTGTCCATGTCCCTTTGAATGCTTAAATCTTTAAAACTACGCAACGGATTTTGATGCGGTTTTTTTTTAATAGATCGAGTGATTCAAGAGGAAGGTTTATAATTATGTATAATAACATCCATTTGCACCAGTGCGAAGCCGGGGCGGGTCGCTAGTAAGTTATAAATGCGAAATTTTTGATGTATGAACTGGTTAATTGGTACATCTTCCTTCATCCATATTATAATATGTTTATAAATATTTAGTTCATAAGGTATACAATGGGGTTGGTATATCCGTGTGGATTAAAAACCCCAAAATAAAAAAGAGTCAACTAAAACTAGCGCAGACGCAACTGTGGATGATGTTGCAATCCGGTTGATGGCAATAGGCTCGCCCCCTATTACATAGAACTTATTTTTGGAGGGTGAGCATCCACCCACTCTCCAAAAAACAAGTCCAGGAGTCACTTGATGTTCATATCAAATGAACGAGCACCATCTGTACATAAAACAATGGGTTTTAATTGCGTCTATAATAAGGCGCGTGAGGAGTTACCTGTCTTGGATCCCAGAACGAAATTAATCAGAAAAAATATATTTTTAAACGCCTGCAAGATTTGAGCAAGATGCTGTAGTAAAAAAAACTGTTGCCTTTCCAAATTATTAGGCACTTCTTCGTACAAATAACAAAAGTTATCGAGGGGCAAGGCAGTGCCCCCGCCGAGTCGAGCGCGAAGCAAACACTGCCGTACCATCCTTTACTGGAACCATTTCGCTGCATTTTCAGGCCCCTATTTAAGAACCTCTGGATAAGACCAGAACGCCGAAATTTTCGTCATCCAGTAAGCTGTAAAATCACATTTAAAATAAAAAAAAATCAAGTCTGTAGGTCATTTAGTTCCGAAGTTAAGCGAAAGCAAAGTTTCCCATTTATGAAACTCACTCACTCACTCACTCACTCACTCATGATCATCAGTATAGAACTAATACTTCCCATAAACTCAGAGAGCTGAAATTTGGTACAGAGTTAGGGTTTAATGGCCACATAAAGGGAAAACTATAAAAACTAGGATAATCGAAAAAAAAGAAAAAAAAAACTTCTCCTAAAAAGAAAAAAATGTGTCAAATAAGAAAATATAATAAAATAATCAATAGCCCACGTTTCTACAAAAAGAAGTGAAATCCCACCAAAAACATTCTGTAAAAAACTAGCCAAGTCTCGATGGAGCTGCTTGTTTATCTCTAAAAAGTAATGAAATCTAGACAAAGTTGCGATTTCTTTTTTATTATAGTTAATGTTGTGTGACTTGGCCGTTGTTCGTTTCGTTTAGTTCTGCTACTTTTTCTTCTTGGCGTCCAATTACCAATACCAGTATGGGTTATTATCTCGCTTAACAAACATAGGTAGTTACAAACAGATATAACATGACGTGTAAACAAAATTGACTTGTACCCACTAACGTATAAAGAATGTTCAACGGACAAGTCACACAACCTTAACTATAATAATAAAGAAATCGCATTAAGAAACCTTAGACTTGGCACGACTTTGTCTAGATTTCATTACTTTTTAGTGATAAACAAGCAGCTCCATCGAGACTTGGCTAGTTTTTTACAGCGCATCCACCCATTTCGTACACTCACCATTCCTAGTCATTTCACAGACTTATCTACATGCTTCTATTTTCAATTCTGAGGGCCTGAACAAAAAAACTCAAGTCCTTGACTCTAAAAACTTTTCTGCATCACATATTAATCTAATAAAAAGAGAAGTCCTGACTGACTGACTGACTCATCAACGCCCAGCCCAAACCCTGGGACCTAGAAAGCTGAAATTTTGCACAGACGTTCCCTTTATAATTTAGACAAGGAATAAGGAAGGATTTTTCGAAATTCAACCCCTAAGGGAGTTAAATAGGGGATGAAAGTTTGTATGGAAAATCGTCATTTTCGTCAATATTCTATCTATCTATCTATATAAATAAAAAGAGAAGTCCTGACTGACTGACTCATCAACGCCCAGCCCAATCCCTTGGACCTAGAAAGCTGAAATTTTGCACAGAGGTTCCCTTTATAATCATCATCATCATTTCAACCAAAAGACGTCCACTGCTGGACATCATCAACCTCCCCCAGGTGTCGTCACATTGACCGGTCCCGTGCATCTCTCATCCCTTTATAATGTAGACAAGGAATAAGGAAGGATTTCGAAATTCAACCCCTAAGGGAGTTAAATACGGGATGAAAGTTTGTATGGAAAATCGTCATTTTAACGCGGACGAAGCCGCTGGCAAAAGCTAGTTATTGAAATAAACTAAGTAGTCGATCAAGAGCACTTTTAATTAGATTATAATTGTTTAATAATGAATAATAACAGGATGCAATTATTGCATACAAGTACGCATGAATTCCATTCAATAATCTAGCGATTTGCGCACTATGCCCCCAGAACTCAAGCTATTCGACTTGCGCCGCAATTTGCATCAAGCACAGAACAGAAAAAACAGGATCAAGCTACGGGTAAGTGGGATATTATCTCCTTTTAAAGACCAACATCCTTAATAAATAATGCACTTTCTTTTCTATGAGAGTCCGAAGAATTTTGAAAAAATTAGGAATTAATAAAAAAATATTTTATTTGACAGTATAAAATGTGGAAGTCAGTTCTTTTTTTTGCATTTTTTTTTATCCGTCTATGGTTGTATACCACACAAAGTCTTTTTTTTATTAATTAATTGTTATGATATTATTATCATCTAAGCATCGGTAAAAACAAATAAATATATACGTAAACTCACGAGTCACGCCCTTTTCCCATGCAGACTGCCATACGGCCATGCCTACCCCCAGGCAGACACCATATTATACAATAAATAAATCAGCTTCCGAAGTCAGTGACATTTGTTTGTTTGATTTCGTTTTTTGCCACCGATTTCAGAAGCTGATTTTTCTTCTGAAGTTAATTTTTTACTTTTTTGTGTTTTTGAAGCAGGGTTGGAAAAAAAACAGTTTTTTTTACATTTTATAAAACAAACAGTTAAAAATGTTTTAAACAGTTGTTTTTTTTGTTTTTTTTTCCTAAGTTAGTTATCATCCATTTTTAATTGATTAAGCCTGTTAATTAACTTTTATAAGTACTATTTTAAAAACTGCATGACCAAAATTGATCTAAATTCAATACATGCGGTATGTTTCGACGTTCATTTTTAGTAGGGAAATCACCTAAACTTCTCGTAAAATAAGGGGAATACCCAAATCATACATTAAATATAATCACATTCACGAATTACGGAAGTTCTGGGAATTCCCCGGGGGACTTTACCGATGGAGTGTATAAATAGAGCGGAATTTCTTTCTGATTTTTCATTTCACAATAACACAAAAACATTTGGATTTATTCATTCCG
Organism: Diarsia mendica; assembly: GCA_949316265.1. NCBI lineage: Eukaryota > Metazoa > Arthropoda > Insecta > Lepidoptera > Noctuidae > Diarsia > Diarsia mendica. The sequence goes on along the minus strand of OX438903.1, from coordinate 18,464,805 downwards.
AAATTCATGTACGAAACAAACTTGGTAACGAGAAAACTGCAAATCTTGTCACAGTTTTTAAATACCTTAGGTGTTTGACACCTAATAAAAAACGATGTTTTATTTGAAACTGTTTTAAACACTGTTTAAAACACATGTTTTAAACAACTTGTTTTAAACATGCCAACCCTGTTTTGAAGTCATTTTATTTTTGCAAAAGAGTTTTTTTATTTTTCCATTTTTAGTTGTATGTACCACCCATGTTTCTTCCTCGCCCTTGTGCCGAGTCCGCGTTATCTCTTTCGATAATCAGCAGCCCCGACGGGCGTCGACCCTTGCGGGCCCGTCCTTGCTGACATCTCTTTGAGGCGCGCGTGGAACACGAACGCGCCGTCGATACGGCCTGTTGCCGTCTTAAGACGGCAGGATGGCGAGCTAGCCCATTACTCACCGTCCAAGGCCCGCGTCTGCGGTGGCCGGAAGCCTTCACGTGGCCACGCATCCGCGGCCGCGGCCATTATTTATGAGCCCCGCGTGGTTCGGTGGCTGGGACGAGAGGTTCTCTCCCTCTCACGTTCCGCCACCTCCTTCGCTAGCATCACTGCTTCGCAGAAGGAGGCGACGGCGCGGCGTCCCAAACCAAGATAACATTCGAGAGGCCCTTATTATTGCTTTCAACCCCTAACTGTTGAGGAGTAGTACCTTCCATTGCAGCTCATCTAGATAACCTGAAAGAATACAACCATTTATTACGTTCCCATAATATTTTATTAAAGAATTATCCTCTAACTCCTAACCGTTAAGGAGTTGTATCTTCCAACATTAGCTCATCAACATGAATTAGTGATGACTGCTAGATGCGAAGACTTGAAAAAGCACGAAACACGTAGGTACCTAATACGTGCCTACAAAAGGGGTTTGAGTAACGTTGGTGTGTTTTGAATTTGCGCGGCCAGTAATGAATCTGGGATATTTTGAAAGAGCAGAATAAAGCGATCAAAAGTTATTATGGATACATTACTCTAAATCTAAAAGGGGTTGATAGAATTTCCTTCGAAATTATACGTACTTTTACGGGCCGACAGTTGTATTCTTAATAATAGCCTGAATTAGGTTGACCTGATTATAGAAGGTAAATGTCATTAACCATCTTTACAAAAAAAGTGGTTCTCAATTATTTGTCGGAATCTTTTATGTATTTTTAGGTACCGATTTTTCGGAGATGCTTGAATCGATATAAAAAAAAAACTTTTTTTGTTGAAAAGAAGATATTTCAAGGGTGGTACCTACATGATAAGGAAATCAGGATCCGATGACCAACAACTATAGGCCAATAACGATCCTTTCTTGTTTGGATAAAATTATAGAAAAACACGTTGGAAATGTTGTGAGCGACTTTTTGTCAAGTAATAAAATCATTCATGAAAAACAATTTGGTTTCCAGAAAAATAAAAGTACCGGACAGTTGTTGGCGCAGTTTACAGATGAAATTAATGATTACCTCAACTGCAAAAAACATGTAATAATAATTATGATAGACTTCAGCAAAGCATTTGATGCACTAAATTATGATGTACTCTATGCAAAATTGCGGCAGAATGGTATACGGGGTCCTATGCTGGACTGGTTCAAAGATTATCACCTCAATAGATATAACATGGTTAGCATAGCGGGCGCTCACAGCGACTCAATTCCGACTGAACATGGCACAGCTCAGGGATCGATCCTTGGACCTCCTGAATACCTGATATACGTTAATGACATGTGTAACCTGTTCCGGCATGCCTCTGTGTGTATGCCGACGACACATGTCTTGTTACAGCCCACAGAGACCTGAGTACTGCGGAGAGGCTAATGCAAAGTGAGTTTGACCTTCTATGTAAATGGGCCCACGACGTAGGTTTATCAATTAACTTTCAAAAAACTAAACTCATGCACATTCACTCACCGTACTTAAAAAGTAGAGGAACACCAAGAGTCGTGGCTCATGAACACCAATGTATGCACCAGTGCTTGGATGTCTGTGGCTGTAAGCCTATTGAAAATGTTAAGGAACATGTCTATCTTGGACTTAAGATTGATCATAAATTTAACTGGGGTCCACATGTGGACTCTGTGTGCAATAAACTCAGAAGTATTATGTCCAAGTTGCGCTTATTAAAAAACAAATTACCATATAGAACAACGATTGTTGTACATGGCATTGGCCGACTCTGTAATAAGCTATGGTATAACTAGTTATGGAAGAACTTATAAAACTTATCTCAAAAAGATATATGACATACAAATACGATTACTAAAAATAATAGTACCATACAAAATTAAACTCAAATTTAAACACGCTTATGATAAGTTATTCCATTACTGTAGGGTATGTAATATCTATGATAAGGTCAGAGTGGCTGTTACCTCTGACTACTTTGAACACATAAGCAAACTAAGGAAAACAAGCAGACCAAATTTTGTTCGTCAATTGTCTAATTTGCCTTTATTTAAATTGCCAAGGGTCAGTAATGACTACGGTAGGAGGACCTGGGCGTATGCTCTTCCTAACATTCTGAATGAACTGCCAAAGGATGTTGCCAAAAAGCTTGAAGGCCGGAAGTCTCACCAGATAAAAGGCATACTTAAGCATTTTTTTACCGTGGGGAAATTCAGAATGGAGGAAGACTGCGTGTAGGTCCTGCGAGCAACCCAAAAATATAAAAGGAAGTGCACCTAATCTTATTTGAAAAAAAGATTGAGCACTTCCATATAAAATGTATGTAAAAAAAACTTAAATAATTCATGCAATAAATAGTTTCAAATTTTTTTTTTTTTTTTTTTTTTTTTTATGATGGCATCCCAGAGAAATCGAGAACAACCCTCAAATTTTATATGCACTCGTTACGTGATTCCTGGACTTTCTAATGCTTTTCAATTATTCGCATCTAGCAGCCATCACTTCATGTTGATGAGCAGATGAGCTGATGATGTAAGGTATAACCATGGTTAGGAGTTGGAGGATAATACTTTAATAAAATATTTTGGGGACGTACTTATATTATAATTTATTTTTGTATTCTTGTAGGTTATCTATGTGAGCTGATTATGGAAGGTACTACTCCTCAACGCTTACGAATTGAAAGCTAGAAAATAATAAGGGAATCTTGAAGGTTAAAAATTAGGTTTCTTGGTTGAATGATAAATGCATAGTAAATATTTGTATAGAATATTACAACTAAAAATGGAAAAATAAAAATACTGTTTTGCAAAAAAAAGAATTGACTTCAAAAACACAAAAAAAATGAAAAACACAAAAACGAAACGCACAAAAAACTGAAAAACACAAAAACGAAAAGCACAAAAAACTGAAAAATGATTTTTCTTGTGAAGTTTATTTTTCACTTTTTTGTGTTTTTCATTTTTTTGGTTTTCACTTTCTTGTGTTCTCATAATTATGCGAATAGGAAGGTGCTACGAGTATAATTATACTACACGTAACACTTTTTTTTTTTTGGTGGGTGGAAAATCATCGAATGACCCCCCCCCCCCCCCCCGCTCTTGGGCAGAGCGAAGGGGAGTGTCAGACTTCTACTGACTAAAAACCGAACCCATGTTCCTTCTTTGCCCTTGCGCCGAGGCCACGTAATCTAGTACAAAAATCCGCGGCCCCGACGGGTAACACTTCAGCTTTCAATCCGATTCAACATAGGGTCTTGCTGGGTATACTGTAGACATAAAAAATCTTAGGGTGCATTTAGACGACTATCGATTCATCATCCTTCCATTTCTTTTCCAGTAAAATGCGGTTTTCGTTCAATGCTTATTTTATCTTCTATTTAGCGGTCAAAAGTTGATACTGACCGCCTGTCCCTATGTGACGTCGATCGACCGCAATCTAATTGCGCATTAATATTTGAGATAAGATAAGAAAAGAAATAAATAACTTAAAGATCGTTACAATAAAGGCAACCTCTTCAAAAAAAATCTTTAGTTTGGAATTAGTTAATATTTTTGAATGCAAATAAAATTATCTAGAACTTTTGTTAAATAACTTATAGACGTAGAACCAAAAAAAATATATAACCCCAAAATAAAAAAGAGCCAACTAAAGCAAGCGCAGACGCAACTGTGGATGATGTTGCAACCCGGTTGATGGCAATAGGGTCGCCCCCTATTACATGGAACTTATTTTTGGAGGGTGGGATCACCCACTCTCCAAAAACAAGTCCAGGAGTCACTTGATGTTCACATCAAATGATTCCTCGCGCTCCGCTCTGGGTGGAGTGGGTAGGGAGTGTCAGATTTCCACTAACTAAAAACCACCCATGTTCTTTCTAAGCCCTTTGTATCTGGCCGCGGTACCTCTTTCAAACAACCCGCAGCCCCAACAGGCATGGGAATTAAACATATCTGGTGACACATTGGGGGTTAAGTACCTACTATTAGATCGCAGTCTAAGAACCAGATGAACGTAACTATACCAAAAAATCGAAAATCGTTTTTTTTACAAATGGATCATATTAAGTGGTCCTACGCGATGTGCCAAAACGACGTACCTGTAAAGTCAATACTTCACTAAATCAATAATAACGTACTTAGTAGTAAAAAAAATACTTTCTATTGTACTAGAAGAACGTAACTTGAATACCAGCAAAAAAGTTTTAAATTAGTTGGTATTGACAAAATAGTAGATTATTGCATCGAGCACAAAGTAATTTATTATTGCACCGAGTGCCTGATTTAGAGCCTGAGCGTTAGCGAGGGCTCTAATCTAACAGGCACGAGGGCAATATAAATTACTTAAGGCGAGGTGCATAATCTACTTTTCTTTCAACTATTACATAAAGGAATAGTAGATAAAAGAAACTCATATCAAACAGTTAAAAGATTTTCTATACTTAACACTGTCGTCTTCATTTAGAATGTTTTCCGGAGTTAATGTGTCGCTAAATGATTCCATTTTAATTCGAAGCCGAAGCACTCAAAATCAGATAGTATCACACTTTATCGTTTCCAAAAATATTGTCAAGCAAAATTAACAAAGTTCCCCAAAAGTTCCCGCCAAATTACTTTTTTAAATTTCTTTCATTTTATAGTAACTAGTTAGCAACAATCATTTTTTAAATTTGGAACAAGTAGTAGGATAGAAACGAATAATACTTATGTAAAAAAAAAAGTATTGATATCGGCTGGCTGAATAGAGCTAATCCATTGAGATTGGCATCGGTGCGATTAAAAAAAATAAACTGTGCAATAATGAAATTTCATACATTTTTATTGCTCTAGAGCACTAAAGACTCGCTTTGTGCTGAGTTTTTAGTGTGATTATGATGAAATTAAAGCATAGTTGGAAGAAAAAGTATTTATTTGAATCGTAAACTACCTACTGCTTGGTTGACAATTTTATGTGAGCCGTAACATCGTTTAAGCTTAAACGTTATTCTGCCTCTAAATAATATTCATAATTCGATGTTTACTTTAGGGACCATAAAAACTTATGGCTGTTTACGGTTTTTTGGCACTTACTGAAGTCGAAACCAGTTTAAAATAAGTAAGAGCCAAAATAACGTACGTCAACCAATTAAAAAAAAAATTAAATAGTTCTTATAATAAGTGCAAGAATAAATATTTTTTTGTACTCTCCTCTTCCTCCTGTGAGAGAATCCTTTCATACCCTGTATTTAACTTAATTAGACCGCACAATATTTTTCTTCACAATTTCGGACTTGTCCGAAAATAATTCCTCTTTATACTTATCTGATAAAAAAACAATTCCAATTTTCAGAAATTTCTAATTTTAATGATGACCATAATTTATAGCGCATTCTATCAATCTGAAGACCAGTTTTTATTTAGACCAGTGATTCCCAAATAGTCCGGGGCTTTTAGATTTGAACCTTGCATTAAATATAAACAGCATGTTTTTTCTTGAATAGTGTACAAGATAATATTGCTATATATAATTGCTCTCCAAATAATTAAAAAAAAACATTTTCCAAGAACTCACTCTCAGTGTTTTACCCGACTGCGGCGAAGCCCAAAAGGAGGGTTATGTGTTTGACGTGTATGTATGTAAGTCTGAATGTCTGAGGAGCTCGTGGCTTAATAAGAACTGCCACTCAGGTCGATCTTTAGGTAAAGCTGTGCTTGCCTAGGTCGGTTTGTGGATGGGTGACCGCCCGACATACCGAGTTTCCTCCGTGCCTCGGAAAGCACGTTAAGCTGTTGGTCCCGCCATATATATAGATCTTTGGCAGTCGTTACAGGTAGTCAGTGACCTGAAATTCTGACATCCAGTCTTACCAAAGGGTATTGTAATACCTAGTATTAACTGGGTTGTGGAGGTCAGATAGGCAGTCGCTCCATGTAAAATACTGGTATTCAGCTGCATCCGGTTAGACTGGAAGCCGACCCCAATATAGTTGGGAAAAGGCTAGGCAGATGATGATGTATGTAAGTATGAATGTCTGTCTCTTTGATCCCTCATAACTCCTAAACGGATGAAGGGATTTGAATAAAATATACGTCGCGCGTTGTTAGATTCGTCTTGATGATGCGAGTGTCACTGCAGGCTACATAAATATAGATAAACAAAGAAAAATTACGAATTTTGGGAGCCAGATCGCGGATTTAATAAAAAAAAAAACCTATACTGTCGAGTGGGGTATCAAAATGAAGGGTATTAAAAGGAGATTACAAAAATATATCACACTTATTTATCTTTAAAAAACTTCAAAGTGACAAATCGTATTTATAAACAAACACAAAAGTTAAATCATCTGCGAAGAATTTTACGCGAGCAACGAAAGAACAAACACAGAAGAACTAAAAAGTTGGAAATAAAAAAAAGTTGTTAAAAAACTAAAAAACCCGACTGAAAAATCAAAAAACAAGTACATTTTAAATTAAACAAAACTTGGAAACTGCATGTTAATGTGCATGTTTTTTGCTTTTCAGTTTTTTCAGTCGGGTTTTTTAGTTTTATAATTAATGCAAAATTGGCCTTATATTTGGCGCAAATTCTCCGGACAATAAGTAGTTAAGGTGGACCTACGGGAGACTCGACGCGGCCCTAAGATGCGTGAAAAAAAAATTGTTAATGGGAGGGTCCACGAAAATTTATCTGGTTTTAAATAGATAAGAAATATTAATTTCATTAAGTTGTAGGTTTTTTTTACTGTACCTATTCTAATAGGTACAGTAAAAAAAAACATCTACATTAATGCTATGTATGTAGGTACTACTGTTGGTGTACCAAATAAATTAAAAACTGAACAAACAGTCGGGTAAATAGGATTTAATAATAGGATAGGTCAAGACATTATCGATGTAGGCAGATATTAAACTACACAAAAATCCCAACTAAACAATTTTCAGTGAATTTTGACAGGGTATGCGGTTATTAGGTAGGTACAGTCGCCCACAAAAGTGCATGGATACCTTAGGGCCTATTTTTCTGTGAAGGTAGAAATCAAATTTTCGAAAATAATTAATAGATGGCGTTTGGTTTCTGCACAACTGTGATATTAAACTCTTCAATCCCCATTATCACTTGTAGGTGGCATAAGTTTTATTTCTGATTCTACCTCACAGCAATTCTATTTGTAATTCCTACTTAAATAATAATAAGAAATTAAACCTAGTTTTTACTTTCCGCAATGACAATATCCGGATTACCCGGTGTCACTTGTAGGTGAAATAAAAAGGAGGTAGATTTTTATGACTTAGTCTTAACTAAATGTAAACTATTCTGTTGAGATATAGAAAAAAATGAACTTTGACTTGGGAATAGGTTAGGTAAGTAAGAAGTTAGGAAACACGTATTAGGTTGGATTAAGTGAGAAGTTAAATGATAAAAAAAAATATGAAAGAAACCATAAGGAATGTTTTCATTAAGCTAATAAGTGCGCATAGCATTCAAAAATTTAATATTCGAGTTAGTATAGTCAGTTAGCAACAGGGATGAACGGAGACAAACAAAAAGACACACAAATTTTAGAGGTTTATTTCTTACAGTTTATTATTCAAAAACAGACATTTATTATCGTTCAACATTATTATATTATATAAAACTTCTTATTGAGGCCATAGCTTAAGTATTCGTTTCCAAAATCGGAAAGAGGATTGAAGCTTTTGTAACCTCAACAAAGACAAACAGGAGACCGGATTATTTTATCACAAAAGTGAAAAGTTAAATTAAATGAATTAAATAAGTAGGATAACAGCTATACAATTGCACAAAAACATACGAAAAGGTTCAAGTAACGTAAAACAAAAAAAAAATGTTTGACTTTTTTAAGATAATAAAAATACGTAAGTCATGTAATAGGTTATAATAACCCGGTCTCCAGTTAATATAAATAATAAGTACTAAAGTTAAGTAATATTATTTTTAAGTATTATGAAATATAAATCCTGGATCGGCAACACTTATCTATCCCCACACGTTCACTGCAATAAGACCAGCTTAGTGGACACACATAACCACTTGTTTATCACGTAATATTTCTACACCACAAACATAAGCGTCCGTGTTCACTGGACTTAAAAGTTTTTTCATCTGTGAAGATGAAAAAACATTACTCAAATCAAAGTTAACATGATCCAAAGCGAACTGTAATCTTGTCCTTTAATGGTTTTCTGTGGGCCAGGGTTTCACAACATGTCTCCTATAATGCAGCTCTTCACTTATTTAGAGCACGACGGGCATTGTCAACACTTAAGTCATATAAAGCAGCATAGTCGGTCATCGGCAGGAATCCATTTTCTTCATACTCTCATAACACGATTTGACGCTGTAATGTGTTTATGAGCCGTGGTCTACTAGTTCTCTGATGGTGTTGCAAAGAACACTCGTCTTCAAATCGTCGTACCAATAGAACAACTGTTTTTCTCTGCAACAATATAACAGAAATATATAATACGCAATAATGATTATTTATTAAGTAGTATAGTCGTAACTAAAACATTTTTTTAAAATTTTGAAATCTGAACTACTTACGTTAACAATAAGATAAGTCGACAAGTTTCGAGTGTCGATAAGTTTTTGCCTTGATTTTGCAAATCAGTTATTTGAGCTCTTGTAACGAAAACAATATTACAACGCGTACTCATTTTGATGAAATAAGTTAATTCACCTAAATTAAAATAAAACTGAGCTTAACACACTCGAATGAGGTAATCGAAACAAACTTAGCGAACAATCAATTGAGCTTAGTCATAACTCATCTAAATCTTCAATCTAATTAGGTATTTCTACTACCTACTTTATTTATGAATTCATATTCGACCTACCCTCAAGTTTGAAAACTAAAACATAGATAATTAAAACCAGATAGTTATAAAATGATAATAATATTCAATTTAAACAAACATAGTAGGTAGTTAGGGATAAATTTATATAATAGAAATAATTGATTACAAATTATTTGAATGTTTAAACAGAAAAAAGAAACTACATGAACATTTTATACAGCGTGAGCGCCCTCTAGTTAGTGTAGCATCAACAATATAATCAATGTTGCTAATCGAGTACTTATTTACGCCAGGTGGCGTCATTTCTTGCTTCACACGGTATTTTTTCTGAACTTCCCATGCATTATTGTAGGCGATGGTACGGTGAAAAATGATCGTCCTGAGATTTTAAAAACAACTAATACTAATACAACTAATGATTTAAAAAAAAACTAATAATCAACAACAACTGTTGCTTGAAAAAACTTGCATACCTACTGTATTCGATATTCATTACAACACGTCGTGTCAAGACTTGATAGCGAAATAAGAATCAAGAACTTCTCAGTAGTAGCCACGGAGTCTGGAATTATGCTCGGTTGATACCAATTGGCTCGCCCCCTATTACATGGGACTTAAGCATAACTGGAGAAATGTAGTGTACTTTATGTATACCTTTGCCGTACTCTCCAAGGATTACAGGCGTGATGTTTTATTATGAGTATGTGCATGTTTACGTACAGGCGGGGCGTCGCGCGGCGCGTGCAGCGTTTTTATTTCAAACACATGGCGATGTATGAAAAAGTTAACGATTTCAAAACTTTATTTTACGACAAGCGATTTTTTGCTCGTTTGTTTAAAATGCAGCGTTTGTTGCGGTGGACTCGTCTGTCAGTAAATTAATAAGAAAGCACGAAAAGAGCATTCTGCACGCGCCGCGCAACGCCCCGTGTCTCCGTAAACGAGCCCTATGACAGAACCGTAGTAGCGTCCGCCGCGCCACCGCCGAAACCAGAGTACGACTATTATAAAACAGGTCCACGAGAAAAAAGTTTGGGAACCTCTGATTTAGGCCATTAGGTAAGTAATAATGAATTTACCTCAAACGTATAATTTAATTTTATCATCACTTAGTCTTAATTAAAGTATCGAGCTTAGAAGTTACTGGTGTCGCCGACTTTTAAATTGCCTATTATGTGCTGCATTTGAGCGTATTGGGAATCATACTTCTTTGGTAATCAAAAGTACTGTGCTTGTGTTTTAAAGGGATACTCGAATAACGGTAAGTGGGATATCACCTTTTAAAGACCAACATCCTTAATAAATAATGCACTTTCTTTTCTATGAGAGTCCGAAGAATTTTTAAAAATTAAGAATTAATTAATAAATATTATAATTGACTTATATAATAATATGTGGAAGTCAGCTCGTTTTTTTTGCATTATTTTTATCCGTCTATGGTTGTATGTATACCACACAAAGTCTTGTCTTTATTAATTAATTGTTATGATATCATCTAAGCATCGGTAAAAACAAATAAATACATACGTAAACACACGCTCTTTTCCCATGGGGGTGGGCAGAAACCATAGAAAAAATATAAAATAAATAAATATCCACATAGATACACATACCCTCAATTTCAATATACTTATGAGCCACAAAAATAATAGTAATGGGTGATTCATTCGGAGTTACTTTTTTCAAAACTAAAAAAAATATGAATAAAACAAATTTATCGGGTAATCTTTATTATAATACAAAAGAACCATTCCTTACATTTACTTTTTAAAGATTATTTCTTTCAAATGTTGTCCGTAACTGCGATTAAGGTGGTCCATTCTGGAGTTCCAGTTTTCGATGACCCGACCGAGCATTTCCAGTATTTGGCGAATAACGCGAGTAATGTTGGCTTACAGTTGATCAATCGTACGCGGCTTATCCATATAAACTTTGGACTTTACATAACCCCACAGAAAAAAGTCTAAGGGTGTGATATCACAAGGGTGTGATAAACTTTTCGATGGTATAGCGAATAGTGCGTTCGGTAGGGCGATTATGTGGACCATATGTTGCTCTAAGTGCACGAAACACATTCCTCGTAGAACGCTGTTTTTCGTAATAAAGTTGAATAATTTAATTTCCATGATGAAATGTCACACTATAGTGAATGAAAATATTAGGTTAGGTTGTCATGACTGACGCTTTATCTGCCAAAAAATGCATAGACAAAAAAGTAACTCCAAATGAATCACCCGTTATCATTGAAAAGGCTGTCGTGATAAAAGTTTTATAATAATTAATTGTCGGCTAAAATACAATAATTTTAATTAAACGTAAGGTTATTTTAAAAGTACTAATAAAATGCTTATAAGAAATATGACTGTCACGGCTGAAAACGTCTCAACAAAAAACACAAAAAAGTAAAAAATAAACTTCAGAAGAAAAATCAGCTTCCGAAGTCGGTGACATTTGTTTGTTTGATTTGGTTTTTTGCCATCGACTTCAGAATCTGATTTTTCTTCTGAATTTCAATTTTTACTTTTTGTGGTTTTGAAGTCATTTTATTTTTGCAAAAGAGCACCAAGATAACCTAACCTGCCCAATATAGCATGGCAATATATCCCGATCAATTAACTTTAAGTATTAAAATAATAAGCCGTTTAGTATTCTTTAAAGCGTCTGTTAAGCAAAACGGCCGCTAGGAAGTGTCTGCGAGTATTGGCAACTTATTTTTAAGGATATTGCCTACAACATACCTACGTAAAAATCAGCTAGTAGAAAATACGTGAAGTAAGTAATTTTTTTGTGTACCTTGATGACCTGATACCTGAAAATTTGCCGTCCAAGCAAGGTAGCTGGTAGTAGTGTGTTCTTAGTTCATACTAACACTACTCAATCGCCCACATTTCCTTCGTCAGAAAATACGTGACGTCTGGCGGCCCTGGGATCTTGGACTATTTCAGGTTATTTATGTGAGCTGATTATGGAAGGTACTACTCCTCAACGCTTAAGAGTTAAAAGCTAGAAAATAATAAGGGAATCTTGAAGGTTCATTATTAGGTTTCTTGGTTGAATGTTAAATGCATAGTAAATTTTTGTATAGAATATTACAACTAAAAATGGAAAAATAAAAATAGTTTTTTGCAAAAAAAAGAATCGACTTCAAAAACACAAAAAACTGAAAAACACAAAAACGAAAAGCACAAAAAACTAAAAAATGATTTTTCTTGTGAAGTAAATTATTCAGTTTTTTGTGTTTTTCGTTTTTGTGTTTTTCACTTTTTTGTGTTTTCAATTTATTGTTTTTCACTTTTTTGTGTTCTTTTAATTTTTTAATGATGCGAATCGGAAGGTGCTATATACTATACACGTAACACTTCAACTTTCAATCCGATTCACATAGGGTCCTGCTGGTGTTTTGTGAAAATCTGGGTGCATTTAGACGGCGCGGGCGGTCAATCGATGATATCGATCCATCATCCTTCCATTTCTTTTCCAGTAAAATGCGGTTTTCGTTCAATGCTTATTTTATCTTCTATTTAGCGGTCAAAAGTTGATACTGACCGCCTGTCCCTATGTGACGTCGATCGACCGCAATCTAATTGCGCATTAATATTTGAGATAAGATAGGAAAAGAAATAAATAACTTAAAGATCGTTACAGAAAGAAAGAAAGAAAGAAAGAAAATGTATTTATTAGTCCCACACAGGTCCAACAGGACAACACAATTTGATAAAAAATAATAACACAAAAAACACAATTGACAATAAGCCTTAAAACATAATAGAACTTAATTCTGTGCGAGGCTAAAGGGCCACTATCTCAGCATGGTGCTGTGACATTTATGAAAGGCAACCTCTTCAAAAAAAAACAGTCTTTAGTTTGGAATTAGTTATTTTTTTTTTTATTATAAATGGGCTTACTCTTGACTTCAATCTTGCCCTAAGGGCAGAGATGATGTCGACGGTGGAACGAGCTTACCCAGTAGAAGCCTGTTTACTCGCGACTTAAACAGAGTAGTTAATATTTTTGGATGCAAATAAAATTACAACTACAACAACCACAACAACACAACAACAACTACAACAATCAATCAATTACAACTACAACTTCTGTTAAAATAATAACTTATAGACGTAGAACCAAAAAGTTACACCCCTTTTTCCACGATGGCAGCCGTGGGAAAAGGGTCTTTTTTTGTTATTTAGCTGATGCCGCGACAATTATATTTTTTTAAAGTGCGAATTATTATTCTCGAGATACATTTTCTAGACGTCATATTTTTAGGAGCTTTATCACGCCTTTGAACTTCTTGACTAGACTATCTTACTCTTAGTCAAACTTTTACTTATTTTTTTTATTTTAGTTGAACAAAGACTCTCAAGATGTCTCTACAGAGGATGATCAACGATGCCGTACACTTGTACATGCAGGACATGAGCTCTCGAGTAGTGGCCCAGTCGGGCATCCCCACAGACCGACACCACCTCGGCAAACTCATCCTGCAGGGTCTTAAGGATGCCCCAGACTTTGTATTACAGGTAAAGCTTTACAATAACTGGGTTGTGAAGGTCATGATAGGCAATCTCTCAATGTAAAATACTGATCAGCTGCATCCAGTTAGACTGGAAGCGGACCCTAACATAGTTGGGAAAGGACTAGGCAGATGGTGGTGGTGGTGGTGGATGGTGGTACAGACGCCCGTATTTCAAGCTACCTTTTTTTAATAGTTTTCAACTGTATCGCTAACCATTAGGTTCAAGGTTGATTGAGAAAATTTGATAGTTTCAGGGGCCCTACTATGACGTCTTAAAACAGTCCTAACTTATTCTTAATCTAGTGTGGAAAAGAGATGGCGCTAGACACCTTGTATAGTTCTGTAACGTTTCCACACTGGAATAAGATTAAGTTAGGACTGTTTTAAGACGTCATAGTAGGGCACCCAGGTAGCTTAATTGGTTGGTGGTAGTACATTGCCCGGGCTGTAAGTAATTTCTGTTTGTTTCTTGTACTCAAACTAAATCAAATCAAATGTTTTTTTTGCCAGAAACACAAATTACAGGAAAAGATCTCATAGCCTAAAAAGTCACTGTACTCTGCTTGTAAGCAAGCATGCAAATATTACCTATATCTATAATCATAATAGGTACATTCATAAAAATTATCATTTATGTCGTTATTCTCTTATACTCATCCACATTCATATCCTTAAGTATGTTCCCAGATTGACGGAACAACAGGGGAGTCAGAAACGTCTGGCTCAGTACTAGAGAGGTCAGTTCGTTGTGCTCAAAGTCTGCGAAACCTAGGACTAAGGCAAGGAGATGTGATGATATTGATGGCACCCAACCATCTAGATATTACTGTACCATTGTACGCTGCCTTTTATCTTGGAATCACGGTTTTGGCGCTCGATAGGTTTCTGCCTTTACGTAAGTGTTTGCATGTAATTTTGAAGCATTTTTTTTAATTGGAAGGAGAATTCGACTGGCCTGTTGGTCTAGTGGTTAGTGACCCTAACTGCTATGCCGGAGGTCGTGGGTTCGATTCCCACCCAGGACAAATGTTTGTGTGATGAGCACGATCATTTGTTCTGTGTCTGGGTGTAATTTATCTATAATATGTATGTATTTAGAAATATATAAGTATGTTTATCAGTTGTCTAGTACCCATAACACAAGCTCTGCTTAGCTTGGGACTAGATGGCGTTGTGTGATAGTTGTGGAATATTTATTATTATTTATTATTATTTATAATTGCGGGTGATTTGAAGAGGACCGATAACAAGAAGATCATTGAATAAGGCAAAGCGAAGGAGGAGGCCTATGTCTAGCTCTAACAGTGGAAGTCTATCGACTGAAATTATGACGGTGATGATTGTTTTTTTGTCTGTTCCATACCTGAAAACAGAATCTATTCACTGTAATATGACCACCAAGACTAAATACTGCATAGGTTCGAGGATGCGTATTGTTGTAGACTTCTTCCAAACTTTCGAAAGCTGTATTTTAAAATGTTTGACGCTCATTTATAAATGTACCTACTTATTCTCTGAAAGCTTATTTACTTACTACCTACAATGACCAGCACTGTTCACTTCTTTCAGACGAATTGCAACAAGTGTTCGGTAGTACAAAACCCAACATAATATTTTGTCAAAGTGACGCCGCTTCCAATGCACAGTCGGCGATATTCAACTTAAACATGAACACTCACATCATCACCTTCAATAAAGATTCAGGGTTCAGCAACTTCACAGATTTCATGGAACAGTATGGTGATGACACATCGATTGAAGATTTTAGGTAAGGGACAATGTATTTTTTAATATTTATTTACTGTGCTATTTATGATAGGCCTCTCATCTACATGGATGACGGGTGATTCATGATGGATGATTTTCGTAGCTACGACCCTGAGTGATAACCTGTTTAAATTGTTGTTTTAAATTTCCAGGTGTTCAGACTTGGATCCTGAAGAATCGATAGCATTCATGGTAGCGACGAGTGGTACTACAGGTTCGCCGAAAGCTATAGCTCATACTCATTCATATTTCGCCAAGCTTTTGCCCTATACATGGTAAGTTAGTACAATTACTGTCTTCATTACTTTTGCTTCTATTTCCATTGTTTTTTTTACTTCATCTTCACCATCATCTTTATGACTTTGTATCTCCACCTCAATGATCAAGTAGTCGCAAGCGCTACTACCTACTGCTCAAAAGATCTTGGGTTCAAATGGTTCAATTTCTAGGGCGGCAAAAATCTTACAGGGATTTTTAACATGAATTTCTCAGTAACAGCCCGAAGTCTTAAAATGTTCGAAACTGATAGCGTTAGGCTCGCCAATTACATGGTATTTAGACATAACGTGCGAATTGTAGGTACTATAGGTACATTCACCTCGGTCTGATCCCTTCGGAGGTCACCTACATGCGTAATGTTGTATTAACACTTTGATTTATCATCATCTGCCTGCCTTTGTACCATGTTATCTGGGGTCGGTCGGTCGGTCCAACCCGTTTTTTTCTTCTATTCTCCCCTGTCAGTCGTTACGCTATAATTTACTCCTTTTCCCTTCATATCATCCCTCACACAATCCGTCTTTTATTTGAGCTTCCTCCCCCTCTCTCCATCCATCAACACTTTCGTTTATGGGTTCACTTTATTCCCAGGCTTCAATACAATAAGTTCCCGACACCGACGCGCCTTGCCCTGCTCGGTTCACCGCTGCAATGGTCTACAGCCATGACGAGCTTCATCAGGTCACCGATACTCCGGTATACCCGGCTTCAAACCTCAACGACTATGACTCAAGAACATGCTTATTATCTCATTAACACGTATAGGGTGAGTGATTTTAATAGCTTCGTCACCAGCTCACTCAAGCTTTTAGCTACATCGGTAGCTAAAAGCAAATTCGGCTGTAATTTGGCTGGCAAATTCTGCTTGTTCAAATGAATCTGAATCTGAATACTTTTTAGAAGGTACGAGGAACAGGTACCTAAGTACTTAATTTAAGGCATGGAAATTATTATCCACACTTAAATTTCAATAAATACAGACATAGGTAAGGGCACAAATAAAGGGACACTGACACACAAACGTTTTCAGTACTTATTTCATTCTAAACATGAATAATAAAAGTCGTCACTCTTTTATTTAATATCTTATCCTTCAAAAAGACCAAGTATATCTAATAATTATGTCTTACTCGATTCACTGTTTTTGAATAATTTTGTTGCAGCCAACGTACTCAATTCTAAGCCCCACTCTGATGACGACCCTTTTGAAGCCTGACATCCGAGACAATTGTGACTTCACCTGCTTCGAACTGCTCATGCTGTGTGGGCTAAATGTGCCACAAAACCTCATCGACGATGTTCATGTATGTATTAAATTTAAGCATTAGGCCCGACATTCCCGACAACATTTTAAATAAGTAGGTATGCCAGAAGACGGGCGTCGTCGCCGAGGGAGGCCTAGGAAACGCTGGCGTGACGACCTGAAAGCGTTTTTGCCCAATTGGATGGAGAAAACCGCACAGAGGGATGAGTGGAAGGCTATGGGGGAGGCTTTTGCCCAGCAGTGGGACAAAATAGGCTAAAAAAAATGGGGTTACGCGAAAAATGTTGGACAAAGGGAACTTTTTTGTATGGACGCTGGCATAATTATCGACCTGCCGCAAATTTGTTTTTTTTTTAATCGCGGCCCACGATGAAAATGATATTATTATTATGTATAGAGGACATCTAGACGAACAAATTGTAACTATGTCATGTAACATGGTACCCCAAAGTGTCACGTTATCGAGATAATTTGAAGGTAAAGATCCACGTATGAGTACAATGAGCACATACAAAATAGACTTTTACGTGCCCATACTTCCATAGGCGTGGATTATTATTATTACTGGTTATTAAAAGAGAGTAGGTACATTACTTATTTACTTACTACATACTAGGAGCACGAGAAAACTATTCTTTGACATAACATAGCGTTTCATTGCGATGCGAAGCGATTATCTCGTGCGTATAATAATGTCAACCTGGGAACTATTATTCGGATTCATTTTAACGCTTAAACACGTAATAAGTATAATATTTTTAATGATTGTCGTAGTACTCATTTGTCTATCTACCTTCAAATATCTTGGTAACGTGACACTTTGGGGTACCTACCGTGTTCATGGACATTTTTTGTTCGTGTATGTCCTCTATCCAAATACCTACATAATTATACCACTTTCATAGTGGGCCGCGATTTCGAAAAAAAATCAAAATGGCAGGCAGGTTCTATGATTATATCCCCTTTCACCATTTTTAATTAATTTTATGATTAAAAATTACATTAAACAGTTGCTATTTCATAGACTAGGGGTCAAGGTAATATCTCCAATAACCTGACTGGATAAATCCGCGACAGTATACTATTATAAAATGTGTGTAAACTACAAAAAACTGCACCTTTCCAAAAAGTAGGTAACTTACTGCCGCTCTCAGAGAGCTTAGGCCATCACTTAGTAAAGGTTTTGTTTGATAGTTTTTGTCATACAAAAGTACCTAGGTATGTCAAATATTTAATGAGTCATTAAATACCTATCTCTGAGTACCGCAGTTAGATGCATTTGTGGTGGTGGTGTAAAAAAAGGCTATTATTATAATTGTTTTATTTTGTATAATAAAAAACTTTTTATTTCAGACCGTTTCACCAAACACAGAAGTACTGAATATATACGGCATGAGTGAGCTGGCAGGACTCGGGTTCTATGGAGACAACCCTCCGACGGGGTCTTGTGGCAGGCCATTGGGGTGCTTCCAATATCGGGTGAGATGATAAATTACTTCAATTGGGGTCAGATAGACCCCCTTTCCACTGAGGCCTTTTTTTTTGGTGGGTGGAAAATCATCGAATACCCCCCCGCTCTTGGGCAGAGCGAAGGGGAGTGTCAGACTTCTACTGACTAAAAACCAAACACATGTTCCTTCTTCGCCCTTGTGTCGGAGCCGCGTTATCCTTTCGATAATCCACAGCCCCGACGGGTTCTACTCAGGCCTCAGATAGGCCTGAGTAGAAAAGGCCAATTGTAGGTCTTTGAAGTAGTACGTAGAAGAGCAACGAATTCTGAGTGTTTGTTGCAGTCGTAGTTATATTTTTAGTCTTCTTTTATATTTTTTCTAAGGAATAAATTAAATGACTGATGGTTTCAGATTATAAATGTAGAGACACATCTAGATATTTACGAGCCCAACGTCAAGGGGGAGTTGTGGATCAAAGGGCCCTCCCCGTTTAAGGTAAGATTTGTAACTACCCCTATTTTAATTTAATTTAATTATTATTGTGAACACTGTTGCATTAGGTACGTAACCCTGTAAAGAGAGTCTTAAGATGGAGAAAATAAATAATACACCATTGAGTCCAATTTGACGGCATGGTTGGCGCAGTGACTGAGCGATTGGACTGCGGCGCTCGCGGGTTCGATCCCCGCACGGAACAAATATTTGCATGTCCTACAGATAGTTGTTTCGGGTCTGGGTGTGTTTGTGTACCTATGTGAGTTTAAATGTTTGTAAACGCACCCACGATAGAGGAGAAATTCCTAGTGTGGGGCAAAGTTTTAAAAAACTAAAATAAATACGCAGTCATTTAGGTATCACATAATAGGTATTTTTATCCGTAAAGTTCTCAGCAAAAGTATAGAGACCAATTTATTGTTTACAAAAATATAACTAGTTATTGGGTATTATAACAATCACCAAGCTAGGTAGTTTTGTAATATTACCACCAATGAGAACTAAGGTTGGCAGAAAAGGATTGATATACATTTGATGGAGCACAAGTACTTACACCAAAACACCATAAGAATTTATCATTTCAATATTTTTTTCAGGGATATTACAACGACGTTGAGGCCACGAAAGAAACCTACTCGAAGGACGGCTGGTTAAAAACCGGAGACATTTTCTACAGGGACGACAACTGGAACTATTTCTGCACGGACCGCATCAAGTTACAAATAAAGTGCTTCTATTATAGGGTAATTAAAATTTGCTAATTACCTCCCCCGCTGCTAATCTAATCTAGCTAGAGCCTTGGAGGTGCCACATCATTCTTGTTCCACACACTCAAACAAGAACTTGTAGGTAGGTAGGTATGTTCCTAGGCAAATAACTTGAAACAAAATGGCGTCGTTCTGCGCAGGTCTCTGTTTGATTTGTATGGGATGTCTAAAATTCGACTACTGCGCATGTTCAACTTATATGTCCGCGTCTACTTGAGTTTGACTTCTAGTCTAACCTGATGCCGCCGAATCCCATGTTTTACACGGAGCGACTGCTTATCTAACCTCCTTGACTCGGGAATCAGCAAAACTTTATATCAGACTTCCGGTTGACATGATAGATCAGTTAAATTCACAAATGCTTCGATTTGATTTCCATTCGGAAAGTCGTGTATCTCGCTCACTTTCGTAATGCCAATAGGCATACGATTTGTCGAATCGAAATGGAATCGTAGGATTTGTGAATACGGGTGCAGACTAACTAACTGTATTTTGCTCCACAGTTGTCACCCCTAGAAATAGAGGATGTCATCCGCAGACACCCTGGCGTGTTAGATGTTGTCGTGACCAGCATACCTCACTCCGAGTTGGGAGAACTGCCCGTTGCATGCGTTGTACCACGACCCGGGGCAAAGCCCAGTGCGGAGGAGATCAAGAACCTGGTTAAAGGTATGACAACAATGTAGGTCTAGGTTAAGTAAGGTAGCGCAGCGGATCATTGGACACTTGAATGACATTGTCAGGAAGGCGCTGCTGTGGTGAACTGTTTTGAAAACTGTGGAAAATGTATTATTTTACAAAACTAGATGATGGTGTTAGTTCCAACTTTGCCCACGAGCAAAAAGACCATGCATTACTTTATCTTTACGGATACCTACCTCTGCAATTTTAGGGGATAAATAGATAGAGAATTCAATACTGTATGGGCTCTTCTTCTTCTCTTTCAAATCTCTCCAATTTTGTCAGTTTTGTATCATGGTTAGGCGAACTTTCAGCAGCATCGTCGAATGGCACATTTCCACTACGTGGTACCAGGAGTTGGACAAGGGCCCTACGTACTGCTCCGATGGCAGTCCAGAGAATTCTCCTAAGAATTAATTTATCGAACATCGTAATTATTGTTACAGATTCTTTAGAAGACGCAAAGCGACTCCGAGGCGGAGTTATCTTCATCGACTCCATGCCTTTGACCGCTACCACCAAAGTACACAGGCGGAAACTTAAAGAAATGGCCTTAGTACTGCCTAGGGCGTAACAGTCATGTAGGCAGAAAAAAACATGGCGTCTATTGTTAAGTTTTTAACATTACCCTGTATATACCTCACTGGGCTGCCATGACAAAATTGGGACAGGTATGGGGTCTTGCCAAGTCGTTTTATCCCGTTGAGGTAGGGCTCCAAAAACGTTTGTACGTTACCTTTTACATTTAATTACCTACCTGCCTACCTATAAAATAAAATTTTTGTTCTATAAAGTTTTAGATGTTTCACTAAAAAAATCTTTTAGTAGATATTTAGTTCCTACTTCTCAAATTAGCTACCTACCTCGTACTTATTTTTGATGGGTACCATCTATCTGGCAGAAACTTGATGCTCCGAAATTTATTTGGCATAACACACTTGGCATATTCTTCTTTGAACGAATGTGTTTATGGCAGAACAATTATTATTATTTAATAGAATACTCATTTCGCAGAATGTTTAAATAGCCGAATTTTCAATGGCATACTTTTAAGATGGCAGAATTTTATTTGGTAGATTTTTATAAGGTATAACGACCGTCTCGCGAAAGTATCCTTTAGGGGCGGCATGGGCACCGGGCCGTAGGCCGACGAAGGAGGCCGGCGGAGGCCCGGCACTTCGGGGACAGAAGATATTAGTGTTATTTAATATGCGAGCGAAGCGAGCGCGCGTCATGGAGTACATGCGTTGCATGTATGAGTGACGTCATTATTATTATTATTTTCCTTTATTTAACTTAAAACATATAAATTATATTTTTAAATATTCCTATACAAAAAAAAAAAAAGAAGCCTACCGGTATCGGGAACAGGGTCCAAGCTACCGGTAGTCAGGGCTCCAGAGAAAGGAACCTCCTAACAATACGAGCCGTGTCCAGGAGTACCGCTCTCTGTATCAAGCCCTTGATCCAGCTGCCTAACGAGAGCCTCCTCAGATGTTGTTCGAGGCTCTTGGCAACTAAGCCATTGGCTGTAACGACTATCGGCACAATGATTGCTGAGTTCACATCCCATATGTCGACAACCTCGCGAGCTAAGTCAAGATACTTGATTTGTTTATCTTTCTCAGCTTTCACGAGGTTCTCGTCATGTGGGACCGTTATGTCTTATTATTATTATTTTTGACATACCAACGTTTAATGTTCTCAGCTAGAAATTTTAGCCGGGGTGAGCTGATAATAATAATAATTATTATTATTGCATGTTACACGTATGTATGAAAGGAAATGCGTGCCAAAAGACGATTCTGATTATGAATTTTCGGCGAAATGATGGTTCTGGAAATGAAGTTTATGCTCAAAGATGATTCTGACTTACAAAATTATGCGTTTTGAATTTATGGTAAATGAGTGTATGCCAAATGATTTTCTGCGAAATGAAGTTTCTGCCATCCACTGATAAGCAAAACAAAATTCGGGTAAGTATAAAAAAATCTGCTAAAAAAGGTAGACCCATTTTTGATTACGGGGAAAAAAACCGTCTTTATTTGGAAAATAACCGTGTTCCCTCGTAACATCATCTACCATTATTAACTGCCGCACTCAGAGAGCTGATGACTTAGGCCATCACTTAGAAAAGGTTCTGATAGTTTTGTCATACAAAAGTATGTCAAATCTTTACTAAGTGACGGCTTAAGTAATCATTAAAAAAATATCTCTGAGTTCCGCAAGTATTTGTTGCGTTTGGAATACCTAAGAAAAAAAGATATTTCTTAGCTATTGTTAATTTACATTTAAAAGGTTTGATTTAGGTATAGTTGAGCGAACTACACGACAAAATAATACATAAGTACATCATTGATTCCCAACGATGAATACAAAACCAACGCCTTTATAAAATAAAATAGCAATAAGTATTTATTAAGTGTTACAAAATCACCAAACCACCAGGCGTTTAAGTAAAACAATTCTTAACCCTTTGAGAAATAAAATCGGGACATGATGATGGTACTTTTCAAATCTCAAAATGTTGTTCAGCGTTGACCTACACCAGAAACATTCACATTTCGTTGGTTATGGGTAGAATACTACTACTTATCTTTAAATCAGGCTACTCTATAATTTAGTGTAGCCTGATTTAAAGATAAGTATTTCTAATTTAGCTTGAAAAATAAAAAAATGATATCAAAATATTATCGTGTTTCTTTTATTCATTCATCAACCATATTATGATTCATTACATTTTTCAATACAAATGTTAAAATGTCGAAAACAAACATTTAAAAACATAAAAGTGAAGGTTAACTGGTAGAGAATGCCTTGTGGCATTAAGTCCGCATAAGTACCACTCTTGTACATGAAGTTTAACTAATTAAATAAATAAAACAGTAGCGGAACAGCATTGGGGACAGGGTCATGGCTCTTGAGAGAGAAACCTTCTGTAGTGTGCGCTGTGTCCAGAAGAACTGCTTTCTACTGCCTTAGATCCAGCTGCCATGCGAGAACCTCGTCAGATGTTGGTTGATTTTATGCCAATTAATCAGTAGTACAGTACTTATCCTACCCATAACCAACGAAATGTGAATGTTTCTGGTGTAGGTCAACGCTGAACAACATTTTGAGATTTGAAAAGTACCATCATCATGTCCCGATTTTATTTCTCAAAGGGTTAAGAATTGTTTTACTTAAACGCCTGGTGGTTTGGTGATTTTGTAACACTTAATAAATACTTATTGCTATTTTATTTTATAAAGGCGTTGGTTTTGTATTCGTCGTTGGGAATCAATGATGTACTTATGTATTATTTTGTCGTGTAGTTCGCTCAACTATACCTAAATCAAACCTTTTAAATGTAAATTAACAATAGCTAAGAAATATCTTTTTTTCTTAGGTATTCCAAACGCAACAAATACTTGCGGAACTCACTCTGAAGCCAATATTTAGACCAGTGATTACCAATTATACGGGGGCTTTTAGATTTGAACCTTGCATTAAGGTGGTACCCTGAGCAAATAACCTTGAGCATTTGCTCCCTCTTTGCCGCACCCCACCTCCACAAAACTTCGTAAACTATTACTTGCGCCACCTGGCGAACTTCATACGAATACAAGTAAAATTCACAGATCTAAGAAGTAATAGATATGGCATTCAAAGAAATATTTTTTTATGAAATGTTATTATGAATTCAGTTACTATACTCACGTCGATAAATAGGTAGGTACTTTCAACTTTTACAGTGATACAAATATTACGATTACGAAAATGAGGTCAAAATGAAAATCCAAGATGGCGCCGACGAAAATTTTTGGTTTTTTCGTCATGGGTGCTTTCATGGTTTTCGGGGTCGCTGATTACGAAAATGAGGTCAAAATGAAAATCCAAGATGGCGGCCATGAAAATTTTTGGTTTTTCCGTCATGGGTGTCGTTTCCATGGTTTTTGGGGTCGCTGATTACGAAAATGAGGTCAAAATAAAAATCAAAGATGGCGCCGACGAAAATTTTTGGTTTTTTCGTCATGGGTGTCGTTTTCATAGTTTTTGGGGTCGCTGATTACGAAAATAAGCTCAAAATCAAAATCTAAGATGGCGCCGACGAAAATTTTGGTTTTTCGACTATATATATATATATATATAAAACGACAGCCATAACGGAAAAATCAAAAATTTACCTGGCCGCCATCTTGGATTTTCATTTTGACCTCAAAAACCATGAAAACGACACCCGTGAAAGAAAAACCAAACATTTTCCTGACCGCCACCTAGGGTTTTCATTTTGACCTCTTTTCGTAATCAGCGACCCCAAACACCATGAAAACGACACCCATAGATAACAGAAACAACAGGAGATATGGCAAGGAGGCGTGGTACATGCGAACTCATTTGGCTGCGACGCGGCCTGATGCCACTTTCAATAATGAGTCGAATGTCAACTTGCGACGTCTTCACTGCTCGTGATTTTTTACAAAATGCCGCGTTGTTCAGTGAATGTTTGTGAAAACAATAGCTGTATTGTAAATTACACGAAAGATGGTATCTCATTTCACACATAAGTACTATAACATTAATGTTTTTCATATTAAATTAATTAAAACATTACTTCGTGATACGAGAAACATGATGAAAAACCAAATCAATTGTTTTCAATAAGAACAAAAACCATTGCTTGCTTAGTACAAATCGACCAGTGAGTTGGCTGATCTAATAGCGCAATGGATAGGTGTTTTACTGATGCTCTCACTCACACAATATTTTCGAAAAGCGGGTGCTGTCAGTTTTTGAGAGCTAGAGATGTGATGTTTGTGGTTGTCGATATTTTATACGATGATCCTGCTTAGTACGACTATGCATGATACAAATAATTATTTTAGACACAATTGTTACTAGGTATACTGTAAGGAACTGCGTATTTTATAGCATTACTGAGAGTTGTCGTAAATGTAGATAAGAAAAACCAATATTCTTTAATACTAAGTACTTAAAATAATTATGTATTGACTAATCCTTACTAATATTATATATTATGTGAAAGTAACTCTGTCTGACTGTCGAGCTTTCACGCCAAAACTACTGAACCGATTTAAATGAAATTTGGTACACATATAATAATATATAGCCTGAGAAAGGATATAGCCTACTTTTTATTGCGAAAAAAGGGTTGTAAGGGGTTGAAAGAGATACCGCGGCTTCAACACAAAGGGCTAACAAGGAACATGGGTGGATTTTAGTCAGTAGAAGTCTTACACTCCCTAACGTTCTGCCCAGAGCGGGAGGAGTCATTTATTGATTTCCCAACCTTCAAAATATTAAGGGCTTGAAAGTGGGAGATTAATATATTACTTTTAGTCGCGATAATCGACATCCATGCGGAAAAAAACCGCGGGTATCAGCTAGTAAAATATAAATTTACAAACAACAAAAGTTAATATAGATACAAATAACAACGCTTGTATTATTACGCTTTCTTATTATTGTAAACAATACGGAAAATAGAATGTAGATACTTTTTATTGCTTACTATTGACTGAATAAATAGGTAATATTCATTGATTACTCGAGTTATCTTTTATTCAATCATTTTATTAAAATAAATATAGGTAACTAGGAACTTCAGCATTCGGGCATTAAATAACCGATAAAATGTAAAAAAGTATTGTACGAAAAATATAAGTGTATTTTATCGTTAATTTTATTTTATTTTCAGTACCCCATAAAAGCTTTAGTAGAAGAATCGATAACTTTTTGATTTAGTCAATCACTAGTGTCTACGTAAAACAAAATGTACTATGTAAATTGTACGGTGCATGGTAAATACACGCTGTGTCTGAAAGGATAAGGTTTATAATTGATTGTGTAGTACGTGATGTTTCAAGAAATGCGGGTGTGTGCGCGACAGCGTATATCTATTGTTTTTACTGCTTTGCGTGTGTGAACTGACGACACAGGTTCCTATACATTTTCGGCTAAAGGGCATATCTCCTGTTGTTTCTGTTATCTATGACGACACCCATGACGGAAAAACCTAAAATTTTCCTAGCCACCATCTTGGATTTTCATTTTGACCTCATTTTCGTAATCAGCGTCCCCAAAAACGATGAAAACGACACCCATGACGGAAAAACCAAAAATCTTCGTCGGCGCCATCTTGGATTTTCATTTTGACCTCATTTTCGTAATCAGCGACCATAAAAACCATGAAAACGACACCCATGACGGAAAAACCATTCGTCGGCGCCATCTTGGATTTTCATTTTGACCTCATTTTCGTAATCAGCGACCCCAAAAACCATGAAAACGACACCCATGACGGAAAAACCTAAAATTTGCCTAGCCGCCATCTTGGATTTTAATTTTGAGCTCATTTTCGTAATCGTGCCAATATTATTTTGTATCACAGTAAAAGTTGAAAGTACCTACCTATTTATCGACGTGAGTATAATAACTGAATTCATAATGACCAAAAGTATTTGGACGCACCAATAAATATTTCATAAAAAAATATTTCATTGAATGCCATATCTATTACTTGAAATTACTTCTTAGATCTGTTGATAATGTGACGTAAGCGAGCGAGCGCATGAGCCGACGCGGCGCGGTGACGAGCGACACGGGTTCCCCCTTCGAGGCCTGGCGGCATACTGAATGTCAATAGATACGGTTGCGAATACGCTCAGAATTTTGCATAAAAATCTTTATAAAATCAAATTTTGGGTTTTTGAAAAAAAAATCGTACCATAATGTTCATTATGAAATTGCTTATCCATTAGTGTAAAAACAAAATAAAAACAATTGTAAGTTTTGGAGAAGTAGCATGTTTTCAATAATTATTTCTCATTTCTGTGGTTTCGTTGTGAGGGGATTAATTAAATATTTTACTTAAAAAAGAAAAAAACAAAACGTACCATTTTGAAGGTAAGAGTATGTAGAAATTTAATGTATTTTTTGTTGGTTGATATATCTTTTTTTTTAAGAGTTATAAGCTCCAGAAAACTGCATAAAAAACGGCTAGAGCTACGTTTTGCTGGGGGACGCGCCTTAAATTTAAACCGCATGTTTTTTCTTGAATAGTGTACAAGACTTTAGCTCTCCGAATAATTAAAAAAAAACATTTTCCAAGAACTCACTCTCACTGTTTTTAATTAATGCAAAGTTGGCCTTATATTTGGCGTAAATTCTCCGGACAAAAAGTAGTTTAGGTGGACCTACAGGAGACTCAACGCGGCCCCAAGATGCGTGTAAAAAAATTGTGAAAGGGAAAAAAAACGAAAATGAATCTGGTTTTAAATAGATACGAGCAAATATTAATTTAATTAAGTTCGAAGTATTTTTTTTTACTGTCCCTATTCTAATAGAAGGGGTTTGAACTTTTTTGCATGGACGCTGCGGCCGGCTGGCATATCGACCCGCCGCGCCGCCATTTAATTTTTTTTTTGAAATCGTGGCCCGCGATGAAAGTTATATCATAAATGGATAGAGGACATCAGACGAACAAAAAATGTCCTTTAGCATGGTACCCCAAAGTGTCACTTTATCGAGATATTTGAAGGTATTTGAGGTAAGACATAAAAAATAGACTTTTTACGGGTCCATAGGCGTTGATTATTATTATTACTGTTTATTGAGTAGGCACATTACATACTACTAGGACAACGAGAAAACAATTATTTGATATGACATAGCGTTTCATTACGATGCGAAGCGATTTTCTCGTGCGTATGTTAATAATTTATAACCAACCTTGGAACTATTACTTGGATTCATGTATGGCACGACACGGCGACGGCGGGAAGAAGTACCTATATTTTTAATGATTTTCGTAGTATAGTCGACCAAGAAATTGGTTTACCACTCTAAGGTTGAATATCATTTGCACGTACAAAACATCAAGTGCTATTTTCACGTCAGAATCTGTCAATCTGTCATCCTTAGCGAATAATTATGTTACTGGGAGATGTCATCAAAAGTGGTAAACCAATTTCTTGGTCGACTATACCTACGCATTTGTCGATCTTTACCGTCAAATATCTCGGTAACATGACACTTTGGGGTATCGTGTGCTGGATGGTGCTGGACATGTTTTGTTCGTCTATATGTCCTCTATTCATATACCACTTTCAAAGTGGGCCGCGATTTCGAAAAAAAATCAAAATGGCAGGCTGGTTGATATGCCACATCGGTTCTATCCCCTTTATTATATTGTTATCTATACTTCTATACTAATATTATAAAGAGGTAAAGTTTGTGTGTTTGTATATTTGTTAAATTGTAAGCGGTAATCTCGGGATCTACTGAACCGATTTAAAAAATTATTGCCGAGTGTCTTATGCTACTTTTTATCCCTGTATTCCCATGGGAACGGGATCCGCGGGACGTCCGCTAGTAATCTATATAATTGCTAAGTACATGTACTACTGGTAGGTGTACCAAATAAATAAAGACTAAACAAAATACTTGATCTATCGATGTAGGCAGATATTAAACTACACAAAAAACCCAATTATACAACATTTTCGGTGTATTTTGACAGGTTATTACTTGATCTTGTAATAAACTGGTTAGCGGACAATAGTCTTCATGTTAATGTTAATAAAACCAAAGTAGTACAATTTCAAACAAGCAACTTGTCAGCTACACCAACAATAATTCGACATGACACTACAATTTTACAACCAGAACCATCGGCTTTATTTTTGGGTATAATAATTGACAACAAACTGAATTGGAAGGAACATGTGGAAAGAGTATGCAGTAAGCTTGATAAGTTTGTTGCTCTTCGCAAGTTGAGACTAGTGTCCAGTAAAAAAACAGTCCTAAATGCATAATATCATGGTTATGTTTCATCAGTACCTATTACGTTACGGTTTAGTTATATGGGGTAATTCAGTGGACGTGGACAGAGCGTTTAAAGTCTTGTACAAAAAAAGTGTATCCGAGCCATGAGTGGAGCAGAATATTTAGACCATTGCAGACCATTATTTAAAGAATTAAAAATTCTCCCACTCCCGTGTCTGTATATTTTTGAGATTTGTTTATTTGTTAAAAAATACCCTCATTTATTTTCATTGAATCATTCATCAGTCCTTATGTTAAGCTTTATTTGGTCACTATAGTACTGCAGGACGTCTCTCACTCATTACAACTGCGAAGTAAATGCCAAAGAGTGTGGGTGCCATGCAACCTTGCTTTACTCCACTTGCAATGTGGATCTGCTCAGAAAGATCGTATGAGAAATTGACGTATGAGGTTGACGAACTTATTTGGTAAACCATATTTTTGAAGAATAAGCCATAGGGCCTCGCGCGGAACTCTATCAAATGCTTTTCATTAAATCGACAAAGCACAAACATTTATAGAGAACCTTTGATGTTCCAAGCTTTTCTCTTGGAGTTGCCTTACGACAGGTACCTATGGCATCGATAGTACGTCTGCCAGGGCGGAAGCCAAATTGGTTTTCAGTCAAGTATTTTTCAGCAAGATCGCTAAGGCGTGTGTTTATTATGTTTGCAAGAATTTTACCGGCAGTGGAAAGCAGTGAAATGCCTCGGTAAGGGCTGCAATCTGAGACATCTCCCTTCCCTTTATACAGCTTTAAACATAACTGGTAAAATGTGGCGTCTGCCTTACCCTTCAGGGATTACAGGCGTGATGTTATATTATGAATATGATAGAACCGTAGACTTAGCAGTCCGCCGAAACCAGAAAATTATAAAACCGGTCTACGAGATAAAAGTTATATAAATAGATAAGTGCGTAATAATGAATTTACCTCAAACGGGTTATTTAATTTTAACATCATTTAAAGAATCGAGTTTAGAAGATACTGGTGTCGCCTACTTTTAAATTGCTTATTGGCATAATAATATTAATAAAAAATATGTGCCGCACGTGATTGTATCGGGAATCATATGATACTTCTTTGGTAATCAATTGTACCTACTGTGCTTGTGCATCAAAGTGATACTCGAATAACGGTAAGTGGTATTTCTCCATATAAAGACCAGCATCCTTTTCTTTTGTTTTTGGGCGGGTGGAAAATCATCAAATAACCCCTCACGCTCTTGGGCAGAGCGAAAGGGAGTGTCAGACTTCTACTGACTACAAACCACCCATGTTCCTTCTTATATAGCCCTATATGTCGAGGCCACGGTATCTTGTGAACAAGCCGCAGCCAAGACCAGCATCCTTAAGAAATAATGCACTTTCTTTTCTATGAGAGTCCGAAGAATTTTGTAGAAAATTAAAAATTAATTAAGAATTATTTTCTTATCAAAATCAAAATATTTTATTTGACTTAATTTGTGGAAGTCAGTTCTTTTTTTGCATTTTTTTTATCCGTCTATCTGAGTATTTAACATCGATAAAAATAAATAAATACATACATAAACTCACGCCCTTTTCCTTTGCGGGTAGGCAGAAACCACAGAAATCAAATGAAATCAAAAAATATAAAATAAAAAAATATTTAATCAAATTAGAATAAACCAGCATCTACCCTTTTTTTTTTTTTTTGGTGGGTGGAAAATCATCGAATGACCCCCCCCGCTCTTGGGCAGAGCGAAGGGGAGTATCAGACTTCTACTGACTAAAAACCGAACCCATGTTCCCTCCCCGCCCTTGCGCCGAGGCCACGTCATCTAGTACAAAAGTCCGCGGCCCAACCAGCATCTACCCTCAATTTCAATTTTATTTTATGAGCCACAAAAATAATAGTATCATTGAAAAGGCCGTCGTGATAAAACTTTTATATTAAACTAGCTGATGCCCGCGGCTTCACCCGCGTGGATGTCGTTCAAATTATATACTAAAACCTTCCTCTTGAATCACTATATCTATTAAAAAAAACCGCATCAAAATCCGTTGCGTAGTTTTAAAGATTTAAGCATACAGACAAACAAACAAACAAACAGACGCGACTTTGTTTTATACTATGTAAGGAAAGGATGTAAGGATTGTCGGCTAAAATACAAATTATTTGAATTAAACGTAAGATTATTTTAAAAGTACTAATAAAATGCTTCTATAATAATGAATAACTTAATTTTTAATTCGTTTGAGGTTATAGGTATGACTGTCACGGCGCAAAAACGTCATAACAAAAAACACAAAAAGTTAAAAATAAACTGCAGAAGAAAGATCAGCTTCTGAAGTTGGTGACATTTGTTTGTTGGATTACGTTTTTTGCCACCGACTTCAGAAGCAGATTTTTCTGCTGAAGTTAATTTTTTGTTTTCCTTTCTTGTGTTTTTGAAGTCGTTTTATTTTTGCATAAAAAGTTTTTTTTATTTTTCCATTTTTAGTTGCATTTATCATACACAAATATTTACCACGCATTTAAAATACCCTTCAAGATGCCAATAATTTATTGCTTTGCTCTTAATGTCTTATTAATAGGTTAATTTCTTTTACAACATGTTACTGCACAATGTTAATGCACATACATTAAGAGGAAACGCGAGTGGTCTTTTCTCCATACAAACGCTCTCGCCTGTTTTCTTTTTGGTTAATGACCCTAGAGCAATGGTTTTTTACAGAATAATAAATATTAACTATTTCTATGCCCCTATGTTTTCCTTTTTGGTGATAAATTATTTTTATATGCATTAGAACCCTCAAAAAATGCTCAAAATTGCTTGTTTAGATCGCTGTTAACAGAGTCCTAGTGTACAAATTTGACAATTATTAACGAAAAAAGAAAAACATAGCGGCGTAGTATATAACCTCCTTATTCATTGTCTAAAATATCTTTTAAATTGGTTCAATATTGGAGGAGGAAATAGGCGAGAGCCAAACCTCGAATTCTAACTTTTTTCTACAGTTGTCCTTATCGCACGAATTTGAGGGCAGGAGGACGGAGAGAGACAGCGATAGTAGAAAGAGACAGCACTCGCATTTCCTCTTAATTGTTCCTCCTCTTTTGCAAATCTCGCTAGCGAAATTAGGTTTGCTGTAAGAAAACCCTTTGTACATAAGCTTTATAATTGTAATTTTTGTTTATATTTGTTATTTTATGTGTGCAATAAAGAATAAGAATTAAGAATAAGAATTACTAAACCATTTCCGGTTGATTAAGGATTTAAAACAGACAATGGGTTTTCTACTAATGAATTGCTCTACAAGTGTGTAACGTTGGTGATTACCGCTGAGGCGCCATTGAGACCCGAGCCGTTAGGTGAGGGTCTTAAGAAAGCCGAGGACGGTAATCATCAATACACACGTGTATCATACGACGTTTTTCAACACACTTGTGAAGAAAATAATACTAAAAAGTCATATTCAACAGTTAAAACGAACTCTGGTTTTTTTTCACAATAGCGAAAAAAAAATATCGGTTTTCCTATGCGCGCGCATCAACGGCTCTACCAACTTATCTGTGCATGCGGAAAACACGGAACTAAAATAAATGTACTAAGTTTGACGTAGCCATGCATTTTTTCTTGACCAGTGGCGCCACCATGAAATTCACACTTAAAATGGTCATACTGTAACAATGGCGATCGAAAATAGACTAAATGAATGAGCGCGATAGAGTTTTAGCCACGTATAAAATGAGGACAAAGTTTTCTTTATTACAGAAAAAATAAAAGTTATATTATTTGAGTGAAAGTTTCATTTAATAAAAACGTACAAGTTGAAATTATCTATTTAAATTCTTTGCATGAAATGAGCAAGCACTAAAAAGTACATTAATTTATTTTTTGAACACGATCTTTTTTGTATCGAAACTTTTTTATGAACGTAGCAACTCAACCAATAAAATTTAAAAAAAAAACCTTTTAGCTCACTGTTGAATAATAATAATGAAAAAGTCACAGTTTGATTATAGGTTTCATTATGTGCCTAATTGCGGTGAAATTATAGCCACTTTATGAGCAAGTGTGTTGAAAAATGATCTTAATTAATGACTTTTTAATTTATAATTACTTATAGAAACTGATTTAGTTGTAGTTTAAGAATAAATTGAGTTATTGACCATTAAATTTTCATTCAAATGGTGAACGCTATCTTACCCTTGCAGCTTCCCATGGCCTTCTCCCAGTCCATACTCTAATTACACGTAGTGAAAGTGATACATGCATTGACCATGCCTTACTAAAGACTAAAAGCCCTGCTATGACCATCGTTCCTGACTGCACTCTGACTGACCACTACCCCGTCTTACTAGACCTAAACTTTAAGAAAACTACTCAATTTTGTCTCACATCAATTAAAAAAGTTGATACGAAAAGCCTGGAACAGGATATCTTAAACATTAACTTCAATCCTATTTATGACTCTCCAAATCCAAATGTGTCTCTGCTTTATTTGACAAAAAGTCTTCAACAAGCGATAAATAACAATACCGAAGTAGTAACGCTATCAGGACGGAAGAAGATAATTAAGCCGTGGATAACGCAAGGCCTTTTACGCTGTATTAGAAATAGAGATAAGCTACACCGTAAATGTAAAGTCTCGCCAGATAATTTAACCCTAAAAAATACCTATATACGTTAAAGAAACTTTTGTAATAGGTAACCTATTAAAAAAACTTAAAAGAGCCTAGGGGCCATCCATTAATCACGTGATGTTATTTTTGACATTTTTTGACCCCCCCTCCCCCTTGGTGATACGTGGTGAGGTTTAAGGCGACATCACCTGCCCGCGACCTTGAGCGCGCGCTTAACTCATCGCCTAAACAAATAAGGTTGAAAATGGCGATGCGTTTGTTTCTCGTGACTGCCAAAATGAACGATAGTTCGCAGATTTAATTTATTTAAAAAAAAAATACGCTGTAATGTTAAAATATTTTTACGTATGTCTTTAGTTGGTTAAATTTCCTTTCTGATAGTAAAAAAAAATATAACAGTTGTCACTCAAAATATTGAGCATTTCGAGACGAAAAAGTTTTTTCGTGTGATTTTTTTGTGAATTTGTGATTTTTTTTTTCGAGGTTCTTGATTACTTTTAGAAAATATTTTTGCATAAGTCTTTTACCTATACATTTGACTATACACTGTATTTTTTTTGGAATTGTAATAAGTAGCAATACGGCTAACTCTGCGACGAAAAACAGGTCGTTTTTACCCCTCCCCCCTCCCCCCTATATCACGTGTATTTTTTCGTACCTGCAAAGAATATATTTTTTTATTTATAAAAAATACTGGTTTAGGTATCATCTAATTTTATTATAGAAAATTAAAGAATACTATAATAAACGTTCAGAGGTAGACAGAAAGGTTGCAGTTTGTTTTTGACTGACATAAAAATAATGAAAGAAATGCGAAAAAGTTTTTGTACTAGTACATGAACATTATTTAATGTACAATATTTTCGGACCACGGATTAGCAAGACTTTCTTCAACAACAATAACTGGATAAGCATCTTGCAAGTCAGTTGTTGGTACAGTGCTTTGTTGAAGATCAACATCGGTTTCATCAAGCCACTCGGCGTCATCATTTTCGCACACTACGCAGATAGTCTCTCTCGATCTACCGTTCGATCGTCGCGTGAGGATGCGGGAAGGACGAATAATGTGCATCTCTGGAGTATTATATTGCTTGTGACAAAAATTCACATGTTCCTTAGCTTTTAGTAGCGCGCGCTTGCCGAAAAAATAAGTACACGTGATATAATACTTTGCCCCCCCTCCCCCCTTGTGATATTTCGTGATTTTTTATGGACCCCTCCCCCCCCCCCCCCTTTCGAGCCTCACATGATTAATGGAGAGCCCCCTACGAGAAAGATAAAGTTCGGGCGGCGCAAGGCAGAAATCACAAACACTTCAAAAAATACAAACTACCCTATGAACTTCTGTCTCTATCAACGACACCACAGTCATCACTAAATGAAATTAATAAGTACTTTGTAAATGTGGGTAAAACACTGGCTGATAAGGTAAATCAAAGGAAGGAAAGTAACATACCTACAAGTAGCAGTTTTCATACTGTCACTCAGTTAAATTCTTTCGTTTTAGAAGATACCTCTGAAGAAGAGGTGGAACGTCTAATCGTCAACCTAAAACCAAATTGTGCCACGGGCTATGACTCAATAAGCAGCTCCTTCTTACAAACGTATAAAAACATTCTAGTCCCTCCCCTTACTTTCATATTTAACTCATGTCTTCAGCATGGTGTTTTCCATAGATAACAGAAACAACAGGAGATATTATGCCCTTTAGCCGAAAATGTATAGGAACCTGTGTCGTCAGTTCACACACGCAGAGCAGTAAAAACAATAGATATAGGTACGCTGTCGCGCACGCACCCGCATTTCTTGAAACATCACGTACTACACAATCAATTATAAGCCTTATCCCTTCAAACACAGCGTGTATTTACCATGCACCGTACAATTTACATAGTACATTTTGTTTTACGTAGACACTAGTGATTGACTAAATCAAAAAGTTATCGATTCTTCTATTTATTCTTCTACTAAAGCATATAATTATGGGGTACTGAAAATAAAATAAAAAAAAAACGATAAAATACACTTATATTTTTCATACAATACTTTTTTACATTTTATCGGTTATTTAATGCTCGAATGCTGAAGTTCCTAGTTACCTATATTCCTTAGCTACTGATTTAATTAAAGGTAACTCGAGTAATCAATGAATATTACCAACATATTTATTCAGTCAATAGTAAGCAATAAAAGTACCTACCTAAATTCTATTTTCAGTATTGTTTACAATAAGAAAGCGTAATAATACAAGCGTTGTTATTTGTATCTATATTAACTTTTGTTGTTTGTAAATTTATATTTTACTAGCTGATACCCGCGGTTTTTTTCCGCGTGGATGTCGATTATCGCGACTAAAAGTAATATCTTAATCTCCCACTTTCAAGCCCTTTTTTATTTTGGTGGTTGGGAAATCAACAAATAACTCCTCCCGCTCTGGGCAGAACGTTAGGGAGTGTAAGACTTCTACTGACTAAAAACCACCCATGTTCCTTGTTAGCCCTTTGTGTTGAAGCCGCGGTATCTCTTTCAACCCCTTACAATCCTTTTTTCGCAATAAAAAGTAGGCTATATCCTTTCTCAGGCTATATAATTATTATTATATGTGTACCAAATTTCATTTGAATCGGTTCAGTAGTTTTGGCGTGAAAGCTCGACAGTCAGACAGACAGAGTTACTTTCACATAATATATAATATTAGTAAGGATAATAGTAAGGATTAGTCAATACATCATTATTTTAAGTAGTAGTAAAGAATATTGGTTTTTCTTATCTACATTTACGACAACTCTCAGTAATGCCATAAAATACGCAGTTCCTTACAGTATAGTAACAAATTGTGTCTATACAATAATTAATTATATCATGCATAGTCGTACTAAGCAGGATCATCGTATAAAATATCGACAACCACAAACATCACATCTCTAGCTCTCAAAAACTGACAGCGGCCACTTTTCAAAAATATTGTGTGAGTGAGAGCATCAGTAAAACACCTATCCATTGCGCTATTAGATCAGCCAATTCACTGGTCGATTTGTACTAAGCAAGCAATGGTTTTTGTTCTTATTGAAAACAATTGATTTGGTTTTTCTTCATGTTTCTCGTATCACGAAGTAATGTTTTAATGAATTTAATATGAAAAACATTAATGTTATAGTACTTATGTGTGAAATGAGATAACAT
The DNA here is from genome assembly GCA_949316265.1 of Diarsia mendica. Taxonomy (NCBI): domain Eukaryota; kingdom Metazoa; phylum Arthropoda; class Insecta; order Lepidoptera; family Noctuidae; genus Diarsia; species Diarsia mendica. Next base: position 18,427,742 of record OX438903.1, on the reverse strand, counting down.
CTTTCGTGTTATTCACAATACAGCTATTATTTTCACAAACATTCACTGAACAACGCGGCATTTTGTAAAAAATCACGAGCAGTGAAGACGTCGCAAGTTGACATTCGACTCATTATAGAAAGTGGCATCAGGCCGCGTCGCGGCCACATGAGTTCGCATGTACCACGCCTCCTTGCCATATCTCTGTTTTCCCTGACTGCCTAAAAAAGTCTGTTGTCTGCCCTATGGACCACAAGAGCGGTGACAGGGGTCGTATCATAAACTACAGACCGATTTCTATCCTGCCAGCGCTCTCAAAACTGTTGGAGAGACTTATTAATAAAAGGCTGGTAGGATACTTAGAATCCAAACATTTATTATCAACAAACCAATACGGATTTCGTGAAGAAAAATCAACAGATCAAGCTGTTAATGATCTCATCAACTTTGTTAGCAACAACCTCGATAGAAAACACAAATCGATCACTATTTTCCTTGACTTAGCCAAAGCTTTTGATACGATTTCTGTCCCAATCTTACTCAAATAGCTGGAGCTGCTTGGAGTCAGAGGAACCCAACTAAAACTCTTTGAATGTTACTTAACTGGTCGGTTTCAATGTGTTAGGATTGGCAATGTCAGCAGTGGAGACCTCGCAGTCACGTACGGGGTTCCCCAGGGTAGTATCTTGGGCCCAACCTTATTTCTCGTCTATATAAACGACCTCACTAGTCTCAAGCTTCGCCATGGCAAAATTATCTCCTTTGCAGATGATACTGCTCTCGCTTTCTCTGCCGATTCATGGGAAGGGGCCTTCAAAGCTGCCCAAGATGGTTTCGATGCTGTGAGGGATTGGCTAGAGGACAATGTGTTGACTCTAAATGTGGATAAAACAAAATATGTCTGCTTCAGTATACGGACAAACACAGAAATCACTCATGGTCAACAAAACATCACAGCACACGAGTGTTCCTCTAGAGAAAGCTGTTCTTGTCCTAAACTAGAGCGTGTAACATCAATAAAATACCTAGGCGTCATCATAGACAAGAACATCAACTTTAAGGAACACACTAAAGCCCTCTGTGGTAAGATCAGGAAGCTAATTTACATCTTTAAGACGCTCCGACACGTTACCGAACCCTTTGTGCTGAAGCGGATTTACTTTGCCCTCTGCCAGTCCCTCATAACTTACTGTTTAATATCATAGGGAGGATCCCCTAAAAGTACCATAAAATCTGTAGAGGTTACCCAGCGTGCCATTTTGAAGGTTTGTACTTTCAAACCAAGATTGTTCCCAACTTCACAACTCTACGAATTCTGTGGAGTCCTTTCGGTACGACAACTTTTCATTCTCAATATTATATTAATGCAACATAAGAATGTAGATTACAACCCTCTCACTCAAAATAGACGTACAAAACATTTGGTTTGCCTACAACCCAAGTCTTTTAGAACTAAATTTTGCAATAGATTTACCTCATTTATTGGCCCCTACATCTACAATAAAATAAATAAAAATCTCAACATTTACCCGATGTCAAAAAAATCTTGTAAAGCGGCGGTAAGTGAATACCTACAGAAACTAACGTACGAGGAGACTGAACATCTACTTCAGATACCTGAATAGATAATTCAAGACACAACTTAAAGTCATGCTCCGCAATCTCACACACCCTCTCACACTCATTCATTCACACCCACACCACACACAAAGAGAGGACTGGACTCAAGTGATGTTTCCTTTTTAAAATTGTAATCTCGTTTCTTTTTTTCTCTAGTTTTGAAAAAAAAGAAAACCTTTGTTTTTTTGTTTAAACTTTTTTTTTTCTTTTAATTTAAAGAATATACGTTTAATTGTACATTTATGCATTGATCATTGTGATATCAAAATAAATATAATTGGTAACTCAGGGAGATCGGCGTTGAGGGTTGAAATACAGGCTCTGCCTAGTTCGGCCTCAAATGCAATTACTTTTGTGTACCTACTTCTAGTTTAGACTAAGCACTGTAACTGTAAAAAAATGTACCTATTTATTCTGAATAAACATTATTATTATTATATTATATTATATTAAAATTGTATTCGCCGCCATCTTCACAACATTGTGCAATAACTAGTCTCATAAACAGCCTATATCAAGTGTGGCAATCATTAAAATTCCATTATTCATAAAACATTTGCTTACCTTAATAGTTAAAGACTTCTGTTTAATAAATTACTATTCGAGTTGTAGAGCATTTAATTACCATAACAGAAAAGCCAATAGATGACACTGTCGCACTATCGATATTTTGTAATAATTGTACCAACATCTCAGAGATGTCAGGTTCATCAATATTATAAGCTGGTTATCAATTAGATTAAAAATAATGATCTTAGCCGAAAGACATTCTTACGGCGACATAAATATAGTAGATAAGGAAGTAAGGTTATCAATTGTATTTTTATAATGTGCTAATATATCCTCGAGATACATTTTCTAGACGTCATTCCGCATCGAATGATCCACTGCACATATTTTTAAGAGCTTTATCAAGAATTAACACGTTTTTGAACTTGTTGACTAGACTAACTCTTAGTCAAACTTTTACCTATTTTTTTATTTTAGTTGAACAAAGACTCTCAAGATGTCTCTACCGAGGATGATCAACGATGCCGTACACTTGTACATGCAGGACATGAGCTCTCGAGTAGTGGCCCAGTCGGGCATCCCCACCGACCGACACCACCTCGGCAAACTCATCCTGCAGGGTCTTAAGGATGACCCAGACTTTGTATTACAGGTAAAGCTTTACAATAACTGGGTTGTGAAGGAATCGCTCTATGTAAAATACTGATCAGCTGCATCCAGTTAGACTAAAACCCAACCCTAACATAGTTGGGAAAAGGCTAGGCAGATGATGATTAGTACAGATGTCAGTATATCAAGCTACCTTTCTTTAATAGTTTTCTACTTTATCGCTAAATAATTAGGTTCAAGGTTGATTGGGAAAATTTGATAGTTTTAGATAGCTTGACAGGCCACCGTAGACGCGGGTCTGTGGACGGTGAGTAACGGGCTAGCTCGCCGTCCGGTCGTCGTCATGAGCGCGCCTCAAAGAGATGTCAGCAAGGAAGGGCCCGCAAGGGCCGACGCCCGTCGGGGCTGTGGTTTGTCGAAAGGTTAACGCGACTCCGACACAAGGGCGAAGAAGGAACATGGGTTTGGTTTTTAGTCAGTAGAAGTCTGACACTCCCCTTCGCTCTGCCCAAGAGCGGGGGGTGGGGGGGGGAGGGGTTTATTCGGTGATTTTCCACCAACCAAAAAAAAAAGGTAGCTTGACAGGCTGGTTTTTGTACATTGTCAATCAATCTTGTCCTGAGGACAGATATGAGGTCGACGATGGAACGAACTAACCCAGAAGAAGCCTGTTAACTCGCGACTGAAATAGATTGAGGTCGTATGAACTTGAGAACAGGGACGCAGGCAGGGAATTCAGATTCTCCGGCAAATACTTACTAAGTTTAAAGTATAACTGCGCGGGATCGACCGGAGTTCACGGTGGAGCACAACGTGGAGGTTTGCTCCGCTCGGGCAGAGCCCCGCCGCGTTCTCGTTGCGGCGATTGGTGCCGATGACCTCTCGCGTCTGGCCCTGGTTCGAGACATGGTCCGGGGCGAGAGGGCGCTCGCCTCTTTCTGCGAAGCAGTGATGCTAGCGAAGGAGGTGATGGAACGTGAGAGGGATAGAACCTCGCGTCCTAGTCACCGCGGGAGACGCTCCAGGCGTCGGAGGTCACGTGATGGCTTTTTAGTCAGTAGAAGTCTGACACTCACTACCGCTCCGCCCAGAGCGGTAGGAGTCATTTGATGATTTCCCAACCTCCAAAACAAAAAAAAAGGCTAAAGTATAAAACTTTTTCTCAGATTGACGGAACAACAGGGGAGTCAGAAACGTCTGGCTCAGTACTAGAGAGGTCAGTTCGTTGTGCTCAAAGTCTGCGAAACCTAGGACTAAGGCAAGGAGATGTGATGATATTGATGGCACCCAACCATCTAGATATTACTGTACCATTGTACGCTGCCTTTTATCTTGGAATCACGGTTTTGGCGCTCGACAGGTTTCTGCCTTTACGTAAGTGTTTGCATGTAATTTTGAAGGATTTTTTTAATTGGAAAGAGAAGCGCAGGCGTATGAGGTGGACCGATGTCACCACAAGATCGGTGAATAAGGTACCTAAAGCTTTGGGGACGCCTGTCTAGCAGTGGTGGGTAGTTATATAATAATTATATACGGTGATGATTGATTTTTGTCTGTATTATAACTGAAAACAGAATCTATTCACTGTATTATGACCATCAAGACTAAATATTGCATAGGTGCGAGGATGCGTATTGTTGTAGACTTCTTCCAAACTTTCGAGAGCAGTATTTAAACATTTTTGACATTCATTATTTTAAAGGTGCCTATTCTCTGAAAGTTTATTTACTTACTACCTACAATGACCAGCACTGTTCACTTCTTTCAGACGAATTGCAACACGTATTCGTTAATACAAAACCCAACATAATATTTTGCCAAAGTGACGCCGCTTCCAATGCACAGTCGGCGATATTCAACTTAAACATGAACACTCACATCATCACCTTCAATAAAGATTCAGGGTTCAGCAACTTCACAGATTTCATGGAACAGTATGGTGATGCCACATCGATTGAAGATTTTAGGTAAGGGACAATGTTTTTTTTTAATCTTTATTTATTTTTGTGCTATTTATGACCGGCCTCTCATCTTTAAAGGACGATGTACCTACAGTGTTCTCCTCCAATAGTTCGCAGGGGCAGCAGGTTTTTCATTTAACCTTCAGAATTGTAAATTCATGAAACAAAAAGTAGACTATTTAGGTTCTTCCTTTCACTCTGGGGAAATTAGACCCAATTTCCGCAAAATTCAGGCATAAGTTCACGCTCTGTGATTTGGACACTTTTCAACCACGTCCATAACAATATTCCACACCTTGGTGGTGATAAGACGCTAGATAGGTAAACTCTACGAACAATACTGGTTTCCGCAAATGTCCAAAGGCGTGCGTAAGTTTATTGATTCGTGCAAAGTTTGCCTTTTTGTGGCCCCTACACGCGTTATTGCTAATCGGCCGATGCTATTATTAGATAGTAGTGAATTTAGAAACTTTCCCATAATTATAAAATTGATTTGCATTTTATTGCAACCGGTTCGAGCAGGGCTAAAGCACACACAAGTTGAGCGAGTTATGCGGAAATAAAAGCTTGCTCACCATAGTCGAAAACGACCCTAATCTATACTAATATTATAAAGCTGAAGAGTTTGTTTGTTTGTTTGTTTGTTTGAACGCGATAAACTCTGAAACTACTGGTTGGAATTGAAAAATTCTTTTTGTGTTGGATAGTCCATTTATCGAGGACGGCTTTAGGCTATATAACATCACGCTAAATCTAATAGGAGCGGAGCATAAATGAAAAATGTTGCAAAAACGGGAAAAGGTATTTCCTTTTTGAGAGTTTCCGCTGCGTGCGCTGCGAAAACGGTTTGTGTTACGCAAATATCATGTATGAAGGAATTGTTCCTCTTTAAATGTTCTAAAAAAAAGTCCGCGACAGCATATGTCTATCTTTTAAGATTGACTTACTGTAGCAATTTTTTACTATTAAAATGTAAGGTCTAAATGAATTATTTTTTGCGAAGCTTATTTAACCCATATGGTATTAATCTATATCCAAATAAATGTGTTTGTTAGAACGGAAATTTAATATAGAATATTTGAGCCCTTTACTTTATACAGTTTAAACAAATATCTTAGAAGATATCGTAATGTAAAAATAACCGCGCAGCAAAATAATTCGCGCGTCGCAATGTAGGTACGGGGGATTCTGGCTGGCCTCCGCCACGGTAATATTATCATATTCAAATTCAAAATAAATTTACTCCATCATAATGTTTACAAGTACAGGGTGTTATCGTATATTTAACAGTAAGAGATACCTATAGTACTTCTCACTTTAATATAAATCTCAGCTAATCTAAACCATCTAAATTAATTTTATTATTATTGGAAAGATAAGATTTTTTGTTTTTTACGATTTAGCTTAATTTTAAATGTTGGATAGTCGATTTATCGAGAAAGGTTATAAGCTATATTTATGTGACGCAGACGAAGTTGCATGGGTCAGCTAGTAAGACAATATGGCGCGATGAGTTAGGCTATATACAACTAGCGCTCAATTGTACAAAATCGTTGTTACCACCTACGGAACTGATGTTTGGGATACTTGCACAATCATTACGTAGGTAGGTATGTCCATATGTCTCAGATATCTTCACATTCTGATGAGCGAAATAGCCCTTTATTATTTAGAGTCCATTCGAGAAAATGCGTCGGAAAATATTCAAATGGCAGCTGCGGCGGATACCTACTCTACGGTTTAACCGTGGTCGTGCTATCATTAAACCCTTTACTCAGGGCGATTTTGTTTTTATCAAGAATAGTGAACGAAATCAAACTAGATAGGTAGGAAGATTAGAGGTCCGTTCGTTATAACCTCCGTATTAGAAAATGATCGGTACGAATTAAAAAGTGCAAGCGGTTCACACCGCCCTTAGGTATAAACACGCATACGAGAATTTTGCGTGCAATACCTCAGGGACATGCTGGGTTACTGAAGTCACTACCAGTTTGTTGAACGATGAAGAGGCCGAGACGGCGCCGGAAGATGCGGAACAATTATTACAATCCAGTAGTGATGATGCGAACTCTGGGAGGCGATGACTCACTGCCGGGTCCGATACACTCAGTGTGTACTCTGATCCCGATACACTAGAAGTACCACAACATGAAGTCGAAATTCAAAACTGGTCGAAAGGACAGTCCGGTCCATGCCATTGGGGCTGGTCGAAGGGACACACTTGTCTAGACCCTGTCTGTGAAACGGTCGCAAGGATAGTGCCGTCCGGTTCATGAATTGCAGCTGGTCGCAAGGACAGTCATCCGGTCCATATTCATGATGGTCGAAGGGATGCATGGTTTCATAAATATCTTGCTTCTGAAGTTTATTAGAATTAGTGCTGTGCTCTTTGTCAGGCTTGGACGAGCAGCTAATCAAATCCTCGCCTTTTTTTCGATAAACTGATATATGAAATAATTTATAGCTGACAATGACTTAAGCACGCTTTACGCGGGAAAAAAAAGTGCTTTTTTTGTCTTTTGTCATTTCTGAAATCATCATCTGCCTAGCCTTTTCCCAACTGTATTGGGGTCGGCTTCCAGTCTAACCGGATGCAGCTGAATACCAGTATTTTACATGTAGCGACTGCCTATCAGACCTCCACAACCTAGTTAATACTAGGTAATACGATACCCTTTGGTAGGTAAGACTGGATGTCAGTATTTCAGGTCACTGACTACCTGTAACGACTGCCAAAGATCTATATTATGGCAGCCGGGACCAACAGCTTAATGTGCTTTCCAAGGCACGGAGGAAACTCGGTATGTCGGGCGGTCACCCATCCACAGACCAATCTAGGCAAGCACAGCTTTACCTAAAGATCGACCCGAGTGGCAGTTCTTATTAAGCCACGAGCTCCTCTGTCATTTCTGAAATAAAAAAAGAAATTGGGAAGTTTTTATTAAGGTTTGCTTAGGTTCATCGGGGGCCTGCGTGGTCGGTTGGCCCCGTATAATTGATACGGTAGATACGGCGGATAGTGTTAACCTGTTTAAAATGTTGTATTACCTATATTTCTAGGTGTTCAGACTTGGATCCTGAAGAATCGATAGCTTTCATGGTAGCGACGAGTGGTACTACAGGTTTGCCGAAAGTTAGCGCTCATACTCATTCATATTTCGGCAAGCTTTTGCCTTATATGTGGTAAGTTAGTAAAACTACTGTCTTTAAAGTTATTACTTTTGCTTGTATTTCTATTGGTTTTTTTTACGTCATCTTCACCACCATCTTTTACACGTTAAAAGAAAAGATGACTTTGTATCTCCTCCTCAATGGTCTAGTGGTCGCAAGCGCCTACTGCGCAAAAGATCTTGCATTCGATATCTAGATGTTTTAACATAAATTTATCAGTAGCATCCCGAAGTTTTAAAATGTTCGAGGGCCCTACTACAACATCTTAAAACAGACCTGTTTTAACCTTACTTCGCGTTTTTGTACCATCACGTCCTTAAAACAATCTTAATTAAGGACTGCTGCTAAAAATATCAGTTTTGATAACGTTTTGATGACGTCACCTCAAATAGTTCAATAAATTGGTACCACGACGTGCCTTTTGACAGCCAGCAGGATTGTTTTTACGTCAAAAAGCAGGAATGTTTGACATTATAAAAAAGTTGGTTCACGCCGATTCACGCGGCAACAGATACAACTTGTTTTGTTGACAACCACTCACAGTATATATTACATAATGCATTGACATGGATGCCACTTTAATATAAAACGATAATGATACCAGCCAGTTATAAAAACACTGGTCCGATTCCTATTATGTTACATGAAGGGCTTAACCTCCTTTGAAACATTTTCTTACTTCGCCAAGGAAAATCCTCAATTTGTTTATGGATTTTAGATTTAAATTATATTTATTTTATTTTTCTGCCCTATAAAAATAAATTTTGATAGGATATAATATTTTTGTGTTCACTAAAGTTATATTTTGTTCCAAGACTATGATTTCGGAATACGATTCGGATCGGATTTTTGTGAAAGAGATAGCGCTATATAGTTTACATTGCTAGTTGCTTCTTTCATGTTAAAGCAGGGAATAGACAAATCTTAGGCCTCAGCCTCGAATTTTGCGGGCAGCGGGGCGGCGGCGGCGGCGCGGCGGCGGCGCGACTTGTATGGAGTGCACCGCTCGTTGCCCGCTCCCGCGCCGCTGTATTCCGAGAACCGGTCTATTTGATTGTACGCATAAGATCCTGCCGCGCCGCCGCCGCCGCCGCCCCGCTGCCCGTAAAATTCGAGGCTGAGGCCTTACAAATCGTACGTTCTTTCCCCGCGCTACGCAGGAGTAATATTGTTATGTAGGTAGAGGTCATGGTACCAAACAAAGTGTTATTCAAAACGTTCCTGCATTAGGATTGTTTTGTTAAAGGTGGTAGTAGGGCGGTAGGGCCCCTATAGCATTATGCTCAAAGTTTCGAAATTCGAATTCAAAGTTCGCGCATCGTACACTTTGTGCCACAAAAAGTGGCACTTTTATTGCTTGTATTTTATTCTATGGTTATTGACATAATTTATTTTTATTAATGAAGTTATAGAAAGGTCTTTGTGACATCTAATACGTGTTATAACTTTATTATTCCCAGGCTTCAGTACAATAAGTTCCCGACACCGACGCGCCTTGTCCTGCTCGGTTCACCGCTTCAGTGGGCTTCAGCCCTGACCAGTTTCATCCGGTCACCGATACTGCGATATACCCGGCTTCAAACCTCAACGATTATGACTCAAGATCATGAACATGCCTATTATCTCATTAACACGTATAGGGTGAGTGATTTTAATAGCTTGTTCACCAGCTCACTCAAGCTAGACGCTTGTAGCGATGCCGACCGTAGAGAAAATAAAATAAAGAAGTGGTATGGACACAATTTCGATATTTTAAAAATAAATTAAATTTTGAGTTTCAATAATAAAACATAACAACGCGAATTTAAAATTACATACATAATTTATTTTTATTAATGAAGTTATAGAAAGGTCTTTGTGACATCTAATACGTGTTATAACTTTATTATTCCCAGGCTTCAGTACAATAAGTTCCCGACACCGACGCGCCTTGTCCTGCTCGGTTCACCGCTTCAGTGGGCTTCAGCCCTGACCAGTTTCATCCGGTCACCGATACTGCGATATACCCGGCTTCAAACCTCAACGATTATGACTCAAGATCATGAACATGCCTATTATCTCATTAACACGTATAGGGTGAGTGATTTTAATAGCTTGTTCACCAGCTCACTCAAGCTAGACGCTTGTAGCGATGCCGACCGTAGAGAAAATAAAATAAAGAAGTGGTATGGACACAATTTCGATATTTTAAAAATAAATTAAATTTTGAGTTTCAATAATAAAACATAACAACGCGAATTTAAAATTTAAAATCGAAATCAAAATAACAATCAACATTAAAATTCAAAATCAAAATAAATCAAAAAATTATCTCAATTAAAATTAAAAAATCTAAATCACAATTAAAATTAAATCAAAATAATAAATTATCATAATTCAAATTCAAATCTAAATCATTATTAGACAAATAAAATCAAAATCAATAATAATAATACCTAATTAAAATCAAATCAAAAATTATAATCAAAAACAAATCAAAATTAAAATCAGGATTTAGATTAAAGTTGAAATCACAAACAAACATAATATAAAAATCAAATTGGTATCAAAATCAAAAACAAAATTTAAAATCGAAATTTGAATTACTTAAAAATTAAGATTAAAATTAAAATATGAATCACAGTAACCAAATTAAAGTAAAAAACAAAGTTCAAATTAAAATCAAAATTTACAATAAAAATAAATATCAAAATTAAAAATCATTATAACATGCAAAAAACAAATCGTTATTATTAAGGACCTCTCTACAGAGTAAAGGCCTCCTCCATTTTTCTCCATTTGTCTCTATCTGTTGCTAGTTCTATCCAGTTATTTCCCACTGTTTTCAGTATTTCGTTGAGCCACCTCTCTTTTGGTCTACCTCTTTTTCTCTTTCCTGATGGCCCTTTCCAAGTGGTTATCTTTTTTGTCCATCTATCGTTGCCCATACGTGCAACATGGCCAGTCCATTTCCATTTTAGTTTTTTAGTGTTGTAGAGCATCTATAACTTTAGTTGTATTTCTCACATATACATTTGTTCTTTTATGTTATAATTTTATATTAAGAGTGCTCCGCTCCATGGCTCTTTGGGTGGTTTGTATCTTATTACTAGTGTGTCTGTTGAATATCCATGTTTGTAATGCATAAGAAAGAGAGGGCAATATACAAGAGTCTAGGACTTTTTTCTTCAGTCTTACAGGAATCTTTGACTTAAGAACTTCTTTATAACTCCAAAATTTGTTCCAGGCCATGTTTACACGTCTAGTCAGTTCATCTCGGTGTCTATTTCTTTTGAAGGATATTTGCTTGCCTAGATATATGTACTCTTCAACATATTCCAGAGGACCGTTGTTGACGCTTATGGGGATTTTCTTATTATTTGTCATTATTTTTGTTTTTGTTGTGTTCAGTTGTAAGCCAATTTCCTGGCTAACTGCTTGTATTTCATTTACCATAGCCTCTAGTTCTCTGGCACTTTCTGCAAAGAGCACAATATCGTCTGCGAATCTTAGATTACTTAAAAAATCTCCGTTTATGTATATGCCTTTGTTTTTCCAATTCAAATTCTTCATAATGCTTTGCAGTACGGTTATAAATATTCGAGGTGATAAAGGGTCACCTTGCCGTACGCCTCTACCAATGTCAAATTCAGGCCCTGCTCTATCTAGTATTACTCTGCTTTTACTTTTTTTGTATATGCTGTATAAGTTCTATGGTTGCTGATGGTACCTCGCATTCTTGTAAAGCTCTCCATATACTGCTGTGGGAGATAAGAGTCGAACGCTTTGGCGTAGTCTATGAACGCTAGGTAGAGCGGGCGGTTCATTTCCTCGAACTTCTCTATCACTAGTTCTAGAGAGTGAATGTGATCTACTGTTGAGTAATTTCTTCTGAAGCCCGCTTGCTCTACTGGTTGATACCGTTCCGTATACTCCGCCAGCCGCACCTCCACGCACGAAGCAAAAAGCTTGAAAGGTTTGATTGCAGGCTAATAGGTCTGTAATTGCCAATATCCATTGGGTTTCCCTTTTTGTATAAGAGAATTATGTCCGATTTCGCCCATCATCATCATCATCATCATTTCAGCCGAAAGACGTCCACTGCTGGGCATAGGCCTCCCCTAAGTGTCGCCACATTGACCGGTCCCGTGCGTCTCGCATCCAGCGGATCCCCGCAACCTTCACCAGGTCATCGGTCCACCTAGTGGGAGGCCTTCCAACGCAACGTCTTCCGGTTCGCGGTCGCCACTCCAGAACTTTCCGGCCCCATCGGGCATCCGTTCTGTGAGCAATGTGCCCTGCCCACTGCCACTTAAGTTTGGCGATTCTTCGGGCTATGTCGGTAACTTTGGTTCTCATGCGGATGTCCTCATTTCTGATTCGATCGCGCAAGGAAACTCCGAGCATAGCCCTCTCCATTGCCCTTTGGGTGACTTTAAGCCTTCTGATGAGGCCCATTGTGAGCGACCACGTTTCGGTCCCATATGTAATCACTGGCAACACACACTGGTCATAGACTTTCGTCTTGAGACACTGGGGTAAGTTGGACGAGAAGATACTTCTCAGCTTCCCAAACGCTGCCCAGCCGAGTCGGATTCGACGATTGACCTCTTTCTCAAAGTTGGACCTACCTAACTGGACTGTTTGTCCCAGGTAGACATAATCGTCTACAACTTCGAGTGTAGAGTCTCCGATCTTTATGGGAGTGGGTGTAGCATGGGCATTCAACATGACCTTGGTTTTGTCCATGTTCATTTTTAGACCCACTCTTTCAGAAGCTCTACTGAGGCCATCGAGCATTGTACTGAGGGCCTCCATGGTCTCAGCCATGACCACTATATCGTCGGCAAATCGAAGGTGAGTGATGTACTCGCCATTGATGTTGATGCCTAGTCCTCTCCAGTCCAGAACCTTGAAGATATCCTCCAGTACAGCGGTGAACAGCTTCGGAGATATGACGTCTCCCTGTCTCACACCTCGCTGCAGAAGGATAGGTTTCGTGGTCTGGTCCTGAAGCCGGACTGACATGGTGGCGTTTATGTATAAACACTTCAACACCTCGATGTACCGGTAGTCAATTTGGCACCTTTGGAGAGACTGCAATACGGCCCAACTTTCGATCGAATCGAAGGCTTTCTCGTAGTCCACAAACGCTAAACAGAGAGGCAGATTATACTCTTCGGTCTTCTGTATAACCTGCAGCAGCGTATGTATGTGGTCTACGGTGCTAAACCCTCTTCGGAATCCGGCTTGTTCGGGAGGTTGAAAGTCGTCGAACCTGCGCGCGAGACGATTCGTGATGACTCTTGAAAACAACTTATAGACATGACTCAGAAGTGAGATGGGCCTATAATTCTTAAGTCGGGTATTGTCGCCCTTCTTGAAGAAGAGTACCACCACACCTCTGCACCATGCCTGCGGCGTTTTTCCCTCGAGTATGACGGAATCGAACAGCTTCTGAAGGGCCTTAAGGATTGGTTTGCCACCCGCCTTCAGGAGTTCGGCCGTAATTCCGTCATCACCCGGTGCCTTGTTGTTCTTAAGTTGTTTCAGAGCCATCCTAATCTCGTACAGGCTGACATCCGGGATGTCTTCGGTATAGTGTCGGGTCAGTCTAGCTCTGGGGTCTTTCGCTAGATCTTCAATGGGTTTACTGGTTGACGTGTACAGCTGCCCATAGAAGCTCTCGATCTCCCTCAGAAGCTCCGGTTTGGTGGATACGATTCTGCCGTCGGTTTTCGTGAGCTGACTTTGCCCAATAGACAGATCTCTTGCAAATACCTTAGAGCCCTTATTCCGCTCAATCGCCCACTCGCCTGGAATTGTTTTTTCTTTTAGTATTTTGTTGAATAAAGTGGTCAAAAGAGGTACTAGGATGGGCTCTCCTGCTATAATTGCCTCGTTTGGTATGTCGTCTGGACCGCTGCTTTTTTCCTTCTTTAGCGCTTTGATTTTTATAGCGATTTCCTGTAGTGAGAAGCTTTGAAAGGTAGTGCTGTTTTGTGTTTGTGTTAGAGTCGGAGTAGGTCGTGACGGTGTTTTGTTAGCGGTCTTTATAGAAATCAGTAGCTACTTTTATTATTCCTGATCTGGAAAATGTTTTCGTGTTATTAGTAGAGTTCGTCTGCAAGCAAGGAATCCATTTTTTTGTTGTTCTTAATTCCTTTAAGCCTTTTTTCATACTTCCTGACTTGTCTAAGTGTCTTTCAATAGTTGATAGTCTATGCTCTACATATTCTTTTTTAATAATTTTTGGAATGGTTTTAAATAGATGGCTTTTCTCTTGTTTTTCGTCTTTCGTTAAGTGTTTTTTATTTGATAATTCATTTCTTCTATTTATGTGCATTTTCGTACTCTCTGAAATAATGGCTGGTTTTTGTAGGTTCTTGTTAGTTGTTGACTTAAAACTCTCCTCAATTGCTTTCTTGATTTTTTTTTATAATATTTCTCTACTGTACATTGTCGTCGTCCTCTAATTTAATGCTTGAAGAATGTACTTTTAGAGCTTCTGTATATTGCTGTTGCGCTTCCATGGTGCAAAGTTTATAGATTTTGCTTTTATAATTGGCTCTAGATTTTTTATTATTGGTTAGCAGGAGACTAATTCGGACAAGTCTGTGGTCACTTGGGAAGGGTATTTTGTGTAATACTTCAACATTAGTGATTTTTTGTTTTAAGTTCGATAGAAAGTAATCTATCTGGCTTTTATTATTCTTAGGCGATGGAAATTGTTATTCACACTTAACTTTTAATAAATACAGACATAGATAACGAAAAAAAAACAAATATATAGGGACACCGACGCACAAACGTATTCAGTATTTCATTCTAAATCTAATCCTTCAAAAAGATCAAACATAAAATCTCTCTCGGTTCACTGCAAAACCTTCAATTTACGTCGAATAATTTTGTTGCAGCCAACGTACTCAATTCTAAGCCCCACTCTGATGACAACATTCTTGAAGCCTGACACCCGAGACAATTGTGACTTCACCTGCTTCGAACTGCTCATGCTGGTTGGCCATAATGTGCCAAAAAACCTCATCGACGATATTCATGTATGTACCTAATTTAATTTGAGCAACATTTTAAGACATGACACATCGGTCGAACACAATTTTTTTTTTTTTTTTTTATTAATCTTATTTACTACAATTTGTCACCGTGCTGGAACATTGAGTAGTATGTCGGTTGGGATTTAAAAGTCTTGCTCGGTATTTATGACCTTAGCTGTCACATCCTACTTTACTTCACAGGAATTTATTTAAGTATGTCCTGGGGCATTTTCCGCTTTAGTCTGCGAGTTGTTCGGATTTCTTCCAGTAAGATTTTTGCCAGGTGGTTTGGGTGATTTATGATCCTTTTTTTATATGTTTTTGTGTACTGCAGAATTTCTTGCCTGACTGTATTAACTTGCAGGTCGTGATGCAACTGTTCGTTTGTAACGTACCAGGGGTCATTAGTTACCATTCTTAGCATTTTGTTTTGAAATCTCTGTACTATTTCGATGTTGGAGTGGGAGGCTGTCCCCCATAATTGGATCCCATACGTCCAGATTGGTTTGAGTATAGCCTTATACAATAGTAGTTTACTGCTCAGTGACAATTGCGATCGGCGGCCCATCAACCAGTAGAGCTTTCTTATTTGCAATCCGAACTGTTTGCGTTTGGTAAAAATGTGTTTTTGCCATGTAAGTCGCTTATCCAAGTGTAAGCCTATAGGTATCTCACGTGATCTGATTGGGGTATCTCAAGGTTGTTGAGCTTTAATCGCGGGCAGGTGCCTCTCTTCAAGGTAAAGGTAACGTTGACGGATTTAGTTTCGTTTGCTTTTATTCGCCACGTCTTAAGCCAGTTTGAGATGTCGTTTAGACCATTTTGTAGGATTTTTGACGCCTCTGTAGGATCCCGATGTGAAGCCAGGATCGCAGTATCGTCAGCAAAGGTTCCGGTGGTTAAGCAGTCTGAGGTTGGTAGGTCAGAGGTGTAGATGAGATATAGCAGCGGTCCCAAGACGCTGCCTTGTGGGACTCCTGCGTTAATACCACAGAGTTTTGAAAGTGCCTCACCGTTTTGAACAAGAAAGTGTCTATTCTCTATGAAAGATTTAAGTATTTCATAGATGTAGTTGGGGAACAAGGATTTTATCTTGTATAATAATCCTTCGTGCCATACCCTATCAAAGGCTTGGGATATGTCAAGAAATACACTTGCGCAATACTCCTTAGCTTCAAAAGACTTGTCTATCTCATTTATTAACCTGTGTATCTGGTCGATAGTGGCGTGCTTTCGACGAAAACCGAACTGATGGTCGGGAATGATTTTATGCTGTTCTACCAATGGTAATATTCGTAGCAACATCAACGATTCATATATTTTCGATGGAATGGGAAGTAGGCTAATTGGTCGGTAAGACTTCGGGTCCTCAGGTTGTTTGCCAGGTTTCAACAACATTATTATTTGTGCGACTTTCCACTGTGGTGGTATAAACTGTAGTGTAGTCATCGCGTTATAGATTGCTGTGAGCACCAATATTCCAGAGTCAGGCAATTCCTTGAGAATTTTGTTTGTGATGAGGTCATAACCTGGTGATTTCTTTGTTTTGGCTTTTTGTATTACACTTCTGACTTCCTTCGTTGTGAAGCTCTTGGGTTTGGTACTATCTGTGTCGGCCTTAAAGAGATATTCCTTTACCATTTTCTCGTGCTCTGGTGCTCCCTCGTAGGGGTGGGGTTGGAAAACATTAGTCAGGTGTTCAGCAAATGTGTGAGCTCTTTCCTGGTCACTGCGGGCCCAGCCACCATCAGGCTTCCTAAGTGGGGCGGAGATTACTATCGGTCGTTTAATTTTCTTTGTTGCTTTCCATAGCGAATAGTCGGTAGCTGCAGTGGCATCGAGACCCTCAAGGTATGCCTGAAATCCTGAATTTCTGTCGTTATCAAGAATGTGCTTGAGTTCTTTTATTTTGTGGTTTAAGCTTTTTTTCGTTGCTGGACATCTATTTTGTTGCCACAGTTTGCGAAGGGCTCTTTTTTCGCTGATTTTCTCGAGAATGTTTGATGGTATGTATTGGTCAATAGCCTTGTGCTTATTTAGAGGTGTCGAGTTCCATGCTGCACTTTGGATGCTGGTGGTAAAATATTCAACTGAATTTACAATGTCCTCTTTTGTTCGAAGTGCAATAGGTACACTAAGTGCTTCATCTATTAGAGCACGAAATAGTGGCCAGTTAGTCCGATTATTATGCAGTGTACATTTCTTAGTAGCTTCTCTGACTTCCGCGTTAATTTCCACCAAGATAGGAGAGTGGTCCGATGACAAATCCCAACAGCTGGAACAAGAGATGTTGGTTTTTGCTATGCCTTTGAAGATGCAAAAGTCTACGATGTCAGGTATTTTATCTTTGTCGGTTGGCCAGTACGTGGGTTGACCTGTTGAGATAATGTTCATATTCCCTGCTTGTGTGCTTTTAAGAAGTTCGCGGCCTCTTAGTAATGTCAGCCTGGAGCCCCAGAATGTGTGTTTGGCAAAATCGCCAGCCGCTATAATAGACCAGGGTCGATAATTTTTGAAACCAAAAAAAATTATAGTAGGATGAAACCCATTAGAAAAGGAGGGGAATATGATCAAAATGATAGGAAAAATAAATTACGGTCGATCCGAGTTCGGGAAGTGGGGGTGGGGGGGGGGGTTTAATGGGGGAAAGCGGTTTATCTCGATTTCCGGCAAAACTACGGCAAAACTAAGTAGTTGTATGTGGGGACTTTAATGTTAATATTTTAGACAAAAATTCGAATAGTAGTAGATTTTTGCACCTTTTTAAATCATTTAATTTATTAAACGTGTTTTCGGAACCAACCCGAATTACTACAAATACTGCTACATGTCTGGATAATGTTTTTTGTTGCTGCGACTACTTGGATAAATTCATTGTAAATTACCTTCCTTCAGATCACAGCGGTCAAATCGTTGTGTTCGAATCCTACACACCAGTGCAAAAAATCGAAATAAAATCTAGACAGATAACACCCAGCAATTTAAATAAGTTTAATGATAATTTAAGTATTAATTTAGGCATTCCAAGCCAGATTATTGACAACGTAAATCTATTTTATGAGGAATTCTTTTCGGTGATTCACACGGAGTTCAATAATACAATAAAAACGAAAACTAAATCTATTTGCCCTAAGTTTATGTTCAGTGACTGGGCAACAAAGGGCATTAGGAAAAGTAGGGAGCGATTGTTTGAGCTGTACGGTCTTAAGCCTTACATTAACTCTGAAACTTTTAATAAATATGTTGCAACTTACTCTAAAATCTTCAAAAACGCTTGCAAAGTAGCTAAAGCCTTATTCATTAGCAACAAGATTAAATCCGCCGATAATAAAATAAAGACGGTTTGGAAAATTATCAATAGTGAAACGAATAGAAATAAAAAAAATAATAATGATATCACTCTAGAGACTTCACGTGGCCTTTTAAATTCTAAAAACGAAGTTGCTCAAGAATTTGTAGATTTCTTCACTAGTATCCCACTTAAAACTACTGAAACCTTAAATTCATCACCCTTGCTTTCTATTGAGTTACTAAGAGCGAACGTTTCAGCCTGCCCGGTTGAGTTTCAATTTAAACATATAAACCCCATAGCAGTCATTAAAGCTTTTAAGGAAATTAAAGTCAAATTAACCGAAGATCTATGGGGACTGTCGATTAAAGTTTGTCAAGCTATTATTGAGACTGTAGCTCCGTATTTAGCCTTAATATTTAATTTGTGTGTGGACCAGGGAGTCTTCCCGGACCTTATGAAATACAGCAAGGTAATACCACTTTACAAATCCGGTGACAGTAAAGACACTAATAACTATAGACCCGTATCCGTTTTGCCTGTTTTCAGCAAGGTGTTTGAAAAGGTTATGCTTAATCAAATGCTCATCCACTTTAACACAAATAAAATCTTACATGAGAAACAGTATGGTTTCACCAAAGGACGTTGTACGACTGACGCCGGTGTCACCTTATTAAAACATATATTTACTGCGTGGGAAGAGTCACAAGATGCCATAGGGATTTTCTGTGACCTCTCGAAAGCATTTGATTGCGTCAACCACGAAACCCTTCTCAGAAAGCTTGAACATTACGGTTTAGGGAAACTTGCGCTCAGTTTAATGAAATCGTATTTAAACGATAGACATCAGCAAGTACAAATAAATGGTGTCAATTCAACGGGCTTAAAAGTAAGTATGGGTGTACCACAAGGTTCGATATTAGGTCCCTTTCTCTTTTTGGTCTATATTAATGATCTACCCCATTTATTTAAAAACCAACCTGAAATGGTATTGTTTGCCGACGATACTTCTTTAATATTTAAGGTAAACAGACGTGCCACAAATCTTGATGACGTAAATAACGCCCTACTGCAGGTTCATAATTGGTTCACCGTCAATAATTTAGTCTTGAATGGGAAAAAAACTAAGTGCATAAGATTTGCTCTACCAAATGTCAAAAGTACTGATTGTGACATAGTATTGAATCAAGAGACACTAGAATTTGTCGATGAAACTGTTTTCTTGGGGATAACGATTGACTCGAGGCTACAGTGGGGTCCGCATTTAACATCTCTTGCAGGTCGGCTGAGTTCAGCAGCATATGCTGTTAGGAAAATCCGCCAATTTACTGACGTAGATACCGCGAGACTAGTCTATTTTAGCTATTTTCATAGTGTTATGTCATACGGTATTTTACTATGGGGACGGGCTGCAGACATCGAGTCTATATTTATTCTGCAGAAAAGAGCCATTAGAGCCATATATGGTCTACGAAGGCGCGATTCTCTGAGAGAGCTGTTTAAGGAAATTAACATCATGACAGTACCTTGTCAATACATCTATGAAAACATCATGTACGTTAGGAAAAATCTGCATTTGTTTAGCAAAAGAGGTGATAGACACCACTATAATACGAGGAATAGGGACCAACTAGTTCAGCCAGGTTTCAGGTTAGCTAAAGTAGACTCATCTTTCATGGGGTACTGTTTAAAATGTTACAATAAAATACCCCCTCACATTCTTCAACTGAGTGAGACGAAATTTAAAACTTGTGTAAAACGCACACTATGTAGGCAAGCATACTATAAGTTAGGGGATTACATTGATGATAAAAATGCTTGGCTCAATGCTGGTCCTGCTCCACAACCTTAGGGGCAAATACATCGATCATGTGAAGTTATTGTAGAGGCTGCAGAAGATTGTAAAAATATTGTATAATTGCATGGCACATGTGTGAGTACTATGTACTATAAAGCCACTTTTTACATTTTACATTTAGTTATATTTTAGTGACGTTGCCCTGGTGGCTGGGAGAATGTCATGCTCACTCAAATGTCTCGCTGATGGTGGCGGGTGTGTCGGATCATTTGATTCCCTTCAAAATGGTTGAGTTAGATGGTGCTGATCCATGCTTCATGTTCGTGAACGGGCGCTGTCAGTGGAGACTGGTCATTTCTTAGCTGCCATGGTTTAGATATTTTTCTTTGATTTGTTTTTTATATCTTTTTACTCTGGACGCTCTTAACTTGCACGTCTTGCTACATAGTTCTCACATAATATACCATCTTAACATGAATGATGTAATGTACCAAGATTTTGTAACAAATACTGATTTAAAAGAGTGTCCATGGAGTTTCTTGCCCGTTCTTCTTCATGAGATCTACGTTAGGGAACTGGCAACTGCAGTACTTTCACAAGTTATTATGCCTTGTGATTGTGACTGTAGCGTAGGAGTGCAATGCGTCGTTTCGGGAGTTGCTGCGTCGGGCTGCGCGGCGCCGGATGTTACCGGCGGCGATTGCTGTGGGTGCGGGGGCGCGCGGCGGCGCGTGCCGTGGCGGCGGATGTGCGGGGCTTCGGGTCGCGGGGCGGCGGTTGCACGTTGCGGCGTGCATTCGTTGTTCCGTGTTTCGGGATCTCGAGCATTCGTTGTTGCGGTTTGCGTCGCTGCGTGCTTTCGTGCTCGCAGTGTTCGTTGTTGCGGGCATTCGGTGGCGTGTGGTTCGGCGTGGTGGCTTTCGGAATGACGTATTGCACTCGTAGTTTCGTTTTTCTTCCGTCCTTCTGACATTCAAAAGTGCCTGTAATGGCTTAATTGAAATAAAATATTTGAGTTTGAGTTTGACTACAAGTCCTATGGAAAAAAGTTAAATGACAAAGTTGTAGGTAATAAAAAGACCTACAACTTTTGTATTTGCAATTTTTTCACATTACCTCAAAATTTTGGTGAAAAATTCAAAAAACCAAGTTTTTGGTTTTAAATTTTTATCTTTTACAAAAAAAAACATTTTTTTTTTTCACGAAATTTAGTGAAAATTTACATTTTTATGCCCCTATTAAACTGTAATTTTTTTGATAAAAAATATTAATTTTTCACCTTATTATTGACTTAATATCGAAAAATCAGCCATATTTTCAATCGAAAATTCTGACGTCAAAATATCTGCTTTTTTTAAAAAGTCGGTGGGCGTTGTGTTCCTCATAATCTCTACTTTCTGATGATGTATAAAAAATATACATTGCAAGGTAAATTTACTCAGAAAATGCAAAATCAGCTGCTACAAAATAACAGGTAGTAAGGGCCAAACCCTCCTAGCCCCTTCCCCACTTCTCTGTGAAATACCTTTTGATGGGCCAAAATTTTCCGTAGGTCTCCACGATATATAAATTATCTTAAAATAACAATAAATAGGCATAAAACAGCAATAAATCTTATAATTTCTTGTCTAGGCCTTGTTATTTGGTAGTGGGTATTATTTCGCAGCAGCTGATTTTGCATTTGCAACCTCAAGCCAGGCTTGCAGAATCCGAGGGGCTGCCTGAGCTCTGCCCTGGGGAACAGCGCTCAGGGAGGGATTCTCCACTGTCAGTGGTACCCTCCTGGGGTAGTTTAGTTTTATATTCCGCCATTTCATGATTGATTTAGGCTGATCCACAGCTTTGTCTTTTCTATTGGGGTGCGATCCCCTAGGCCGCGTCTTACAGGACTTAAGGCACGCCCATGCCTACTGGTTTTAGTTCGCGCTGGGTATTTGATTTCCCCAGTACCTCCCATATCTGGGGGGCATTCCCCTATCCACCACCCGGGGACGCTGTCGATGGGAGTCCAGCAACTCCGCACGAACACAATTTAATATTATTTTTGTAAATTCCCGTTCGTCCCACGACGGGGACGAAGTCGGTGGGACGGGAACGGGAATACACCGAATGGACGGGGTGACTCTAAAATGTTGGACAACTTTCAGCATTTTTAATTAATTTTATGATTAAAAATTAAACAGCTGCTATTTCATACGATAAGATTAGGGGTACCTATTATCTCCAATAACCTGACTGGATAAATCCGCGACAGTCAGAAATCAGTATTAGGTATAATAGAGTGTGTGTAAACTATAATTATTGATCGAAGGTGTGTAAACTACAAATGAATACTACACCTTTCCAAAAAGTAGGTACGTACCTAACTTAGATGAATTGGTGGAGGTGGTAAAAAGCTATTAGGTACTTAATATAATTGTTTTATTTTGTTTAAAAAATACTTTTTTGTTTCAGATCGTTTCACCAAATACAGAAGTACTGAATATATACGGTATGAGTGAGCTGGCAGGACTCGGATTCTATGGAGACAACCCTCCGACGGGGTCTTGTGGCAGGCCATTGGGGTGCTTCCAATATCGGGTGAGATGAGAAGTTACTTCAATTGGGGTCAAATAGACCCCAATCCTGTCTAGAAAATGTCAATAATTGTAGGTCTTTCAAGTAGAATGTAGAAGAGCAACGAATTCTGGGTCTTCTTTTGTATTATTTTCTATGGTATAAATAAATTGAATGATGGTTTCAGATTATAAATGAAGAGACACATCAAGATATTTACGAGCCCAACGTCAAGGGGGAGTTGTGGATCAAAGGACCCTCCCCGTTCAAGGTAGGATTACCTACCTACAAAGCTACAAAGCAAAATAACAAAAATACTATTAGGTAACTAACCCCATTGATATAATAAAACCAAAGATACACACTCCGCGTCTCAAAACCGTCCGCTTAAAATGAGTTCACAATGAACTCATTTCAAATAGTCTCGCGTCGCTCGCGTCTCTGCACGGTCGTACAAAATACTTTTTATATTGCTTTTTATAACTGCATTGTAAAAGGAATCTGCGTAAGGTTGAATTTGCCAAAAAAAATATGTTTATAGTGACGATAACTACAATATGTAGTAGTGCGTGTATTGGTGAGTTTTTGGCGACAGCTTCGACTGTTTGTTTTGTTCGAGACTGTGCATCTAGGGTTTTATTTATTATATCAATGACTAACCCCTTTTAATTTAATTATTATTGTGTACTTATACCTACTTTTGCATTAGGTACCTAGGTAACCCTGTAGAGATAGTCGTAAGATGGAGAAAATGAATAGGTACAACACGAACACGCGTCCAATTTAAGAATAAAATGAAAAGAAAAACCCTCCTTTTGGGCCTCGCCGCAGTCGGGTAATAAATAATAAAGGTACCTACTCAGTTATTAAATAAATATTTATCACAATTATATGTATTTTTACCCGACTACGGCGAAGCAAAAAGTAAGGGTAATGATTTTTTACCCTAATGTTTCTCAGCATGAGACCAATTTATTGTGTACCTACTTACTTACTAAAGTCAAACAAGTGGCCCAGCAATGCACACACCAAACTAGTCTTCTAATATTACCAACCAATGAGAACTATGTTTGGGGGAAAATATTGATATTTGAAGGAGCACAGTTCTAACTACACCGAAATACCTACTAAAATAATTTATCATTATCTAATTTGTTTTCAGGGATATTACAACGACGTTGAGACCACGAAAGAAACCTATTCGAAGGACGGCTGGTTAAAAACCGGAGATATTTTCTACAGGGACGAAAACTGGAACTACTTCTGCACGGACCGGATCAAGTTACTAATAAAGTGTTTATATGATAGGGTAGGTAATCAAAATTTGCTAACTAGGTACCCCCCCCCCCCCCCCCCCCCCTTCATGAATAATCTGGCTAGAGCCTTGGAGGTGCCACATCACTCCTCGTGTTTCACTCTTTCAAACACAAACATGTAGGTACCTACCTACCCACTTAACTTCCAGTGTAGGTAACCTGATGATGCCGAATCCCATATTTTACACGGAGCGATCTCTATATAATAGCCTCCTACCTTCTTATCTAGTTTCCTCAACCCACGCACTGGGAGAAATACAATAAATACCAATGGGAAAACTTGCTACCAGACTTTCTGGCTTTTGACTACGTACTTGTAAGGATCAGTGATATATCTATCAACGGATCAAACTCGGCAAGCGTAGAGTCACGTAGAGCGTAGAGTTTATTTAGGTACGAACCCATCGGAAACTTTCAAAAGCAAGCTACGAAAGGAAGAAGTTGCAATTCCAAAATAAAAATACTTCTTGTACCTTCGGAATTTTGATATTAATCTGAAAATCTGATACTTAAGGTTGCACAAGCCAGTCATTCTTCCATACAAACGTAGTATGGTGATTACTCCTCTGGTTGACGGTGTAGGTTCAAAATTAAAAATTGTATCAACTGGTCTTTTCATTATATAAGTAGGTCTCTATGGAAGCAGAATTGGAAAAAAAAAAAACCGGCCAAGTGCGAGTCGGACTCGCGCACCGAGGGTTCCGTAAAAAAAATATATTATGTGATGTAACTAAAAATTTATGGTTTTCGTAATTATTCCTTTATCTATGCTATAAGACGTTGCTTCGTACCAAATTTCAAGATTCTGAGTTCACGGGAAGTACCCTGTAGGTTTTGATTCCCTTGCGAGTGTCGAAAATTTGCGGCATAAACGGGAGTATCTTGATGTAACTAAAAATTTATGGTTTTCGTAATTATTCCTTTATCTATGCTATAAGACGTTGCTTCGTACCAAATTTCAAGATTCTGAGTTCACGGGAAGTACCCTGTAGGTTTTGATTCCCTTGCGAGTGTCGAAAATTTGCGGCATAAACGGGAGTATCTTTTGATCGCGTTGACTTAGAAGTTTGATTTTTTCACAGCTCCAAGAGACCATAGACTTGAGTATTTGATATGAATTTCAGCTTGATACCTCCACGCGTTCCTGAGAAAAAAGGTCTTGACAGACAGACAGACAGACAGACAGACGGACAACAAAGTGATCCTATAAGGGTTCCGTTTTTTCCTTTTGAGGTACGGAACCCTAAAAATATTGGTTTGGAAGTTATGAGCGTCGAAACTTTCATATTTATTTTAGCACTAATTTTAACCATCTTTGGGCGTAAATAAGTTACGTATAAGTACCTATAGTACAAAAATAAAAAAAGTGAAACCATACAGACATAGATTAGTTATTATAGAATTCAAATAATTTTATTTTGAACAGATAAATTCAATGGATTTTTCACGGTATCCATACTACCAAAGGTCTGCATATAAACAATCGCGCGCCCGTTTTAGTTGTGTCTCTTTCGCTCTATGCATTTCGCTCGTGATGTCGGATCGGATGAAATAGCATGCATTTTAGCCCCGCCCACCAACTAGTTCGTGCCGTTGGCTTGTTTACCCTTACAAGATCGGATCTGAATCTTCTTCTTTTCGTATCGATTCTACTTCATACGGTTTGGGCCCAGTAGGTAGCCACACTTATTGCAGCGGCAGAGGCGCTGCTCAGGTCGTCAAGTGTGCATGTACCTATGTGGACATCTAGGACACTCCAGCAGGTGGGGCATTGTTTGTTCCGGAGCGCCGCACTCGCACTCGGTGTTGGAGGAACCAATAATACCCCACTTGGCGAGATTATGTTTCGCAGCGGCCCACTATGGGTTAGCAATCGATTTAGGGTTTTCCAAATAGGCCACTGAAGTTCACTACCGGGAGCCAGGTATTCTTGGGGCTTCAAGAAGTCGTGAGGTGGTGGACCATAAGATCTGAATGAGACCCCTTATTCACAAACACTTCGATTTGATTTCGATTCGGAAAATCGTGTATCTTGCTCACTTTCGTAATGCCAAATAACCCTTCTTTGCTTTGCGCAGTCGGGTAAAAAAGATAGGCATACGACTTGTCGAATCGAAGGATTTATGAATACGGGTGCAGATTTAAGACAAAACTAACTGTTTATTGCTCCACAGTTGTCACCCCTAGAAATAGAGACCGTCATCCGAAGACACCCTGGCGTGTTAGATGTTGTCGTGACCAGCATACCTCACTCCGATGTGGGAGAAATGCCCGTTGCATGCGTTGTACCACGACCCGGGGCAAAGCCCAGTGCGGAGGAGATCAAGAACCTGGTTAAAGGTATGACAACAATGTAGGTCTAGGTTATGTAAGGTAGCGCAGCGGATCATTTGACACTTGAATGACATTGTCAGGAAGGCGCTGCTGGTGAACAGTTTTGAAAACCGTGGAAAATGTATTATTTTAAAAAACAAGATGGCGCTGTTAGTTCCAACTTTGGCCACGAGCAAAAAGACCATGCTTTACTTTGTCTAGATACGGATACCTACCTCTGCAATCTTAGGGGATAAATAGATAGAGAATTCAATACTGTATGGTCTCTTCTTCTTCTCTTCCAAATCTCTCCACTTTTGTATCATGGTTAGGCCAAGTTTCAGCAGCATCGTCGAATGTCACATTTCCACTACGTGGTACCAGGAGTTGGACAAGGTCATAACACTAAGTAGTGCTCGCATGCTGCGATGGAAGTCCTCATGAGAATTCCCCTAAGAATTAATTTATCGAACATCGTAATTATTGTTACAGATTCTTTAGGAGACGCAAAGCGACTCCGAGGCGGTGTTATCTTCATCGACTCCATGCCTTGGACCGCTACCACCAAAATACACAGACGGAAACTTAAAGAAATGGCCTTAGTACTGCCTAGGGCGTAACAGTCATGTAGGCAGAAAAAAACGGCGTCTTTATTTGTTAAGTTTTTAATATTGCCCTATACCTACCTCACTGGGTTGCCATGACAAAATTGGGACAGGTATGGGGTCTTGCCGAGTCGTTCTATCCCGGTGAGCTATGGCTCCAAAAACATTTGTTCCATACAAATTACTATACTCTTTGTACCTACGTTACCTTTTACATTTAATTACCTAACTACCTCTATATTAAGTTAGCTTTTGTTTTCTAAAGTTTTAGTTGTTTCACTAAAACAGTATTTTAGTAAATATTTAGTTTCTACAAGTTATCAAATTATGTAGCCTGTAGGTACTAGGTACTTACTTTTGGTGACGGGTTAAAATAATGTGCGGGGTACTGCGCTTATAGGTAGGCATTACTTACCAGCTATACAGGTACCTTCATAAGACTGTTACGGTCTGTCTGTAACTAACTGTATTGTACAAACGCGAACGCCAGCACATAAAGTTAGCTTTCAACTTTTT
Organism: Diarsia mendica; assembly: GCA_949316265.1. Lineage (NCBI taxonomy): Eukaryota > Metazoa > Arthropoda > Insecta > Lepidoptera > Noctuidae > Diarsia > Diarsia mendica. The sequence goes on along the minus strand of OX438903.1, from coordinate 18,400,465 downwards.
CGCTTAGGTAAGCTTTAGGTTGCAGGTTGAATTGGATAGGTAAATTGACAGGTTCGGGTAGCTTTTGAGAATCCTACCTTACATGAAAACCTAAATATCGTGCCATAAAGGTACAAAGTTGCCACTCCTAGTGTAACTATACTTAAGGCTCCTTCCACGAAATCATCTCATTTTGATCAACTTTGATCGGTTGGTGTGGGAAATCTATGAAGAATTTGAAGCTTCCTTTTGGCTATTATAAGAGACGAGTTCTTTTTCTGGTGGACAGTGGACAAGAATTTTCAAAATAATGTTTATATTAATGGCAATCACCCGTATTCAAAAGCCCTTTTCCGCAAAAATACCGATCGAGTTACGTTTGGCTTAGCCGAACATAACACTACAAACGATTCTAAACATTAAAAAAATATAAATAACATCACCATATGGTCTACTGGAGTACCAAGAAGTCAAATTTTCGACTTCAATACAAAAAAATAGCAGAAAAAAAATGTTAAAACATCGCAATTTTTACAAAATGTCTCGACAAATAAGATTTTTTTTCTATACCTTAGAATCACTTTAGAGAAAATTCAAAAACTACGTATTAATTTTAAGGTAACCTTCTAATAGAATCGTATTTTTATTTTATCAATAATCTATAATTTCATTTCGTAAATTGAATCCAAAGTTAACTATATTATCGACCGCGCAAACTCTATCTCACCAGTACGAATCGGCCACTGCCAAAGGGCGGACGTATCGCTTTGTGTCACAAACGCTCCCGTGTTTTTCGTAAACATATTTTCTAGATTTTATGCCGATTACCACAATTTGATACACTTATTAATTTTGATCAAACATGTTTTTTTTGCTAATTTGTAAAGATTTCTAAATTTTTTTTCATCTTCAGATCGAAGTCGAATTTCACGATCGATTGTTGTTGTCGATTGTACTTCGATATATATTTTTAACCGACCTCCAAAAAAGAGGAGGTTCTCTATTCGTGTTTGTATGTCGGCGAATATCTCCGTCAATTGTGGACTGATTTTCAAAATTCTTTTTGTCTTGGGAAGGGTATACTCCCGAGGTGGTCCCATTGTCACCAAGTCAGTTTCTGATGATGGGAACTCTGAGAAATTGAGGGCAACCCTCGAATATCATAGGCGCACTTAACGTTTTTGATACATTTTCAGAAGCTGTTCAAGTATTTGCGTCTGATAATCATAATTTCATGTGGCTGCGCTGATGACGGAAGGTGCAACTCCTCAACGGTCAGGACTTGAAAGAAAATTCCTTCAAAATTATACGTACTTATGGATCGATAGTTGTATTCTTTCAGGCTATTAGGTTGAACTGATGATAGACGGTAAATCTCATTAACCGACTTAAAAAAAAGGAGGTTCTCAATTCGTCGGCTAGGAAAATTTTAGGTTTTTCCGTCATGGGTGTCGTTTTCATGGTTTTTGGGGTCGCTGATTACGAAAATGAGGTCAAAATGAAAATCAAGATGGCGCCGACGAAAATTTTTGGTTTTTCCGTCATGGGTGTCGTTTTCATGGTTTTCGGGGTCGCTGATTACGAAAATGAAGCCAAAATGAAAATTCAAGATGGCGGTTAGGATTTTTTTTGGTTTTTCCGTCATTGGTGTCGTTTTCATGGTTTTTGGGGTCACTGATTACGAAAATGAAGCCAAAATGAAAATCAAGATGGCGGCGACGAAAATCTTTGGTTTTTCCGTCATGGGTGTCGTTTTCATGGTTTTCGGATTCGCTGATGACGAAAATTGAAAACTGAGTACACTACACACCCCTGATTACGCATTGCATATTCGCCCATTATGTGCTTTAGCGTATTTTCAATCAGAACAAGTTATCAACGCTTTTGACGAACTGCTCGAATCTCAGTTTTATATTGTGCATTCTGGCCTCCTCCGACAAGTCATTGATTATTTTGAAGATAACTGGATCGGAAGGTTGGAAAGACGGGGCAGGTGAGCTCCTAGATTTCCTACTGATCTGTGGAATACTTTTGATGCAGTTCTTCAGGAAATTCCCCGAACGAACAACTCCGTTGAAGGCTTTCACAGGGGATTCTCGTCACTTCTAACGGCTCATCACCCATTGTTACGGACGCCAAACTTATAGAATCTTAATCAATAATAAACTTGATTAAGTAGATTAGCTATATATTGAATGCCTAGAATAAGTATATAAGAGACTTCAATAATTAAAGCTTAACGAGTGTAATGTAATTTAACTTAGGAATAAACAGTAAAAGTTAGCTAATAGTAATGTAAACAGAACCCTAAAATCAGTCTAACTTCAATTCTTTAAGTTCTATAAATGTATAACATAAGTTTTACTTAAAGAACCTATGTATTTTAAAGTCTGTCGAGAATTGGTACGCAAGTTATGGAAAATTCCACTCGTACTATGACAAAGTCCCACATTAAAAATTTAATAATGTTTGTGATTGGGCAATTTAAAAGGCTGTATTCTAATCCAATAAGAATGCCTTAATTTTATCCAATAGGAATCTGGCCCAACGGTCACTTTAATCCTGGCGTTTCTATTGGATATTTGCGCGGGAAACGCCATGCACCTTGCCGCTAGCTGCGTCAAGGTGTAATAGGATATAAGACACACACACACAGTGATCTCTCCTACTAGTAACATCTCTAAGTGTAAATAAGTACTAAGTAAGTTAAATAAATCCTTTATTTTTCTATTCTATATAAAACAGTGTTTTTATTCTTGTGTGAGGCCACAGTTTGGTCTCGTGGTGTCTCCTTGTCTACGTTAATACAAATCATACAGTCCACTCATTGATATAATAAAACCCAAGATACACACTCCGCGTCTCAAAACCGTCCGCTTAAAATGAGTTCTCGCGTCTCTGCACGGTCGTACAAAATACTTTTTATATTGCTTTTTATAACTGCATTGTAAAAGGAATCTGCGTAAGGTTGAATTTGCCAAAAAAAAATGTTTATAGTGACGATAACTACATGTAGTAGTGCGTGTATTGGTGAGTGTTTCGGCGACTGCTTCGACTGTTTGTTTTGTTCGAGACTGTGCATCTAGGGTTTTATTATATCAATGAGTCCACTACGGACATTCTACGATCATTCCAGTCTTTAGGCTGAGTCTAGTGAAATAGATCTCAGAGTCCCTAACACCCATCTATATGGAAGTTTTTGGATGAACTTCGTCGGCAGCAAAGCCTGACAGAGCTGAAACTGGAGCAAATTTTGTCTCGTGGATCACACCCAACTAGTCGGCCAAGATATAGGCAAACATCAGCAAGATTGAAAGATTTAGTTGAATCATTTGAGGAGAGACCACTCCCAGATTACTTACCGGCCATAGCTCATAATTTTGAATTCCAACAAATATGATTAAAAAAATCTGGGGTCAAAGTCTACATACTGCATACTGCCAATGACCTTTTTTTTACAAAATAAGCCAGCATTCCTTCAGGCGTGATCGAGATTCTTGACCTCGAAAGCACAAAACCTAACAAAAAATCAAATGTTTTTTTTTCCTTCATCACGTATAATAATTTGGTAATTGTGTATAAAAATCAATGAAAAAAAAAAAACAATAAAAAAAACACAAAAGCTAACAAAAAATCAAATATAAACCATGAAAACGACACCCATGTCGGAAAAACCAAAAATGTTCCTGGCCGCCATCTTGGATTTTCACTTTGAATTCATTTTTGTAATCAGCGACCCCAAAAACTATGAAAACGACACCAATGACGGAAAACACAAAAAAATCCTGACCGCCATCTTCAATTTTCATTTTCGTAATCAGCTACCCCAAAAACCATGAAAACGACACCCATGACGGAAAAACCAAAAAATTTCCTGACCGCCATCTTGGATTTTCATTTTGACCTCATTTTCGTAATCAGCGACCCCTATAGCCATGAAAACGACACCCATGACGGAAAAACTAAAAATTTCGTCAGCGCCATCTTGGATTTTCATTTTGACCTCATTTTCGTAATCAGCGACCCCAAAAACCATGAAAACTACACCCAGGACGGAAAAACCAAAAAATTTCCTGACCGCCATCTTGGATTTTCATTTTGACCTCATTTTCGTAATCAGCAACCCCAAAAACCATGAAAACGACACCCATGACGGAGAAACCTAAAATTTTCCTAGCCGACGAATTGAGAAGTTGAGAACCTCCTTTTTTTTAAGTCGGTTAATGAGATTTACCGTCTATCATCAGTTCAACCTAATAGCCTGAAAGAATACAACTATCGATCCATAAGTACGTATAATTTTGAAGGAATTTTCTTTCAAGTCCTGACCGTTGAGGAGTTGCACCTTCCGTCATCAGCGCAGCCACATGAAATGATGATTATCAGACGCAAATACTTGAACAGCTTCTGTAAATGTATGGAAAACGTTATGTGCGCCTTTGATATTCGAGGGTTGCCCTCAATTTCTCAGAGTTCCCATCATCAGAAACTGACTTTGACAATGGGACCACCTTGGGAATATACCTTTTCAAACAAAAAAAATAATTTTGAAAATCGGTCTACACTTGTCGGAGATATGCGCCGACACACATATTAACCGACTTCTAAAAAGGAAGTAGGTTCTCTATTCGTATGTTTTTTCTATGTGTGTCCGCGCATATCTCCGACAAGTGTGGACAGATTTTCAAAATTATTTTTTTATTATTTATTTTTGACGTATTAAAGTGCTTTTACAACCAATTTACAACAAATATTAAAATCTGTGATTAAAATAGATATAATTTTTGATTTTTATTCATATAACACCAAATTGAACCATTTTTATGTTGATTGATATACTGTACCTATACACAACACACATTCCAGACTTTTTTTCAAAGCCGTACGCGTGTACTTACTTACTATAAAATTATGTCACCTAAAATAATAATCGTCTAAATGATCAAATTTTTCAACCGTAGTTCAACGCTCGAAATGCCCGTGTGTGCGTTCGTCGGTGTTATCGCTGCACACAAACATAGCATCGCACCGAAATTGCCTAAAGTTCCGCAAGTCTTGTCTGTACAAGGCCTCTTAAGAGTGGCAACTTTGTAAGTAGGTAGGCTATAAGTTTTAAGAATTAAGTATTTTTTCTTGTTTCATATTGACAAAAGCACACACCATACATATTATTTACTATGTATGTACCTAGATAGACCATGTTCCTACTTAAATAACCCTCCTTTTGGGCTTCGCCGCAGTCGAGTAAAAATAGGATTGCTTCTAACCTCTTTTATCTCTTCTGTGGCTTCTAAGATAATACATTATTCAAGAAAAAATAGGGGAATGCCTTTGTATGGAAAATCAGCGTGTGCCCTCTTAACTACCTACCATTATTAATTAAGTAGGTAGGTATTTGTTTTGGTGAAAAAAGGTGTTTCTTTGTTATTGTTAAATTACATTTAAAATGTTTGATTTAGGTATAGTTGAGCGAACTACACGACAAAATAATACTACCTATTTGATTTCCAACGACGAATACTTACAAAACCGACGCCTTTATAAAATAAGATAGCAATAAGTATTTATTAAGTGAAACAAAATCACCAAACCGCCAGGCGTATATGTAACCCTTTGAGTAATAAAATCGTGACATTACGAGAGTACTTTTTAAATCTCAAAATGTTATTCAGCGTTGACCTACACCAGAAACATTCACGTTGGTTATGGGTAGAATAAGTACTGTACTCATTGATATAAAAACTAAAGATACGGTCGTCCGAACATTTTGCTCGATGCGTTCCCCATACAGAGAAACACTAACGTCATCTATAAGAACTAATCAGGCTGCTCGTAAACGTAACCTTGTTTGCGGCGTGGCGTGGTATTATCGAGGTATAAAGAAATTAAATAAAGCTTTCAATAAAATGTTAATAAAAAAAAATGTTAAATTTTAATTTATAATTTTCATTTTCTTTTAAACTTCGGTTTAGTCAAGACCTATTTGGGACCAAATTCGAGGCGTCATTTTATCATGCGGTCCGCCCAGTCCTTACGCAGTAATATATAAGTCAATGACTGTACTACTGATTAATTGACATAAAATTAACCAACATCTGACGAACGAGGTTCTCGCATGGCAGCTGGATCTAAGGCAGTAGAAAGCAGTTCTTCTGGACACAGCGCACACTACCCTACCCTATCCCCAATGAACGAAGCGCTTTGCTGGGTCCTTTATTATGCGCACAGCCAAGGAGTGGAATTCCCTGCCTGCGTCGGTTTTTCCGAGTTCATATAACCCTAATCTGTTTAAGTCGCGAGTAAACAGGCTTCTACTGGGTAAGCTCGTTCCATCGTCGACATCATCTATGCCCTTAGGGCAAGATTGAAGTCAAGAGCAGGCCCATTTATAATAAAAAAAAAAAAAAAAAAAAAGTTGTTCCGCTACTGTTTTTATATTTTTAAATGTTATTTGTTTTCGAGATTTAACATACAATGTATTTAAAAACATAATTATTAGGGTTGATTAATGAATAAAATAAACACGATAATAATGATTTTAATATCTTTTTATTTTTCAAGCTAAATTAGAAAAATGTTTCAATCAGGCTTCATTAAATTTAAATCACAAAATACACACAGAGGATTCACTAATTCTAAATCAGTCCGGGCTGTTGAACCGCAACATCTACAAACTAAATAATCATCAGTTGTTATGGGGGTAAAACTCTCCATACAAAACATGTTCAAATGCCCCTTTTTACAAGTAAATCCTTCAATTTTATCAGGGCAGCACTGGCACACATATTCACAATTATTTTCTAAGGAACTCAACACATTTCGGTCAAAAGCTATTGCAGTTTCATATTTTTTTGAATAATATTCTAAGTAATTTTTACAGCCATATAAACATTCCATTTCTAAATCACATAATTGTCCATCTATTTGACATTTTTCAAATAAAGAATTCAGCAATGACACTGCATGGAAATGTAATATTTTTTCTTTTACAACTACCTGTGAAGTTTCCGGTAAAGTCACACTACATACTCGCAGAACCTTTCTTAAGCCTGTAAGATAAGTCATGACGATCAAATAGATTTTTAGCTTATAAACATCTTCTGATGCATAGAGTTCATCATAATCCAGTTTTGGAATTACCTTTAACTTAGTTATTTGAAATCTCAAAAGTTCAACGCAGTCCCAGTAGTAAGTTAATTTTTTTGAGGGATTGCTCAAAAGTGTTGGTACTATTGATTCTAGCTTAGAATCTGTGCTGACGAAAACTACTTCCATTTTATATGCTTCTTTCCTACACAGCACTTTTCGATTCACCATAGCTAAAGCACACATCAAATTGTTTGATGAAAATCGGAGACTGTACAACTCGTAGGTTGGATATGAATCTTTAAGAGTTACCTCATCAAGATCCACATTCAACTTGCCATTTAGAAGACTGATCTTAATTTTGTATATTTTGACATTTACTGTTGATAAATAAATGCCATCCTTTGCGTAAGCAATGTCAGTAATTCGGTAATCATTCACATTCTTTAGATATTCCGAAACTACTTTTCCATTATCGTCAATAACTTGTATTAATAAATGTCTATGTTTACTGCATATGAAAACAATTTGATTGTCTATAACTGTGTGTTTTAAGCTTACAGCCATCATTTTGTCTTTATGGGGCCAGATTACATGTGGACGAAGAAGCTTTATAAGCACCGTATCTATTTCAATATCGAAGATATGTATTAGTCCCAGAAAATTGCTACATATTAAGTAAAAGTTATTTTGACCCTTCGGTATCCACTTCATAGCAGTTATTTCAGTCATATCAGCTGAAAAGCGTCCTCGCAATTTTGGTTCAACCATACTGCTGAATATCTGCCAAAATAATATCAGACCATTTTTCTGTGCTGTGACAAAGTAGCAAGAATTGTCTTCATTTAATTCAGGCGCCCAGCATATTGCCGATGATTCAAGGATACTTACAGACTCTTTCAGCTCTTCGAAGAATACTGGAGTCCTGTTGTACCGTAGAATTTTTGCAACATAAGGAGACAAGTTTAGAATACTCTTCCATTGTAATTGTTTTTGACCAAAGAATTCAACACCTCCAATGTTATTTAGCACAGCGAGAACACATTCACTTTTCCTGAAATGTCCCGGTGACCACTTACACATGACCACACTGGTCATCTCTTGTGCCAGAGCTGAATTGTGAGGCCAAAATGATGAATTCACTATCATTTCTGTATAGTCGACATTTCGCATTTCAGACTTCAGAAAATTTGCTTTGCAGACATCTGTAGCGGGACTGTTTTTCGGACTAAATATTGAACTTTCTGTAAAATCTATTTCTCTTTCCAAACACTCCAAATTGTAAGAGTATTCGATGAAGTTCACACGCTTTGTTGTTCGCACAGTTATAACTGAATTACGCCATGACAAGTAAGCAGTTTCGTTCTTGATAATGGGTACAGCTCGCTTAGTTAATTCGAAATACGTCTCTTGACTCATTTTGTTGCCTTATAATTTTACTTGATTAAAGTCAGTCACACACATTCACATTGTTTCACAAAATATTGTGAAGTATTGTGAACAGACAACATGCTTGTTTGATGTCGGTCTGACATTGTTGACATTTGTCAATTGTCATTTCTGAGTTTCTGACGGACATTGACTCTATGGTTTTGGCCGCGTTCCGTATTACAAAATAATCGCTCACAGCGCTCACGTCTATATTTTGCGTTCCGAATTAGATATCACGATTATGACAGCTATGAGCTGTCATCAATTCGGAACGCTCGTAAGCGCGCTTACAGTGCTCACTCGTCACGTGATAACAAAAACAACCCTGCATGAGAGAAATTCGTCGCCCGCTAAGCTCGTCTTGTATATTTACTTGAATACTCATGGTTATGAGACTCCAAAGAGATTTCAAAGAACTAATTGAATGTATTTGTGCGACTCCAGCCAGTGAACCTCAGCTGTGAACACGCACACACACCCAGACTCACACACACACGCATCAGACATCTGTCATATTTTACTTTGATTTTGACAGCGCTCACGGTGATATCTATTTGGGGCATGGTCGGTGTAATCGCAAGGTGGCGCATGTCATGACGTTATCTATGACGATTCAAGGGACATCGATATAGCGCTCACAGTAATTCGGTACGGGCTTATGGACGCTCAAATCGATTACAGTGTAATTCGGAACGCACCCTTAGTGTATTCCATTCAAGATCATTATTTCAAAACGTTATATTTTATGCTTTACTACACATAGAAAAAAATATGATAGTCACTTTTGGAACTACTATGGACCAACCACAAGACATAGAACTGGAATGCAAACTTACATAAAAAATAAACCAGGCAACCAAAGAGTTTTTCATTGCAAAATACGTGGAACGTCCAGTCGTGTATGCTAGAATATCAGTTACTAAAAAGAAATAGTAAGAATTTTTAGTCTAACTCTAACCCGTAGTATCCCTGACCCTAAGTAGTCTGTGCTCTAACCTTTAAAAAAAAAAAAGTCATAACAATAACACGTTGGATTGTTGCTACCGTGTGGTAAAAACATATTTTTAAAGTTGCTATTATTTTAATGATATTCAAAGACTTGGGAGTTAATCTACAAAGATGGGGAAAGGACGCTATAACGCCAAAGCGCGGCAAGTCGTGAAGACGAATATAGACAATTCGCAAACAAATGAGGTAACCAATTTTCGTAGTCAATATTTATATCATCATCATCATCAGCCTATAATGTTCCCACTGCAGGGACTCAGGCCTCCTCTAATAATATAATATTTCATAGTCATACTTACCTATAGATAAACTCATGCCCTTTTCCCATGGATTAGTAGGCAAAAACCACAGAACTCCACTTGCTACAATCCTTACATACTTCTTTTGCCTTGTCCATACATTTACATCTGGTCATACACGCACCGTTGTGCAATGTGCATGTTGCTATTTTTGTCTTAGAAAATGTAGGGTAAGGATTTTGGTTCAGGATTCATGTGATTTATCATCAGGCCGTCAGACAGTGCAGCAGCCAATCGCTAACGATTGGCTGCTGCACTGCGTGTCGTGGGCTCGAACGTCGCACGAGACAAATATTTGTGGTCTGGCTGTAAGTGTATGTGATGAGTTAAAATGTTGTGTGTCTTTGAGTGTAGTAACATTAAAAAGAACAAAACTTAACATAACATAAATGTGGGTGGTCGTAATATGAATGTACTATTGGTACATTTCTGCCAAAAGCCTTCTGCCACGGTAATATTATCATACAGTAGTTTGACTTCATACAAACGGACGAAGCGCGAGCTATGCCTACGCGCCTCGATCAAGGGATGCGCCAGGGATGCAGACAGTCGCGACTGTGCCGCAGTGACGAGCGGACGGTGTGTTGTTTTTTAACAATAAATGCGCGATGTTTTCTCTAAAAATAAGACAAGTACATTTAATTTACATTTTTTGTGTTGTTTTTGGTTTTATGAATTCGTTAATAACGTATCCAGAGATAACTTTTTTTTAATTACCTGGAAACTTTGAAAGATAAGACTATAAAATAATTTCACTTACTAGTAGGTAGGCTTATAATGTGTGTCTTTTTAATGGATAAGTATTTCTTTATATGTCCCGAAAAAAAACATGGTTTTTTAATTAAATCTATCAATCAAAAAACAACACGCATGTTTATTGAACACTTTCTATTCAATTCACAAAGTATTTTATTTGTTTTAAAAAGTATATTTACGATCACAAAACTAAATGGAAACACAAAGTAGGAACATGTAATTAAAATACTGGAGGCGGGCAGCCCTTACGCATGTTTACGTACCGCGCGGCTGTAGGCATTTATTTCAAGGACACGGCCGAGTCACACTACTGTACATATTTATACTGTGCTTCTGCCTTCTGCAAAAAGGGTTAACCTTTGGTTTGGGTTGGGGGTTAACCTTTTCGGAAAAATTGGTTTAATATTATGTTTTTATTTCCTAGATTCATCTTGATTTTGCTAACAATGAGTATGGAGCCAGTGATGCCACAAATCTACTGGCTTTGCCTTCAAAGAAACGCGACACTAAAGTGGTCAAAGAAAAGAAGGAAAAAACCAGGTTCCTGTCAAAACAACAGAGGAAAAGATTGGAAAAGATTGTTGAGAAGAAAAAGAAAAAGGAAAATGTGAGTATGAGCATCAATATTTTCTAAAGCAGCTAATTAAATGGAATCATCATCATTATCTAGCCTTTTCCCAACTTTGTTGAGGTCGGCCTCCAGTCTAACTGGATGCAGCTGAATACCAGTATTTTACATTTAGAAACTGTCTATCTGACCTCCACAACCCAGTTAGTACTGCGTAATACATTCAGAATTACCTACCTTCAGACTTTCAGGCCACTGACTACCTGTAACAACGGCTAAAGATTATATTCTCAGCCCTAGTACCAACTAAATCTTTTCCTTATTCCAGCGTGCCTCCCTCCTGGAATCTTTATCGCAAGTACAAGCCACAGCAGAAGAAGCGAGGCAGTTGACCGGGATATCAACAGTCCAGACTATTGGGCTGAGGAAACTTAATGAGCTCAACTTGGAGCTGGCAACCCAGGAAGTGTCTGAGGAGAATGAGAATAAGAAGTTCAGCAGTATTGCTGGTATGTTTCGATATTTAAATGCAAATAATATGGTCCTCCTGACCGTTTTTGGTCATGACGGCCAATCATTCTGGAAATTAGGAATCTGCGCAGAAGGTATTATAGTGCACAAGTGTACAGGCACAGGTGCACTCTCTGTTCCTTTTCTCTAAGTGGGACAGCAATTCGAGCAACTGCTTGGCATGCTTTTCGAGGCAGGGAGCATCATACGGCCAACTTTTGAACTTCAGGCTACTACTGAGTTTTTTTTTTTTTTTTTTAAACCCAATAGCATTTTTTTTCCGACCTGGAATCTTACCAATCAGCATTCGCGACTAATTCTCATCATCTGCCTAGCCTTTTCCCAATTATGTTGGGGTCGGCTTCCAGTCTAACCGGATGCAGCTGAATACAAATATCACGTGGAGCGACGGCCCATCTGTCCTCCACAACCCAGTTAATACTAGGTTACACAATACCCTTTGGTAAGACTGGTTGTCAGACTTTCAAGTCACTGACTAACAACCGCTAAAGATCTTTGTATGGCAGACGGGACCAACTGCTTTCCGAGGCATGGAGGAAACTTGGTATCTAATATGCGGTCAACCATCCACAGACCAACCTAGGTACGCGCGGCTTAATCTAAAGATGTGAGTAAAAAAATATAATAATAATAAAGCCATTTATTCAGCAGTACATAATACAATTTCTTAATCTAAGTTATGTAAAATCTAGGTTGTCTTCTGCTGATTGCCAATCGGCAAAAGCCTCCTCCAACCTTTTCCACTCATTTCTGTCCTTGGTAACCCGGCTCCAGGTCCCACCTGCGAATTTGGCCAGGTCGACCTCCCATCTTTGGCGGGGTCTTCCCCTCTTTCTGTTACCATTCCTGGGGTACCACTCTGTGACCTTCTTGCTCCACTTCTCCTTCCCTCTACTCATATGCCCAGCCCATTTCCATTTTAGTTTCCTGACATTTGTTGCTATGTCCTGAACCTTTGTGTTTTTCCTAATGTCTTCTAACCTGACAACCTGAATGATGTGAGTGGCAATTATTGTTTAGGCATGAACCCCTTCGATTAATTAATTGACAAGTTGTTACTCACAAACATCAGTGTTGCCATGCCTCTTGTACTAGGAGTTCCTGTATCACAAGAGCCAAAATTAATTAATTAATTAATTATATTATTATTATTATTCGCGATTAATTCTATGGAACTCTTAAATGGAGCCAGTACCTATTTCACTGCACTTGGTGTGTATTGTATTAATCAATATTGTATAATACTCTTTCCAGGTGCTAAAAAACGTCTACGACTTCTAAAGATGGATAATGCGGAGAAAATAAAAAAGAAGAAATATGATCCCAATGTAGTTGGTCTCGAACAGTCTTCTGGAGAAAGTTCCTCTGAATCTGATGATGAAGAAAGTGACGATGAACCAGAAGTTATTAATGGACATGAAAACAATGAAAAAGAGACTCTAGATACTGTAACTAAGATTGAAATTGCTGAAACAGAGAAGAAAAGTGAAGTCATAGAAGAGCAAAATAACGTTATATCAATAGAAGATGATAATAAATTAGAAAATATAAATAAAAACAAAAATTCTAATAAAAAAGAAATTAAAATCGAAAAGAAGCCACTACTGGAACATCCTACGGTACATGTAGAAGTGAAGAGAGACCCTAAGATTCAGGTGGCAAGGTTGAAATTGCCAATTCTAGGTGAAGAGCAAAGAATTATGGAATTTATTAATGAGAATGAATTTCTTATTGTTGCTGGTGAAACAGGTAATTTTTTTTTTTGATACCCCATTACTCTACGGTAAAAATAATACAAAAAAAAACCGGCCAAGTGCGTGCCGGATCACGTACAATGTAGGGTTCCGTAGTTGACTGCTATCAAAATATGCGGACTTACTAAACTGATTAACCTCCCTGCCTGCCTCCGAACGATTAGGTCCTTGCACACGGCGTATTTTAAACGTGCCGACGAGCGACGCGCATAATTATGACGCGCGTATACGCTCTTCAAACGAGATTTGAACGCAACCTTGTAACCTGAGCACACGAGGCCATCGTGAAACGCGCGTCTACACGCTTGCAACTGCCAACTATTTACAACTTTTTGTACGCGCTTCAAAAGATTTTTGAACGCGCTTCAGATGCGCGTTTCTACCTATGAAAAAGCAAACATTGGCATCTACAGCACTGACGATGAGCGTTCACGAAACGCGCGTCGTCGGAACGTTTAAAATACGCGGTGTGATAAGGGCCTTATAGTAACGTCGAATAGGGGATCGGACAAAAAAAAACTAATTAATCCGTCAGATAGATTTCCAAAAATTATTGGACACGTATTTTTTCTTTTTTCAAATAAACTTAAAATGAAGACTGTACAGTGCTTCGAAAACTCGTGTGACGTCATATGATAGTACATTTTGACGACACAAGTGACGTTTCAAGCCCCACTCCAAGATCTTTGACGCGTTTTATCTTCGTAATTTTTTATTGATTTGATAAAACAAAAAACACGTATTCAATATTTTTCGATAATCTAACTTACGGACTAAACAGAATCATATTATTTTGACCCAGTCCGATCCCATAATGAGTTTCGTGCCTTTTTACGTACTGAAAACACAGTTTTCTTCCTTACCCAAAAAATACTAAACTTCATTTATTCCAGGCAGTGGAAAAACCACCCAGATCCCTCAATTTCTCTACGAGGCAGGGTACGCCCAACACAAAATGATTGCCGTGACCGAACCGAGGCGGGTTGCGACAGTGGCCATGTCGGCCCGAGTAGGGTACGAGTTGGGTCTGACCAGCAAGGAGGTTTCGTACCTCATGCGGTTCGAGGGTAACGTTACTAAGGACACGAAGATCAAGTTTATGACTGATGGTAAGTATTCAGTTTTTATTTTTACTGGATTTTTTTTCCTTGTCCATCTGGCTATTGGTTGAAAACCTTTATCAGTTTTTTATGCAGATATCGACTACTGAGGTCCATTCTTCCAGCGAAATTTGAACCTTTTCATAGTTATGTTTCATATATACAGCATCACAGAACAGATTTGCTCATAGTCTTATGGCTGATTGCAAATAAAAACAGAAGAAAAAAAAAAAAAAAAATGTTTCATATAAGTAAGTAGTATAGGTTCTTTTGGGCTTAAATGGTATCCATCATCAGCCAAAATGTTCCCACTGCAGGAACTCAGGCCTCCTCTCTAGGAGAGGGATGGGCTATAATCTACCACGCGCTCCCAGTGCGGATTGGCAGATGTCACATGTCTTCGAATTTTTTGGTTCTAAGATATGCCGGTTTCCTCACGATGTTTTCCTTCACAGTTTTGAGAGCAGTGGTGATGAAATAAATTACACAAAGTAATGCGCCTGCCTGGGTTCGAACCCACGACCAACTGTTCGTAAGTCGGGGCCGCAACCACTGGGCCACCACTGCTCACAAATGGTATCCATACTGGATTAAATAGGAAAAATGTCTTAAACACCTTGCCAGTTTCTTTTGTCAAATAACTGAAAAATAACTAACAACTAATATGTTGAGCTTTGAGAAGCAATACGAATTTTGCCGATTAGCTAAATAATTGTATGTACATATATTTCTCTCCGCTATTATAGGTGTCAATACCAATCTTCTCCGCAGTTTGAAATTAATAGATCTCGCAGAATCTCTATAAAATTTCTGTTGTTATTTATTACTTCTATAATTTCCAGGTGTTCTCCTCAAAGAAATCCAGTCAGACTTTCTCCTAAGCAAGTACTCCGTGGTCATCATAGACGAAGCTCACGAAAGGAGCGTGTACACAGACATACTCCTTGGTCTACTGTCCAGGATAGTGCCTCTAAGGAGAAAGCGAGGTTCCCCTCTGAGGCTCATCATCATGTCTGCCACCCTCAGGGTCGAGGATTTCACGGAGAATACCAGGCTGTTTAAGCAACCACCGCCGGTTATAAAGGTAGCTTAACTGTCATACTTAATTTTATTTTAGCCTTGAAGACAACCAGTCTAACCAGCAGTTTTACCAGTCAGTTGTGAAAAGGCTAAGCTAATGGCAATAGGGAAGTAGACAAAAAATAAGTAATTAGTCGGTCAGATAGATTTCTAAAAAATATTGAACACGTATTTTTTCTTTTTTGAGTAGTGCTTCGAAAAGTCGTGAAACGTCACAGGTTGGTCCATTTTTACCAGACTATGACGTCAAAAGCCCCCTCTCCATGGTCTTTGACAAGCTTTATTTTCGTCAATTTTTATTAATTTGATAATACAAAAAACACGTATCCAATATTTTTCGATAATCTAACTGACAGACTAAACAGAATCATATTTTTTTTAGTCAGTCAACTATTTTGTTGGTTTAGCCAAATCGCAAATTGGAAATCCTTATTTCTTTATGTATGTTTTGGTGTCATAGAGCCATTTAATTGCAAAATATCAAAGATATTTTTTTTTCTAATAAATTTGTTTTGTGAATATGGCCTAATAAAGGTTGCGTGGACCCGCTGGATGCGAGACGCACGGAACCGGTTAATGTGGCGACACCTGAGGGAGGCCTATGTCCAGTAGTGGACGTCTTTTGGCTGAAATGATGATGATCTGATGGATAAAATTTGTTTTTACTTTAACTTATTCTTGTTTCCATAGCCCGTATTTCTCCCCTTTGTCCCTCCAAACTTCTCTGTTTTGTCCGATTTCCAGCCACGCTTGCCCCACGAATATGATCAGATGGTCACACCACCTCAGCCGCGGTCGACCTCGTCTTCAATGTCCACCTTCAAACAACCATTCATTCTTATTTTCATACTAGCTGAAACCCGCGGCTTCACCCGCGTGGTTTATTGTCAAATTATATACCTTCCTCGAGACCCACTCATTGGTGAAAACGGTATGAAAATCGGTGCATAAGTTTTTGAGTTTATCGCGAACAGACAGATGCGGTTTTTTTTTTATAAGAATACTAGCGGACGTCCCGCGGTTTCACCCGCGTAGATCCCGTTCCCGTGGGAATACAGGGATAAAAAGTAGCCTATGACACTCAGCAATAATTTGGCTTTCTATTGGTGAAAGAATTTTAAAAATCGGTTCAGTAGATCCCGAGATTACCCCTTACAATTTAACAAATATACAAACACACAAACTTTACTTCTTTATAATATTAGTATAGATGTAGTGATAATTTCTATTACAGATAGACGCCAGGCAGTTTCCAGTGACAACGCATTTCAACAAGAACACGAACAGTGATTATCTAAAGGAAGCGTATAAGAAAGCCGTCAAGATTCACACGAGGTTACCTGATGGAGGCATACTCATATTTGTTACGGGACAACAAGAGGTAATGTTTGAATCTCAGACCAAGAAAAAAAGGTAGACGGCGCGCCGCGAACACCAACAGTGAAGTCACAAAACCACGCGCCTATAGCAAGTAAACATACAAGCTCACGCACACACCTACACTAAAACCACACGCATTTCTCCTAGTACGTCACGACTTCACGAGACATTGTCTACAGTTAGTACACACATAGATAAAAAGTTGACTCACTTTTGATGTTCGTGGCGCGCCGTCTTCCTTTTTTTGTTGGTCAGAGGTTTGAATATTATTTGTTCATCTTCCTTGACTCATTCCATTTGGGATCGGCGCAACATGTTTTCTCCTTCCATTCTTCCCATGCCGGATGTCATGGCAACTTTTATTCGTTTCATATCATTCCTTCCACGGCTCGCGGTTCACGGTTTTAACCGGTTTAATTCCATAATCAAAACTATATTCGTGAAAATAGCTAATATCGCTGGAATCATACTCAAAACCTAAATTCGTGAAAAACCGGTTAGACGCATAAACCGGTTAAAACCGGTAAAGCGCAACCTTTAACCTAAATCGATTTCGGTTTGGGGTCCATGACCGTAACCGGTTAAGAATTTTAACCGGTTTCCGAGCCTTGCACACAATACATGCTTTTATTTGATAAAGGTTTTCTATGGTTCCGCAGCCAATAGGGGCTAAAGATTACTGCGTAATACGAAATATTAATGTTATTTGTATTTTATTAAAGTTGACTTGATCCTACAGCCTGGATCGCCTCTGTAGGAGAGAACTCCTCAACGGTTCATAGCACCGACACAAACCTTTGTATACCTACTCGTTCAATGTTGATAGATAAATCTAATTTTCTTTGTTTGGTACACATGGTGTACCAACCGTACCGTGAATGGCCACGCAATAAAAGTGAATATTCTGACGCTGTGTTATTCAAACTGAGCTGGAATGAATGTCGTCTTTTAGCTTGTATGACATAGACTTAAAGCTCTCTCTCACTTTAATATCTATCTATGTGCCAAAAGCTCTCTTTCTCATTTTAATCTCTTTTTACACACTAGGTACACTACCTCGTCCGAAAACTGAGGACAGCCTTCCCTTACCGTAAGGACGTGGACTACAGCAAGTTGATAACTAAGAAGAAGAAGATATCTGACGCTGATGCTGCACTGGATTCGGAGCCTGAGGATATTGAGTCTGATGATGATGAGGTAAGAAGTAGTATTAAGTTGAGAGTTATTTAAACATAGTAATAATGTTCACGAAATTGTTTAATTTGATTTTCCGAAATCACCTTTTATGAGATGCACCCCTTCCTGTGCTAAAAAAATAGATCATTTTCAAAATGTAGTTCATGGCTTTGTAGCAAGTTTTATAAATGTTTAGATAGCTGAAGTGATAAGTCAAGGATATTTTCCTAGTAATTTGTACATCAGACGTAGTACTTTTTTAGGATTCGGTACCTCAAAATGAAAAAACGGAACCCGTACAGGATCACTCGTGAGTCTGTCTGTCTGTGTGTCTCCGAAACCATCAAAAAAAAAAACTAAAAATCTAACGCCCAAATACTCAAACGTCACTCAATTATAAGTTGGACTTAAATCTCGTGCTGTCTTTGTTACTTTAACGCAGAGTGACAGAGATGGCAGGAGTTTTGAGGGTTACTTATAATTGAGTGACGTTTGAGTATTTGGGCGTTTGTAACCCAAAACGTACTGAATTTGTTGCATTTTAACTTTTTTATGACGCAATCAGCAAATAATTTCTTCGAGTTACCAGTAACCCTGCATATGTATGACTGATTTTTTTTAGGTAGAAAAAGAAATGAAACGCGCCCGCAAAGCACGTAGGAAGGCTAAGCAGAAGTCTAGGACTCTTCCTAAGATAAATCTGGATGACTATGACATGCCGGAAGATGATGGTCAGGCGGAACTAGTTGACGATAACGATGATAGCGAAGGACATCTTAGTGATTCAGGTACGTTATTTGAAATATAGTTTTTCTTCTGTTGCCAGCGGCTTCACCCGCTACAACTCGAAGATTATCCCACGGAAAGATAAAATCGGGATAAAAACTACTCTATGTGTTAATCCAGGGTGTCAGCTGACTCCATACCAAATTTTATTAAAATCGCTCCAGCCGTTTAGACGTGAAGAAGTAACAAACTTAAACACTCACAAACTTTCGCCTTTATAATATTAGTGTGATAGTGTGATTATTTAAAAGGTATAGTCCATTTTTCTAAAATGGTGCTAATTGCAAACCATTTCGAGGACTATAAGGTCCTTAATCATTTCTTTCTTTCTAAACTTTCTTTCTGAACACAAGGGTAAAAGTAACATTATGCTAGGGTAAAACTAGCACACATTAGGGTAAAGTCAACATACCATAAATAACATTATTAAAAGTCGTTACGTGAGGATTTGTAATTGACTTTCTGGTGACTATTGTTTCTTCTTTTTTGTTTGTTTTTTATTAGCTGTGAGTCGTCCATATCCCTGCTATGTTTATAAATGTGAATGTAAGTTTGTTTGTTCACGCGAAAACTACTTAACCGATCATCATGAAACTTTGTTTGTTAGGTATTAGAAGTAACATCGGATACTTTTTATGAAAAAATGAAACCGCGGGCATCAGCTAGTACTAAATAAATAATTACCGCACAGTTAGCGTTGTATATTCTGTAGATGGCTCTGTGCTGACATCTTCACCATAACTAAATAATAATAATATTAATAAAATTTTATTTAAAAGTAAAAATTGCTAAATTATAAAACTAACAAATAATAGGGTAAAACTAACATACACCAAGGTAAAACTAACATACACCACGGTAAACTAACATACAGTAGGGTAAAACCAGCACTCACTAAGTTAACGTCAACTAGCGCCTTACCTGTGTAAGGCGGAGATGATCGAACAAAATATACAGTTCTACAACTTTCTCAAACCTTCTTCAAAACTCAATACTGAAGAACTTTCGAGAATAATCCTAACAGTAACACATACATTTCATAGTGGAACATTCTAGACTCAAAGATAGTCTAGAATCATAAATCAACCAACGTTACACATGTCAAACCTCTATTTTCTCCAGATACGGAAGAAGACTCCCTAACCCCAGCCATAAAGTCCTGCCGGCAGCCACTCTGGGTACTTCCTCTATACTCCATGCTCAGTCAGAGCAAGCAGTCACGAGTCTTCGAGCCTCCCCCACCGGGGGCCAGGCTCTGTGTTATTAGTACTGATGTAGCGGAGACGTCTATTACTATACCTGCTGTGAAGTATGTTGTGGACAGCGGGAAGAAAAAGATGCGGTGAGTTGATGTATCTGTAATATTATATCAGTAAATAAAATTAAAGTGTTAGTTTATAATTTCTAAGTTACAGCTCTTTATTGAATGTAATATAAAAGTTTTTGTACACACTTTCATGAACATTACTCATTTCATTCAGTTACAAGTGACACTCACGCCATCAAGACTAATCTAACGACGTATATTTTATTCAAATCCCTTCATTCGTTTAGGAGTTATGAGGGAACAAAGAAACGGACATACATACATACACGTCAAACACATAACCCTCCATTTGGGCTTCGCCGCAGTCGGGTAAAAAGTATCTCTTATAGATTTGGATTTCCCCTTGTGTCACTTGTAACTGAATAAAATGTCATAATATACCTTTAAACTTACATCAAAAACTCTCCCTTCCAGTATCTACGACCACATAACCGGCGCAAGCGCATGGCGCATAGTGTGGACATCCCAAGCGAGTGCAGCACAACGCGCGGGTCGCGCCGGACGCGTCAGCTCCGGACACACGTACCGGCTGTACAGCAGCGCCGTGTTCCAGCACGACTGTCCGGAGCAGTACCCGCCTGATCTGTGTAGGAGACCCGTTGATGATCTTGTGCTGACTATGAAGTGTATGGGGATCGACAAGGTAATAACACATAACAAAACATAACGTTCATTTATTTTCAGATAACTTTAGTCCATAGATATACCTTACAGACTATCATAGATATGGTATACTACAATTTGTGTTTGTAAAACCTTAAAACTTTAAGGTTTTACAAACACTTTTTTCTGAAAGCGACGGAACACCACACAAATCGGCTAACAGTCCTCTTCCAACTTGAGGTGCAGATAAAACATAGCAACTGCACTCTCGCCACGTACTTGGTCTTCTGACACTTGTACTCAACGAAGTCTTCCGCCGTAGTGGTGTAGTGTAGGTGGGAGATGTACACCGGAGTGTTCGGCTTCGCGGAACGAATAGGCACGCCGCAGTGGTCCTTGTTTGTTCACTGCGAAACTTAAGGCGAACTTTTCACATCGTCATTGTTGGTCAAATATTGTCCCACAAGAACCAGGATAATAAGTATCCTATATCCTCGTCATATCATAAGACACCTCCTTTCTTGCCATGTCATTATTAAGACAGTCCATCTTTAACATAAATAACGTTAATTATTTGTGTCATGTATATTACAGGTAGTGAACTTTCCATTCCCGACTGCCCCTGATAGGATGCATCTGCGTCTCGCCGAGAAGAGACTGGAAGCTCTCGGCATACTTGAGAAGTCTCCCATGAAGAATATCAGAAAAGATGAAGAGGAGGTCAGTCTGAACTGGGTGCTTACTCTGGAATAGAATTCCGATAGATCGACATTGGTCAAACGTCAGTTGGTTGAGTTAAACGTCAGGGATTGGCTAGACTCAGTGAGTCCAGCATTGGAATTGTCAGTCAAACGTCAGCAATTGGCTGACGTTTGACTGACAATTCCAATGTCGATCTATCGGAATTATATTCGAGAGTAAGCACACTGATGATATGTTAAATTATTAGCAAAATTTCGTATATTTTATGCCGTATCGTGGAGAGCAATTAGTTACTTGGCTATTTGATTTTGGTGACAATTTTACTTGTTTTTTTTTAAACGTAGCGCAATATCGTAATTGTAAGTAAAGCTACAAGACATTGTGCCCAAAGAGCTTTCACATTCAAAAACGAAGAATTCAATTTATAATTTATACAGGTAGGCGTAATGTTATAATTCTAATTTATTTATTTCCCTAGATACTAAAAGTGACAGCTCTCGGCAAGGCGGTGTCTGCATTCCCGCTGCTCCCTCGCTACGGCAAGATGTTAGCGCTGAGCCATCAACAGAATCTCCTGCCTTATACTATCGCGCTCGTGTCTGCGTTAACTGTGCCTGAGGTATGTTGATTTTACCCTACTGTATGCTAGTTTTACCCTTGTGTATGTTGGTTTTACTTTAGTATATGGTAGTTTAAGGCAGTGGTCCAACCGCCGGCGAGAAAACGACTAACTATCGGCGATTTTCTCTCAAGAAACGCACGATAAATGTACATTTCGTGTAAACGAAAGAGATCCATATAGTAAAAGTTGCTCTTTGACTGTTCACACTGCCGGCGACGGCTCGCGTTACTCGTTTTGTCGCTGAGCGAGCTTTCAAAAATAAATCGCTCAGCGATGCTTAACTGTATGTAAACAAGTGTAGCGCGCACACTCCTTATAGCCCGGCGACAAAATTATCGAAACTACACACTCGTTTCCCGCTGATCGCCAACTCGTTTAAGAGTTTCTAGTTCTACTGGTTTCTCGTTCATCGTCGGCGGTCGGACCACTGCCTAACCCTAGCGTATATTAGCTTTACCCTAGTGTACTTTAGTTTTACCCTATTGTTTGTTAGTTGAGGTGAAGATGTTAGCGCAAAGCCATCAACAGAATCTACTGCCTTATACTATTGCGCTCGTGTCTGCTTTAACCGTGCCTGAGGTACGTTGATGTTACCCTAGTGTGTGCTAGTTTTACCCTACAGTGTGTTGGTTTTACTTTAGTGTATGTTAGTTTTACCCTAGCGTATATTAGCTTCATCCTAGGGTATTTTAGTTTTACTTTAGTGTATGTTAGTTTTACCCTATTGTATGTTAGTTGAGGTGAAGATGTTAGCGCAAAGCCATCAACAGAATCTACTGCCTTATACTATTGCGCTCGTCAAAACAGTCCTTTATCCGCTTTCCTCCCGATGACAATTTATTTGCCCCCCCCCCCCCCCCCCCCGTCCAAACCCTAATCAATAAAAATGTACAAAAATTTCCGTTATTAGAACAAAGTATAACAAAGCTTTTGGCACGCGTTTGTTGATGTTACCCTAGTGTATGCTAGTTTTACCTAAGTACGTGCTAGCTTTACCCTAGTGTCTGTTAGTTGAGGTGAAGATGTTAGCACTGAGTCATGAATACAACATACTGCCTTATACTATCACGGTCGTTTATTTATTAACTATGCCTGCGGTATACGGTTTTACCCTACTTTGTGCTACTTTTACCACAGTTTATGTTAGTATTACCCTAGTTTTTGAGGCTTTTTAATTGAGGTATATATTTTAAAACCTTATACTATCGCACCCATTTTAAAAGAGTAACCATGGAGTTTCTTGCCGGTTCTTCCCCATAAGAATTAAACGACCAAACCGAACCGTGCACCATTTTGTTGACGTAACTTTTTTGATTTTGATGTCGTCCCGATGTGTGTGCTATTTTTACACTTTAACACCTTTTATTATTTTCTCACTCTGTCTAGCTACTCAGAGATATTTAATGATTACTTAAAGCCGTATTGCAAATTAATTGATGGAAATGGAAAGTTTATTAATATCAATCAAATGATAAATGCCAACTAAAATAATATATTATAGCACTGAATCAATTAACAAATAATTAAATCTACTGTAATATTGATTAATAATGTTTTAACTTTTAATTTTTATAAAAATAATTTATAATTTATAATACTCTTGCGCCATCACATCTTCCAAGTTCATCGTGCTGCGCAGGTGGAGCCGCTGCGGCTGCAGAAAACCTCAAGCGGCGTAAATATGGTAACCTTTGCGGAAACTATATTTTCGAGCCGTTTGGGGTTGAAACTCTGGGGCCGTGGGGTCCGAGTGCTCATAGCCTGTTTAAGGAAATCTCGAAACGCTTAGTTGACGCTTCTCGTGACCCAAGGGCTGGCTATTATCTTGGCCAGAGGCTAAGTGTTGCCATACAACGAGGCAATGCCGCCAGTCTTTTGGGCACATTACCGGCTGACAGCGTTGAGGAGCAGTATTTCGATGCCTTTTTATAGTTTATTGTTAGTTTAGTTTATTTTATAGTTTTTAATTAATTTAATATGTATTTAGAACTAATGAAGAATAAAGAAAAGTCCAATCAAAAAAAAAAAAAAATAATAATAATAATAATTATATTAATTTCAGATTGATTTGGTGTGCACACTGATTTTTTTTGTCAAATTGTTTGTTAAATGTGTAGCATGAAATAAAAGGCTTTTTTTATTTTATTTTATTTTACTTAAGCCGTAACTTAGTAAAGGTTTGACATACTTTTGTATGACAAAACTGTCAAAACCTTTACTAAGTGTTGGCCTAAGTAAACATCAAAGCTTACTGAGTGCGTTGTATAATATTCTCACTCAAAGTCTCATGTTGTTGCAAGGTAATGTCAGGTAAACCGGATAGCTGGCCGGCATCCGGCAACGTGTTACTACTGGGAGACCCGGGTGTGCTACTGCGGGCTATAGGAGCGGCGGAGTTTGCCTACGTGAAGGGAGAGGAACAACTGTTCTGTGCCAAGTATGGCCTTAGAGAGAAGGTACGTAAAACAGCAGTTTTAGGAGCCCGTCCTCATCATCATCATCATCATTTCAGCCAAAAGACGTCCACTGCTGGACATGGCATCCCCTAAGCGTCGCCACATCTCGCGGTCCCGTGCGTCTCTCATCCAGCGGGCTCCTGCAACCTTGACCAGGTGCACGGTCCACCTAGTGGGAGGCCGCGCAACGCAACGTCTTCCGGTTCGCGGTCGCCATTCCAGAACTTTTCTTCCCCATCGGGCATCCGTTCTGCGAGCAATGTGCCCTGCCCATTGCCACTTAAGCTCGAAGCCCGTATCTTCATAATAACTACTCTTGTCGATTTGTAGGTTAAGCCGTACTTTCTTAGGTTGATCCATAGATGGGTGGCTACCGATAACATACCGAGTTTCACCGTGCGTCGGAAAGCACGCTAAGCCGTTGGTCCCGACTACCATAATTATATAGATCTTTGGCAGTCGTTACAGGTAGTCAGTGGCCTGAAAGCCTGACAACCTTTCTTACAAAGGGCATCGTATTACTAGTCAGATAGGCAGTCGGTCCATGTAAAATACTGGTGTTCACCTGCTTTGCCCGGCCCTGAAAACGAAACTAGGAATTCACACTCAACAGTCACTTATGACCACTAAAACAACTACGACACTAAAGCGACGTCCTAATTGGCAACGGTCGTACGATCAAACGATGCGTTCCCGTCGCACGACGAGATTAAACATGTTAGTGTAACTAGTGGCGTGTGTGTGTCACTGTGTCAGTGTGTCCTAATAGAGCTTGCGAGTGATCGTGCGACCACAGTGAAATGCTTAAAACGATCGTACGATCCTGCGATCGTCCAATCAAAGCTACAAATAGTCTTCTGATTGGTCACGCGTCATCGTGTGAGCAAAAGCGGGGGGCGAGGGACGGCACAGGTGAGTCCAGATGAGAGAAAACGCATCGTTCGGTCGTACGATCGATCGTTGCCAGTTAGGACACCACTTGGACCATCGTACGCTCATTTTAATCGCTCGTCGATGAACGCATCGTTTGATCGTACGGCCGTTGCACATTAGGATGACGCCTAAAACTCATCTAAAATCATCTTTCCAGGGTATAAAAGAGATCCGTAAACTCCGGAAGCAGTTGACGTCTGAGATAAACCTCAGCGTGGCCGGGGTGGATGTTGCTGTGGACCCGGAGATGAGGCCTCCGGATGATAACCAGGCTAGGTTGCTGAGGCAGCTGGTGCTCAGTGGGTTGGGAGACCAGGTGGGGAAGAAGATAGCCTTGGATGAGGTTAAGCAAGGTTGGTTGGTGTTATTCTGTTTTAATTTATGTTTTGACCTTAAGGTCAGATTTTTATTAACATAATTCTAATTAGTAACTAGCGACCCGCCCCCGCTTCGTACGGATGCAATGTGCTACATATAAACCTTCCTCTTGAATCACTCTATCTATTAAATAAACCCGCATCAAAATCCGTTGCGTAGTTTTAAAGATCTGATCATACATAGAGACATACAGCGAGAAGCGACTTTGTTTTATACTATGTAGTGATAGTGAAGTTGCCTAAGTACTGTTCAAATGACAATTTCATGAAATCATCACGTTTTAGGAGATGTACTGTAGCCATCATTACTTCAGATACTTGTATTTATAATCCAAACGATTATATCGTCATGTATAGTCGACCAAGAAATTGGTTTACCACTCTAAGGTTGAATATCATTTGCACGTACAAAACATCAAGTGCTATTTTCGCTTGACAGATTAATAACTGCTACGTCAGAATCTGTCATTTGTCATTCCTTAGTGAATAATTATGTTACTGGGAGATGTCATCAAAAGTGGTAAACCAATTTCTTGGTCGACTATACGTAAAAATAAAAGCTTAATAAGTACAGAATTTTTGTGGTCATAAAACATTTTGTCTGATCAAGATAAAAATTTCAATAACGAGAAGAGAGAAAAAGAGGTTTCAACACATTTTTAGAGAGAATTTCACCAGCCAATCCCACTATTAAAAAAACTTAATTTCTACCAGGCGAAGACAAACGAAAATTCAAATACGCGTACCACTGCGGCGAGTTAGAAGAACCAGTACATCTGCACTCAGAGTCCATTCTCCGGAAGACGATACCTGAATGGGTGGTGTTCCAGGAGTTGTATGAGACTGGTGGAGAAGAACGGAGAAAGATGGTGATGAGGAATGTCACCGCTATAGAGCCGGAGTGGCTCCCTCTGTTGGTGCCGCAGCTTTGTAACTTAGGTAAGATTGGAATTTGGTAGTTTTTTCAGTATTAAAATAGCTCTTTATTAAACAGTAAAAAATATAAAGACAAGAGCATAAAGGTACCGCTTATTTCATTGAGAAATTTCTGCCAGCGGACCTGCGACAGTATAGATAGACAAGAAATGTAGACACTGTGTGACAAGAATAGATTTCTTTCTTTACAGAATTTTAGTTACCGACGTAGCATGCTAAAAAAACCATCTAAAGTGCACTTTTAAATTGAAGTTTTTAAAGCTATAAGTTTACTTTAAATACCACATTGAATGCCATACAACTATAAACTTAAATACATACTTGAATGCCGTGCGTTACATTGAGTCCTTCCGTAAAACGTGATTTTTTACCTAAAAAGAAAAAATCTATTCCCAGAAACAGTTCTCGCGGTCTAGTCTGTGTTATTTACTCGTATTATGTAAATAACAAACCAATATTTTATTCATAGTCGTGTTTTAGATTTTTAAACTTGTTTACACCATATTATATTCTTATATCATTGTATTTAGGTGATCCCCTGGACGATCCACCTCCTCGATATGACGAGGTGTCAGGCAGAGTCAAGTGTCACTTCAAAGGTACCTTTGGAAAAGCAGGCTGGGAGCTGCCTGTGGCTGAAGTAGACTTTCCTGAGAAGATTGAGAGATACAGGTAAATTATCAGATAGTTAACCACGTACATGAGCTCATAACATCACGCCCAGAAAGGTTATGCAGAGGTGTACCCATAATCATCATCAGCCTATAATGTTCCCACGTGCGGGACTCAGGCCTCCTCTCTAGGAGAGGGATGGACTATAATCCACCACGCGGGCCCAGTGCGGATTGGTAGATGTCACATGTCTTCGAATTTTTTGGTTCTAAGACATGCCGGTTTCCTCACGATGTTTTCCTTCACCGTTTTGAGAGCAGTGGTGATGAAATAAATTACACAAAGTAATATGCCTGAATAGGGTTCGAACCCACGACTCACTGTTCGTAAGTCGGCGCCGCCACCACTGGGCCACCACTGCGCTATACACCATAAGTACACCCACATTTCCCAGTTATGTTTAATCTCATGTAAAAGGGGGTGAGCCTATTGCCATCAACCGGACACAAATCCAGGCTGCGTGTCTGCTACTAAGAAATTCCTGATGGCAAAACTCAAGAAAAAGATCGTAAGAGCTTTCAGTGTTATATTAGGGGATCGGACAAAAAAAAACTAATTAGTCCGTCAGATAGATTTCCAAAAATTATTGGACACGTATTTTTTCTTTTTTCACGTAAGTAAACAAAAAATGAAGACGATACAGTGCTTCGAAAACTCGTGTGACGTCATATTATGATAGTACATTTTGTACCTTCAAGTGACGTTTCAAGCCCCCACACCTTCATATTTGACGCGCTATAACTTCGTAAATTTTTATTGATTTGATAAAACAAAACCGGCCAAGTGCGAGTCGGACTCGCGCACCGAGGGTTCCGTAAAAAAAATATATTTTGTGATGTAACTAAAAATTTATGGTTTTCGTAATTTTTCCTTTATCTATGCTATAAGACGTTGCTTCGTACCAAATTTCAAGATTCTGAGTTCACGGGAAGCACCCTGTAGGTTTTGATTCCCTTGCAAGTGTCGAAAATTTGCGGCATAAACGGCTGTATCTTTTGATTGCGTTGGCTTAGAAGTTTGATTTTTTCACAGCTTCAAGGGACAGTAGACCTGAGTAATTGATATAAATTTCAGCTTCATACCTCCACGCGTTCCTGAGAAAAAGGGTCTTGACAGACGGACGGACGGACGGACAGACGGACAACAAAGTGATCCTATAAGGGTTCCGTTTTTTCCTTTTGAGGTACGGAACCCTAAAAAACAAGTATCCAATATTTTTCGATAATCTAACTGACGGACTAAACAGAATCATATTTTTTTGAGTCAGTCCGATCCCCTATTGCTTTGGAATATTAAACCCGTCGATCTTGAACGACGTTTAGATGTGTTGATCGCGTTCAATTTTATTATTGAAGTCCCCTTCTCCGTAACATTTATTTTACGAACAAAGTGTGGAAGTCCTTGCCAGTATGTGTAGCTATATCCTTCTTTCCAATTGAAACTATCATAAAATATTGATGAAGCTGCAACCAAACTTTGTGTCTTTTAAAAGAGTGTCCATGGAGTTTCTTGCCCATTCTTTTCCATAGAAAGTACTTTCTCAAGTTATTATGCCTTGTGACTGTGACTGTAACTTCTCTATTTTTTTCTTTTTTTGATAGTACTTACGTATTTGGGGGGTATCAGGAACAGGGTGTAAAGTTCCTCATCCCCCACAGAAAAGGGAGGATCCTCCGACCAGTGTGTCTGGTGGGCTAACTCCCGAAATTTATAGTCTGGATTTTCTGTATAGGCTAATGTCGCGGATAATGTTCATAGAGCGATGTAGGAATTTCGCCAATTAGTTCGCAGGTGTTGCGATAGATGTCGCCAGTCGCCACACATATTATAAGTTTTAATATTTCCTGCCTCCCACAGATGGTTCGCCCGTTACCTGCTAGAGGGCGCAGTGTTCCCTAAACTGAAGAAATACACCAGTTCCCTATTGTCTCCTCCGTCCACTATGGTCAAGAGTTGGGCGAAGCTGCAACCTAGGACTGAAGTGCTTCTGAAAGCGCTCATAGCGAAGCGCGCTGGGACTAGAGACGCATTGAAGAGTATTTGGGAAGAAAATAGTACTTGTAAGTATATTTTTTGGCTTGGACTGATCATTTTATTAGACGGCTTATTTTTTTCCGACACCTCCAACAAATATCACTTTATTTCAGCCAATGTATACAAAAACTTGACATAAATTATAATACTGAAACCTCGAGAACCACTCTATCCATTGGTGAAAATAACAAAGTTTTGTTTACACACCCGTAATCCAAAAAAAAACTAAAAAATAAGTTTTTTTTATTTGCTGGTTTTTCTAAGATTACTCAAAAACCGCTGAAGCAAAATTTTAAAGTTCTAATCCAAAAACTATACTAAACACTTGGAGCTACGATTTCCATTAAAATACTGGTATTGAACCTGCCATAATTGGGAAAAGGCTCGGCAGAATATGATGGTAACTTACACTAACTTAAGGATAACTTATTAAACTATTTATTTTGTTTTTCTTTCAGTCCTTCTCAACGAATATCTGAAGTGGGTTCCCGAATCTGCCCATAACGAAGTCAGCTTGTTTTGGCCACCTTTAAAATAGTAAGGACATTGCCCAACTTTGGTCCAAATGCTGCCCAGGAATGGGAGTACCTGCGCTGGGTTCCTGGCACTACTCTATGTCGTTATACTAAATATTTTGAAAATCCATCCTGGGGTTCTTATTTTTTTTACAGATTTATTTTTTTGATATTAATGGTAATACATGTTTATTTTTTGACGGTATTTTAACATTTTTACGCTTTTTGGACCCCAACTAAAGACAATTTGTGTAAATGGACAGTTTTATATGTTAATTTTTTGACATAATATGTCAAAAATGTCGGAATCGACGGTCTGTTAGTTTTTTGGCACCGGGCCTCAAGGTGGCTCTCAAGAAGATGGAGGCTCTGGTATTTCTTGTGCCCCGACGTCAGCTTCCGGCTTGACTACACCTCACCATCGTGTTGCAACGATACCGGTGTGGGCAAGCATTAAATACTTGGACCTGGTTACATATTTCGACGAGCACTTTGCTCAGCTTGCACCGGACCAAACGTGGTCTGGAAGGCTGTAAACGGGGGTGATTCGCTTGACGGCGCTCTACAGAGCCCCGGTATGGGTACACCCTCGTGGGATTCGGAGGCGTAAGTGCTCACTGAAGTCTACCGGCGTGACGCAGACCTGCAGGTGGAGAGCGGCAGGCGTCCGATGCCTGAAGGTGGTCATGAAGTGGTGTAGGGAGGACCAAACCTATACCCTGGGAAAATGGCGGGTGAGGCAGGAGACGCCTAGTGCAGGTGCAGAAGTGGGTACGGAAACGTCCCATGTCACCATGGGACGTTAACCTTCCGTCTAATGCAAGTGTTGTCAGGGCATGGCTGCTTTGGCAAATACCTGCACAAAGTAGCCAGACGGGAGGCGATTCCCGTGTGTTACCAGTGCGACTTGAGCGAGGACATGGTGCTTCACACTCTTGAGCATTGCT
This sequence comes from Diarsia mendica, assembly GCA_949316265.1. Classification (NCBI taxonomy): domain Eukaryota; kingdom Metazoa; phylum Arthropoda; class Insecta; order Lepidoptera; family Noctuidae; genus Diarsia; species Diarsia mendica. The sequence goes on along the minus strand of OX438903.1, from coordinate 18,369,407 downwards.
CTGTATGTTCAGTGAAGCGCCGTGCTCTCGCGCGCGCTTTACCGGCCGTGGCCAAGGCCATAATTGACAATAGCGAGGCATGGGAGGCATTGGCGTCCTTTTGCGAGGATGTCATCTCGCAGATGGAGGTGGAGGAGTGCATTCCATACTGACGGGCTCCACCACCACCGTGATCAGTCGCAGGAGGACAGGGTGGTGGAGGAGCCGCCATGACGACCTGATGCCGCCCTAGGAGGTGCCAGCGGGCGATAGATCGGGGAATCTGTCGTCGCCGCATTGTACGGCGTTCATGAGAAGTGGCGGTTTTAGGTGAGCCCAGACATCGCCACAGGATTCTGGAGCCCGTAAGCAGGGTACGCTGGATGGATCGCGAACGTCATGCGTCGTAGCAGTTCTTGGGGCTCATCCATCATGGCGACAGTAAGCTCACGGTGGTGTTTTTACAAGCCCCATATAATCAAACCGTCTCTCCGGACGCGGACGGTGCGGTATGCGTTAGACATTTTTTACTACGTAATAAAAGAAAAAAATAGGCACCAAGTTGCTATCAGACCTCTGCCCTCTCTTTAGACAATACAGAGACATTGATGAAAATGATGATGATTGAAATTGAAATAAATAATACAAGCCATTTCAGTTTTTTTTGTTCTTTTCTATCACTTCCAATACGGAATAAGTATTAAAACTGTCCATTTATACAAAATGTCTTTAGTTGTGGTCTTATAGGGTGTAAAAATCTTCAAAAGGCGTCAAAAAACACCATGTGAAAAAAATAAATTCATCAGAGTAAATAGGTAAAAAAAGTGGGAACCCCGGGATGGATTCTAAAAATATTTTGTCTAATGACATAGTTTAGTGCCATGCAGGAACCCAGCGCAGGTACTCCCATTCCTGGGCAGCATTTGGACCAAACCTCATATAAACTTGAGCAATGTCCTTTGTATGAAAATCCTGTAAATATTGTAAATAAACGTTATTTGAAATTATAAGGACTTGATATTAATCAAAATGTTTTATTTCTTTCTTCATTTGCAATTTTTATTAGGAGTCAAAGAATAAGGGATTGGACTGGGTCAAAATAATATGATTCTGTTTAGTCCGTAAGTTAGATTAGGTATCGAAAAATATTGAATACGTGTTTTTTGTTTTATCAAAACAATAAAAATTGAAGAAGATAAAACGCGTCAAAGATCTTGGAGTGGGGTTTGAAACGTCACTTGTGTCGTCAAAATGTACTATCATATGACGTCACACGAGTTTTCGAAGCACTGTATCGTCTTCATTTTAAGTTTACGTGAAAAAAGAAAAAATACGTGTCCAATAATTTTTGGAAATCTATCTGACGGACTATCATCATCATTCTCCTGCCCTTATCCCAATTCATTTGGGGTCGGCGCAACATGTATCTGACGGACTAATTAGTTTTTTTTGTCCGATCCCCTATTGCAACGAAAGTGAGCGCTAAGGAATGATTTTTTATAATCCAGTTCTTACTAGTAGTAAGTTTAACAAGCCCGCCACATTATTCCCAAACCACTGCAGCTCCTGAAAGCTAACGGGTGATTCATTTGGAGTTACTTTTTTGTATATGCATTTTTTGACAGATAAAGCGTCAGTCATGACAACCTAACCTAATATTTACATTCACTATAGTTTGACATTTCATCATGGAAAGACTAAGCACGGCACAACGCCTACAAATTATTCAACTTTATTACGAAAAACAGCGTTCTACGAGGCACTTAGAGCAACATATGGTCCACATAATCGCCCTACCGAACGCACTATTCGCTATACCATCGAAAAGTTTATCACACCCATGTGATATCACACCCTTAGACTTTTTTCTGTGGGGTTATGTAAAGTCCAAAGTTTATATGGATAAGCCGCGTACGATTGATCAACTGGAAGCCAACATTACTCGCGTTATTCGCCAAATAACTGGAAATGCTCGGTCGGGTCATCGAAAACTGGAACTCCAGAATGGACCACCTTAATCGCAGTTACGGACAACATTTGAAAGAAGTAATCTTTAAAAAGTAAATGTAAGGAATGGTTCTTTTGTATTATAATAAAGATTACCCGATAAATTTGTTTTATTCATATTTTTTTTAGTTTTGGAAAAAGTAACTCTGAATAAATCACCCATTAGAATCAACAGTGGCGACCACCAGAAAAGCGCCGAGACAATGAAGCTCAACGAAGTCCCTGGAGAATCAATTTAACTTTTTTGGATCGCGCAACGAAATTAATCAGAAAAGAATAGCGGTGGAGTAGGAAACAGTTTTTTAATACGTAAAAGTTTATGATTCACTGCAATAAACAAAATCAGAAAAATATATGATATTATTCAGGATATATGCTAGTGACAGGATATAATGCTAGTGACATAGTTGTGAAAACATAATACAACTAACTTTGCTCGATAGAAAAAAAAACACGAAGATACCTCTAAAAAATTCTTTCAACGAGTAAAAACCATACTAAAATAAAATACCTGTCATCGTTCTGATTTTATACCCGACTGCGGCGAAGCCCAAAAGGAGGGTTATGTGTTTGTTTGCCAAATAATTCTACAAGCAACATAATAAAATTATAGTGTTTTACTTTTTTAGTCCAATCAATAGTTTTTTTGTAAATCGCAAAATACCACTAATTTTGCACTGGGTATTCGGCGCAGCTAAAGACTTAACAACCGCTTTGTAGTGCAAGCTGATTAGAACTTCATTATAACAGTATTTCAAACGAAGCTTGAACCACCACAAATAGAGCTGCTAATTTGAGGTAGCATATAATTATAAGCTCATAAACAGGGGCTGTAAGGAAACTATACGACTTCTATAAATAGAACTCTGAAGAGTGGATCAAGATTTAGGTACCACTTGGGTAAGTTTCTCGTACACTCCCCATTTCAAACAATTCTGGTTACCAACTGTACCAATACGATATAATAATATAATATTCCACAACTATCACACAACGCCATCTAGTCCCAAGCTAAGCAGAGCTTGTGTTATGGGTACTAGACTTTACAACTGATAAACATACTTATATATTTCTAAATACATACATATTATAGATAAATTCATCATTCATCACACAAACATTTGTCCTGGGTGGGAATCGAACCCACGACCTCCGGCATAGCCACTAACCACTAGACCAACAGGCCAGTCGATATCTATCCATAGTGGCCTAATAATAGTAGATTATGCACCAAGGGGCTAAAGTTGTGTCTTATGTCACGGGCGTCATATTGAATCTCGAGCGAAATGAAGGATTCGGGATTTAACTCCCGAGCGCAGGGAGGGAGTTAAGAGTTTAACTCACGAGCGAAGCGAGGGAGTTAATACAAGAATCCTGAATGCAGCGAGGGATTCAAGCTAGCCCAAGGCAAAGACACCTTTAGCCCAGAGGAGGATACTCTACTTTTTACACCTACTGTGAGAAAATAATAGCCATAGGTAGTACGAAAAACAAAGTACCTATTTATTAAATAAACAAACAGTAAGAATAATATATTAGAAATAATGAAATAGAAATTATTAGAAAGAAATGGTAGAATGGTTTTGGATGATTGGCTGTATATGCATTTTGAATTTAGAACGTCATTGGAGACGCTCGTGAAATTATAGTATTTTTGATAAGTGATAAATCGACTGTAGTTTTATTTATTTATTTATTCACAAATTCCACAGCAATATTATCTTAGCGCAGTTTACTTAAAATAAATTAACTAATGTTACAGCCAATTACTATTACGGTATTACGGCGCGGTACGGTATTTGTTATTATTAATGCCAGTTTTAATGTTATTCCATTCCTTTTAAAAAATGGTTCGTAGTTATCTAAGTAATTATTCTTACAAATTATTATGTCTTCGAAAACATGGCAATGATATGAAGAAGCAGTCGTTATGATTTTGTAGGAAATCGAGAATATCATCCACGCGTAGTAAGGGTATCGAGAATAGCTTTCCTCTTTCTGGCACCAAAGGGTGTTTGTTATAGTGCGCGCGGAACTAGTTGGCCGCGCCTTAGGTGGCGGGTTGCCTACAGCTCGCAATGCACAGGAGACTATAATTATACAGTGATGACCAATCTCGAGATATCGTGAACAATAATAATTGTTAAATTTATTGAAAAGAATACAAATAAAAAACAAAAACATGCCTAAGGCGCGGCCAACTAGTTCCGCGCGCACTATAGTAGGTACTATACTGCCAATTTAGCTGAGCATGTGAGATTCCAAATTCAAATCACATTATTGACCAGCGGGTCATAATGAAATCCAGTACAACATTATTGACCGGCTGTTCCTCCGGCCACTAATGACTCACTTTAGGTTAAGGTTGCTTGACATATAATTTGACATTTTCGAGCAGGTGGTGTGAAAAATTATTTATAACACAGTGCCCTACTTACTACTATAAATAATCGAGAATTTAATCTGTACATCAATGTGTACACACCTTACCGTTTTTGTTAGTTTGTAATCACAATAAAAAGAAAAAAACGGATAAGTGCGAGTTGGAATCGCATAGTAATGGCCCCGTACCACTTTTATTATAGTAAACATTTTTTATTTAATTTTACAGTAAGGTCAATGTGGGCAAATCCGTCATACTTTTTTGAAAGTCGAATTTGGTTAACTAAATCTGGTACACTTACTACTTTATTATAAATTTGATGGTTGTAAGCGATGCAAAATTTTATTCTCTTGTATACCATCCATTTTAAACAACATAACAGCCATCCACATGTAACTAACAAGGTTTTTTTAAAAGTCTGTCGTTAGACGGATTTTCCCGACGATTGGGGGCAAATCCGTCTAGTAGCAAATTTGCCTCGAGTTACGCCGTTTTATCAAACTATGCAATTTGTAAACAAGTAAATGCAGATGATGAAGAAAAATGTTTTTTAACATCATAAAAATAAGGTTTATTTTACGTTTTATACCCTAAAATCTTTTTTGGGGGCTATTCCGGCCTATTTTTAGAACCAGGGACTTTAAACCTTTCTAAAAAGTTTGAAAACTAAATATTTTTATTTATCAGTTTAATTTTTCAGGTACATTGAAACAATCCTATCTTATTATGACAATGGTATTTATGGTATTAACTTAAATAACCAGGGTTATTTTTAATGAATTCGGTTAGGTATAATAGTAATAATAATAAATTCTTTATTTGCAAAACATTTTACAATATTTGCTCCAGAGCTAGATATTAAATATCTGTATTTCAGGAGTCAGTTTCTTCTTCCTAATAACGACACAGTCGCTGCCCCGGAGGAGTAGTGTCTCGTTCATAAAGCACATGACTTTAGTGTTTCAGAATACTTTTGTGACGAAAACTGTAAAACGCCTTGATTTATAAGTATTATTAATTCATTAATTGCTAAATTCCTATATGTTGTGAAACTGTTTTTGTAAAAATAATTACAAAAAAAATAATAGTTCAAACACCCAATTGTTAGTTACCAGTGGACTTTCAAAGTATAAACTAAAAATAGGAAGGATGAAAAGGTTGACGACATCTGCAATGGGGTAATTCCTGTATATGACGATTTAGCCCCTTCGAAATTAGACGGATTTTCCCACTTGAACATTCTGAGGTTACGTATTTTTTTTAACAATTCTTTCTGTATCTACTGGTTTATACTCAAAACAAATAGAAAAATCCGTTGAAACACTTATTAAACTACATGTTATGCATACTCAGAAAGTCGTAACTTGTAAAATTTAATATTTATCTTATAAGGAACGGCGGCACGCCACACTTGAGTTTCGAGTTCGTAGCACAACTAAACTTCAAATGCATTTTTTGACAATTGTAGACAACCTTGCTCCATCTACGAATCATAGTTAGAACTAAAAACTGACCCTGTTTTATCGACCGAACCAGTAACAGCGTAACTATTCTGGAATGAATAGTAAACGAATGTGTATGGAATAGCCCCGTAGACGGATTTGCCCACATTGACCTTAATAGAAATCGTAAGAACATACATTACATAACTGAAAAAAATGCTGATTGACTAAAATACAGCCCTGTGTCAAACGGACAGGAATATAATCAGAACAAAATAATACAAAAATGCTCAACTGGATTGAAAACTTAGTTCTAGCCGATGATAATTAATAGGATACACCTAAGTTTATCCACCGATGTGCGGCTGCACTTAGTAGGTAGGTACTAGCCGTTATGATGACGGCTAAATCTAGTTCAGACAGTAATTAAGGACATAAAGGACTATGCAGGCTATGCAGCCTTCATTACAACAATACAATCACTCACGGATCACCTTCGACCCTTAATTTTGGATAATATTATGCAGGAGTTAAAAGAACGCGGAACGCCTCCAATTCTTGTGTCTACCGTCTAGAAATTCTGAGGGGACGGCGCGTACGCAGTCCCCACTACCAAAAATTACGCATCCGAGTTATCCACATTAGGGATAATCGCAGGGGTCAACCTAACCGCAGTGCAATGGAAAGGCCTCGCCCTGGGGGAACCGCCTATTTGATCACGGTTTCCCCTATGCCAGGTAAGTATGATTTTGTTACAGTATCGCGCGAGGGTCATTCAACGGTGGAGAATCTTAACACCGCGATTCAGAATCGTGACGTTTATGTACAACGCCATCTAGTTAGAAAAGGCGGTACTAACTTACACGCGCCCCTGGGACAACGTGCTGTAAAACAGGGTGAAAAGAAACGCAAGGGGGAATCGAAACAATAGTCTATTGTTCCTGGTATAGTTGGGTGCGCAGATGGCAGCACTGTCATGGAGAGTTATACATTCAGCAAAAAAGCCAGCAGTGATGAAGTTCGTTCATTAAGAGAGGTCATGGTAGAGCGAACTTTAACCTTAAGTGTTGTCTCCAAGTGGGGTGAAGAGAATCTGGTTGATTTCAACACCACCTGAACACAAGTCTGCCTGTTGCTCAACGCCAAAAGGTGTCCGTTCAATCTGGCTCCTAATTTCCGGAGTGCGTCTGTACAACTTACCGACAGTCTCGAACTTCTTGGCCTGAAGTTGAGCGCAAATCTGAACTTCGGTGAGTACAATCATGGAGTCGAAAGCATGAGGTCCTGGAGTTCGATTCCCGAGTCGGGCAAAGTGTTAATGTGTTTTCCATCAGAAATTTCTCAGTAGCAGCCACGCAGCCTGGATGTTGACCTGGCTGATGGCAATTGGCTGCTCCCCTATTACCTAACCTCTGCCAAACCCTTCGGGGATTACAGGCGTAATGTTAAGTTTGACTGAAAAACAAACAAATTGACATACATGCTATAATTAGAATTTACTTGCCAATATCCATAAATGTTATCTACTGACAAGGGTTCCGTTTTTCTTTCGAGACACGGGACCCTAAAAAGTAGTTAGTAACCAACCCACTTGAAAATAAATCTAATCGTAAAAACACCGGCAAAGAAATCACGAGGAGTGGTCATCACCGATAAGAAGAAATCGGTTCAGTGATACGATGCGACCTAGTGTAAACTCTTGGCAAAGTATACTTTATCGCAAATATCTCGTGAAATAGCGATTGGAACTACAAAAATTACGATTTTCCATTATGGAAAATCGTAATTTTTGTGGTCTAACCGACTTCCACGCGGCGAAGGTGCGGGCAAAGGCTAGTATTATCATAACTAGATAGTTCCAATCGCTATTTCACGAGATATTTGCGTTATATACTTTTCCATACAAACTTTCTTCTCCTGTTTAAATCTCGTAGGGGTTTTCCTAGTCTACATTATAAAGAAAACCACTGTGCAGAATTTCAGCTTTCTAGGTCCAACGGTTTGGGTTGGGCGTTGATGAGTCTGTCAGTCAGTCAGAACATAATTATCTTTTTATTTACTTAAATAAGTAATTTATATAGATGGAAAAATTGACATAACATATTAACATCGCGATTGCAAAATATTAGTTTCGTTACGAAACATGAAAATTAAATAAATAGGGACAGTAGGCGAAAAGTGCTCTTAGGCCATACACAGAAAGAAATCCTTGTGGCATTAAGTCCACCCATGTACCACTCTTGTGCATGAAGTTTAAAAAATAAATCTGGTAGCCGGCGCCGATCTACCAGCGCGGCAGCGCTTTGGCTTAAACGTCGCCGACCAGTACTCAGCTCAGCGACGTTCGGCGCTTATCGGCGCTTGTTCATATAAATGCCAGCGCCGGTTATCTGCTTGGACCGGTTCCTATAAGCGCCGGTAGATCGGCGCCGGCTAAAAGTTTTCTTTCTGTGTACGGCCATAATAGACGTTACTAAGCGCATATATATTGGTGCTTCTGAAATTACAAATAAAGGTGATAACTTATCATAATCCCATAGTAACCATCTATTTACGTTTAGCGCCGAGATTGCAGCATGTCACTGTAACCTCAATTCGGTTGTGGATTCTTTGATATCGATAAAAACTAATTCAATACCACGATAACTAATAACATGGAATTGCAATGCATGTAATACATAAATGATTTGGTCATGTGGAGAGGATGAGTAGGTATATCAGGCGACTAACAAAAGGAATTTACATGGGAGATTAAATTGCAACGCCAGGAGGGAAAAATCAGCTTGGAGAAAGTACGTGAAGTAAGTAATTTTTTTGTGTACCTTGATGACCTGATACCTGAAAATTGGCCGTCCAAGCAAGCTAGCTGGTAGTAGTGTGTTCTTAGTTCATACAAACACTACTCAATCGTCCACATTTCCTTCGTCAGAAAATACGTGACGTCTGGCGGCCCTGGGATCTTGGACTATAAATAAAGCGTGATGATCCTTTGCAGTCCTTGAAAGTTGCTCGGGCTTAATAGGTAAGTCATCATCATCTGCCTAGCTTTTTGCCAACTATGTTGGGGTCGGCTTCCAGTCTAACCGGATGCAGTTGAATACCAGTATTTTACATGGAGCGACTTGCCTATCTGACCTGATCCACAACCCATTTAGTACTGGGTAACATAATATTTCTTGCTATATAAGAACTGGTTATCAGACTTTCGGGCCACCGACTACATTATGTAACAACTATCTACTGTCTAAGATCTAGATCTAGAAATGACAGCCGAGACCAACTATGGTTATGGTGTACCTATAGATAATGGGTGGTCCCCCAACCACGCACCTACCTAGGCAAGCGCGGCTTTACCTGAAGATTGACCCAAACTGCTGTTAATACTTAGCCTCAAGCTCTTCAAGGCCGTCGGGGCTGCGGATGCCCGTCGGGGCTGCGGATTATCGAAAGGCATAAAGCGGCCTTGGTACAAGGGCGAAGAAGGAACATGGGTTCTTCGCTCTGCCCAAGAGCGCGTGGGGTTATTCGATGAACCAACCAAAAAAAGCTCTTCAAGGTAAGTAACAAAACAATGATAAATAATTATTAATAGTATTTATTACAAATTAACATAAATTAAAATATTAACTAATCATTAAATTATGCAGCTTTGTAGTACCTCTTGGACACACCATCGAATTTGTTACCAGTGATGGTCTGAAACAAAGAAAAAAAAACAATTATAAATAAAATATTAATATAAATTATAATAATAATATAATAATATAATTATTTACATAGTTTAGAAAAAAGTCGTTCACGCTGTTTGTGCGTTTAGATACAGATTTTAATGCAGTTTGCAGCAATAGATAGATTGATGATTCAAGAGGAATATTTATAATAATATGCAAATCTACTAATCCGCACTGGGCCCACGTGGTAGATTATAGCCCATTCCCTCTGAACGAGTGCAAGCCTGTGTCCCAGCAGTGGGAACATTAATAGGCTGTTGATGATTTATTACAGTTTAGATCGCACCCGTGCAAAGCCGGGGCGGGTCGCTAGCCTATTAGATATTGGTCGCAAGCTCTACTGCTCTCTATGAGGTCCTAGTAGGTTCAATTCCCAGGCCGAGTGAAGTTTCTGTGTTTTTAACCGACTTCCCAAAAAGGAGGAGGTTCTCAATTCGATTGGTATTTTTTTTTTTCTATCAGAAATTTGTTAATGAACAAATTTTAGAAAAAAAAAAAACTGTAAAACTGTAAACTCCGGATTACTAATGAGTAATACGGAGTTTCGTTTTGAGCCCAGTTGATGACAATAGGCTCGCCCCTACTTCATGGTACTTATACAACTGGTGAAAGTAATGTGCACTAACCCATACTATAATTATCTTGTGTGATAATTAAAAGTAAAAAAAAGTGATTACACGATATTTATTGATATCATTGGATATCGGTTGATAGTAATACCAAAGTATATTTCGCTGTTAACAGTAATGGTCTGATAGATAATGAATTGATATTTTGATAAGTTACTCAATTATTATCTATACTATAAATATTATAAAGAGGTAAAGTTTGTGTATTTGTTAAATTGTAAGGGGTAATCTCGGGATCTACTGAACCGATTTTAAAAATTCTTTTACCAATAGAAAGCCACATTATTGCTGAGTGTCATAGGCTACTTTTTATCCCTGTATTCCCACGGGAACGGGATCTACGCGGGTGAAACCGCGGGACGTCCGCTAGTATATTATAAGTATGTACAGTCAGTAGCACCAATATGTATACACTTAGCAACGTTTAGAACTAATTTATGCCTACTGTATTGACTTTAGTCTCATGCTAGGTAACGAAACTAATATTTTGGAATCCTATGGAGGTATAAGAATAAGAGTAGATGAAGACCAAAGAAACGATGGATGGACTGTGTTAAGAATTATGTTATGGTAAGAAAGGAGGTGTGTCACGAGATGACGAGAAATAGAGAAGTATGGAAGAAGAAGACATGCTGTGTCGACCCCAAATGAATTGGGATAAGGTCAAGAGATTGATGATGATGATGATTATCATAAAGAATGTCATATCTCAAAGTTGCAATAGTGATGTTTACTGACTAAAAAAATATGTTTCTAATTAGTCCGTCTGTTAGATTATCGAAAAATATTGGATACGTATTTTTTGTTTTATCAAATCAATTAAAATTGACGAAGATAAAACGCGTCAAAGATTTGAGCGGGAGATGGTGACGTCACTGCTCGCTAAGAAATGTCATACTGATGTCTTATATGACGTCACACGAGTTTTAAAAGCACTGTATCGTCTTCATTGTTTGTTTACTTACGTGAAAAAAGAAAAAAATATATGTGTCCAATATTTTTTGGAAATCTATCTGACGTACAAATATTTTTTTTTTTTGATAACATCCCTATTGTTATTTCACGAGACATTCGAGTTTGAATTTTGCCAAAATACATATTGTTGCTCGTGAATATACCTACCTACCCACATAATATTTATTTTTGGCAATGATCATTTTCATGTTTCTCATTCAGAATTGGCGTGAAATCAGGTGACGTGATAGATAAAATATTAATCAATAATTGTACGTGTTAAATCATCGATAAAATTAATTCGTTTATTCAATGACGACAATAAAGTAAAATCGTAAATAATAATATAATCAATCAATTAAGTATGTTATTATTTTTTATCTTTGCAGATTTAGGTAAGATTATAGGCAATGAAACTATTAGGTATTTAATTTTCAACCTAATTATCCAAAGTATTTCGAATAAAACTTATAAAAGTAAATCCTCTTCTTTTGTTTTTAACCTCCGAGCAAAAAACAGGGGTATTATTACTTGGACACATTTTATCTGTGTGCCTGTTTGTGGGATCACAGCTACTGAATGGATGAACCGATTTTGATTCGAGGCAAAAACTGTCCAAGCGTATTTGTGTCGGTGTTTGTTAAGCACTTTCTGTGCTTTAGCCGTTTAATAGTTATGGAGAGTAAAAGAGGGTAGGAGTAAATTATAGTAAACGAATATATCCGAGAGAGTTTGGTTTTGATTTGATTTGAATATTGAAATTAGTCTGGTCTTACGAAACATTGATGTAACTGGGTCTTACATACAGATATAATTAAATTTTAAATTTAAAAATTCCCAGACTAATTTCAATATTCAAATCAAATCCTTTCATTTGACACCACACTCGGATATATTCAATTACTATTTACTCATCTCCTCTTTCACTCTCCATAACTATTAAACGGCTAAATCTATTTTCTTCAAACATAGCTAAGAACATTACCGACTATCTCATCTTAAAAACAAACTAAATCAAAATCGGTTCATGTCAAACTTATAACACCCCGTCGTTTTTGCGTCGGGGGTTCAAAAAAGCTTTCTCTATTTTTTACCCACGCAGAACTCGGTCGCCCAGCTACTATTGCTATGTTCTGAAGGCTCATGAACTTACCACAACAAGGTCGTCACCAGAGTACTCCCTCTTGAAGGTAGCGTTACCCTGGGCTGCGGTGATGGTCTGCGTCACTGTGTTGCCGTCGACAACGTAGGTGGTCTTGATCTGAAACAAATATGTGTTGCGTTAGTGATATGATTGCTGTCGAACTACTGTCGCAGAAGCGTTTGTTGCACTAGAGTGATATCGCGCTTTTAGTTTGCCGCACTTGCGTGCAGCATTCGAAATTTCGAACTGTGATGTATCGCAGTGCAGTTTGTCGCACATCGGTTTGTCGACCTCTCGTATTACACTCTATAAGTCTTTACTTTTATGGGCCAACCACACGCACAGGCTTCACCATAGTTAGCTTCATTCGCGCAGGCAAAAGTGTGGTGAAGCTTGAGCGTGTGGTAGGCCCATTAGAGGTAGTTATTCATAAAGTGCAGTATTGTATCGTTTTTTTAAACGTTGGTATTGGTTTAACAAGAATATTCATTAAAGTACCTATAATTGAATTTTGTGTGTAAAATTTTAGCAAAAATTGTTCTCTAGCCAAAGTCTATCCCAAAAAACAATCTGAAATACTTACGGGAGTCTTTTCAGCACCGATGATATCATCGAACTCGACTCCAGATTGGAACTTCACCTCCTTGGGACCCTCGAACCCACGAGTGTGGTAGGTGTAGGTGTCTCCATCCTTGGTCAGCTTCTGGTCGGGGCTGAACTTCAGGATCTGTTCGATCTTGTCTTCGGGGATGCCTGGAGTAATGGAAAGGATGTTTAGATACTGTCGATTATACGGAAACCTGTTGTACGACCCCATTTTGTCAGTTATTTTTAAGGTGAATCCTTCAGGGTAACCCGCGTAATTCGAATATTTTTTTTTATATTTTTACTATTATGATGAAAAATGTATTCAAGGAAGTTATATGAACTGAGAGGGTTGTTTTGGTGGTTTTAATCATTATTACTCTGTAAATACACATTAATTGTTACGCCCGCTAATTCTATTACATTTAACATAGGTACAACCTAACACTGACCGACAAATTGCAAAAGGCGTAAGAAAATTCGAATTTCGCGAGGGGCATGTCTAGACACAAGTCTGGTAATATGGAATTCCCGACGGAAAAAGCCAATAGCACTTGGCTTAGGGTCCAAACTGGGGATCGAACAAGAAGTCCTGAGGTCATGACCACAGCGTCAATATAGGTATTTGCAAACCCTGGTCATGATTCCGATATTATAATCAATAAACTTGCTTACTATTACCGAAATACTCAAGTACCTAGGTACTTGAGTATTTCGGTGAGCAAGTTTATTGATTTGTGCTTATCAGTGGATAGTAGAAAACGATTATAAATAATCGAACGAGTTTTTAATCTTTCTTATCTTTACTAAAAACCAAATCACTGCTTTTAATCTAAACCTCTGATTGACTAACTGCGCCTACATATTATTTAGCAAATCAGATAGAAAAATCGAGAACAAGATGCAGCCGTGAATCCTTAATATAAAGGGTCTAAATATGTGTACGTATAGGTACTATTATTAGGTACTATGATTTATGAAAATTGCAAATTTTATCAGCCTGGGGTAATTTAAGAACAGTAACATGTTATGTTTAGACTCTAAACATACCGAATCATTAAAGAAGCCGCAAGGCAGTTGTTTTGAACCTTCTAGTTGCGGCGATATTGGAGTTCAAATTTTCAACTTTTGTCACCAGTTTTTTTTTAGAATCCCGATTTTCAATTTATAAACTTTAAATTAAATACCTCCATGACTCATATACCATGCAATGCATCAATCAACATAGGTACTGTTTTGAAACCTTATAATTTCTCACCCCAAAAAAAAAAAACTCAGCAATTTTTGCGTAAACTTACTTAATTTGATGTGCGGAATGCTTTGTTTACGTACCTTCGTAAAGGGTTTGTTTACACTGTAAGTCAGTGGCGGATTTGCCCCTAAGGCCCAGTAGGCCTTGCCGGATTGCCGCCGTGGGATCTGGAGGCGATAGTCCTCGCGCGCCTACACGAGTGGCGCGCGGAGGCGCTACACCGGGGGGTCACTCTGCTGCCGCGGCACATTGCTGCGCGGCGGACAGACCTCCGGTGCGATCTCATGGCGGTATGGAGACAGCGACTGTCGCAACCCCGTGCAGGGCACGCCACGATAGTGGCGGTAAGTCCCCTCTTTGAGGAGTGGCTAGAGAGGAGCCACGGCGCCCTCACCTTCCGTCTGACGCAGGTCCTCACCGGACACGGATGTTTCGGGAGGTACCTGCACCGAATTAGGCGGGAGGAAACGCCCGGATGCTTCCACTGCGAGGATCGACCGGAGGACACGGTGGAGCACACTGTGGAGGTGTGCCCTGCTTGGGCGGAGCCCCGCCGTGTTCTCGTAGCGGCGATCGGCGGCGGCGACCTCTCGCGTCCGGCCCTGGTGCAAGCCATGGTCCGGGGCGAGGAGGAATGGGACGCCGTCGCCTCCTTCTGCGAAGCAGTGATGCTAGCGAAGGAGGAGGCGGAACGAGAGAGGGAGCGATCCTCTCAACGTCCCAGCCGCCGCGGAAGGCGCGGAAGGCGCTCCGGGCGTCGGGGGCCACGTGATGGCTTCCGGCCACCGTAGACGCGGGCCTGTGGACGGTGAGTAATGGGCTAGCTCGCCGTCCGGCCGTCGTCATGACGGCAACAGACCGTGTCGGCGGCGCGTTCGTGTTCCACGCGCGCCTCAAAGAGATGTCAGCAAGGAGGGGCCCGCAAGGGCCGACGCCCGTCGGGGCCGCGGTATTATGTACTAGATTACGTGGCCTCGGCGCAAGGGCAAAGAAGGAACATGGGTTCGGTTTTTAGTCAGTAGAAGTCTGACACTCCCCTTCGCTCTGCCCAAGAGCGGGGGGGGTCATTCGATGATTTTCCACCCACCAAAAAAAAAAAAAAGGCCCAGTAGGCCCGGGTCTAGGGCGGCCAGATACTAGGGGGTGGCAAATCGTGAAAATAAAAACAACTTTAAATAAAAGTAAAAATAGGTAAAAAAACTTTTTAAGTTAAACGGTTTTATGTTAAACATACATTGCAATGTTTAAGATAAATGTACTAAAAACCAAAAAATAATAAAATTGATACAGTCGTGGGAAAAAACCGTGGGGCACGTCAATTGTAATTTCCGCAGCACGACATACAGTTCCGAATTGACGTGCCCCACGGTTTTTTCCCACGACTGTATCAATTTTATTATTTTTTGGTTTTTAGTACATTTATCTTAAACATTGCAATGTATGTTTAACATAAAACCGTTTAACTTAAAAAGTTTTTTTACCTATTTTTATTTTCTAGTTTTTAGCCGCCATCTTGGATTTTAATTTTATATAGTAGGTATATTGTATTCTGCTTGTTGAGCCCTTTCATTTGATACCCATATTGATGGGATTAATAAAACATAAATTATCCGCCATTTTGTAGCGGCGGCCATCTTGAATTTATAATGATAATGAATAAACATAATTGTATTGTCACCAAAATCCAAAGTGTATACAAAATTTCAGATTGATCGGTTGACAGGAAGAGGGTGAAATTTGAATTACTAAATTTGATCCAAGAATAAAACAAACGGGGTGAGCCAAACAAACGGGATAAAACCGTTTAAAAAAGGATACCCACTAGCGTAGCTTGGTGAGGGCCGGGGGGCCTAGGCCCACTAGGCACATTTCAAAGGGCGGCAGAGAGCGAAGCCAGGCAGTGTCAGGTCATGATTACCAGATCTGATAATGACTATTTTGTCATCGGGACTATGTTGTAAAAATAAGGACAACCAAGCTGGGGCGGCTTTTCGAACTAGCTTTACGTATATTTTGGTCTGCCGCATGGCCGTCAGTTACTTTTTCTAGGTGAAGAGCTAAAATTTTCGAGCTCGCTTCGCTCGCTCTTGCATTTTAGTTCCCACCATCTTATCTGAAGCTTATGCATCTCGTTATGCACCGAGTTATGCATCTCGTAAAAAATACTTCTCTATCTCTATGAATTGTATGAATTGTTGAAGCAAAATGTAATTTTTCTGATGTGCAAAGTGTAACATTTTCAATTAATATAAAACTAGGCTAAAGATTTTTTTTTTAAATCGATTTCTATATAAGTTGAGAAAGAAGAGGGCCTACTAGAGCGGCCAAGACTGTAAATCCGCCACTGCTGTAAGTATAATAAAATGTCTTAAAACACATACCGACTGCGCGAAGGAATCCATCGAAATTCTCCTGCTTGACGAAGGTGTAGTTTTTGCCGATGAAAGACATGTTGTTTTTTGTTTGTGTTGGCGATCTGACGGACTGAGTCGAATGACGAGACACCGGCCGACCCAGGCTTATATCTGACCGCTAATCTACCCGATATGATAAGGGTAATAGGAAAAAATATGACCGTATGGGCGAAAAATGATTAATTTTTATGGAAAAAGAATCGCTGACGTGTCGTGATTTGTCATGTCGCTTTATCATCAGATAAAGGTCATGTTTATTTTAGGGGCCTTGTTTATCAGGTAGGTTTAAAGTCCATTGAAGAAAGTAGGTAACCAATTTTTTTTTACCCGACTACGGCAAAGCCAAAAGGAAGGGTAATGATTTTGGCAGTCTATGTATGTATGTATGTATGTATGTATGTATGTATGTTCCACCGTAGCGCCTAAACTACCAAACGGATTTTAATAAATGAGGTGTCTATAGATTCGTAAGAATAGCCCGGGTGTCATAGGCTATATAAATTTTATCAAATATTATTATGACGGAAGTTAAATGTCAGATTATAACATCGAAAAAAATTAAATTGAGATAATCATAACATGTTTGGTATCAAATGAAAGGTCTTGACGAGCACATTACAAATATGTATATTATACGATAGTTTTAGTCCGCCGTTTGTAGTCGGGTTTTAGTTTTTAGACTTGTTGTTCAGTCTACTCTGTTTCTCAGCTGGGCAAAGGTCTTTTCATGCCTTTCCAAGTTTGCCTTCTCCTTCCACTCCGTTAAGAATGATTCCAAATCGTTACGGCAGTGATTTTTGGTCTTACCTCGGGTACGAATGTTGTCTTCTGTCCGGCTTCATCCAAGAAACCGTGAACGATCTTTAATATTTAAGGAAGAATTGCTGGGGCGGCGGCGCGTTCGTGCCGGTCGGCGCGGCGGCGGCGCGTTCGTGTTCCACGCGCGCCTCAAAGAGATGTCAGCAAGGAGGGGCCCGCAAGGGCCGACGCCCGTCGGGGCCGCGGATTTTTGTACTAGATGACGTGGCCTCGGCGCAAGGGCAAAGAAGGAACATGGGTTCGGTTTTTAGTCAGTAGAAGTCTGACACTCACCTTCGCTCTACCACCCACCAAAAAAAAAAAAAGAAAGAATTGCTGACGTGGCTCATAAAACTGCCTAACTAGAATGGTACTGGGTCGGCCATGACTGGACACTGGTCGAAACAGACCGAGAAGATGGCGGGACGTCTTGAATGGTTTTGAAGAAAAGAAAAGAAATCTAATCTATTCGAGATTAGATTTGTCGGAGAGACAAACCTAAATAACATAAATGATCTAGTACTTTGGAATTGGGTAGATCATTATTCTTGTTTATCCATTCATAGGTATCTCTAAGACGTGTGTCATAAATCTTAATGTCTCTTCCAATAGAAAAAAAAACTTCTATCTGGGGAAACGTTTACGTTGCGTGCTTGACTTGGAAATCTCTGAACCTTCTTCGAACCCATGTCGACCGGAGCAAAGTTAATCTCTGCAGATGGGGGCTCATCGAGCGCTCAGATCTCCAGTACCCATGCGGCGTCTCCCCACAGACGAAGGCCCACCTTCCATCTTGCACCGCATGCCCTATCACCTGCGCACTTGATGATCTAATTACTGCATCAGTAAACGGATTCGTGTGTCTGAGTTTTGGGCTAAGAAGAAGATGCTGGATTTGTGGCCTCCTCAGGCCAGTAACTGAATAATACGATGTACCCTTATGGAAGACTGATTGTCAGACCATCAGGCTGCTGACTACCCATTATGAATTGAAAGTCAAAGATTTTCAATTCAGTTGAGACCATTATTACGCTAGGAAGATGCTTATCTTTTTCGTAAAATAGGATTAAATGAATTTAGAATTTTTCGATATTGAAACTTGTTTTGTTCAACATACAGCCTGACACTGCAAATTGCAAAAAAAAAAACTAAGAAAATTGTAACTTCGCGGGCTATTTTGGCGCTTCGTGTTTTCCGAGGCACAGAGAAGCCTCGGTAAGTAAAGGCTGGTCCCCCATCCATGGAACGACCACGGTAAGTATAGCTTAATCCCGCATGACTATTATTATTTAGCTACGAGACCTTAGAACATATTAAGTAGGCAGCAAGAAAAGGTTTAAGTCAGTACAAGTCTGACGCTCCCATCCACTCCGCCCCAAAAAAAGGACTGCGTTCTAGGATTCGCCGACTAATTACTATGGCTTTCAGGAGTATTTCTTATATTATTTTTTTTAACTTAGTTTACATATTTTATTATCCTGAATATCTTTTTTTAAACAAAAAAATAATTATTACTACGGAACCCTACACTGAGCGTGGCCCGACACGCTCTTGGCCGGATTTTTCTGGGAATAGTGAGGCTGGTTTTCAAACAAAACAAATCTCGCTGTTGTCACTTGTTAAAAAGTGTTAGTATTTATGCATTTGTCGGAATTTATTTTCATAATTCAGTCGGCATCTGAAGTTAAGTTATTACTTCTAATATTTTCTCTTACTCTTACTAGCTTCTAGTATAACCGGATGCAGCTGAAAAACAGTATTTTACATAAAGCGACTGCCTATGCCCAACTCAGTTACTATTGGGTAATGCAGGACCGGTCAATATGGCGACACTTGGGGAGGCCTATGTCCAGCTGTGGACGTTTTTCGGATGCAGTGATGATCAATACGGTACCCCTTGGAAAGACTGGTTGCCAGACTTTCAGGCCACTGACTACCTGCAACGACTGCCAACGATATACAAATGACAGTCACGGCAGCCGGTTTTGCATGACCACCGAAGAAACGGGTGTTGTCGACGGAAGAATCGACAAAATTACAGATTGTAGCAAGGTTTCATGTCAAATTGTACAGAAAAATCTTTGTCTATTCTTGGTAGAATAGAGATAGAATCGCCATGCTACGGGGGCTGGAGTCTGGACCAACAGCTTAGCTTGCTATGCGAGGCACGTTGAAAACGATAAATTAAGGAAGAAATAATAGTCAAAAATTTTAAATATTAATTTTTTTATTACTTACACAATAAATTAAAATATTTTAAACTATGTACTTAATTGAAGTAAAAATAAAATTATGCAGCCTTGTAGAACCTTTTTGAAACGCCGTCCCATTTGTCCGACGTGATGGTCTGTAAAAGATAAATAAATAATTTAGCTTCCATTAAGTGTGAATATACAAAATTCCCATTTGGAGCAAGAAAAATTGTTAAACCTTATAATAAGCTTGACAATCTAATATGCGTAATGAAAGGGTATTTGTAAAAGACCCAATGCAATGAACCCAAAGGAAGACAAAAGAAACAAGCCCACCGATATGTTCGTAATCAGGAATGGGCCTAACATGGAACCCTGTGACACTCCTACTAATTTTCGCGGGAGAATCCTACGGAAATTCTCTTAAGAACCAGTAACTGTCTTACTATTTTACAATATTTAAATAATAATTTATTTGTTCACAAATTAAATTCAGGCGTTAGTGAAAATACACTATTTCGTGTAAATTCAGTCTCTCTTTCGCTTGAGGAAAATCGTTTGTGTGTGGTTAAAACTAAGATTCAAAATCGAACTTACCACAAAGAGGTCGTCGCCGCTGTATTCCTTAAGGAAGGTGGCTGTGCCCTGTTCAGGCTTGCCAATGATCTTCTGAATCACTGTATTACCGTCGACAGTCCATACGCTCTTCATCTGAAAAAAATAAAAATATTTCACTTAGTGCTACTGCAATATATTTCGACGCAAGTATTACCTATTAAAATAACATAACATCATATCTGCAATCCTCGAAGGCTTAGGCAGAAGTATGCGTAATGGTTCATCCATATTTAAATTTAAGTTTCTGAACTGTTTGTCAGATTTGTTGTAAAAGTTTTTGGCTTGTGTAGAAATCATGCTTTTAATATTTATTTAGTATATTATATAAGCTAGTGGTACACAGTTTTATATTCTACTGAGTTTACTTTGTACAATATGTAGCTTAAGAAATTACTTATTATCGTTTTCTTTTGTCCATGTGGTGTTTACCTATAAGTAATTGTTGCACTGTGTAAAGTTTAAACGCATGTTTGGTTTTTCCTTGTTAATTAGTGTAAACAATTGTTGGTAGACCTATTATATAAATAAATAAATAAATATTTAGCCAGTTATGTTTAAGCCTATTGAAATCACCTGATGGAAAAACCCGATAACACTTTGCACGACACGGGAATCGAACCTTCAGCTCAGCAGTAGTGCTATTATTAAAAAAATGTTTTCTTAAATGCTTAAGATATATCGACGAATACAATTTCGCTTTTTAACGATTGTCGGGGATTAAAACACCACCTTGTAATGATTGATCCTAGTTAATAAACCTGGCCCCTTATTTACAACGCTTCCTATGAAAGTGAGCGAGATAGACATACGATATGTTCAACTCGGTTTCGGTCCGATTGTTTGTGAAAAGCTATGCTGGTCTTGATTAAGTTAGAATTACCACAAGTTTAAAAGAAGAAACTTGTGTTGGAAACAAAATACTAAAGTACTTACAGGGTACTTCTCAGGACCCACATAGTCTTCGAACTCAACACCAGACTTGAACTTGGTCTCACTGGGACCTGCCGGAGTTGCTGTATGGTTCGTGTATGTGTCTCCATCCTTGACCAGCTTTTGGTCAGGAGTGAACTTTAAGATCTGTTCAATCCTGTCTTCAGGGACACCTAGAACAAAACAAATATTTTTAAGATTATAATTTTTATGGAAAACGTTACTGAGGATTATGTTTCACTAACACTTCCACAAATAATATAATCCATTTCCAACCAATCGATAGAATGGGGAACTGGGCGAAATAATCCACAACGAAAGGACTGATCGCCCGTCTGGTGTCTGCCGGCGTCCCCGAAGATAAATAGATAAATAGAATAGAACCGATCGATTTATTTATTAATATAATGTTTATAAAAAACTTTATAAACGACTATGCCCCACAAAAACGTTTTCACGGTTTGTCTGTGGGAACGGAACAAACAGTATTAAACAAATATATTAATGCGATTTAATCAATATGAGTTTTACTTATAACTAACTTACTTATATCTTAAATAACTACACTATATCTACTATTAAAATTTGTTCTAACTCCACAATTTGTAAACCATAGCAATAGACTCGCCCCTTAATACATAGTCCGACTAAGGGCGGGACTCCATCTTTCCTCTCCGCTTTGCTCGTCTCCGCTTTGGTGGAGTCCCGGCCTTAAACTTTACTAGCAAACTGTGGGTGTACTATATTAGGTACACCTTTGCCTTTTCCTTCGAGATTTCCAGGCGTAATGTTATGCATGTCAATCAATCATCGTAATTATCTTTCTATCTATCTACATAGGCTGGGCCACATCGACTGATATGGACAACACACCAAACTGGAGTCGATTTTTAAATCGGTTCCTTACATAATTATAATGCGCTGTACAAATCCAGTTTTACTAAACGGTATCGCTAAATAATCACAAAAGAAACTACTAAAATATTACTATTATTTCTAATCTTCTAATAATAGAAAGTGCCTTTTTTATTCTTTTGGTGGTTGGGAATCATCAGATGACTCCTCCCACTCTGGGCGGAGCGGAAAGGAGTGTCAGACTTCTACTGACTTGACTTTACATGCCGTGAAAACCGAAGCAAGTGATAATTTATACAATACGCACATTGCAGCTAAAATATCAGAGGTGCGTGTGTTGGTTTCAAGCTCGAGACCCAAAGGTCAACCCAAAGGTTTTATGGTGTGAAGTCAAAACTTCACACCATAAAACTATTACTGCTTTTCAAAAGCACTGCACTCATTGCACTTCACTGCTTCTTAATTGCTTTTTAATTACCTATGAAACTTTACAAAGAATACATACCGACTGATTTTAGGAATCCGTCGAAATTCTCCTGCTTCACGAAACTGTAGGTCCTACCGAGGAAAGACATGATGACTGTCGTTTTATTGGCGATCTAATAAAGAAATAGGCCAACGCAGGCTTATAAACAGTAGCTAATCTACCCGATTATGATAAAGCATCATTTGGTATTGCATCATGTTCGAACGTGTTAGAAAATGTACCCAATTAATCTTTGAGAGATAAATGCTTACATGTCGTGATTGGTGATTATCAGGTGTGCTAAAATATCAAAGTCATCATAACTAGTTAATTAATGTACGAAAACTGAGTACTGGCGCCATGGTTCGAGGCTTGATAAAATATTGTGAGGGAAACGACATGTTTTACAACTGGTCTAGTCAAGATATTATGTAACTAAAGTTTTATCATAGTATAAAAAAAACCTACTTATAATATTAGTAAGTATATTATAAATGTATAGATGTTTTCTCAGGTTGCTAATTTGAACATTTTCTTATTATTTAATTTTAACATCTATGATCATCATTACCTACATCAACTAGGTATAAGACATCTGCTGTCATTCTCAGACCTCCCTGTCCATGTTATATCTACTGTCTGGTGTCTCTTGGTTGCAAGCGCGACTCCTGAGCGTCCTGGATTCGATTTCCGGTTCGCCAAAAATTTTATATTTGGTTTTTCCGGAGCTTGAAAGTTGGCGGTATGATCCCCACGTGCCCCAAAAAGCAAGCCATTGGTCTCTCTTCGGTTTTGTCAGATTCACATCCCATTGGACTATAGGAGTATAAGAACAGAGAATGCGTCTGATTTTGGACACATACTTTTGAATTAAAATATTTCCCGCGCCGATGGCTAATCCCACTGAGATTGGCCACTGCCGCACCTTGACCGAAAACGCAACGCATAATATTATATCTGCAGATTTAGCCCAAGCATCGCCATGGTGTGAATCCGGTGGGAACCACCTGGATGGTCTTTTACCTGAGTAATATCCTACATTTTCGAAGCTTGCGGTGCGCTATCCCTGTACCTCGGGTCGTGTTGCAAACCCAGTGGACCATCAAAACGTCGTCCGTCGTTCTTATCTTGCTAAAACGACTACACGATAGTACTCCTGATTCATAAGTATTTCAGACAGAAAAAGATTTCGACGTATCTTATGCTGATCTTATGTGTAGTATTTACGAATGATGTCTCCTATGTCGATCAGAATAATAATTGATGCAGTGTTGTGATTGATTTTATTTAATTTAATTGTTAATTTATATTGCACATGTTTGCGAAGTGATGAATATAAATATTAAAGAATAGAGAGGGAGAGAAAACCAAACAAATGATGGATAGATTGTGTGAGGAGGAAGGAGAATGATATAAAAGAGAAAGGAGTAAGAAGACTGGAAGAAGAACACGTCTGGCACCGACCCCAAATAGAATAGGACAAGGGCAGGAAAATAATGAAATAAATTACACAAATGTTTAGCAATAGGAATACAATTTCACAATACTTACAGTGACAATGTCTAAATAAATATAGACGATGTCGATGCTATAGACAAGCGTAATGTCAACTAACATTTAGGTAATTCTACTCATTCTCGTAAGCTCAACTGGCCATGAATTATTGCTTGGTAAATGCATAAAGGACCAGATTCAGAAAGCAGTTCTTCTTGATACAGTTTGAATTGGGCGGAGGTTCCTAAGTATTGCCGGTAATTCGGAATTTCCAAAGGAAAGTATAAAATTAATAAGTAAAAATATTAAAAAAATGAAAGTGTTTTATTAAATTAATAAATTATTAAATACTAGTTACACTTTAATGTTAACTCATTCAACTTTGTAGTACCTCTTGGCCTCGCCGTCCCACGTACTGTAGGTAATGGTCTGAAAAAATAAAAACATCTTTATAATGGAACACAAACAATAAAATTATACTGTCTCTTAAGACTCCTACGAAGGACCTGAAAATACTAATTGCCCCGAAGTCAAATACATAATTTATGACTATCCAAATAAATCTGTTGGTCTCAATATATCACCCTGGGACACCCCTGCTTAAACCACCACTCGTGAAAACTTCTTTCAAAATGACACTAAGTTTGTATAAACAGAAAGTAAAGAAAGGTGCTTTTAGATTTAGATTAGAGATTTTATTCTGCTTCAGTGTATCAAATGCTTGCGCTTGATCGATAAACGTTTATTTTGTTAATTAGTTTATACAGAAACTTTAACAAAATTATCATTTTGAAAGTAAAAGCTAGATGAGGTCAGAGTTTACTTACTCTTGGTGAAATCATAATTAAAGTCGTATCTTTATTTAAATAGTAGTGAAGCAACACGAATAGTTTTACTTACCACAACAAGTTCGTCACCGTTGTATTCTCTCTTGAAGGTGGCTGTGCCTAGTTCAGGATTGCTTATAGACGTGACTTTCTGTGTTACTGTGTTTCCTTCGACTGTGTATGTATTCTTGACCTGCAGGTAGATAAATGTGATTAGTACAACATGATATAAACGTGACGCCCATATTCTCCGAGCCGAGGAGTATCTAATAGTATAGTCATATTTCTTATCTTTAAGACCTGTGTAATATAGAGCGAGCCTAATGCATCAATCGGGCTTGGATTTAAAATATGTGGCTCCAATTGCGATGTTCCTTATAGAAAAACCCAATAGCATTTTGCCCGACTTCGGAATGGAATCGAAAAACACAATCGCTGTTAGAAATAGCCCCAAGTAGCACGTTAGTGTATTTTGGAACTTATTCTGCAACTGTAGGTAGCATTTAAGTGATGCAAGAGTGTACGGTATTACTTATAGATGCAAACAGCACTTGAATTTGCATATGAGTAACTCTTATCACTAACAGTTGCTTTTGAGTGATTTTTGTTCCTGCTTTATAACTTATGGTGGCACTAGGCCGAATTTATTAGTTATAGACGCATAAAGGTTTCAATTTTCAATATTTTAGAACTCAAAGAAGCTTAAGACATCTTAAAATCTCCCATTAAGAACCGTACCTTAATAGGTGGTAATTTTTCCTTATTTGGCACCTTTAGTACTAAATAAGTAGTATATATAAGTTACTTATCACCTGCAGTGGCTCAAGAGTTATTATTGCAGCTCATTTGGAACCTAGTGTAATTGCCTTTGTAAGGTCTAATATACTCTAATATGCCACTGTAACGCGCAGATCGATTCCAAAAGATGGTTCTTGAAAACCTTAAGCAACAATTTTCTCTCATTTAGAACCAATTAAGATCTTACAATTCTAACACTATCGCAGGTTCCGTACATATTAATAAATTTAAATAGAGTATGATTTGTATTTAAGTAAATTTCCTACATTTTAGGTACTTAATTGAATAGTTTATGAAATCACTAGTTCACTTTGTAATTTTTTTAATCTACTTACGTTATACACGGTGTAAATCACAGATTGGTAGGCAAGGCATGATCAGCTACCCTTCTGAATGTCTCTTGTATAAATGAAAAATGAAAATTTGCAAACTATCAGTAGGAAATCAGGCATCGAAATAAAAAGTCGAGGATTCCAGCCAACATTTACAATTAAATTAAATTTTACTTTATTTACCTTCCTAAATGGGTTTTGTACCCGTCTTGAGGATCCCCAATTCAACGCAAAGGCAACGAGACCGTATAAGTGAAAATAATCACTACTAGGTACTAATAAGGGATTTTTGGACCTAGGAGCTCTAAAAAGGTAACAAATGAGTGTAAAAATGACCTGCAAGTTCTATTTCAAATCGCCATTTTTAAAAATGGAGTCCTTGAAAAGTATCTTGTTGAATGGTATTTTATTACAATAACATACAATAAAATTAGTTTTGATAACTGTTTCTGATGTAGTTTGACATTATACTTTTTGTTAAACCATAATGTTAGGTTTTTAACAACCAAATTTTTATGAAGTATTATCTTATTTATTTGATCACCGCATATTTTTTGCTAATTCTTGATTAGATCGAAGGCGCATCAAAATTTACTTAGTAAATATACCATGGTTTCACAATAAAAAACCATTTGCAAGGGCTCATGATGGTTATCCTGCGTTAAACACATAATTTTTGAATACTCGCAAAATAGTTCACAAATAAAAGCTGCCATAACACAAAGCCGTTGTTGTTTATCTCCACCGAAAATAAGAACTTGTTAGGATCTTATATTTTGTCACTCAACGAATGAACTGTATCGCTTTATCGTTCAATCATTCATTTACCGCGCGCAATTTGCACCGTTAGTTCCTAGTGCCACTCAGGATAACAATTCGAACTCTTATGCATCGCTTTTGCATCTATAAATAAGTTGCAATTTTTCTCCCTTTGGTAACATACAGGTTGCTTATCGGTTCTAACCACCTCTATAGAACTTAATCACGGTGGATTTTATTACTAAAGATTCCAAAAATATTCTATATGCAAGCCTTTTGTCACAAAATGTGTTACTTGAGACTATGATGTACCTAAATAATGTATTTCTGTTTATTTGCACTTTTAAGAGCTATTGAAAAATGGTTGTGAAAGATTATTTAAGGCTACAATATGAATGAAGAGTTGTGATAGAACGATTTCCTTTCTTAGTTACGAAATTATTTTACTTACGGGTGTTTTTTGGCCACCAATGACGTCATCAAATTCTACACCGGATTTAAATGTAGTCTCCTGCGGACCCTCGGGTGTTAATGTGATATACGTGTAGTTGTCTCCATTCTTCACAAGTTTTATGGGAGGACCGAACTTCACGACTTGTTCGATCTTTTCTTCAGGGACACCTGAGTCAAAGACATTATTTTGAATAAACTCATAGTCATAATGCATGAGATCAATTTAACAATACACCACTTATCAAAACTTTCACTGACATTATTTGTTAACGATATTCACTGATCAAAATCTGTAGTAATTACTACATAAAAAAAAAAGACAACTCCATCAAACATTAATTATATCCAGAACATGTACGTACCGACAATCTTCAAGAATTCATCAAATTTCTCTTGTTTGTTGGTAAAGGTGTAGTTCTTGCCGATGAAAGACATCTTGACTGTCGTTTGTATGCTGTTTATTGATTACCAGAGATTGGCCAACACAGCCTTATAAATATACTCTAATCAGCAGAATAATGATAAAGAAAGATATAGAGAAAAATACATAAACGCATGCGATATTGCGAAAACATACAATTATTGATTTTCATTATGAGTCATCTTTTGACTCATAATCGAAAGGTCGTGGCTAAATAAAAACAGTGGCTCGTCCTTTGGGGTGAGCCACGCTTGTCTAGGATGGCCAGTGGCACAGAATACATAATAGTACTACGTACAGAAGGGACACTCCCTTCCCCGCGCTCATATTAAATACCGCACCTCACCCCGCACTTCGAGGTATTCGTCGTCGACACTTGAGCAATGGCTCGCGCTCGTATTAGTCGTCGTTCGGTTTTCGCGACGCAGACCGTTGCACTTTCCGCGCCATTTTTTAGGCTACGATAACCCTACTAGAGTTTACGCACACATTTGCACGTGCACGTCGTGCACAAACGTTATTTGTTTATGTAGTAGTAATAGGTAATTATTTTGCGGGCGTTGTATGGAGTGTCCGAGGTGTGCCAGTGGAACGGTGACAACCCATTACAAACCGAGTTTTCTCCGTCCCTCTGAAAACATATTCTTTGATAGTCGTTAAGTAGTCAGTGGTTCGAAAGTTTGAACACCCAGTACTAAATGAGTTGTGAAGGACAGATGGGCAGTTAAAATAGTGATAATCAATCAGGTTTATTAGAGAGTGATCTAAACTTCTCGACGTAGGATCGTCTTGAGCTTCAAACTTCTCGACGTAGGATCGTCTTGAGCTTCAAACTTCTCGATGTAGGATCGTCTTGAGCTTCCAACTTCTCGACGTAGGATCGTCTTGAGCTTCAAAAAGACATCGTGCCCATGAAACAAGCTCGTGATCAAGATGTTATTATAGGTCCTTGCATGAGACGGTGACACGGTTTACATGTTGCACAACTCGATATTCCAATGCTACAAAAAGGAACTGTATTAAAAAAATGTGTTTTGTACCCTTCATTTATCATGTTTCCAAACAAATTAATCATAGTCGTTAGATTCATGGCAGGTGATTTAGTTTCTGCCAACTCCTCATGGAAAAAGGCGTGATCTTCCGTCAATAGTTTACTTCCAAAGCGAGAACTGTCGCACGGCATGACTTGAGTAGTTCTTCACTTAAATTTCTAATATTTTGATTTGTCCATAGAGTTTTGCCCATTCTTCTCCATATAGACCTGAGCTTTGGAATGGGCCACTACAGTACTTTCACGAGTTATTATGCCTTGTGACTGTAACTGTAGCTACGCTTTCTTTGTTTTTCTGACATTTAAATGTGCCTGTAATGGTGTAATTGAAATAAATGCTTGTCTCTTGATCGTGTATTTCGTGGTCAATTGGAGAGACTTTCCCGAGAGTGGTGTGGTATCTATATTCGATCAGTTGTCCTACCTAACCAATGTCACATCTAAATTCGATTAGCAATTGCTTCGAAGATGCTCGGAGTTTGGAAGTTAGGGGTAAGTGTGATCTTGTGTACGTCCAGTCGACAAGTGTGTTGAGTAGGGTCAAGAGTACTATTTTTCTTACAACCTTCACTAAGTTATCCGACCATCTTATCTTATTAAAACTACAAGATAATGCTATTTCATTCATAAGTATTTTTAGAAAAAAAGAATTTGTTACGCAAACGGTTTTTTTATGAATAGAAGCTGTTTTATGTCTTTATAGAATGACTTTATTCATAAAAAGTGATTCACGTAGGTTTATACTATACTACCAATTGTCACTACGGCAAATGACATAATGGGCAACAGTTTTCTTATAGCGTTCGGATAAAGGAGGCAGTTTTTCTCGAACTTGTGGTTGGAAATAAAAAAAAAGTTAACAATAATATTATTTTAAGTATAAAATTACTTTATTATTACAGAAATAAATTATTTAAATTATTAACTACTCGTAACACTAAAATAGTAACTTATTCAGCTTTGTAGTACCTCTTGGCCACACCGTCCCATTTGTCAGTGGTAATGGTCTGAAAAAAAACAACAAATTCATGTAGGATGGAACGCATGCTACTTTTTCGAAAGACCCCTCAGAAGTGGAACTCAAAAGTACTAGTTACGATCACAAATGTAATAAAGTAACAAGGTCCCAATATGGCACCCTGCGATATTCAAGAGTCAATGTTACGTAAAGACAAGCTGAAATTACTTGGACTGCTCGTTTTGACAGAAAACATTGATGCAGATTGGTTAGCCAGAAAATTATCATTCAGTAAATTATCAGAAGGAATAATTTTATACTGATTCTATTCTGCTTCAGTGTGTTAAACGCTTGAGTTAGATCAATTC
Source organism: Diarsia mendica (assembly GCA_949316265.1). Lineage (NCBI taxonomy): Eukaryota > Metazoa > Arthropoda > Insecta > Lepidoptera > Noctuidae > Diarsia > Diarsia mendica. The sequence continues at coordinate 18,339,567 of OX438903.1, read as the reverse complement.
CTATTGTGTGAAAGCTACAAGGATAGTTTTACTCACCACAATAAGGTCGTCACCGTTGTATTCCCTCTTGAAGGTGGCTGTGCCAAGTTCAGGCTTGCCAATCGCTGTGATTTTCTGTGTGACTGTGTTACCATCGACTGTGTATGTATTCTTGATCTGCAAATAGAAAAATGAAATTAATTAAAGATGTGTAAAATTTAAATGTTAAAGCTAAAAAATTGGGGCGTCAAAAAGTTGTCAACAGGTAAATTGGTTTGTTACTCTTGATATTCTTTGTTGTTCATGATTTAACAGACAAGAATCTAGTGCTAGGATGTTGACATGCTAATAAAATAAATTGTTGTCCATATAAATAAATTTGATATAATAGGTACTTACTGTAAATTGACTTTAGTATTGTATAATTATTGATACTTGGCTAGCTTGATTTCAACAAACATTTGTACGCCCTCTAGCATAATATAGTGCACTCTATATTTTACCTTGATGTACCATTACTATTAAACAAATGATTAAAATTTGATTCTCACTGATGTCAAAATGTTTTATTTAACTAACTTTAATATGACTTGTAATGAAACTTTTAGATGTCGTAAAATACGAAAATCTTCTACTTACAGCAGTCTTTTGGGTTCCAATTACGTCATCAAACTCCACCCCGGACTTGAATTTGGTCTCCTGGGGACCTTCGGGTGTTACTGAGATATATGTGTAGGAGTCGCCATCCTTCACCAGTTTCTGGGGAGGACCGAACTTTACAAGCAGTTCGATTCTTTCTTCAGGAACACCTAATTGGAAGAAATTATTTTGAATAAACTCATGATGCACGGTAGATATCCAAAAATAAATACAGTTAGAAACCTTCACTGATTTTAATTTATTATGATATTCTCTGACCCTAATAACTTTAAAAAATACAAATATCACCATTCTTTAAGGAACCCCAGTTTCGGTTCCATAGTAAAACCCGCGAAAACTGGGTTCCGCATGGCTCTACTGAAAATCCATAGCCTACATACAGCTAGATTTCAAAGAAAATTTTAAAATAATTTATATCTATAGAAAAGTAAACTTTTGTATAAATCCAGAACTAATACGTACCGACAACCTTCAAGAATTCATCGAATCTCTCCTGTTTGTTAGTAAAAGTGTAGTTCTTGCCGATGAAAGACATGTTGACTGCCGTTTGAATACACGATCTAGGTAATAATTACACATAGGTCGACACAGGCTTATAAACAGAAGCTAATCAGTCGGATAATTACGATACCCTTTATCATCATAAGCAAAAATTTTGACCTCGAAAGAAATGCTTTGTCAGCGTGATCGGTGAATCAGGATTATTGGTCAATTAGAACCCGTTAATTAATAGTGGTGAAATAATTATGTTTTGGCAAGGCCCAGTCTCCTACAGTAAAATTAAGAACATCTTATTTAAAACCTGTAAATTCTTCCATAACTTTAAATATTATATGGTACGAACCTTTCTATTTATATTCAGTTAGTTTTAAATCGTAAATTAAATAATTAAAATAAAATAAATATTATTTAAATAAAATAATAATTAATTAAATCGACACATTTATTTTAAAAAACATCAATAACGAATTTACAGATTTTAAATAAGATGTTCTTAATTTTTTTTTTAAACTAAAAGTTGATGATAGAAAATGATACATAATTATGTTTAGCAATAAATTATAACCTTAATATTACCAGTTTTTGATCGAGACTACCAGTTGACCTCAGATTCTGATAATTCTCTGACCGCGTGCTCTACGCCCTCTATCTCGAAAACAGATCAAGATTTAGAAAAATGTTAAATGGAAAAGTTGTAGAGAATTTAATTCTCTACAATATTGATCATTCATACAAATAACGAGAAACCCATAGAAAACGAGATATTTGCAAAAAATCGATTTTTGTGACCTTTGACCTTAGATTTTTAATAGACGCGGTCACCCTACCATATGTGAATTTTGAGACAACTTTTAGGATGCCAAAATACAAGTTTTTATTATTATTTTATTATTATTTTTAAATATATAATATGTATATCCTTTCATTACATAGTATAAAACAAAGTCGCTATTTTTGTCTGTTTGTTTGTCTGTATGCTTAAATCTTTAAAACTACGCAACGTATTTTCATGCGGTTTTTTTAATAGATAGAGTGATTCAAGAGGAAGGTTTTAGTATATAATTTGAACGACATCCACGCGGGTGAAGCCGCGGGCATCAGCTAGTCTATTATATAGGAGCAGTGGTGGCTCAGTGGTGTCGGCCCCGACTTACGAACAGTAGGTCGTGGGTTTGAACCCAGACAGGCGCATAACTTTGTGTAATTTATTTCATCACTGCTGCTCTCAAAACGGTGAAGGAAAACATCGTGAGGAAACCGGCATGTCTTAGAACCAAAAAATTCGAAGACATGCAACATCTACCAACCCGCACTGGGCCCGCGTGGTGGATTATGTAGCCCATCCCTCTCCTAGATAAGAGGCCTGAGTCTCTGCTGTGGGAACATTATAGGCTGATGATGATGTATTCTTATTCATTCTGTGAAGAGCGACTTGCGAATACCACGATTGGTGATAGAATTTATACGTCTGTAGTTCGCACAATACGAAGCCGCCATGCGCCATTGCTGTCAGCAAGATAGAATCGGAGCAAGAGTTCAATCTCATCGTTTACTAGGCCACTAATATCTAGAGCAAATCGGAGAGATCATCCAACACCCACCGACCACTCGCCCTTGTGATTAATAGACTGACAAAGCGAGGTTTTTTTATTAATTAAATTTTTTAAACGTTACCCCACACTAGGAATGTCTCCTGGGTCGTGGGGGTGTTCACAAACATTTAAGCTCACATACACAAATACCCTACTATAATATTCATAAAAAACTTTTTAACAAAAAATAAAAACCGACTTCAAACGTTAGTTTATTTTTCACACTAAAAAGTGAAAAATAAACTTTAGAATAAAAATCAGTTTCTGAAGTCGGTGACTTTTGTTTCTTTGATTTCATTTTTTGCCACCGACTTCAGAAACTGATTTTTCTTCTAAAGTTTTTTTTTCACTTTTTTGTGTTTTTTTTTAAGTGAAAACTTCTTTAGCGGCGTTGAGCACTTTGGGAAATTGTTCTGTGATGGGTATAAAATCTTAAACTCGCGTCAGGACACGTGACCACGTGACCCTGATCGAAAAAGCGTAAGACGGATGGAGAGTAGACAGCTATCCCCTCTCTACGGCGCGGCGAAAATGTATGCCTGGGCCTACTGTTTCGTTTAGGCAGCGCAGGGCGCTTAATAATAATAATAATTATTATTAATAATAATATAATTAATAATAATAATAACGCAAACCGACTACACACACAGGCACAATCAAGTGGCCAATATCATTCACCAAAAACTGGCACTCAAACATACACTCATCCAAAATACCAACACTCCTTACTATAATTATAAACCATTACCTACCCTAGAAAACGAAACACATAAGCTCTTCTACGATCGCGGTATTCTCTCTGATAGGACGACCCACCACAACAGGCCGGATATAATCCTTCAGGACAAAATAAACAAAATTACTTACCTGATAGATATTGCCGTCCCCAACACGCACAACATACAGAAAACAATCTCTGAAAAAATAAGTAAATACGTAGAATTGAAAGAAGAAGTTACAAGATTATGGCAACAAGAAAAAGTGTATGTAGTCCCAATAGTCCTTTCCACAACAGGGGTAATCCCAAATCATCTCCTCCATAGCTTAAAATTATTAGACCTTCAAGAAACTCTCTACATTACGCTACAAAAAGCTGCGATTTTAAATACATGCAGAATAGTTAGGAAGTTTATGCAAATAGAAGAGAATGAAATAGGACCACCTCACAACACATAAAAAATACTCACACACATCACATACACACACACACACACCACACGCTACATTTGCTTTGGTTTCGACCCGTAAATGTAGTAAAAATCCAGTCTAAGCTGAGAAGAAAAAACACATTCCGAAAATAATAATAAAATTATTAATAATAATAATATAATTAATAATAATAATAATAATTAATAATAATTAATACTAATAATAATAATCATTAATAATAATAATAATAATAATAATAATAATCAGAAACCATTCAGCACATAACAGGAGCATGCACAACTCTCACGCAAACCGACTACACACACAGGCACAATCAAGTGGCCAATATCATTCACCAAAAACTGGCACTCAAACATACACTCATCCAAAATACCAACACTCCTTACTATAATTATAAACCATTGCCTACCCTAGAAAACGAAACACATAAGCTCTTCTACGATCGCGGTATTCTCTCTGATAGGACGACCCACCACAACAGGCCGGATATAATCCTACAGGACAAAATAAACAAAATTACTTACCTGATAGATATTGCCGTCCCCAACACGCACAACATACAGAAAACAATTACTGAAAAAATAAGTAAATACGTAGAATTGAAAGAAGAAGTTACAAGAATGTGGCAACAAGAAAAAGTGTATGTAGTCCCAATAGTCCTTTCCACAACAGGGGTAATCCCAAATCATCTCCTCCATAGCTTAAAATTATTAGACCTTAAAGAAACTCTCTACATTACACTACAAAAAGCTGCGATTTTAAATACGTGCAGAATAGTTAGGAAATTTATGCAGATAGAAGAGAATGAAATAGGACCTCATCACAACACATAAAAAACTCACACACGTCACACACACACACAAACACACCACACGCTACATTTGCTTTGGTTTCGACCCGTAAATGTAGTAAAAATCCAGTCTAAGAGCTGAGAAGAAAAAACACATTCCGAAAATAATAATAATAATAATAATAATGATGACAGCTGTCAAAATTGAAACCGCTATATCTCGGAAACTATCGACCTTAGACTAGTTGTGTGTAGGGACAATTGATAGGTCTCAATGAGATCTACATTTCGGATGACAGCTGTCAAAATTGAAACGGCTATATCTCGGAAACTATCGACCTTAGACTAGTTGTGTGTAGGGACAAGTGATAGGTCTCAATGAGATCTACATTTCAGATGACAGCTGTCAAAATTGAAACGGCTATATCTCGGAAACTATCGACCTTAGACTAGTTGTGTGTAGGGACAAGTGATAGGTCTCAATGAGATCTACATTTCGGATGACAGCTGTCAAAATTGAAACAGCTATATCTCGGAAACTATCGACCTTAGACTAGTTGTGTGTAGGGACAAGTGATTGGTCTCAATGAGATCTACATTTCGGATGACAGCTGTCAAAATTGAAACGGCTATATCTCGGAAACTATCGACCTAAGACTAGTTGTGTGTAGGGACAAGTGATAGGTCTCAATGAGATCTACATTTCGGATGACAGCTGTCAAAATTGAAACGGCTATACCTCGGAAACTATCGACCTTAGACTAGTTGTGTGTAGGGACAAGTGATAGGTCTCAATGAGATCTACATTTCAGATGACAGCTGTCAAAATTGAAACGGCTATATCTCGGAAACTATCGACCTTAGACTAGTTGTGTGTAGGGACAAGTGATAGGTCTCAATGAGATCTACATTTCGGATGACAGCTGTCAAAATTGAAACAGCTATATCTCGGAAACTATCGACCTTAGACTAGTTGTGTGTAGGGACAAGTGATAGATCTCAATGAGATCTACATTTCGGATGACAGCTGTCAAAATTGAAACGGCTATATCTCGGAAACTATCGATCTTAGACTAGTCGTGTGGGAGTTGGACATTTTGACCCTGAACGTTAACGATGTCGACTGTACAGTCAATAAAATACAAAAATAATTTATTTTGAACTAGACTGTACAATGTTTTTATGATGCTTAATCGGAGGCATGGGAAAAAATATTCCCGCTCCTCCTACCAATCGGAGTTCCGATCGGAGGACAGGGAAAGACAAAATAAATGGGTTAGCATAGTTATGGCGGAATAATTGAATTTTTAAATAATGAATTTGGTTTAACTATGTCGAATGATCGCAATCTTAGCACAACGAAATACAAAACTACTATTGATGCGGTCTTTATTAGACATTTAAATAGGTTCGAATCAAAACTGTTCGTTTCTTACTTCAGCTACCATAAACCTATCGTATCAGTTTTAGAGATTGGCGATGATAGTTCTGGTAATGATGATGGTGAAAAAGTCGTTGAAATTATGGATGAAAGTTGATTTTTCGGAGAGATAAACTTTTTAATGTAAAATAATTGTAATAGTTTTAAAGTGTTAAATTTTTAATGTAATATAAATTGTCATGTTTGTGTACGATAGCGCAATAAATCAATATTGTATTCTACCACATAAATGATAGTACTTTTATACTGTTAAAGCAATTGGTGCAAAATTATTCCCTAACCATTCCAAAATATCAAACATGCTCAACGTTAATAATCAAGTTTTCACTTCTGCCGGCACTCCCGGAGTGCAACCCGTCTTTTTTTTTTTAAGTCGGTTAGTGGTTCACATTCATGTTCATAATGTGGACAATGTCTTTTTTTTTGAGTTTTGTTGATTTTTCAAAAACCGCTTGTCCGATTTCCGTAAAAAAAATATGGGACCATTTGGGGAACAAAAAAAGATTTTTTCAAATCGGTTAGCAAGCGACGGAGTTATGCCCGAACAAACATAAAGAAAAAACAAATAACCGAATTGAGAACCCCCTTCTTTTTTTAGAAGTCGGTTTAAAAGGTCTTCTCTTCAACCTCAATCTTGTCCTGATGAGGTCGACGATGGAACGAGCTTACCCAAAAGAAGCCTATTATCTCGCGACTTCGATAGCTTACGGTCGTATGAGCTTGAGAACACCAACCCAGGCAGGGAATAAAAGTTATTAATTACAAAAAAAAAACAGTTTATTACAAAAAATAAATTACTACTTAAACAACGTAAAAATTAACTTATGTAGCCTTGTAGAACCTCTTGGCAACACCGTCCCATTTGTCTGAGGTAATTGTCTGAAAAGAAAAACAAAAAAAAAATTCTAAGTACTTATAAGTACTTAGAATTTTTTTTTTATGGTATGTGTGTATACACACATACCATTACGCCAGTAACCCCTTACAGGAAGCGGAGGTGTACTTAACCTTTTGACCGCCACAGTCAAGTATCAAGACAAGCCAAAAAGTTCGGCTTGTCGTCTATACGTGACTGTGGCGCTCAAAAGGTACACCTACAACCCGGGCGCAATAACTTGACACCTTTTTTTTTTTTTTTTTTGGTTGGTGGAAAATCATCGAATAACCCCCCCCGCTCTTGGGCAGAGCGAAGGGGAGTGTCAGACTTCTACTGACTAAAAACCAACCCATGTTCCCTCTTCCTCGCCCTTGTGTCGGAGCCGCGGTAACTTTTCGATATCCGCAGCCCCGACGGGCGTCGGCCCTTGCGGGCCCCTCCTTGCTGACATCTCTTTGAGGCGCGCGTGGAACACGTACGCGCCGATAACTTGACACCTGGCTCGTAATTTCAATGGAACTAAATTTATAATGGAAATTGTTATTTTAGTTAAAAATATAATAAAGCCTGACCAGAAAAATAAAAAAACCTGCTCTGGTGGCGCTACATGTATGCATAAGTATGTTTACGTTTCTTTTTTGCAATTAGTTATTAAGACCAACGTCATTGAGCCAGGTGTCAAGTTATTGCGCCCGGGTTTGTACATTTCGCCTGTGTTCAAGTCCCATTTAATAGGAAAAATAAGATAGCACAAAATATAGTTATCAATTTGATAGCACACTTATCATTTAAGTGCATAAGTGAACTTATGTGTAATTTCACGCAAGAAGTAGATAAATAAAAGTCAAGTAGAAAACAAGTGCGATTAAATGAATCCCTTAATCCAAGAAGATAATAAATAAGTATAGCTGTTCGTTCATGGAAAATTATTATTTTGTTTGTAAGTATTATGTAACATAATAATTATCACCCCGTTTTCTAAACTATACTGGGGTTTCCAGTCTTCTTACTGAAATTCAGCGGAATATCAGTACCTATCCAAACTAATATTATAAATGCGAAAGTAACTCTGTCTGTCTGTCTGTCTTTCTGTCTGTCTGTCTTTTCTTCACGCCTAAACTACTGAAACGATTTGTGTGAAATTTGGTACAGACATAGTTTGGAACTTGAGAAAGGACATAGGATAGTTTTTTTTTTTTTTTTTCGCGAGATAAAACCAAAAATCTGCCGGAAGTCACTATTCCACGCGAACGAAGTCGCGGGCAAAAGCTAGTTTTACATAAAGCGACTGCCTATCTGGCCTCCACAATTCAGTTAGTACAGGGTAATATGATACCCCTTGGTAAAGACTGGTTGCAGTGCCGGATTAACCATATAGCAAAAGTAGCAATTGCTACGGGCCCCGCGCAAACTGGGGCCCCGCGTATCCAACCACCACCTGGTTGTAATTTTATTTGAGTGAAACTTACATGACCTTATGTGGTATATTGAATTAACTTGATGCCACAAAACTGAAACATTACTCCTTTTCCGACAAAGACACTCCACGTCAGACAATTAGTACAATTTTCGAGCTCGCTTCGCTCGCTAATACTTCCTTTCTCATATTTGTCTCCTTGGAAGATGGGTAGGTCTTCAGTGTGGGAAGGTTGTTGTCCCTTTGCAACATGGGGGGAAATGAATCTCTCTCTGGCAGATCAAGGGCCCCTGGATAGAATTAGCTACGGGCCCCGCGCTTGCTTAATCCGGCACTGACTGGTTGTCAGACTTTTGGGCCACGAGATAATACGCAGGACCATAACATTATCTAACCGTGAAATGTGAGTGTACCCATTAATTAGTTCACCCAAATTTAGCCAGTTGTTAAGTACCATATAATAGAGGCGGTGGAGCTCGTGGCTTAATAAGAACTGCCACTCAGGTCGATCTTTAGGTAAAGCTGTGCTTGCCTAGGTCGGCCTGTGGATGGGTGACCGCCCGACATATCGAGTTTCCTCCGTGCCTCGGAAAGCACGTTAAGCTGTTGGTCCCGGCTGCCATATATATAGATCTTTGGCAGTCGTTACAGGTAGTCAGTTACCTGAAATTCTGACATCCAGTCTTACCAAAAGGTATTGTATTACCTAGTATTAACTGGGTTGTGGAGGTCAGATAGGCAGTCGCACCATGTAAAATACTGGTATGCAGCTGCATCCGGTTAGACTGGAAGCCGGCCCCAATATAGTTGGGAAAAGGCTAGGCAGATGATGATAATAGAAGGCGAGCCTCTTGCCATCAATCGGACACACATTTAGACGCCGTAGCTGAGATATTCCTGATGCCAAAACTTTATCCGACCAGTGAATGAGAGAGTCTCAGAGAGAGTCTCAGAGAGAGTCTCAGAGAGAGTCTCAGAGAGAGTCTCAGAGAGAGTCTCAGAGAGAGTCTCAGAGAGAGTCTCAGAGAGAGTCTCAGAGAGAGTCTCAGAGAGAGTCTCAGAGCGAGTCTCAGAGAGAGTCTCAGACGCAGTTCCAACAACAGCGTTACGGGGTGTTCAAATGAGATACCGCGGCCCGGAATACAAAGGGCTAAGAAGGAACATGGATGGATTTTAGTCAGTAGAAGTTTGATACTCCCTTCCGCTCCGCCAGAGCAAAAGGAGTCATTTGATTATTTTCCACCCACCAAAAAAAAAACTGGCCAAATGCAAGTCAGATTTGCACATGAAGAAGTGTTCCGTGACATTGTAGTTGATATTCTTGTTGGAAACTTCACTTGGCGTGTCTTTTGTTCGGTGTGATAAAGTATAAGAAACCGGACTACTTATATAGTAAACTAAGTTGGTTAAATAGTAGACGCGAATGTGAGAGAAGGCAATGCTCGCAACAGCTCTCGACCCATTCTCATAACACAGCGGCATTCAGAGGCAGCTTTCGTTATGCGGCTTCCAAAATATGGAATAACCTGCCACCACCGATTAGAACGATTCACACGATTGATTCTTTCAGAAGACGCCTACGGCAGTATTTATTGGAATCGCAACGAAAGTTGGATATGGTCGCGTTAGACGTCTCAATTATATGATTTCCAATTTGATCACAGTACAATTTTTTTCTTTACATCAGCCACATAACAATGTGAAGTGATTATCCGTCCGTTTCATTTATATAAGTACCTTCGTTTTTTTTGTTTTATCTTGCATTTTTTCTGTTCCTTTTGTTTTCTTTTTTGGTAGGTTTATTTATTTATTTATCTTTTTAACTAACTATTTTTTATCCGTACACAATATACACAAATTGTTTCTTACACAAAGTTACATATAAGTTACCTATATAATTAGTTGACACAAAGTGCTAAGTTGTTTTACGTCCGTCACATCACTATTTAGGTTCAGTTGAAAACCAGCGTCGGGCACTAGCTGCTCGGCAGTTTGCTGAACTGGACCTATTTGGCGCTGCCGTGAGACACACAGTTTTATCTCTTTTTGTTCCTTATTTAATTTTTAGTTTTTATATTGTTTTATTGTGTGTACTTGTGGTATGTGTCAAATAAATTAGTTTTCTTCTTTCTTTCTTCATATTGAGACATTTTCCATGTTATTTTAGCACCATAGACTTCTTATAGGTTTTCCTGTAATCTCTAGGTAGGTATTGAATTAATTTCTGGATTTTTTTCATAATTTTAGGCTCTCTTTCGGAGAAATTGGTCGGACAGAAAGACAGACAGACACACGCACGAGTGATCCTATAAGGGTTCTGCTTTTACTTTTGAGGTATACGGAACCCTAAAAGAAGGAAGGAATGACAAGAAACTGAACTTACAATAACGAGCTCATCACCGTTGTACTCCCTCTTGAAGTAACCCTTGCCATCATCATTGTTGGCGGAGATGGTCTGCGTCACCGTGTTGCCATCAACCGTGTATGTGGACTTGATCTGGGAAAAAAAATATCTTGAGTACCTACACACTACACATATTACATAGGTAGGTATAGTATCTAACAGCACCAAAACTAGCGCCACCCACATCTTATTATGACCACTTTTATCTTTAATCAGCAATTCTCTTAATTTATCAAGTCTAGAATCATGAAAAGTGATTTTAAAATTAGTACAGGTTCTTTACTAGCGTCACTAAATGCCAGCGACCTTGAGCGAAGCGCCACCCACGTCTTATTTATTTTACTCTCAAATCACATCAAATTTGAAAAATCCAAACCACTACATAGTGGTTTGGATTTTTCAATCCTCTATCCATCTTTCAGACGTGGGTGGCGCTTCGCTCAAGGTCGCTGGCATTTAGTGTCGCCTTAACAACCTTAGGGTTGGCCAGAGGTCTATAAATATCTATAGCAGTCCTTCGTTTCGCCAGCGAAACGTAAATAATAAAGAATTAATTACTGCTGGGGATAATCGATCAAAATAAATATAAGTTATGGTCATAAAGTGGAAGATTACAATATTTTTTTTTAAATAACTAATAAACCAATTTTGGCCTATTGCCATGAACCGGGCACAAATTCAGACTCCGTGGCTGCTACTAAGGAATTCCTGATCGATAAACCTACCTGACCCGGGAACCGAACCCAGAGCCTGAAGCTCAGCAGTCGCGCTTGCGACCACTAGACCAACGATGCAGCAAAATATAAAAATGCAGTACAAAAAGAAAGAAAGGAAGAAAGAAAGACAAAATATTTATTGCCGCAGAATTATATACATACAATAAAAAAGCAGTAAACACAACTTACAACTAAAAAACAAAATTGGTACAAAAAAGAAAAAAAAAGTTTTAGTTTACTTAACAATAAAAAAAAACAACTGCGATAAATAGGTTACCACTCAGCATGGTAAAAAGCTTTTAAAAATAAAAAATACAGACGACTAATAAAAAAAAAATACTTACGGGAGTCTTTTCCACACCAATGACGTCATCGAACTCAACTCCGGATTTAAACTTGCGTTCTTTGGGACCCTCGGGAGTAGCTGTGATGTATGTGTAGGTGTCTCCATCCTTCACCAGCTTCTGGTCAGGGGCGAAGCCCGAGACCTTGGCGATCTTGTCATCGGGGATACCTGGGGCAAAGACATTTTTTTTTATACCACTGTTATACACCCGCCCCGGCTTTGCACGGGTGCACTGGGTGGGTGCAATGTACTGCATATAAACCTTCCACTTGAATCACTCTATTTACTGCTGAAAACTGTATTAAAATCCGTTTTCGTTGTTCAAACGTAAAAAGCGTACAAACAGCGGCAGTGATATTATTATAAAGGTACTATTAAAGATTTTGAATGGTGTTTCTGTGTTCTTCGTGAACCCACTGGGTGTATGTTACAAGGTGCAGTTGACACTTACAGTAATGGTTGTATGTACAGTTGAAAATTCAGGAGATTACGGTACTTGGTCATTAATATACGCTAATTTTATAAGCTTTTCAAATCAAATAAATTTGTTATTTAAAGAATTGGTACACTTTCGGTCGTAACATAAATAATCCAGACCCATAATATGTCATAATAATGTAACATGCAACCATTTGAATTTATAATTCTTAATAAGTAATAATTCATTAAAATTTAGTAACAATGTCGTCAATTTAACAGTATTTCAGGCAGTCGCAACATAATACAACATCACGCCTGTAATCCCCGAAGGGTTAAGCAGAGGTGTACCTAATAGTATACCCACATTTCGCCAGTTATGTAATATTGAGCGAGCCTTTTGCCAACAATCAGGCACAGATCCAGACTCTTTGGCTGCTACTAAGCAATTTCTTTTCGAAGTCGGTTAAAAATACAAGTAACAATTAATACATACCGACTGATTTCAGGAATGCGTCGAAATTCTCCTGCTTCACAAAGGTGTAGTTCTTGCCGAGGAAAGCCATGTTGTCTGTCAGTTAGTACAGGTGATCTATAAGTAACAGCCTTAAGGACTGACAAACCTAGCTTTATAACTAAACGCTAATCTCGGCGATATGATAACGTTAATACGAAAAATTATGACCGTCTGGTGAGTAGTGGAAAATGTGAATCATACTTTTTTATTTATTGATGATGTGTCGGTTATATCATGAGTATAATATAGGTCTTGTTTACAAAGGTTGTAAAAATGCCCAAGGCCTTTTTCATAGCTCTGAATGAAAAATAATTGTTAGGAATTGACTTTGATTTTTGTCGTAAAAAATAACTGGTTGTGTCCGTAAAATGTCGTTAAAATCACTGTTTGTGTCCGTACACACGGAATTTTTAACTCATGGGTACACAGAACACAGTACACAGAACGTGGATGTTCTAAGTGAAGTTTATGATATTTGAAACCAGTAGCTCTACCATGAGTTGTCATCGAAAACTTAATCGCTAGCGTTGTACTCGCTAGCGTGCTAACGTGGATCAAATAGATTACGATTATGTTTGCACCATGAGATTTACGGAGTCTTACGCAGGCGCCAAGGTAAGCTCGATAGATTGTGTCGTCTAGCTAACTTCACTCTACTCATGTTTTGTTTCTTTCTTTCCCACTAATAAGAAGAGAGAACGGTATCTTCACCAATAAACCGACGAAATTGAAAAGTTGACAGATAGTAGACTACACATCCGTGGCTGGCGTGAATACATTGATAAGTCGACTTCCATGATTTTTTTTTTATTGGCTTAATACATCCTAGGCATTGGGATCTTATATGAAAAAAATCGACAGCTCAAAATATCCATACATTTTGGAGAAATCGACCTTGGTCGTAAGTTGACAACTCTCATTTTGACGTGTCTAAACTTACAAGTCCACATGTCCAATTATGCATTCTCATGTTTTTCTGATCAAACATTGATATGTTGATATATCAACCTATACTCAGTACCCAAATGAATATTCGTTATATGATATCTCAACTTATACACTTATGAGTTTTCTATAGGCACGAATTTTAAATTGACAAATCGACTTATCAAGTTATGGCCGACCGAAGTATTTCCGTTTAAATTGTGATATAATGAGATGTCCAGTTACGACCAACGAAGTTCTCAACCCTAAATGTAATAAATATAGTTATCACTATAAGTCCGTTACAAAAAAGTTAAAGCTAAATGAATATGTTTAGTTAACAACTTATATCGGTGCACACCGTGCACATCCCTCGCTCGTCTGTTGGTAAACAAACGTCAATTCAGAGTTCAGAAGCCACGCGCTCGCGATCCGGGAACAATTGCGGGTGCTTATAAAATTGATTTCGTTTGTTTTCGAGTGTATCTATTGATTGATTTATTACTCCAATATAAGTTTGCCAATTAGTGCAGAGAAAAAAAAGATTTGATGGACATGATTGACTTGATTGACGACTCTATTAAAGAGTTTTATAGAAAAAAATATAAAAACTGTCGGTGTCAAATCTGGATCAGTAGATGCAGAGACATCTCTGTATGCTTAAATCTTTAAAACTACGCAACGGATTTTGATGCGGTTTTTTTTAATATATAGAGTGATTTAAGAGGAAGGTTTTAGTATATAATTTGAACGACATCCACGCGGGTGAAGCCGCGGGCATCAGCTAGTTTAATATAAAAAAACCCCTAAAGATTCGTCATGTCTGTCCGTCCGTATGTCACAGCCACTTTATTCGGAAACTATTGAGACTACACAGTTGAAACTTGGTATGTAGATGTAGTCTTTAAATCGCTATAGGGTTTTTATACAAAACTAAAAAAGAATACAAGATTAAGGGGGGCTCTTCATACATGGAACTGAAACAAAAAAAAACTTTTTTCATCAAATCTATTCGTGTGGGGTATCTAAAGATAGGTCTTTAAAAATGACACTGAGGTTTCTGAAATAATTTTTTCTCAAATTTGATCGTTTGAAAGATAAACACTTCTAAAGGGGTAAAATTAGTGTCGTCCCCCCTCTAACTTCTAAATAAAGAAAGAGAAAAATCTAAAAAAAATATATGCTATAAATCGCAATGATAACTTTCAACCAAAATTTGTTTGAACGAGATATAGTAAGTAGTTTTTTATATATAGCACATTTAAAAAACCGCAAATATAACTTTGTCATTCATACAAACAATATGAAAAACAAACTTATCACAAAATAAATATTTCTGTCCCCCCTAAAATAAGAAATAATACAAATTTAAGGGGGTTTCCCTACTACGATGGTCCGGACTTCTTCATGTGCAAGTCTGATTTGCACTTGGCCAGTTTCTTTTTTGTTTTTTATCTGTTTACTATCTATCTATATAAATTAAAAGAACAGTCCTGGCTTACTGACTGACTCATCAACGCCTAGCCCAAACCCTTGGACCTAGAATGCTGATTTTCGGCACAGAGGTTTCCTTTATAATGTAGACTAGGAATAAGGAAAAATTTTGGAAATTCAACCTTATTCCTAGTCAAAATAGGGGACGAAAGTTTGTATGGAAAATCGTCATCTTTGTAGTTTAACCGACATTCACGCGGGCAAAGCCACGGGCACAAACTATTCCAATACTAATAATGGGTTTTTCATTCAAATAACATTGTTTACCTATTAATACTCCCTACCTATGAGGACCAGTGTGTAGGTGAATAAGTTGATAACTGTTGGTTAATACGTTGATAACGCTGTGAATAAGTAGATAAGTCGGTGCATAAGTTGATAAGTCGTTGGTGAACGAATTGACAAGTCTATTATTATGCAATCTATGGGGAATTTTGATTATTTACTGTCATCATTGAAAAGAGGGCATAAAATAACCTATAAAACAACTACAACATTTATGTTAAACTAATTTACCGATTTACCAGAAGACGTCAAACCCTTTAAATGGCCGTCCTGACAAATTGCAGTTTTAGACTTATCAACATATTCACGCGAGCCACGGACATAGTGTTATGTGGTTTTTGAATTTTTATTCCTTATAATAATAATATTCCACAACTATCACACAACGCCATCTAGTCCCAAGCTAAGCAGAGCTTGTGTTATGGGTACTAGACAACTGATAAACATATTTATATATTTCTAAATACATACATATTATAGATAAATTACACCCAGACACAGAACAAATGATCGTGCTCATCACACAAACATTTGTCCTGGGTGGGAATCGAACCCACGACCTCCGGCATAGCAGTTAGGGTCACTAACCACTAGACCAACAGGCCAGCCTTGAGTGACAGAGCTGCGTTGTGTAGTTTAAAAGTTTACTATAGATTCAAACAGATTATTTAATACAATGAGGACCAGTGTCACACAGTTCCAATTGTTGGTAGAGTTTATAGAAAGGTAAGTTTGAACTTTCCTCAAAATTATATTTTCCAATTGGTATCAAACATTTTGGCTTGAAATTCATGTTATTCAAGTCGATGGTCTTCAAATTTAGCGACCACTGACATATTTCATGCTAAATAACCACTTGCAGACATTATTTTGACTATGTTAGACTCAAAAACGTATATAATTTTATTGTAAACATATGTTTCACACGCCAAAATGCTAGTGAGCTACGTAACTACTAATGTAAGCGTCTTACTCGATAGGTTCAGTGAAATTAGTGACTCATGGTACCGTTTTGTATGGTGACAGCTGAAGAACGTTAGTGACTATCGAATAGATTACGTTAGGTATTTAACCTATCGTAATCTATAGTGCTCATGGTATGAATTTTAATTCTTTCTGTGACCGCTAGGGGCGCTGTACAATATTTCATACAACTAATTTTCGGAGACGCTAGCGAGTTTTGGCTGTGTAAACTCATGATAGAGCTACAGTTCTTCGTTCAATATTTCCCTATCCAGATGGTTAACAGGTATTCTCCAGTAAACTTCAACACATAGATCACAATGACGAGAAGAACAAGCGACTCTTGGATTCATTAGGCGTCTTTTTATATTCATTATTATTGAGAGCTATTTTCATGAGCCAATCATTCAAAGTCCATTACTAAACCTATAATCCCTTAAGTTTTATTATGCCTGGCCGTAATTAGTAGATTCTATACCTACTTAATGTAATCTGAACCTATTAAAGATTTTTGTTTCCGACATAATTATTGGCTGACATCTTAAAAATTAATAAGCCTTTTCCATACATTTTCAATTGAAATAAAATAACGAGATGATAGTAAAATAACGAGAGTTTAACGAGATGCCATTCTATTTATCTTTTATAGCTGGCACGGTTTATTTTATTTTTGAATTATTGTTTATTATATTTTTAAACTGGATGCTTCATATCTTACACATCTTTCTACATCGATCTCACATATAAAATGTATAAATGTGTGCACATAACAAACAAATTCTAGTATAGAAAAGAGTCCTTAGAAAAATAGTTAATTTTGGCGTCTCCAGGGCAACAGGCTTGCCGTGTCGATGCCGGCGCGTTCACGTTCCGCAGTCTTTTGTTTTCCGAGCGTTTGAAATCATCAAATGACTCCTCCCACTCTGGGCCGAGCGGTAGGGAGTGTCAGACTTCTACTGACTAAAAACCACCCACGTTACTTCTTAGCCCCTTGTGCCGAGGCCGCGGTATCTCTTTCGAACAACCCGCAGCCCCGACGGCCTTCCACACGTGCCTTAAAGATATGTCAGCACCACTGACCCCAGGGCCCTTCAAAGGTCGACACTAATACATTTTGATAACGTAGCTACGTTATCAAAATGTATGAGTAAAATTCTAGAAATCATACGAAAGTCAACAATTGAAATCAATTAATCACTTTTTATCAAGACGGATTACAATTTAATCAATGCAGGCAATGATAGTACGCTGATAGCTAGTAGACAGGGTTCACATTTACCCCCCCAATTAAATAAAACTACCGAGTATCATCATCATCATCAGCCTATAATGTTCCCACTGCAGGGACTCAGGCCTCCTCTTTAGGAGAGGGATGGGCTATAATCTACCACGCGGGCCCAGTGCGGATTGGTAGATGTCACATGACTGTCTTCGATTTTTTTTGGTTCTAGGACATGCTGGTTTCCTCACGATGTTTTCCTTCACCGTTTGAGAGCAGCGGTGATGAAATAAATTACACAAAGTAATGCACCTGCCTGGGTTCGAACCCACGACCTACTGTTCGTAAGTCGGCGCCGATATCACTAGGCCACCGCTACTCCGAGTATCAATTCAATTCAATTTATTTATTGTATCAAATATGGTAGGTTGTACTTTGTACTAGACGGCTACACATCAAGCTATACATTTCCATTATAAGCTAGTCTCGCATTGCTTAGGAAAATCCATACAGTGCGAGATCAGCGCAAACTGGAAATGTATAGCTTGATGTGGTAGCCGTCTGTACATGAAGCTCAACGACATTTTTTTTTTATTTGCGTGGAAAATCATCAAATAACCCCTCCCACTCTTGGGCAGAGCGAAAGGGAGTGTCAGACTTCTACTGACTAAAAACCACCCGCGTTCCTTCTTAGCCCTAATGTCGAGGCTGCGGTATCCTGTGGAGTGTGGACATCCCGCAGCCCCGCTACGTTAAAGAAAAACGCTGGTGTGTGTGATCCCCTCCCGCATCCGCCCTAGAAGGACACATTGGTGGCGTTATTAACCCATATTATGGGTTAAGACCATATTTGTGACTAGCTTTTGTCTGTAACTTCACCCGTGTAGATATTAGTTAAACTACAAAAATGATGATTTTCCATACGAGCTTTCATCCCCAATTTAACTGTTTTAGGGGTTGATTTTTAAAAAACTCTTGAAGCGACGTTTGTATGGTACCGATGACTTTAATCTACCATAAAACGTCGCTTCTTTTACCTTTTAGTGACCCTCTATGACCGTAACTGAATTTCTTAGATTAGTGAGTAAAGATATAGGACCGGGAATTGCGGATTGAGGAGCTAGTGGCTTAATAATAACTGTTAAGTCACGCCTGTCTGGGTTGGTCTATGGATGGGTGTCCCACTGACCACCAATTACATAAAGAGTTTCCTCGGTGCTTCAAAAAGTACGCTAACAGCTGTTGGTCCCGATTGCCATCCATACTAATATTATAAATGCGAAAGTAACTCTGTCTGTCTGTTACTCTTTCACGCCTAAACGGCTGAACGGATTTTGATGAAATTTGGTACAGACATAGTTTGGAACTTGAGAAAGGACATAGGATAGTTTTTTTTTTTTTTTTCGCGAGATATACCAAAAATCTGCCGGAAGTCACTATTCCACGCGAACGAAGTCGCGGGCAAAAGCTAGTAGGTATATAAATCTTTGGCAGTCGTTACAGGTAGAGTGACCTGAAAGTCTGGTAACCAGTCTTACCCAGTATTAACTGAGTTGTGGAGGTCAGATAGGCAGTCACTCCATGTTAACTACAGGTTACATTTATCTGCATCCAATTAGACTGGGAGTCGACCTTAGACATAGGTACTTAGTTCCCGTCGGGGCCGCGGGATTTTGTACTAGATTACGTGGCCTCGGCGCAAGGGCGGGGAGGGAACATGGGTTCGGTTTTTAGTCAGTAGAAGTCTGACACTCCCCTTCGCTCTGCCCAAGAGCGGGGGGGGGTCATTCGATGATTTTCCACCCACCAAAAAAAAAAGACATACTTATTAAGAAAAGGCTGGGCATATGATGAGGACCGGGCATTGGGACAATAAAATTGACCATACAAACATTTTGATCTCGTACGTCAGTATAGCGTTATCTAGCTATATTTGAATGTCTTTGGTACAACTCCTCCCAGTCATTTGCACCTAGTATGTACACATGGTGACACATAAAGCTATACATATCCAGTATACCATGACCTCACTTTGTATACATGTCCCGTACAATGAGAGATCTGCAAAACTGGTTTTGTATAAATTGATTGGTCCTCGTGTAACAAAAAGTAGTACAGTCAACAGCAAAAGTAGATGATCAAAATCAGAAATTCAATACTAATGAACGGAGTTGTACTAGTAGTAAATGTTTGGTATAATTTACAATCACATACTTTTGAATCACTTCGACGCCACACAGTTCTGACGCGAACTCCGTTCATTAGTATTGAATTTCTGATTTTGATCATCTACTTTTGCTGTTGACTGTACCTAAGTATGTAATATATCGAAACGACGACGTTTTATAGTTTCTATCTATCACCATAGGAAAAGGCGTGAGTTTAAAGATTCATGTCGTTTGCTATTCAATTCATTCAATCAAGTGTTTGTTATTCCAGTCTGTGAAAGTGTTGGTTTGGTGCGTTTTAACAACTAAACTGTCGTACCGATTTCGATGCGATTAAGCGAAAAGGTAATTTGAGATACTGCTTTGGTAAAAATACACTTAAAAAAAAACTTTTTTGCAAAAAAAACAACCGACTTCAAAAACACCAAAAAGAGAAAAATAAACTTCAGAAGAAAAATCAGCTTCTGAAGTCGGTGACATTTGTTTGTTTGATTTTATTTTTTTGCCACCGACTTCAGAAGCTGATTTTTCTTCTGAATTTATTTTTCTCTTTTTGGTGTTTTTGAAGTCGGTTGTTTTTTTTGCAAAAAAGTTTTTTTTTATTTTTTCATTTTTAGTTGTAATTATATCCTATACAAATATTTACTATGCATTTAACATTCAACTAAGAAACCTAACCCTTAACCTTCAAAATTCCCCTATTTTTGCTTTCAACTCTTAACCGTTGAGGAGTAGGTATACCTTCCATTATCAGCTCATCAACATGAATAAAAGTGATGACTGCTAGATGCGAATACTTGAATAGCGCCAGAAAAAGCACGAAACATGTAATACGTGTCTATGAAATTCATATAACAACTAAAAAAATGTGTATTGTACACATCTGCATACCCCCTCAGAGCATACAGGCGTGATGTTACGTCATGATAATGGTATATTCAATACACATTCAAGCGATTCCAGCAATTACGACAGATTTGCCGTCTATTTTTGAAGAGTTCCATTGTATATCTCCGAAGATCAGCACCAGATCTTCACCAAAAAAAAATGGGACCACCTCAGGAGTATACTTTTTCAAATAATTTTTTTTTTTTGAGAATCGGTCCACAAACGGGGGAGAAATCAGGTAACATACATAAAAAAAAAAAAAAAAAATATACATACACACGAACATAGTAACCTCCTTTTTTGAAGTCGGTTAAAAAAGCTTATTTGCAAAATAAACATCGTTTTGTCATTCATCATTGATCAACCAGTCATGCATATTTTTTTTTATCGACATGCGTAGTCAGAAATCCGCAAGTCTGGCCACAGTCATAGCAAAGGGTATCCTGTTACCCAGTTTCTGGGATAAGGAGGTCAGATAGGCAGTCACTGCATGTAAAATTACTGGTAGTCAGCTGCTTCCAGTAAGACTGGAAGCCGATTTCAACATAGTTGGGAAATGGTGAGGAAGATTGTGACCTCCTTTAAATATAAATAAAAAATAAAACAACTTCAAGTATGTCTGAGAAAATTTAAATTATTTTAGTTCCGAAAATCGTAGATGGTATAAATACTTATTAAATACAGGAGGTAAATAAATTAAGCTTTGTAATATCTGCGGGCGACGCCGTCCCATTTGCTGGTGGTTAGGGTCTGAAACAAAGGAGAAATTATATTAAAATACTGATTACTATAAGCCGGGCGTCGGGGGCCACGTGATGGCTTCCGGCCACCGTAGATGCGGGCCTGTGGACGGTGAGTAATGGGCTAGCTCACCGTCCGGCCGTGTCGACGGCGCGTTCGTGTTCCACGCGCGCCTCAAAGAGATGCCAGCAAGGAGGGGCCCGCAAGGGCCAACGCCCGTCGGGGCTGCGGATTATCGAAAGAGATGACGTGGCCTCGGCACAAGGGCGAAGAAGGAACATGGGTTGGTTTTTAGTCAGTAGAAGTCTGACACTCCCTTCCGCTCTGCCCAAGAGGTTACTTAATGATTTTCCAACCACAAAAAAAAAATGGTTAGGTATGTACCTAATAGAACACCCACACTTCGCTAGTTATGTTTTAATTTGATAGCTGTGCTAAAAATAAACTAAGTATGTACCTAACACTCCTTGCGAAAAGAAGGAGTTACTTCTTTATCATTGTTGAAAGGTGCGTACCATGACACAAATATATTATCTTCATTATATCATATCTATAAACAGAAAATTATAACTCTAATAATCTAAATTCTACGAATTATTCGAATCGCTTGTGACTAAAAGAGTGATGAATATAAATGATGATGAATGGAGAAGAAGAAGAAGAATAAGGAAACGAGAGGAATAAGGATGAAGAAAAATAAGATTCATGGACTGTACTTTTCATAAGTCTTTCGGCATGAGTCAGATTAGCAACCCTATTTGTGGTGGTTCAAACTTCGCTTGAAATACTGTTAGAATAAAGTTCTAATCAGCTTGCACTACAAAGCGGTTGTTACGTCTTTCGCTGCGGCCGAAAAGTGCGAAATTAGTGGTATTTTGCGATTTACAAAAAATCTATTGATTGGACTAAAAAAGTGAAACACTATGACTTTAGTATGTTGCTTGTAGAATTATTTGGCAAAAAAAAAATCAGAACGATGACATGTATTTTAGTATGGTTTTTACTCGTTAAAAGAAATTTTTAGAGGTATCCTCGCGATTTTTTTCTATCGAGCAAAGTTAGTTGTATTATGTTTTCACAACACTATGGCACTAGCATATATCCTGAAGAATATTATATATTTTTCTGATGTTGATTACTGCAGTGAATCATATACTTTTACGCATTATAAAACTCGCGTTTGAGGTACCATAAGCTTTTAAGTCAGTGATTTCAACTGATAGTTCCAATAGAAAATATTTCCTTACCACAGTCATTGCGTTGCCGGAGAACTCCCTGACGATGGTGAGGTCATTGCCGTCCTCGTACTTCTGGACGCGGGTGACTTTGTCGCCGTCGACGACGATGGTGGTCTTGCACTGAAAGGAGACATTGTACCATTAAAACTATAGTACCTTCTGAAATCACGCGCGTAGTTAAATGCAAAGACTAAGAA
This sequence comes from Diarsia mendica, assembly GCA_949316265.1. Taxonomy (NCBI): domain Eukaryota; kingdom Metazoa; phylum Arthropoda; class Insecta; order Lepidoptera; family Noctuidae; genus Diarsia; species Diarsia mendica. The sequence continues at coordinate 18,316,623 of OX438903.1, read as the reverse complement.
GTAAGTAAGTAACTAACTATCATACTACCTTTCATAATCAGTATTATAATCATATTCGCCGTGAGCAAACACGAAGAGGCGACCAGTGGTCTTTTTGTTTGTTGAAATGATCTGTGTTTCCATCCCCACACAAAGCAAGAGTGAACAGGCATCTTCAAGGCACACTCCTTGAAGGGCTGGGCAGAGGCATAGCTAATAGTACACCCACATTTCGCCAGTTATGTTTAAGGCCATTGTCATTAACCGGGCACGAATCCGGACTCTTTGGTGGTTACTGAGAAAATCCTAATAGAAAACCCTAATCTAACCCAGGACGTCATGCATCATTTCATTTTTTTTTTCACTTTACAATTATTTTGTTTAGACACGTCATTCGAGCCAATATGCCAAATGAAATGCAAAAAATTACGGAAAGTGAAGCATCCGATGTTGACTTTAACAATACTTATTAAGATAATAATGATACTCACAGCACGGTCAGCAACTTTGTCGTCGAAAGCGACTCCAGACTTGAAGCTGGTCTCGTTCTTGTTCTGAGGGGTGGCGGTGGTCACGGTGTAGGAGTCTCCATCCTTGGTGAACTTGATGGACGGGGCGTAGTTGAGGTACGCCTGAGTTTGCTCCGCGTTCAGACCTAGGGTGGAATATTTTTAAGATTTAGTTTAGAGTGTCTCGTTGGTCTAGGGGTCGCAAACGCTCAAACATCATTTAGACCGCGAATGAATTCGCGCGCTAGTGAGATACTTACTAGGCACGAATACATCGCGTCCAAGCATCGCGGGAATTCAAAATACGCGCGTAAATCGCGTGCACAACGCCAGACCCTCGACTCGCGCGTGATTCGCGAGTATTGCGCGCGAGTCGAGATACTAGGGAGAGGGAGGGACCCCTTGTTGCGTCCAGTTAAACGCGCGAACTCCGGCCGAGTGGACGCATCGTTGCTCCCTACTGACTGAATTCGTCCCCAAATGCTCGTGTTGGTTCGCTCTTTCTGGACGCAACGATCGCGCGTGATTCGCACGAGAGAATCGCGACGAATTCGCCCTTTCTGGGCAAGCCCTTACTGCCTAACCTTTTACTATGTTGGGGTCGAGTTACAGTCTTACTGGATTTAGATAAATACTAATAGGTATTTTACATGGAGCGACTACCTATCTGACCTCCAGAACACAGTTCTGAATAATAAAGTGCCGACAAAATCAGTCGTTTCGGACATTAGCCGGAACAAACAGACAGACAGTTTGTTTTTGTTATTCTGTTTGTATATTTACTTTCATATGCCTTCAGTAAAAAAACTGTTATTTTGAAATTACAAACAGAAGCTTTAATTTAATTTATTTGTTTGTATGTATGTCACGGCTAATACCCGAAGTGCGGCTGCACCTAGTTTTAGCCGGTTAGAACTAGGTGTAGCCACTTACTCGTGGTTAAACCTAGTACGAGCCGATTGTTTTCGGGTAAAACTAGGTCTATCCTTCATCATGCCGGCTACAACTAGGTTCGGCCATTCCCTGTTGGATAAAACTAGGTCTATCCGATATCACGACCGTCTCGCGGCAGTATGACTTTATGGGCGGCATGGGCACCGGGCCGTAGGCCGACGAAGGGGGCCGGCGGAGGCCCGGCACTTCGGGGACAGAAGACATTAGTGTTATATATATACGCGAGCGAAGCGAGCGCGCGTCATGGAGTACATATGCGAGGATAGACCTAGTTTTACCCGAAAACCATCGGATCGTACTAGGTTTAACCAAGAGTAAGTGGCTACACCTAGTTCTAACCGCCTAAAACTAGGTGTAGCCGCACTTCGGGTATTAGCCGTAACATGTATAAATGGAAATCATGTATAAGTATCGTGGCATTGTCGTAATCATTATATATCATAAGCCAATTATGATATAATTTATACTACCTGAACTGTGAGCCTCAATGACAATCGGTCAAGTCCAGGGTTTTATTGATAGCAGTAACAGTACTTTAATCAGAAAAGCCTTCCATTAGATTAACGTAATTCTGTGTAGATATAATCTACTACAGGGTGGAAAAAACACCGACGCGCGACGCTAAAACGGTTACCTACCATGCATTTAGTACCTACATCATTCTGAACTTCTGAAAATCCACTGAGTGGAACACCCTGCCTGCGTCGGTCTTCCCAGGTTCATAAAATATAGCCCCGATCTATTTAAGTCGCGAGTAAATAGGCTTCTTCTGGGTAAGCTCGTTCCATCGTCGACCTCATCTCTGCCCTTAGGGCAAGATTGAGGTCAAGAGTAAGCCCATATAAAAAAATCCACACAGAAATATTTCAACGAATACAAAAAAAAATGCTTTTTCCTACAAAACTGTATGACTGTTTTTTTTATTATTTATTATTTTATGAGCTCATACGCCATATTACAGACACAATTAAAAAGCCATTGTAATAAATCTCCTGGAGATGTTTGTGTCTGACTGCAGGGCAAAAAACTTCCTTTCTTCCACTTTTCGACTTTTCGCGATCTACTGCGATTGTAGGTCAATTCTTTGAGAAAGAGACCAGGGTGTCTAAAATGGCCACTTTAGCAGATCATAATATGAATTGCGTTAAAAAGCGTAAATTGGACCTTTCTTAGTAGTAACTGCGCCTGTGATAATTTTACGAATGTTAACGAAATTCATATTATTTTCCTATTATGATCTATTTTCCTAAATGGTCACAGACGTAGTTACTATTTTGAAAGGTCCATTTTACGCTTTTTAACGCAATTCATATTATGATCTGCTAAAGTAGTCATTTTAGACGCCCAGATCATCTTAGCTTCTTCTTTATAAACTACCGATTAAAACATTATTCTAAGGGAGGGGCGAGGGCTCAGTTCGATGAACTCGTTTTAACCTCGCGCCTCGGTGTCTCTTTCACTTTGTATACTAAATGCAGTTGGTGATGCAAACAATCATTAAACTAATGTAATGTAATCATTGATCTATCCAATAAAATATTGGTGTAAGTATCATAAATATTGCTCGCTATCAGTCTCTGATAATGCTCTCAAATGTAGACTTTTAGATGATAATATTTTAGTACTGCTGTAATCTTAATCCTAACTATCCTAAATATACCTAAGTACATATTTTAAAATATGAAAGTGACTTTGTTTGTTACTTATATAAAAGGCAAAGCTAATTCTGAGGATCAACAACAGACAAAACCCTTAATATGGCTAGAAACTAAAAATTTCGCACACGTATTCCTCTTATGTTATGACATAGGCATCCAGGCCATCCACTAAGGAAGAATTTTTCAAAATTCAACCCCCATAGGGAAATACGGGATGACAGTTTGTATGGAAAATCTACCTTTTTTGTTTCCAACATCCAAGGGCAAAGCCGCTGCCAAAATGTCAGTAGTTGACTGATATTTTATAAATCACTAGAACATTCCCGTGAAATAATTTTATAAAATATAAAAGAGTAATGTTTTTTTTATGATATACCTAAGTACCTACAATGAAAATCAATGAAAAACATGTCGCGGGGGACACTTGTTATTATTACAAGTTACTCTAGAACAGTTTTAAACCTATGTTACAGACATTTTTCTTACAAAACTTCTTACTAACAATCCTTTTTACCCGACTGCGGCGAAGCCCAAAAGGAGGGTTATGTGTTTGACGTGTATGTATGTAAGTCTTGTATGTATGTATGTATGTATGTCCGTTTCTTTGTTCCCTCATAACTCATAAACGGACGAACCGATTTGAATAAACTATACGTCGTTAGATTTGTCTTGATGGCGCGAGTGTTATCATCATCAGCCTATTGCAATCCACTGCTGGATATAGGCCTCTTTAATCTTACGCCACTCAACTCGATTTTCGGCAACTCTCATCCAGTTGTTACCAGCCACTCTGCGAAGATCATCGCTCCACCGAGCCTGCGGGCGTCCCACCTTACGCTTGCCGATTCGCGGTCTCCACTCAAGAACACGTCTACTCCAACGGTCATCGGTTCTGCGACTAATATGACCGGCCCACTGCCACTTCAGCTTACTTATTCTGTGAGCTATGTCGACAACTCTGGTCCTCTGTCGGATCACCTCATTCCGGATGCGATCCCTGAGAGAGACCCCTAGCATAGCTCGCTCCATAGCTCGCTGAGCGACTTTAAATTTATGGACCAACCGTATCGTCAGTGTCCACGTTTCAGCTCCGTATGTCATAACAGGCAGGACGCACTGGTTGAAGACCTTAGTCTTTAGGCTCTGTGGAATGCGTGACGAGAAGACCCGACGAAGCTTCCCAAATAGTGTTATAGGCTACATTAAAATTAAAAAACAAAGAAAAATTGCGGATTTTGGGGGCCAAATCGCGGAGTTAAAAAAAATTTTTTTTTCCTCTACCATCGAGTAGGGTACCTATCAAAATAAAGGGTTTTAAAAGGAGATTACAAAAATATATAACACATATGTTCAAAAGAAATTCAAAGTGAGAAATCCTCTAAACAAGCACAAAAGTTAAATCATTCTCGAAGAATTTTACGCGACCAACGAAAGATCAAAAACAAAAGAACTAAAAAGTTGGAAATAAAAAAAGTAGTTAAAAAACTAAAAAACCCGACTGAAAAAACTGAAAAGCAAAAAAACAAGCACATTTTAAATTAAACAAAACTTGGAAGCAGGCTGGGTTCATTTGAATATTAAATTATGAAAAGAAAAAATGAAAATAGAATGGACCCCGCCTGCTTCCAAGTTTTGTTTAATTTAAAATGTGCTTGTTTTTTTGCTTTTCAGTTTTTTCAGTCGGGTTTTTTAGTTTTTTAACTACTTTTTAGGGGTCCGTACCTCAAAAGGAAAAAACGGAACCCTTATAGGATCACTTTGTTGTCCGTCTGTCTGTCTGTCTGTCAAGACCTTTTTTCTCAGGAACGCGTCGAGGTATCAAGCTGAAATTCATATCAAATACTCAAGTCTATGGTCTCTTGGAGCTGTGAAAAAATCAAACTTCTAAGTCAACGCGATCAAAAGATACTCCCGTTTATGCCGCAAATTTTCGACACTCGCAAGGGAATCAAAACCTACAGGGTACTTCCCGTGAACTCAGAATCTTGAAATTTGGTACGAAGCAACGTCTTATAGCATAGATAAAGGAATAATTACGAAAACCATAAATTTTTAGTTACATCAAGATACTCCCGTTTATGCCGCAAATTTTCGACACTCGCAAGGGAATCAAAACCTACAGGGTACTTCCCGTGAACTCAGAATCTTGAAATTTGGTACGAAGCAACGTCTTATAGCATAGATAAAGGAATAATTACGAAAACCATAAATTTTTAGTTACATCACATAATATATTTTTTTTACGGAACCCTCGGTGCGCGAGTCCGACTCGCACTTGGCCGGTTTTTTTTTATATTATTCATTCTAGTTCCCATAGCGTTTTAAAAAGTTTGCTGTTAGAAACGCACTCGAGAATCATGCTGTACTGAATTCACGGTAACACGGTTAAAGTTTTTGTCTTTCTCTCTTACAAAATGATCCAGGAATCATTATTAGCAGATGAATAATGAGGGATTCTTCTTATAAATAGATGATAACTTTTCTATAATTAGACTTACCCAAAGCCTTAACGAAGTCATCAAAGTTCTCCTGCTTCTCAAACTTGTATTCCTTTCCTAAGAATGCCATTTTTGCTGGTTTGGTGTCTCGGGAGATTTGCAAACTAAAGGGCCTGGGGGGTATGATAGTCTGTTATATAGTGGAGCAGTAAATCCCTGGATTAAGATAAAGTAACGTAGCGGTATAAATGATAAGGTTTTATTGCATCTCAATCTTGCGCCGGCGCCTTTTGAACATCGTGGCAAGGTGTGTTTTATGTCATCGCCTCATCGGCTTTAGGTTTATCTACTGCTGTTTCGTGTTGAGCTGGTTAGTAACCAGTATCTGCTGTTCATGAGTGAATCATGAACTGAACATGCATTTTATTGATCTTAATTTGAGATCAAAGGTCGAGTCTTTTGCAAGATGTAGAAAGTGTTTTGTAAACTGTGTGTTGCCTAATGTTACAAAGGTGCAAGCCGCAAACTGCAGGTAATAGCAGCATTGCAGTTGACTATGTGGCGGCTAGCGACATCTATCGCAACACCTGCGTACTAACAAACGATCGACAGAAGTTCCTACATCGCGCTATCAAGATTATCCGCGACATAAGCCTATATAGGAGTTCCCGACTTACAACTGTCGGGCAGTTAGCCCGCCGGACACAACACCCGTCCGGTCGGAGGATCCTCCCTTTTCAACGGGGGATGAGGAACTTTACACCCTGTTCCTCTATCCCCCAAACTGGTGACCCCGAGCATGAACGTCAGCGCAGCCTTCGTGCAACTACTTCAGACGTCGTCACCACTTCTCCTTCGCCTTCGAGCAGCGAGTCATACCGTCAGCCAGCAGCCACGGCTTCATGGGGTATCCTGTCCACCAGCATGCAGCGGAAGCGCATTCCTGGACATCACCCCCAGCCTCATCAGCGACTTTGGCACAGCACACTGCACTTCGGCCGGTCAGCAAGAGACGCACTTCTCTCCTGGTCGACGCAGCAGCCAGCCACAACGCAGCACTGCATCACTCCGACTCACTGGAGCTAATATGCAGCATCACCCCGACTCACTGGGGCATCACCGCAGACAGTTCCGACTCACCGTGAACTATGCGGCATCCGGTTCCGACTCACTGGAACCTTCCACTGGCTGACAAGCGCCAAGACTTAACCTGCTTTCGACCTCCGGTCTCGGAGGGGAGTGATGTGGCGGCTAGCGACATCTATCGCAACACCTGCGTACTAACAAACGATCGACAGAAGTTCCTACATCGCGCTATCAAGATTATCCGCGACATAAGCCTATATAGGAGTTCCCGACTTACAACTGTCGGGCAGTTAGCCCGCCGGACACAACACCCGTCCGGTCGGAGGATCCTCCCTTTTCAACGGGGGATCCTCCCTTTTGAACGTAACGTCACAGCTCCGATGTCAGTGGCTCTTCTCTTCTTCAGCGTTGCATAAGTCTTTCGTCGAACAAGATAAATTATTGTCCCACTGTTCGTGAGAGAAGCTGTTGTCGGTGTGGTCAGAAGTTATTATCGCCATCTATGTAAACATTTTAATGGTTACAAATTTTAATAAACCAGTAGTTTTGCTGCAGTCTGTCATTCCGGATAGTTTGTTCCGGTAGTCTGCGGTCTGAGGTCTTCGTCAGAATTGTACCTTTAGCAGTTTTAATTTTTAATTTTCAACAGAAACGACAATATTTCTGAATTTGACACTATGGTCCGGACCAATTAGCATTTCCCTTTTTGCCCCGATGTCGTTGCAAACTAAGATAATTATATTATGTTTTGATTTTCTTTATTTGAAATAAAAAATAAGATTGAAAACTGTGACCGAATGGCATCTAAACACTGAGAAGAGAAATGTCGGTCGTCTAGCAGGGAAATGCGCATTGTTGCCAATGTGGCTAAAGCATGGTTAAGGTTGGCACAGAAACGTGCAGATTGACAAAAGGAAAGAGAGACTCACATCCAACAGTGGCTGAAGTCGGGCTGTGAGTGATGATAACAATGACGGTATCCTAATAAGTGATTCAGAAAAGGACGTCGTGGTAAAGTTTATCTTCTCTCATTTTAATCAAACTACACTTCTTATTTAATACCAAAAGGCCCTAAGAATTTCCGGTGACTAAAAAGTTGAGTAGTAGTCGGTTATCGTGATATAAACATGTGATGCGGAGGAATTTATAAATTTAATTAATCCTCTTCACTGGTTGCCACTTTATCTATCATCCATTGCTGTACAAGCAATGGACTTCTTCATTTTTTGTTTTACTTTGTCCGTATTATTCCACCCCTGGGTATATTCCTTCCCCCAGTCTTTCCACTTCTCGCGATGGTGTGCTTCCTCTCGCCAATCGGTTGGAAAGCCATCCAAGGCGTCCCGCCATCTTCTCCTCGGACTGCCGCGATTCCGTCTATCTGTCAGGGCCCCAGTATTGCGATATTCGGGCCCATTGGCGTCTTCATTGTTTGTTGCAAATTAACTGCGTCTGTCCCACGAACAAGTCGTCCATTTTCTGAACAGAAAATAATATAATCCTAATGTTTTACATTATTTTCCACAATCGTAATAATATTGTACCTTCTATTTGTTATCAGATTGTTATTAATACTATCATGTGCGGTGTGCCAACAATATAATAATAACATTATATCTATGTTTATATCTACCTGAGTTGGTATCCTATTGATAAGGTATTAGGTATAGGTAAGTTGATTAAATATTTATTATGAAAATATTCTTAACTTTTGCGTTTATAGAACATTAGGTATAATGTCCTTATTATTTTTAGGTACTTCATCATCGTCGGCTTAGCCTTTTCACAACTGTGTTGGAGTGGCTTCTAGTCGGTTAGACTGATCAGTTAGAACAGAATACCAGTATTTTTCATGGAACGACTACTTATCTGAACTCTAAAACCCAGTTAGTACTGGTAATGTTAGTACAGGCTGCGATACCGTTATGTCCTACAATCAATGTAAGGACATGTGCCATCTACCAACCTGTACTAGACCCGCGTGGTGTATTGTAGCCTGAAGTGGCCTGTGTCCCAGTAAAGGGATCATTATAGGTTGATTTTACCATGCTTTGCGTAGTCCGTACTGAAATCACAAAGTTCTTACGTTTCGCTGTACATAAAACTATTTTACATCATTCATACATTTGATCAATGTTTCATGTTTTACCAAAGTTCAATGATTATGATATTAGCAGTTGACTTACATAAAGCTGAAGTGCAATGATCCACTGAACAAATTCGTTATCAGCCCCGCCCGTTCCCTGACTGATAACGATATACCTGACTGATAGGAGTAATAAACTAGCGTTTTGCCCACAGTTTCGTCCGCGTGGAATCAGAATTGAATGTAGAAACTTTAGGGGCATATTTTACGTTATTTGAGAAAAAAAAATGTATTCTTATGTCTTTTCTCAGGTATCAAATTATTTTCATACCAAAATAATTCATGAAAATCTGCATTGGGTTGTGAAAACGACGCTTTTGATCGCGCGCTTAGGAATTATCCCTTGAGAACATACCTACTACTTATCAAAATAAAAGTTAGTATATGTCTAACCAACTTAAATGGCACTGCACTGGGTAGAATATTATATCTGTCGCATGCCGAACGAAGTGTAGGTCCGTAAAGCTCAGGATTGTTGCCATGAAACAGTGACACAGGGTCGCGACAGACCATGAAGGAGATGGCTGGACGAACTGCATGGCTTCCTTGAGAAATGGAAAGAAGGAGCAGCACAGAATGGAAATGGAAACGGAAGGAATAGAAGGAGGCCTTTTTCCAGAAAGGGGGACAATAATAATATGAACTTGCTAAAATAATAATTCTACCTGTGCAAAATTTGATCAAAATCTTTACAGCCGATAAGGCGTGAAGGTGTGTCAAACAAACCAAGTCACATTTTTAATATTAGTTAGGATTAGGATATAAATAAAAGATACGATATCTAAGTACATTATAAGGTTATCTTTCTTGCTTAGAGTCCGCAATATGCACTTTGTGTCTGTGAACAAGTTTGCGAATTATCGAAGCTATATTTTTTATCAGCACGTAACTGATAAGCTATAAGTTCTATACCGATAGTGCTTACAAGAAAAATATGAGTGCGACAATTTAATTTGGCAATAAAAGAAATATCTAGAAAGAAAATTTTGAAATAATGATCGTAAAGAAGAGCGATGCGAATGGATTAAAAACTAATAGAATGGGTGATGAATTAATGATTTTCAGTATGAATAATGATTTTAGTCTTTAATATAAAGATAAGATTTAAAATAAGATTTAATTTAATGGTTAATTAGCTAACCAATCTTCTTCACGAATCGATGACTAAAATTTTGTCGTACCGTACGCAGCAATTTGGACAGCTCTGTCGTTTGCTTTATTCGGTCGAGTGCTAGAGTGTGCAGTTAATAATAATATCATCATCTGCGTAGCCTTTTCCCAACTATGTTAGGGTCGGCTTCCAGTCTAACCGGATGCAGCTGAATACCATAATCCACATGGAGCGACTGCCTATCTGAACTTCACAACCCAGTTATTACTGGGTATAATACGATACCCTTTGGTAAGACTGTCAGATTTTCAGGTCACTGACTACCTGCAACGACTGCCAAAGATCTATATATGGCAGCCGGGACCAACAGCTTTCCGAGGCACGGAGGAAACTCGGTATGAAATAGGTGGCCCCATGGTGGCCCCATGGTGGCATGGTGGTACCCATCCACAGAAATACCTAGGCAGGCGCGGCTTAACCTAAAATTTGATCCGTGTGGCAGTTATTGTTATTGTTAATAATTGTCGGAGTTGCAGTAACCCACGAAGGATATCACTGGACGTACTGAATATGTTTCATCAGACAGAACTGGTAGGAGGACGTGTCGGTTTGCGGGAAATTGAAAGAGTAAATCATTCCGAATCCCACAGGAATATTGCCCTGTCTTTTTCACCTTTCATAATTTAAGGTTGGGTAAAGTAGGTAAATTATCAGAACCCGGAGTTAAAATTTTGTGTCAGTTAGCATTAGGTCTGCAAGTAAATCTTTATTTATTTATTTTACTATAATATTATGTACACACAATTACTAGACAACACAGGAAAACAACATTACCTATACAACATTAGAGTACAAAGGTACTGCTTATTTCTTTAGAAATTTCTGCCAGCAGACCTGCAAAAGGAGAAATGAAAACAAGAAATGTAGACTATAGTGTGTGAGAAGCGGAAAAGAATAAAGTGTTATGTGTCTTATAAAGTGTTATGTAACTTAACCTAAGTAATAATAAATACACATAAGTATAAGAAAATAATAATATATACCTACGTGGTATATAAATACATAATGCCAATATACATAAACATATAAAATACATAAATGTACATAAAAATCACAATGGAGAGGAAAGGTAATATTCTTTTCAACACATTTGCTCGAAAAATGCATTTACGGAGCCTGTATACATTGTTCGAAAGTTAAAAATTACGCACTATACAACGGAACGTGCGGTAAAATATGTACTCTCACCTAAGTACCGTGCGGTAAAATAGGTACTCTCACCTAAGTACCTATTTTACCGCACGGTCCATACCCCGTTGTATAGCACCGTTCGTATTCTTTACGTTTTTTTTTTTAATTTCCATAAAAAGTAATACAAGAATTCCACCAAGGAGTTTCACATTACTAGAATAAATAAGCTGACTGAACGAACCTCCTTGGAAGCGCTTTTGTTCAATACGTTTGTCTCACTTTAATACTAAAGAGTAAATGAGATGAAAGTTGTAGTTCTAATTTTCACCACGTGCATGTGGCGCCATTTGCAAATGCGCGGCATTTTAATATTAAAACGTCAATGATTGTTGCGACTTTCCGACTGATATTTAAAAACAAAATAATATTACTTCACCTGATATTTTAAATGAGGCGCAAATTGCAGAAAACGGTCTCTTGCCTCCAAAATCGCGTAATACAGTTGCTCAAAAAGTGGCGTATTGCAGGGACGTATAGCGTTCGGGATGGGGGCTATTACGTACTCGTGCTTTTTCTTTACCTTTCCCGAACTCGTGCGTTCTCTTTCCCAACTGTCAAAATAATGTCCATTAAAAAAAAACCAACCACGAAGTATTTACTAAATAAAATCATAGAAGTTTTTATGATTCATGCAAATATTTCTAAAGAAGCTACTAATTTGTTTCAATATCAGATTTAATTATTTGATTCAATGAGATCTCATAAATTTCATTTTTATTTCATATCAATAAAAAAAAACACTGAAGACTTGGCTGTATAGGCATAGTTCCCTTTGCCTACCCAGAATGGGTAAAGAAAACAAAAAAAATCTCTGCTTAGATTCTTTTACGGTAGGCGCCATTTTCCAAAAATGTTCTTTGCGAGTTTAATTACGGTTTTATTATTTTATTAAATTGCTTCATTTTTTCGCAACTGTATTAAAAATAGTTGTTCAGTACACGTGCGGAACCGTCATTGCAACTTGTTCCGACTGTCAACCCTCGCCGTCGGCTGTGCCTCGGCTCGGTTAGACATTTGTCGAAACTCTTTGCAATGACAGGCTTTCCGCACTTATATTGAAATATACTATTATAGCATGGAAGACTCGAAGAAATACTCAATCATTCTCTGAAAATGTTTTGATGGCTTACCTACTTCAATGAATTACGTATGAAGTATAACCATCCTCAATGTGGTCAATATATTCAATGTTAAAAACCAATCTAAAAACCAATAATGACATAGATTTAATAAAATACATAAAACTACATGTATTTTTGAAACGACAGTTAGATGGCTATACAAGCAAGAAATCAAAAGTATTCACTGCAGCTAACGTAGAAAAATTTCTTAATGACGCGCCAGATGAAAAATATTTAGGAACTAAGGTACGTTAGTTTTTTTTTACGTACGTAAAAATAGTCTTGAAAAAGTTTGTTTCATTACATAATTGTACTGTTTTCTCGCAAATGTGTTGAAAAACGTTGTATGATACACGTGCAGAAATTGGTTTTTACAAACGAGTAGACGAATGTAAGCCCGAGACGAAGTCGAGGGGTTACCATAGTCACGAGTTTGTAGTAGTCACGCTAGTATCATAAATTAATAACTATTCACTCTGAGTTTGAACAGTGAAATAGTCTTCAGGTCCCGAATGCTAGGCGGCGGAAGTGAGTTCCACAACCTTACAGCATGGACAGAGAAGGAATAGGAATAATAGCTGGATTTGTGAGGAGGGGATTTAAGAATGGATCTAAGGTGAGATCTACACGGAGCGATAATTTGATCTTTAAACGAGTATAATATAATTCTACTGTACGTGTGTATGTTACTGAAGTCCTCATAAACGGCTGGATCGATTTGGATGCAAGTTTCTGGGGATATTTCAATGGGTTCTTTGATGGTTTGAAAACACAATTGGATCCGATAAGTAGCGCTGCTGTCCGGGCAGGACGACGTCTGCCAGGTCCGCTAGTAATTTTATCAAATTTCACGAACAAGTGATATATTTATCGGACTCGGTCTACGGACCTTGTAGTCTGTTTGTCCATTGGTAAGTCACCAAAATAAGAAATAAAACACCAGTTTATCAGAACCAGCTGTATTATTACAATTATAACGTATTTGACGACCACCCGTATAACAATATGTTTTCATTAAATTAACTTAACTAAGTTATAAGCATAATAATTAATCTTTAACTACTTCATAAATTCTTATGCATGTCCCATCCCAACCATCAGCCTTCGTTATCTGAAACAAAATTAAAATTATCTTTACTGAGTAGAAAACAAACCTTTTACATACAAACAACAGTACAAAAAAAAATCGCTGCCGCTGTTTGTACAGTGACCTGCAAAATTGCATGGATACTTTAGTGTCTATTTTCCTGTAAACGTTTATAGTTGGTAACTCACTATACGGACGCGTCGTTTCTCGCTTCACACGATTTTATTTCTGAATTATCCATGCATTTTTGCAGGTGACTGTACGTTAGATCTCTTATACTACGACGAAGTTTAAAGCCGTTTCCAGCGGATAGAGCGGTTCAAGAGTCGAAAGATTTAGTGTCTACTTTGCACCCGTGCAAAGCCGGGGTAGGTCGCTAGTGGTGGTTTGATTTATATTCCATTCCCTTTCATAGAGAGGAGGCTTGTGTCCCAGCAGTGGGAACATTAGGGTCATACTCAGAAAAAGTGTACATTTTGAATTTGTAACTAAACTGATAGGTAACGATACTGAGAATCTCCGTCACGAAACTGATGTCAAAAGGTATGGTGCACATGGATTGGGCGAATAAAACACCTGATTATATTTGGCTTATCAGTCTTATTTAGATTAATAAAAATAAAAATACCATATACATTGGTAATTATTTAATTAAATTCCATTAAAAAACCTGTCGGCAACTATACCTGTGTATTAATACACAGGTATATAGATATGCACTTTTAGTTTTTGTGAACTAAGCTTAACAATTTCTCAGTTTCGTAACGTAACGCAATTTTACGCAATATAACGAAAATGATAATAAAATCTGAGAAATCATAACCTCTAAAAATGTTTTTACGTAATCCACGGTTTTACCACGCAAGCACTGAGTGTATTCTTTTAGATAATACAAAAGATATGAAGAAAACATGGTCAGTAAACAAAAAACATTAAACTTACCAAAATAATAGTCGTTTATCACCCTGAGGTATTTTTTGTAAATTTTCACTTGCTAAACGTCTTGACCTCACGACTGCGGCGAAATCTAGACGGCTGCCGTGACAGTGATTTTGACGTAAGTAATAACGTTGCCAGATTAGAAAAAAACTATTTATACCACCTTAAGTCATTGCGTTTCAAATTTTATCACGCGGTACGAACCCTGAGTAACGAAACTTCATAATTTTGGGACAACATTTGTTTAATTAAAATAAATCCTTCTGTATATAATTTACGGATAAAATTGGTCTTATTTAGTTACTTGATTCATCAAGAATAATATAATCACAGTCAATGTTAAAAATAGCGATGAAAATTCGTAACAATTCATCTCTGAAAATGTGTAATCGTCATTGGGACACCAAAAAAATGTATGGCGATATTTTTATCAATGTTTTGACAATCAAAAAATATAATCTTAAAGTGAAAATTTAATTGAAAATACCAGAGAAATCATCGTAGAATTAGACTAATATAACAAAAAGAGGGGATAAAAGAAAATATATCATAATACTAAATATTTACGTAAATATGAAGTTGCGGGACAAGAAAAGACACCAAATGTACACTTTTTCTGAGTATGACCCATTATAGGCTAATTATACTTATGCTAATTATATAAAACAGTTTAATTCTGAAACCAAATCCTAAACTACAAAACACCGCATTTGAAGAAGAATACTGTATCTACCAACTATAAGGCTGCGGTTCCACTGAGGCGGAGCGGAGACGAGCTGTGCCAATCACGCCAATCACATGGCTTGAAATCAATATCTCTCTGAATCTCTGGCTTGAAATCCAACAACACACAAAACATCTACCTCTTCAAGCCATGTGATTGGTGAATCGCGGCACAGCTCGTCTCCGCTGCGCCTCAGTATGAACGCAGCTTAATAGAATTTCTTGAAAAGAAAGAAGAATCCAAAGTACAAAACAATGATGACCTCTACTTATCACAAGGCTGTCTAAAAGTCTATCACAATGAACACGTCATCTCGAAACCGGCCACGTATCCACCAGATTATGATAACAAAAATACAAAATGACACATGACTCGAAGACACGTAATTCCCTAAGATCGATTAGATTCAGAGAGATTGTGATAAGAATGATTCATTATTGTGATGACTAGGTACTCGATGCTGATGAAATGAGATTGGAGAGAACCGATAGGTGAACTACCTAAAGTCAGGTAGAGTTTCTATCTCTGCAGGATTGCTGGTAGCAGCTGGATGTGTGCAACTGGAGAGGCAAATGTCCTGCAGTGGACTGCTGTGCGCCGACTATGATGATGATAAACATTTGTTTTTGATGAGGATCTTAGTCGTGATTTAGATCTGACTGACAAGATATTGTGACGGATTCATTCTTTCTGGTACGACATGTGAGGAAAAATTTGTAAAACACCAGCACATCAAGCTACAACAATCTGTCATATTTCTTAAGTAATTTTTTTACTTTATCGTTAAAACTATAAGTTGAAGTTGATTAAGGTTTGACGGTTTCGTCAGCAGATGAGTCTGATCTGACTTTCTAAACATGATCATCATCATCATTCTCTGCCCATATCTCAATTCATTTGGGGTCATTGCAACATGTCTTCCTCTTCCATACTTCTCTGTTACTCTACATCTCATGAAATTTCTAAACATACAACGATAAACTTTTCCTGCTAATTCTTTACCCTACCTTATCATTTGCATGTCAAATTCCATACATAATAGCTTTTCAGACAATTATCTGAAAATACATTTAAGTCGACTTCATATTCATCAAAGACCTATTGTCCCCTTCCGACCGTTCTGCTGATCCACTTAGCGTTCGTTTAAACCCCCAATTATAACTAGCCACTTGACAATTATTTATTCCCACATTTCCCACCAAGGCTGCTGCTTTAGAACCGTTTACTTTGTGCTCTATAATGACAGCCTTAAGTCTTTAATTATAAGGTCTAAACTTAGCACAGTTCCATCCAAGGCTTGGGACCAATATTTAATGGTCTGAAAACCATTTAGGTCGTAATTATAGCCTTAAGTCAATAAGTATAAGGTATAACTTACCACAGATAATAAGTCGGGTGTGAAAGTTCGCACATGTGTTGATTTTCGGCCATTGTCTTCGGTTTGTGTTTGTGTCATGATATCCCCGTTGAGCTCCATGATCGATTTTATCTGAAATAATATAAAAATAATAATTAGAATCGTGTTAAATAAGCCCAAGCTCTACAGTATAATATTTATAATTTCAACTTAATCTTCTGATTAATAATTATAAGTCTTGGGACAACTGGATCCGCTTGCAAATGGACCCACAATAAAACAATGAAAAAAAAAAACAATTTAAAATGTGATTTAATTTTGTTCGACTGATCTGGTGAAGGTTGCGGGGATCCGCTGGATGCGAGATGCACGGCATCGGTCAATGTGGCGACACTTAGGGGAGGCCTATGTCCAGCAGTGGACGTCTTTCGGCTGAAATGATGATGATGATGATGATTATGATCTCGTCTACTTCGAGTGGGTCCAGTTGACCAAAGACTCTTATTCAGTATTCTGTGACTTCATTCAAAGTCATAATAACATAACATCACGCTTGAAATCCCCAAAAGGTTCGGCAGAGGTAATATAATATACCCATATTTCACCAGTTAAGTTTAAGTTCTATGTAATAGGGGGCAAGCCTTTTTCGGTCAACCGGGCACTAATCCAGACTCCGTGGCTGCTACTGAGAATTTCCAAACGGAAAACCCAGAAAAAATTTGACTCAGCAGTTGCGCTTGCGAAATCTAGAACAACGAATCAACTCGACCGATCGATTCGACCGACTCGATTTACATCGATTGATTTGATTTCCTTTTTTTTTCGGTCGATTTCGAGTTTCAACTGAATCTTCTGAATTAATTATTCAGTATTCTGTCATTTGTGCTCTTCTTCAAAAAGGGTGACAATGCCCGGTTGAAGAACTATAGGCCCATCTCACTTCTAAGCCATGTCTACAAGTTGTTTTCAAGAGTCATCACGAATCGTCTCGCACGCAGGTTCGACGATTTCCAGCCTCCCGAACAAGCCGGATTCCGAAAAGGCTTCAGTACCGTAGACCACATACATACGCTGCGGCAAGTTATACAGAAGACCGAAGAGTATAACCTGCCTCTCTGTTTAGCGTTTGTGGACTACGAGAAAGCCTTCGATTCGATCGAGACTTGGGCTGTACTGCAGTCTCTCCAACGGTGCCAAATTGACTACCGGTACATCGAGGTGTTGAAGTGTTTGTACAAAAACGCCACCATGTCAGTCCGACTTCAGGACCAGACCACGGAACCTATCCTTATTAATTCTGCAGCGCGGTGTGAGACAGGGAGACGTCATATCTCCGAAACTGTTCACCGCTGCATTGGAGGATGTCTTCAAGGTTCTGGATTGGAAAGGACTTGGCATCAATGTCAACGGCGAGTACATCACTCACCTTCGGTTTGCCGACGATATAGTGGTCATGGCTGAGACCATGGAAGACCTCAGTAAAATGCTCGATGACCTCAGTAGAGCTTCTGAAAGAGTGGGTCTTAAAATGAACATGGACAAAACCAAGGTTATGTCGGGGGGTTATAAGGGGGGGGTCTGGGTTTATGCTTTTGCGACTTTATAACGACATGCTTTGCGCACGCATGGCCTGGTAGCATAAGCACAGGCCTACCCTACTGCCTCCTTCAGAGGCGGTAGGGTGGCGGGGTCTTGAGGGGGAGCGCCACGGTCGTGTAGATCCTCAAGGCAAGTCTGGGGGATTCACCTTCACGAGGTTGCCACCCTGTTTTTGGTCTAGTTCCATATGAAGTAGACGCAACAAAAACCCCCAGGCGATTGTTTTTCCCGAAAGCCAGATACCAGGCCTAGGGTAGTCCCACACCCCATTCCCATGATCCTACGCCCAGTCCCTCCCTCCTTTTTTCCCCTTCTCCTTTCGGTCCAAAGCTCCCACAACGATCCCCTAGTCTAGGGTTACAGACATTAATGGCTAGCGCGAATAGGAAAAAGGAATTACCCCAGGAAGGTACCGACAACGTCGGAGAATCCTTCCCCGCGCCGCTTCACGGCCCGGGCTGTCCCACGTATTCTGGGGGGGACACTATCGTGCACAACCCGTCAACGGGTTTATCATTAAAAAATTTAAGTTTAGAGGAAAGAAGTACACCCATGCCTGAGCTAACCAAGATTAGCCCGGGAGCCGCGGGGAGCCAGCCCTCATCTGCGCCAGCTAAGACTGGTGCGGAGGAAAGCAGGTACACCAAAAGTAAGTGGAGAAGGATGAAATCCAAGAAGCGCTCCGAACTAGCGACACAACCTCCGTCAGCCACGGCCGCTAAGGCGTCCGGAGCTGGTGGAGACGAGGCGAGGCCGCGAGCGCCAAAAGTTAAGAGGCAAGGTACAGATCCTAGTGAAGGACCGTCTCAGCGTCCAACGGCAAAACGCCCGAATCTTGGTCAGAGTCGGACAGAGTTCTCGCGAAGCTCCGCTAGGGAGCAGAACGAGCTCGCTGTTACCGTACACAGAGAGGACGGTGTCAAGCTGGACGACGCTGCGGCGACCCTCATTAAGGACAAAATGGCGGACCTTATAGAGGAGTCGGCGTATGGAGGAGTCCCGGGCAGGTGTCTGTCCTTTGCAACCTCGGGATTGGTGTCGGAAGGATTCTTCCTTGTGACACCAATGACGGTGGAAGCAAGGGACTGGATATTAAGCTGTGACTTCGGCTCATACAACGACGTCCCTATAAGGTGTACAATTTTGAGCAGATGTAGGGTAGCTATCTGGGTTCCTACCAGCAGGAAAATGCCGGCGGACCCCCTTAGGCTGATTAAGTGCCAGAACGACTACAGGACGGAACTGAAGATATCCGAGTGGACCCTCCTTCACAGGGAAATGCAACCCCTGGGTATGCGCCTAGTGCTGGGGGTCCCGCAGGATGTAATCGGCGACGAACCTGGGTATGTCTGGCTCAATTTTCAAGCCACTCAGGTCCAAGCCAGGCTACTAAAGCAGAAGACACAAAGTCTACTGAAGAGCCCGACACACACAGACAAGGCCACTCAGACGGACGCCGCACAGACCGAAAGGACGGGCCCTGGAAATTCGTGCAGAGACGAAGAGTTCTCAGCGAGATCTATAGGGCCTGACCAGAGGAACATCGGTGAGGCGTCCAACACTCAGCAAAAGTCCACTAGCGAGCCGAGGCCAGTACCAACAACGACCACCATAGGGGAGAGCACTAACACTCGAACCAAGGCGGCGAGGCGGACTGACCATTCGGGGAGCGAGTCGGACTAACACACACACAAACACACAACACAAAGAAACAGACACAACTTACAAAAACTCTACAAATATACACACACACTTCAAACAACACACACTCATGAACACAAAAAACAAAAACACACAACACCTCAGGGTACTTCAGTTGAATTTGCACCATTGCCGCGAGGCTACGGCAGAACTCTGCCGATACATGGCGGCGAATAATATAGATATAGCTCTGCTACAAGAACCATACATCCATAAAGGAAGAGTGGTTGGCATGGGGTGTATGGGAGGAGACATCATCTACCATAAGGGAGGTGAGTCGAATCCCAGAACATGCATTTTTGCCAGTAGCAGAGCTAAAACATTAGGACTAATCGAAGTGGAATGTTACAGAGACCTCATTGTGGCGGAATTTGACTTTTCCCCACCAAGTGGAGGGAAATGCAGAGCAGCCATAATGTCAGCATACATTCCAAGTGAGACCAACTACAAGCCGCCAACACCAGAACTGGAACGGGCGATAAACAAGTATGGAGGTAAGAATATTCCGATTATTGTGGGGTGCGACGCCAACTCACATCATGTGGCTTGGGGTAGCACAGACTGCAACAAAAAAGGTGACTTGCTACTAGACTTTATTATAAGCAGTAATTTAGAAATAATAAATGTAGGTAACACACCCACTTTTATAACCAGGTCAAGAGCTGAGGTGCTGGATATTACGATGGCATCCAGCAGCATAAGCAAACACATAAAAGACTGGAGAGTTGACGAGGAGGATTCGTACTCGGATCACCGTAGGATCATCTTCAGTCTGGACTGTGAGATGGAGAAAGTAATGATCAGAAATGCAAAGAAAGCCTCCTGGGAGATCTTTGACTCAAAAATAAAGACATGGTCTCCTAGTCGAAAACAAAGCTACGAAACAGCGGAGGAACTCGAAAAGGAAGCCAAGCGTCTAGAGGAGGCATTAACAGAAGCCTACCACTGCGCATGCCCTCTTAAGGAACTAAAACTAGGTAAAGGCCAACCATGGTGGAACAAAACACTAAGGAAGATCAGGAAAAGCACGCGTCGAGCCCTCAGAACTGCCCTCAGAAAAGGGGGCGATGAGGACTGGGACAAATATAGAGAACTAAGGAACAAACTAGGACAAATGTGCAGGAAAGAAAGCAGATCAGGGTGGAACGCCTACTGTGAAAATATCAGTAGACACACTGATACCGCGCGAATAGTCAAGGTGCTGTCGAAAGACAAAGCATGCAAACTAGGAAGCCTAAAGATAGGGGAAGAGATCATATCCGACCCAAAAAAGATACTGACCGAAATGATGAGTAGTCACTTCCCCGGATGTGAAACTTATCAAGAGGAAACAATGATGACCGAAAACCAAGGCGAAGTGACACAAGCTGAGGTCGAAGAAATCATTACAGAAGACCTAATAGATTGGAGTATATCATCCTTCCAACCATACAAAGCACCTGGCCCGGACGGTGTACTCCCGAAGATATTACAGCAGGCATACAAGTATATTATCAAAGATCTACTAGCTCTATTCAGAAGTAGTGTGGCCACAGGCTATATACCTGAAAATTGGAGAAAAGTAAGAGTAGTCTTCATCCCTAAGCCTGGGAGGACGACGTACCAGGAAGCAAAATCTTTTAGGTGCATCAGTCTCTCATCTTTTGTGCTGAAAACCCTAGAAAAAATAATAGACAGACACATTAGAAACAAAGTGGAAAAAAGTGACACACCGCTACAGAGAAATCAACACGCATATATGGAGGGCAAGTCCACGGAGACAGCTCTCCATAACATAGCGGTAAGAATCGAAAGAGCGTTAGAAAACAAAGAATTTGCATTGGGCTGCTTTTTCGACGTGGAGGGAGCTTTTGACAAAGCCAACTCCACAGCGATCAAGGCCGCTTTACAAAGGGAAGGCATAGCAAGCTACATGTCAAGATGGATAGAAAACGTACTAAGACACAGAGCAATTCAGGCCGAATTAGGCAACAATACCATCACAGTGAGAGCGGTGAGGGGTTTTCCCCAGGGAGGATGCGTCTCGCCGCTCCTATGGTGTTTGCTGCTTGACGATTTGCTTGAGAAGCTAAACAAGATGCACATATATATACAAGCATACTCGGACGATGGAGTGCTATTAATCACTGGAAAAGTACTTAGCACCATAAGTGACGTAATGAAGAAAGGAATTAGGGCTACCCTCGAATGGTGTAGGGAAAGAGGACTGAACCTCAACCCCACTAAAACGAAGCTAGTCCTCTTTACAAAAAGAAAGAAATACGAGGAGTTATCACCAATATACATAGACGGTGAACGGATAGAAGTAACCAAGGAAATAAAATACCTAGGAGTGATCTTAGACAAAACCATGTCATACAAGACGCATATAAAAGAAACATGTGAGAAAGCAAAAATTGCATTACTACAATGCAGAAGAGCTATAGGTAGAACCTGGGGAATGAAACCGGCCATAGTAGCCTGGATATATAATGCCATCATCATACCCAGAGTTATACACGGAGCAATAGTATGGTGGCACAGAACACAAATCAAGACTAACAGCACAGAGCTAGCAAAAGTTCAAAGAATGGCCGGGTTAATGATCTCTGGGGCAATGAGGACGACTCCCTCAGCGGCCCTGGATGTCATACTAGGAATGATACCGCTTAGTCTACAAGTTAAGAAAAGAGCCTTGGAGCAGTGGTTCAAACTGAAAAGCTTGAACCTCTGGAAAGGCAATTTTATGGACAAAGGTCACTCGGAGATAGCAAAACCGTACGAAGACAATCTATCAATGATTATGGCCAACAATGACCTAATCAAAAAAGAGAAGATCTTCGACAAAAAGTACAGAATACATATAGGCACAAGAGAAGAATGGACAATCGAGAGTGATCCATCTATGGCGGTCTGCTATACAGATGGATCAAGGAAAGAATCAACTAAGCTATCCGGCTCTGGAATACACATACCAAGACTGGAAATAAATAGATCATTCTCACTAGGAACAGGCGCAAGTGTGTTCCAGACAGAAATACATGCCATTATGGAATGTACCAGAATAATTGGAAACGCCCTTACAGGTGATCTTTCCAAAATAGTTATATACAGTGATAGTCAAGCAGCACTCAAAGCACTGAACAAAGTGGAAGTCACATCTGCACTGGTTAAAGAGTGTAAGGAAGCACTCAACCAGCTAGCGGAAAGAGCAGAAGTAACAGTTGCATGGGTCCCTGGTCATCAAGGACACGAAGGGAATGAGATAGCGGATGAGTTAGCCAGAAAAGGAGCAGATGAAACCTTTGTGGGACCAGAGCCCAGGCTACCGATCCCACATAACATAACAAAAGGAATCATCCATAGAATAACCACAGGAGAGTCAAATAAAAGATGGAATGCAACAGAAGGTTGTCGACAATCGAAAATCTTCTTAAAGTCATATGATGAAAAGAAATCCCACAAACTACTCAGAATGAGCAGGGGAAACATAAGACTAGTAGTAGGGATCGCAACAGGACACTGTGGACTCAATAGACACCTGACGATTATGAAAGTAAAGGAAGATCCCATATGCCCAGCATGTGGAGAAGCAGAAGAAACAAGTTTCCACCTTGTGGCGGAATGCACAATGTATGGGCCACTCAGATGGGAAATCCTAGGAACAGATGAGATTAATGAAGAGAAGCTCGCAGAAATCTCTACCGAACAACTGGTGAGCTTCTGCAAGGCGACAGGAAGATTCGTGATGCCGACCACCAGTAACCCATGAAGGGGATCCACCAAAATGGGGAACTGGGCGAAATAATCCACAACGAAAGGACTGATCGCCCGTCTGGTGTCTGCCGGCGTCCCCGAAGATAAATAGAATAGAAATAGAAGGTTATGTCGAATGTTCATGTAACACCCACTCCTATCAAGATCGGAGACTCTACGCTCGAAGTTGTGGACGATTATGTCTACCTGGGACAAACGGTCCAGTTGGGTAGATCTAACTTCGAGAAAGAGGTCAATCGTCGAATCCGACTCGGCTGGGCAGCGTTCGGGAAGCTGCGCGGTATCTTCTCGTCCAACTTACCCCAGTGTCTCAAGACGAAAGTCTATGACCAGTGTGTGTTGCCAGTGATTACATACGGGACCGAAACGTGGTCGCTCACAATGGGCCTTATCAGAAAGCTCAAAGTCACCCAAAGGGCAATGGAGAGGGCTATGCTCGGAGTTTCCTTGCGTGATCGAATCAGAAATGAGGACATCCGCATGAGAACCAAGGTTACCGACGTAGCCCGAAGAATCGCCAGACTTAAGTGGCAATGGGCAGGGCACATTGCTCGCAGAACGGATGGCCGATGGGGCCGAAAAGTTCTCGAATGGCGACCGCGAACCGGAAGACGTTGCGTTGGAAGGCCTCCCACTAGGTGGACCGATGACCTGGTCAAGGTTGCAGGAACCCGCTGGATGAGAGACGCACGGGACCGGTCAATGTGGCGACGCCTGGGGGAGGCCTATGTTCAGCAGTGGACGTCTTTTGGCTGAAATGATGATGATGATGATGATTCTGTCATTTCATACAAAGTCATATAATAATTATGTAAACGAATATACCAGTAACAGCAATAAAAATGTCAATTTCGTTGTATCATCCAGCCTTAATTTATTATTCAAAAGGCAGCAGTTATTCGAATGGGGGAAATTTCTTTGAAAGCTACTGTAGCATGTACGTAATCGATGCTTGCCCCTTTGAAAATGGAAAATTGCTGGGAAAATATGCACCAGCTTAATGGCCACCACTTATCATAAAGACGGAAGGAAATTCATAGAAAGTTGTCATGGTTAATGTCAAGGGCTTTTGTAGAATATGTTCGCTTAAATTGTTTGGTTGTGGATAATGTAATATCGCGTCTAAACGGTACGGCAGAAGTGTACTCATTAGTACACCCTCATTTTGCTAGATAGAAGTTCCAAGTAATAGGAGGAATACAATTGTAATAGAATAGTTGTAATTTGTTTCTAAGTTTTTTTTTGTGTTTTGGAGTTTGTATAGTTTTACGCAGGTACTTGCTAAATAGCTAAATTGTTTGTTTCAGAATCGTATTATTTAAGATACTTACATTAGAATTTAACATTGTTAACAGTAAAGTCATGTCGACTGCTGAGCATGAGGTCCGGGTTCGATTCCCAGCAAAGTGTGATTGCATTTTTCCATCAGGAATTTCAGTATCTCAGTAGCAGCCAAGGAGTCTGAATTAACCCTTCGTATGCCGGTAGCGTGTGTGTAATTTATTTCATCACCGCTGCTCTCAAAATGGTGAAGGAAAACATCGTGAGGAAACCGGCATGTCTTAGAACCAAAAAATTCGAAGACATGTGACATCTGCCAATCCGCACTGGGCCCGCGTGGTGGATTATATAGCCCATCCCTCTCCTAGAGAGGAGGCCTGAGTCCCTGCAGTGGGAACATTATAGGCTGATGATGATGATGCCGTAGCGTAGATCTACGCGAGACACAATGGCTTTTTAATTGTGTCTAATTACACGGCATACGAGAAGTTAATGCCCGGTTGATGGCAATAGGCTCGCCCCTTAATACATGGAACTTAAAAATATAACTGGCGATATTATGCGGGTGTACTATTAGGTACACCTCTGCCTATCCTTCCGGGAATTACAGGCGTGACGTTATGTCTGCCAGACTGCATATCACAAAACTGGAGCCGCGTGTCGAGGAGAAAATACGGGAATAGTTTTCTCGTTTATTGGCGAGAATAGTGAAAGGAACGGGGGCAGGCCAAGGCCGTATATCCGTAACTAGAAGGTTTCCCGGTAAGGCAGAACAAATGGCTTTCGATTTCGTTATGGGTATATTTACAGACATGATTTCATGTCATGGCAAGGGGTTTCCTCACGATGTTTTCCTTCACCGTTTACCGGAACCAGTATATCTTAGAACAAAAAATTCGAAGATATGTGACATCTACCAATCCGCACTAGGCCCGCGTGGTGAATTATAGCCCATCCCTCTCCTGGAGAGGAGGCCTGCATCCCTGCAGTGGGAACAATATAGGCTGATGATGATGATGATGATGATGGCAAGGGGGCAAAAATGCAAAGTTTTTGCACCCTTTCCTTGAACTCATCATCACCTCGCCCTTGCTAAGCAGACAATGATGAGTTGCCCTTGCAACTCCAATCCACCAACACCTTCATTAGCGCATTTGTTCTGCTCGCTTTGCTTAGCTTGGTGTCGCAATCAGCGGAGGTGACCTTTTGTCCACCCCTTGACACGCTGGACGTCACGTTCCAGGGTCCCAGGTTCCTGCTGGAGGAACACACTAACCATCCAAAGTTCGGGTTGGAACGACGCCTACCCGCTCACTGCGCGCCTACACCTCAGGGGCCCGTATTGGCTCTGTCGTGCGCGCCATAAAGTTCGGCACGGACTTCCCACGTTGGCCATATTTACCACGTGGGCCTCGCCGAGCATTTCTTCGGGTCGACGCGACCACCTGTCGGCCTACACCCCTGACATCCAGCGTGGCACCTCGCTGCGGTCATCGCCACGCCAGCTATCAGAGCAGTAAAGTGCACCTCACAAGTGAAACGCAATAGGGTGCGCCATAAACCCACACCCATAGTTGGTGACTTTATTTTATTAATTATATTTTTTATGTTGACAATTTGCGTGGTTTTATTTAATATAACCTGCGCCACGCAAACCCTTTCTGTCACATTGGCCCAACATATTGGTATGTTGGGGTCGCTTCCAGTCTTACCGGAAGGTGCGGAATACGAGTATTTTACATGGAGCGACTGCCTATCTGACATCCCTAGCCAAGTTAATACTGGATAATACGGCACTCTTTGGTAAGACTGGTTGTCAGTCCTTCTTAGCCCTTTGTATCGAGGTCACGGTATCTCTTGCGAACAACCTACAGCCCCAGGGCTTGTGCACTCTTGCCTTGAACTAAATAATATTAATCACCTTAACTCCATCAGGCCGCTCCTCAACGAACTCTTCGTTGAACTTGAAGCTGAAGGTGATCGTTCTGAAGGTGGTCGCCATGGTGAATGTGTAGGTGTCTCCATCTTTTGTCAGGATGGCGACCGGACTCACTGCGCACGCGGCCTTGCGGGAAAACATGCCGACTCCTGGAATTTTGAGATAGAGAATAATTAGTTTATCGTTCCACAATGAGCAGGGATATGGGGCGTTTTGGGCTTCTAATGGGCAATTTGTTTTTCTTTTGGGAGCAACCAGATAAAACTATGTCCGACGCGGCAATCAAACCCAGAATCCTAGGATCTCTCGGTATACGTGACTATGGTTGCTTGACAAGTTAAAGGTGTATTTTGAAACTGGAGAAGTTTAATCAGTAATAATATTTTATATCTTCACAATAATGACTAAGACTTGCTTCCCAGAAGAGTGCAGTTCACAGACGGGAGCCCGTACCCCAGCGGGAACCTAATCACCTGGTTATTCTTACGCTAATGCAGTATGAGCTATTATATAAGGTCCCATTAAAATAGGTGGACAAAATTTCAGAAATCATTCAGACCACCAAAATAAGGACGATGGTAAAGAAAATAATAAGAAAAACGCATTTAAGTACCTACTCATAAAGGATGAGTTTGTTCTAGAGTGCCGGTTATTTTAATATCTTAAGTAAAAAAAAAAACACTTTATTTAATGTTTTTTTTGTTTAGATATCTTTGGTTATACCTACTGAACGTTGTGTTAAAATTTGTCCACCTATTTTAATGGGACCTTATATATCTAACTAATAACGAAAGAGATATAGTAAAGTTCGGAGTGTCTGATGGAGTACGTAGGGTGCCGCCGCCGGACAATATGCAATAAAATTATATGCAAATCAATTGGAATGCTTAATCAATGAGCTGTTTTTTTATAAAACTACAACTGTTTCTTACTGGATAATACCAACACACATTGACATTCACAAAAACACTTTCTTATTATAATTATCTTCGACTGTTGGGAAGCTACTGAAGATGCCAAACTCGTGGCTTTCCTCTGGGCCTACATAGTCTACATTGCGATTAACCCGCTAAGAATAAATTAGGTATAGTCTAGTGGTCAGTGCATACTGAGTTCACTGAGATCCTGGGTCCATTAACAGGTCGAGCAGTGTCGTTGGTTTCTCTCGTCAGGCAATTCTCAATAGCCATCCCTGGATTGTATGTGCAAAGATGGTGCAAGGTTATAAATATTGGGCTGTGGTTTGTCGAAAGGTTAACGCGGCTCCGACACAAGGGCGAAGAAGGAACATGGGTTTGGTTTTTAGTCAGTAGAAGTCTGACACTCCCCTTCGCTCTGCCCAAGAGCGGGGTGGGGGGGGGGGGGGTTATTCGATGATTTTCCACCCACCAGGAAAGAAAAAAAAAAGTTATAAATATTAATATAAATAATAATAAATTGGGATGAGGGCAGGATAATGATAATGAGTTTAACATAACTAACGAAAACTAGCTTACACTAAGTTGCCAAACCCTTAGATAAAACAAGCATGATTTATCTAAATAAATACATGATAATCCTAGTACGACATATTTGCAGCGTTAAAGCGACAATAACACCATCATTAAGTATAATTATTTTATTACTATACCAGGCATTGTATGTACGAGTATAATATATTCAAGGTTGCATAGGTACAATAATTAGCTACGAAGCAGGTTAGTGTATAATAGACTAGTTTTTTTTTTCTTTCGCAGTTGAAGCTGCAGATAATCTACAACTAGAAAGAAAGAAAAAATATTTATTTGTCGCAGAAACAAGAACATACAAGGAGACAAAAAGAGAAAAACGCAAAATAAACAGTAAGAAATAAAATAAGCAGAGATTATATAAAAAAAAAACTAACTGTAACTCTTAGTTTTTTTATGCATATAAGTCGTCATCATCAGCCTAGCCTTTTCCTAACAATGTTGGGGTCGGCTTCCAGTCTAACCGGATGCAGCAGACTACCAGTATTTTACATGGAGTGCTTGCCTATCTGACCTCCACAAAATACGATACGTCTTGCCAAGACTGGTATTCAGAATTTTTGGTCACGGTCTATGTGTAAAGTCAGTCAAAGATCTACAAGTGACAGCCGTTACAGATACCGGCACGGTTCTTGAGCGCTCGGCGGAAGAGTGGGGATCGCTGTGCGCATCGTACACTTTATGACAAATAAAACGCACACCCGTTTATTATTTATTGGTCGTGAGGTAAGTGCTGTAAGTGCAGCAGGAGTAAAGAACAAATCCCGAGTGACGGCTATGACGCGATGCGCTACGGGCCAATCACCTCTCACTTCATACCACCAAAGGGACCCAATAAGTCACTTTTGCGTCAGCGCTCAAGAATCGTGCCGATGATCAGCTTAAGGGCGGGACTCCACCAAAGCGGAGATGTGTGAAGTGTGCTCACATCCCTCGTCTCCACTGCGCGTCGTCCGCGCACAGATCACATCTCCGCTTCCATCGCGCCATACAAATATTACACATCTCCGCACAGCGATCTCCACACTGAAGCTGAGCGGAGAGATGTGTCAATAACACAATTCTATTGGTTGTTTAAAAAACATCTCCTATCCGCTTGGCACATCCCCGCTTTGGTGGAGTCCCGCCGACTCCCGCCCTTACGTGCTTTCCGCGGCACGAAGTATACTCAGTATGTGATGAATGCCTCCAATCCACGGAGTGCCCTTGGCAAGCGCGGCTTTACCTTGAAAATAGGCCTTTGGACCTGTTATTATTTAACCACGAGCTCTGTCACGGAAGTGAGCTTATTAATTTTTTAAGTATCAGAAAATTAGGTACTAAGTAGGTATGTTTAAACCATAACACGAATGTATGTATTTGGACGATTTATAAATGAATACATTGTACTTAACTGTTTGTAAGTCTATGTTTCCCCTCTGTATATCTACTCTACACACGTACCTACCGGTTTTTGGTTAAATTAATTACTTTGCACAATTGTATTGTGTTATTTGAATTAATTTAATACAAATAAAACCTGCGTCATGGATGAACTTTAAACTACGAGTCCAAACTCTAGTTTCTAAAAATTATACTAACAGATTATTTTAATCTTATTAATGCAGTCACATTAGGTACTATTTTTAAACTAGTCAGCAAGTCAACAACATAACTATCAAAAGTTGGGTGAAGGTGAACCTAACACCCGTCGGGGCACTCGGGGCTGCGGGTTGTTCGAAAGAGATACTGTGGTCTCGACACAAAGGGCTAAGTAGGAACATGGGTGATTTTGACCCGACTACGGCGAAGCCAAGAGGAAGGGTAACGATAAGTCTGAATAAGTCTAACACTCCCGGAGTCATTTGACTTCCCACGCTC
The DNA here is from genome assembly GCA_949316265.1 of Diarsia mendica. Lineage (NCBI taxonomy): Eukaryota > Metazoa > Arthropoda > Insecta > Lepidoptera > Noctuidae > Diarsia > Diarsia mendica. Next base: position 18,286,619 of record OX438903.1, on the reverse strand, counting down.
CAAAATAAAAAAGGGAACCTAACAAATAGGTACACCTACATTTCATCAGTTTTGTATAGTTCCATGTAACGGAGTCATTTGATTTCCCACGCTCCAAAATAAAAAAGGGAACCTAACAAATAGGTACACCTACATTTCATCAGTTTTGTATAGTTCCATGTAACGGAGTCATTTGATTTCCCACGCTCCAAAATAAAAAAGGGAACCTAACAAATAGGTACACCTACATTTCATCAGTTTTGTATAGTTCCATGTAACGGAGTCATTTGATTTCCCACGCTCCAAAATAAAAAAGGGAACCTAACAAATAGGTACACCTACATTTCATCAGTTTTGTATAAGTTCCATGTAACAGGGAGCGAGTCTAATGCAATCAACTGGGTACAAATCCAGAGTCCATGGCTGCTGCTGAGAGATTTCTGATGGTAAACACCCAATAACACTTTGCCCGATCAGGGCATCAGACCAATGACCTCGTCTCGCTTGCGACTACAAGCCCACCGAGGCTTTTTTCTTATTAAAAAGATATTAATGAAACTAAATTCGGTTCACTTTCATGAGACATGGCTAATGGGGGGCGAGCTAATTGCCGTCGGTTGGACACAAACATAGATTCCTGGCTTCTTTGGCAGACTTTGGCCTACCCAAAAATTAAACCCAAAACCCAATGCCTGGTAGTTTCTATAACATCAACGAGATCAACGAGGCACCCCAAAAAAACCTCTTCGTCGTCTTGCTTCTGCCATTCTCCCAATTTATTTGTGGTCAGTGCAGCTTCTCTTCTTTTTTCCATACTTCCCTGTTCTCCAAATAACACAAAACGTGAGGAGACTAAGAGATCTTTCTCGACGGCATATAAAGCCACCACGCCTATCGGGGCTGCGGGTTGTTTGAAAGAGATACCGCGGCCCCGAACACAAAGAGCACATGGGTGGTTTTCCATATTTGGAGCACAGAGAAGTATGGAAAAAAGAAGAGAAGCTGCACTGGCCACAAATCAGAAGCATGACGACGAAGATGTTTTGTGGGGTGCCCCGTTGATCTCGTTGTTGTTAAATCTGTGTCGCAACTACCAAGCATTGGGTTTAGAGTTTAATTTTTGGGTAAAAGAAGTCTAGAATTTATTTTAGTATCCAATCGATGGCAATTAGCTTACCTAGTTTCATGATTAAGTCAGTAGAAGTCAGACACTACCTTCCACTCCGCCCACAGTGGGAGGAGTCATTTGATGATTTCCTACCTCCAAAAAAAGCCACCACAGAGAACCATGGGACAATCTCTAGACACGAGATAAGGCACTAACCACACGTTGTACAAGAAGAATAACCAAACACTTACCAATAAACTTCAGATACTCCTCGAAATGCTCCGAAGACTTCAACTTGTATTTGATATTAACGTATTTGTCTATACTGGTCATCTTGAAGACCACACTTAACTGCTTTCAGTTGTGAACTAAAAGATATCAGGGCAGCTGGTTACAAGACGCTGTTGGCAGTTCTTCTTAGCAATCAATTTGCAGCTCTGTAAGTAAATATAATCATTGGTTAGCGTTATTGGAAATTCATTAGGCTTTGTTCACGGCTTCGGGCGATGCGACATGCGTTAAGCGACACGTGAACGCGTTATTTGTATCTTTCGCATGAATAAAGGTGCTTTGAATGTCGCGTCTTGTGTCCCAATTTATTCGAGGTCGGTGCAGTATGTCTTCTATCAAAGTTCTCTATGACTCGTCATCTCAGCAGACACCTCCTTTCTAGCCATATCATCCTTCACACAGTCCATACAGCGTTTCTTGGTCTTCCTCTACTCTTATAGCCATCCACATTCATACTCACACAACTTTTTTGACACCGGCGCCACTTTTTGACTTCCTCTTACGCACTCATTCCAGAGCTCATACGCCTTATTAGTTATTATAGACACAATTAAAAAGCCATTGCTATAAATCTCCTGGAGATTTATTAGGGGACGGGAGGTGATTATATCCATTAGCGTTACACCACTCATCCCAACAACCAGAACAACAGCTTCTTTAATTATTATCTTGGCAGTCGCTGTCGCAAGAAAGATTTGAGTCGTTAGAGCATGTCTTTTGTGGCCAAGAGTTTCGAGTTAATTTACATAAGACTCTTGTACGGGCTCTTGTGAAACTAGGTCTAGTATTGAGACATTTTTTAAAGCAGGTTACATACTTACAAGATTTAATCAGACCCTTCTGGAAGCAGACAACCAAGCGTTGTTTTTCAAAGTAAGTAACCTTATGCAAAAATGATTGTTGGTAAACGATTTTTTTGGGGTGAATACATTGAGTTATAATGTACTGTACGCTAGTACATTATAACTCAATGGGTGAATATCACGATTTACGATAGGATTCAAAGCATTGTGCTGATGGATGGATGGATTGTGATTGTGGAGGCTTTATGTAGTACAGGGACCATGGAGGTACCAAGTTAAAGTAGGTAAAATTATGACATTAAATACTAATACTTACAAAAAAACTTATATCTTCTTCTAGCCGTGTTCTAGCCCATTTTCTCCATAAAGATCTATACGCTTTGAATGGGCAACTACATTACTTAGACAAGTTTTATACCTTGTGACAGTGACTGTAGCTTCGCTGAGTTTTTCTGACATTCAAAAGTGCCTGCTATGGTCTAATTCAAATAAATGCTTAGAGCTTGGATACCAGTTGCTGTGTCCCTTTTTGAGGATGTCACAATCATTGTCTTTGAATTTTGACTCTACGACACGCTGGTTTTAAAGTCTAAAACGACAGTATGAAACTACTTACATTATAATTTAGGTGTAGCCTTGACTGTCAAAAGGTCAACAGAATAATTAGTAAGGAACAAAACAGCCCATTATACAATTGGGTTTAATTTTGACGAGGACAATGGACAGTTGGGTCAACAACAAAATCGTTTTTGACTTCCAAGTTTATGTTTATAAAGTATTCTAAATTAAATATGTGTATGTCTGTGTAACATAAAATGTGTGAGTAGGATGCGTGACCATGAAAAGTGGAAGGAACGGTGAGAGGCCTTTTTTCTTTTTCTTTTTTTGGGGGTTGGGAAATCATCAAAATATGACTCCTCACGCTCCACCAATTACTGTGATACTTATGTAGCGGACATCAAGTTCACAAAAGGAACACTTACGACATCTATGACACAAATGAAGAACTATTGTCCAAAATCCGCATTGCAAAATTCGCATCCGCGAATAAGAAACATACGGCAACACCCGTCGGACATTAGGCTACCAGCCGTAGCCCCCGTCTGGTCGGAAAAATCCTTCCTTTTCAAAGAGGTATTGAGGAACTTTATACCCTGTTACTCACACTATTACTCTTAAAAGTCTCTTTTCCCCAGATACCAAATAAGTTTTACCTACCTATGACAGATTTATATTAAATCCGCAAATAAAAGAATATGCAGACTTTTTTCCTTATTTTTTCAAGAAAACCTTTTTTGCTTGAAAACATGGTCAATACATCCGAATCAAATGAAATAAAAGATACAATATTCTACACACTTATTATTCTTATTTAAATTGGCTAGAGTTATTGACCCCAAACAGCATCTTTTTTTTTCTACAAGCCTTTATAATTGCCTCACGCGTTCAACCTTTTTATTAGTTATGGGTACTTCGTGATTGCACCTGTTATGTTAATTTATTATTATTTAAATACTGAGTAGGTAATTAATTAATTATGTATAGGTTAGCATTCTTAGAAGTCCTCACTGTAATGTTCACCTATCGTGTTGTGTGTCATTAGGGCTAGTTTTCTAATTATCATGTAAACAAAGGATTTACTAATAAGGCTTGGTCTTTACTATACAAGTGTCGGCCCAGTGGATATGGTTGCGTAGACCATTTAGGTACCTAATTGAAGAAAAGCAGGGAAGACTGGCAGAAGAAAGGGGAGGCCTATACCCAACAGTGGGTGATTACGGGCTGAAATGAAAAATGATGAATTGAAGAAACTATCGCCGATTCCGTCGCGCTGCGTCAAGCGATCAAGCCTGCAGCAAAGAGTGCAAATAGAGATCAGCTGTCCAGCTTAGATCGAATAATAATATATCACAACAATTTCTAGAGATAGACTTTTTTTTTTCCTTGAAATTTTAATCCGAGGCAAGCGCTGCTTAACCAATAAGATTGACTTGTGCAGTTGTTGTTATTTAGCCAAAAGCTCCTATAATTTTAACGCTCTGTTACTAGAACGAATTCACTAATAGCCGTATTAAATACGAGTCAAATTTAAATGTAAGTGTGTAAATCAGTCATGTAAACATTCATTATTATAATTATTTATTTATGTCATGCGGTTAAATATCTCGTTTATTGCCCGTTGTCCACCCGCCTAGTCCACCTGGGTGTACCTACTACGGGCAATTATTTTTGCCCGTGGTCCACCTTAATGTCCATATGTTTTTATCATTCGTAGTATAACGAAAGAATAATAGTAATAATAAATTGTTGTTTAATCTATTATGTAAAAAAAAAATTACAATATTAATTACCTACATGGGCACAAATATAAACAGACTATCAACCGTACAGTCAGCAGCACCAATATATTAGCAAAGGAGATTGACAGCAATAAATAAATAAATAAAAAAATAAAATAAAATGTGTTTATTTCAGACTCATACCTATTATCCAAATTTTTGTTAGTAACAAATTATTAAAATGCAATTATTATTAATAAAGAGGCGACTATTTGCACTCCTCAAACAAATTTCACCGACTTCAGAAGCAGATTTTTCTTCTGAAGTTTATTTTTCACTTTTTTGGTTTTCACTTTTTTTTTGTTTTTTTCAAGTCGATTTTTTTGTTTTAGAAGCGACCTTTATCTACTGTCTTGATTTAATTTTCATGTAATGTAATAAAAACAATATTTTGTAACCCATAATATTGTTATCATATAAATAGGTAATATTTGAAACTTGCAATTGTTATTTCACGAGAAATTCGCGTTTGGACTTTGCAAAGTGCACACTTAGCAAATTCAAAAGCGGCGTCCTCGTCGAATATCGATTACCTACAACTTGGAGACAAGATCTACTTTCTAGTCAAAAGACTACGACCGTATCAACTTAAAATTGCAATCAATACATTTAGAGAAAACTGCCTTTAAAACATGCAAGTGTTTAGTGATCGTGGCTGTACCTAACAGCTAATAAAACGGTTTGTTTTTCACGATGACAACAATTCACACATTTGTAACAAAGTCTAGAAGTATCCAACGCACCATGCTAATCCATTTACTTTTTTAACACAAAAGTGACATAATGATTCACCAATTTTAGCACTAATTAATGCCTAATCATAATTAACTAATAAGCCGATAAACATTTACCAACAAGAAGAAAAAACCGGTAAAGTAGCTATTTATATCAAATTTTCCTCTTACATAAAAAAATATCGAACACGCATACAATCATAAAACAAACACAATACAATCTATAAAAATTAAAAACTCACCAATTCGAAAAACAAATATGTACCTACAATAATTAATTGCTGTTGCCTCCGAAACAACTCACAAACACGCACCGTACGAATCTATTGCTCAATAGCAACAGATATAAAGCAATGAAGTAATGTTTACGCAACACAACCGTGCGGAAAGGAGGTATGATTTATAATAAAGCGGTTACTACACTGCCCACGCGCATGTGATCCGTGACATGTGGTAGGTACAGTCTATTCAAGTTCTTTGTTTTTTTTCTAGTTAAACGATTAACGACTTTGTGGTGGTGTTGAATATGTTGATTTTAGAATGATCTGTGTTTTTTTTTTAATTTGATTGAATAACGACTTTGTGTTAGTGTAAAATATGTTGATTTTAGAAGGAATAATTGTATTAGAGTCATTGATATAATAAAACCCAAGATACACGAGTTTACAATGAACTCATTTCAAATAGTCTCGCGTCGCTCGCGTCTCTACACGGTCGTACAAAATACTTTATAGATTGTTTTGTAAAACTGCATTGTAAAAGGAATCTGCGTAAGGTTGAATTTGCCAAAAAAAAATATGTTTATAGTGACGATAATGTAGTGGTGCGTGTATTGGTGAGTTTTTGGCGACAGCTTCGACTGTTTGTTTTGTTCGAGACTGTGCATTTGCGGCCTTATTAATAAAAAAAAGTTAAGCCTGCTTAAACTTACGCTTGGTTTATCTCGCATGCCGTCTCACTTCAAAAATATTCAAATGAAAGGGACGGCATGCGAGATAAACCAAGCGTAAGTTTAAGCAGGCTTAACTTTTTTTTATTAATAAGGGGGCTAGGGTTTTATTATATCAATGATTAGAGTCTAAAAATGTGTCCTTCTCGATAATTTCAAATTATACAAGGTGAAAACGGACCCAGTAGGATTCAATGTACAATTGTACACTCAAAACATTGTCCTAATGCATGCAATTTTAATACATTAGGTAGTATTACGGGGTCATGGAAACACTAAACAAAACATTTTTATTTTATTTTCCTTTTCTTTACTTTTGCAAAAGTTAGAACTTAGACTTCCAGTAACTCCGTGGCTGGAGGGTTTCCAGGTATGATGGCCCAGAACCCCCAATCGCGGGTAATGACTGAGAAAAAGAATGCCTTTCGACTTCGATAAGGTCTTTTTACACACATTATTAAGCAAATCCAACAACAAACAAGCAAATAAAGTTGTAGCGCATATTGAACTTTGTAGGCAGGGTTTAAAGTTGGTTTTCCAACAAAACAAACTAGACATAATAATTTGTACTTATACATTTTGGAAACTAAATCATGAACGCAGTATATGTGCGTACGGTACTTAGCACTTCACGGTTAAGTGTGGTACTGTCAACAGAACGACAGTAGGTACTGTAACTACAATTGTTTTTTTTTGCAGTAGCCGCGAAATGAGATGTGTTTGACTGTACTATAATGTTACGACTAGATTTTACAAAATTACAAATAAAGTTGCATCATTCTATACAAAACGACTGATAATAAAAATAAGATGTAAAGATTATGTCGCCAATAATTCTATAGTCACTGGATGACTATTATTATCAAGAACTATGAAGTGTTAACCATTCAAGGTCAGATCTATTTTTATTTTTATCGCTGGGTCAGGGGTATTAGTTCATAGAGAACATGCGTGAATCAGAGAGTTTATCGTCGTTTTGTAACAAAAACTTTTTGACGTTTAAAACGCCGCTAGAATCAATTCGAAAGGAACATTCTGAATTAGTTTAAAGAGAACATGCGTGAATCAGAGAGTTTATCGTCGTTTTGTAACAAAAACTTTTTGACGTTTAAAACGCCGCTAGAATCAATTCGAAAGGAACATTCTGAATTAGTTTATAGAGAACATGCGTGAATCAGAGAGTTTATCGTCGTTTTGTAACAAAAACTTTTTGACGTTTAAAACGCCGCTAGAATCAATTCGAAAGGAACATTCTGAATTAGTTTAAAGAGAACATGCGTGAATCAGAGAGTTTATCGTCGTTTTGTAACAAAAACTTTTTGACGTTTAAAACGCCGCTAGAATCAATTCGAAAGGAACATTCTGAATTAGTTTATAGAGAACATGCGTGAATCAGAGAGTTTATCGTCGTTTTGTAACAAAAACTTTTTGACGTTTAAAACGCCGCTAGAATCAATTCGAAAGGAACATTCTGAATTAGTTTATAGCGAACATGCGTGAATCAGAGAGTTTATCGTCGTTTTGTAATAAAAACTTTTTGACGTTTAAAACGCCGCTAGAATCAATTCGAAAGGAACATTCTGAATTAGTTTAGAGAGAACATGCGTGAATCAGAGAGTTTATCGTCGTTTTGTAACAAAAACTTTTTGACGTTTAAAACGCCGCTAGAATCAATTCGAAAGGAACATTCTGAATTAGTTTATAGAGAACATGCGTGAATCAGAGAGTTTATCGTCGTTTTGTAACAAAAACTTTTTGACGTTTAAAACGCCGCTAGAATCAATTCGAAAAGAACATTCTGAATTTCTGACGAACTGCTTTCGGTATTTGGAAAAAAGTCCATGCATTTTATCATTTTATTTCAGTTTATTTTTTTGCATTTTTTTCTATCAAAATCCTGCTCTGCAAAAAAAGAGGGATAAATTAAACTGCTATTCCAAATGAGTTACCTATTTATAATAGCTGTTGAATTTTATCGTCCAATATCATTTGACTTCAAATGCGTGTGCGCCGACGTAGACGCGGCTTTAACAATGATAACAAGAGAGATCAACGTACTTGACGTATTTTTTGTTGGTATCGATACCTACACTGACTGATTTGCTGATCTTGTCTTAAAATAGATTGACGGAAGATATAATAAGTATACCTGACGCAGTAGTCCACCAGTAAATATTTTCCTTTGTTTTGATAATATTATAAACACGTGAGGTTTGATTTTTTTTTTAATGGGACAAGCCCGCCTCGCTATTGCCAAACCACTGTGAGTGAGGCCAGACTGCAAACGCGGGCGCGGGGCGGGCGCGGCGCGACAAACTCAAACGTATGGAACTTCATTTGAGTGTCCATAGTGGGCACGCGGGCGCGGGAAGCGGCGCGGGCTACTTTCCGCGGGGAGCGCGCGGGCAACTCGTGCCATAGCTCGTTCATACAAGTGGCCGCAGTGAGTGCGCGGGCGGCAAGCGATAAACCGTTCGGGAGTGGGTATCTCAAACTATTCGAGCTATCGCGCGCGTTGTTGTGATGGCGTCTTCACAATTAAATGCTGAAGAAGTATTACGTGCCATTCAAGCACGACCTGCGCTGTGGATGTCGAACATCGTCAATACAAAAAAAAAAAATGCTTTCACAATCTTTCATAGAGTGTGTAAAATTCTCCTTCATTTTCTCTGGTTAAATTATTTTTATTTTTTCACTTTTATCATTTGCCATTTAAAGTAAGAATTTTCCAGTAATAAAATCTGTTTTACAAAAAATAAAACCGACTTTGACAAAAATAAAACACAAAAAAGTGAAAAATAAAAATCTGCTTCTGAAGTCGGTGACTTTTGTTTGTTTGATTTCATGTTTTAAAAATAATTTAACCGGAGAAAATGAAGGAGAATTTTACACACTCTATGAAAGATTGCGAGAGTAATTTTTTTTTTTGTATTGACGATGTTCGACATCCACAGTGCAGGTCGTGCTTGAATAGCACGTAATAATTCTTCACCATTTAATTGTAAAGACGCCATCACAACAACGCGCGCGATAGCTCGAATAGTGTGAGATACCCGCTCCCGCGCGGTTTATCGCTTGCCGCCCCGCGCACTCACTGCGGCCACTTGTTTGAACGAGCTATGGCACGTGTTGCCCGCGCGCTCCTCGCGGAAAGTAGCCCGCGCCGCTTCCCGCGCCCGCGTGCCCACTATGGACACTCAAATGAAGTTCCATACGTTTGAGTTTGTCGCGCCGCGCCCGCCACGCGCCCGCGTTTGCAGTCTGGCCAAGCACTTACCCAGAATCAACAGTGACGACCACAAGAAAAGCGCCGAGACAATGAAGCTCGACGAAGTCCCAGAGAAATGATTTAACTGTCTTGGATTCCGCAACGAAATTAATCAGAAAAGAATAGCGGAGGAGTAGGATTTTCTTCTCCCGTCATTGGAGTTTGCGAAGTGAGTTTTGATTGTTAGAATTGACGAATGTTTTTTACTCTGCATACAAGGTGTAAACGGACTCTATACGAAGCATTCGCATTGCATTATTTTCTTCTCCCGTCATTGGAGGTCAAAGTTCCAGCTTATTCACAAGTTTTTTTTAATACTTTAACTTTAAATACCCCCGTCACCGTATAGGTACCATCATAATACAATAAAACATGATCCATATCAAAAAAAAAGAACCCCGAAAAAATATATCGTTATCCATCATATTTTTTGCGTAGGGTTATTTAGAATTATGTACAGAATCATATACCTATCTAATATGTTTACACCTTGTATACTATGGGTCCATCTCTGCCTAGGAGAATGCAAGTATGATGTTGTCTGACAATGAAATACTGATTAAGTATGTAATCATCATCATTCATTCTCTTGATCTTTTTATATAAAAAACGTCGCCCCCCACTAGGAATTTCTACGGTATCGTGGGTGCGTTCACAAACATAGAAGGCCACATATGTACACAAATACCCAGACCCGAAACAACTATCTGTAGGCTTCGGTAGGCCATACAAATATTTGTTCCGGATCTAACCCGCGACACGCAGCGCAGCAGTCCATTCGATTAGTCACTGCGTCAACCGTGTCGTCAGCCACATGTCTTCTTCTTCCGTACCTACTTCTCTGTTACTCATCATCTCTTGAGACACCTCCTGGCACTGATTATGTACAAAGTTTATTTATTTACTACCACTAATTATAGCAACCTTGCTAGAAGCCATGAACATAAAACACAATTACTTATAGAACAAGTTTTATCTTCACATAAAACAATTGTCTCGTTGCAATCTAAATTGCGGAAACTGAGTGCTGGAAGCCAAAGATTTAAATCGGTAGATGTGCCCACATCCTTCTATGATGCTCTTAAGAAAAAAGCCAAGAAAGCTGTGGATATAGCTAGAGCAATGGCCCAAGACAAGCTTTAGGAAACTTTGGATAGTACAGCAGGTCAAAGACAACTGTACCGGCTTGCTAGAGCTAGAGACAAGAAGGCGAAAGTGATGATGCGAAGAGTCTGCTTAGGTTCATGGCCCACATTTGACAAATGTATATTTAGGATACGATGGGACTGACATACGCATTGCGATTATAAATGTCCCTAAATAAATAAAGAAAAAAAAAAAAAAAAAGAAGGCGAAAGATGTATGTCAGATTCAATGTGTAAAAGATAAAGATGGAATGGTTCTTTCGGATGATGACAAAATTAAGGACAGGTGGGAGGCGTACTTTGAAAGACTGATGAATGAGGAGAATGACTGGAACGGTATGCTAGACTAGACAATAAAACAAGTGAATGAAGGGTTATGAGAATGATTCGTATGGATGAAGTGAGAATAGCAGTAAATATAATGAAGAATGGACCCCTCTTACACTAAGATGAGTGAGTGTTGACTCATTTCATTCAAAATCATTTTTATAAAGATAAAGATGTATACAATATTTATTTTGTTAAAACATAAAGAACTTATACCTAAATTATACCATTCTAGTACACACCTAAATAAATTATAAAGAAGCTACATAATTATATTATATGTTTAAGAAAATCTCTCGTTGGTCAACACTTCGCAAGTCCAGCAGAGGGCTGGCTCTTTCTTTGGTCAAAGAATTAGCCTTCAACGTGGTAATGCTGACAGCCTTCTGGGCACGTTCCTGGCATTCAGCAACAAAAATATTAAAATGAATGAGAGAGAGAAGGAGAGTGTCAACAAAACAGAAATATGATTATCTTTTTAGAGGTAGAGCCAATCAAACAATCTAAATCTTTGCTTCAAGCCATAAAAACTACACAGGGTCGAACTGAGTTAAAGATTGCATACATTGTACTACAGCGCAACTGCTGTTCATGAGGTCCTGGCCCTGGGGGTCTAAAATTGCCACTTTTGCAGATCATAATGTGAATTGCGTTTAAAAGCGTAAAATGGACCTTTCCTAATAAAAACTGCGTCTGTGACTATTTTACGAATGTTAACGCAATTCATATTATGATCTGCCAAAGTGGCCGTTTTAGACCCCCTGGTTTCGATGTCGGGGTCAGGCAATGTGTTATTGGGTTTTTCTACCAGGAATTTCTCAGTAGCAGCCACGGAGTCTGGATTTATGCCCGGTTGTTGGTGTTCACCCTCTACATGGGACTTAAACATAACCATGACCGACCCATAGTCACACTAAACTACCACACCAGTGTGACTATGGTTAATTATATTTATCCGTAGTCACACTGGTGTGACTACGGCTGATCCGTAGTCACACTAGTATGACTATGGATAATTTAACCTGATCCGTAGTCACACTGGTGTGACTAAGGCTGAACCGTAGTCACACTGGTGTGACTACGGACAATAGGATAGTATTCATAATTTAAAATGCACTCATACATGCAACGCATGTACTCCGTGACACGCGCTCGCTTCGCTCGCATATTACATAACACTAATATCTTCTGTCCCCGAAGTGCCGGGCCTCCGCCGGCCTCCTTCGTCGGCCTACGGCCCGGTGCCCATGCCGCCCATAAAGGATACTGTCGCGAGACGGTGATTCATCCACTTAGCGGACGACTAGCAACAGCCTATAATCTGATCGGATCTGGTTAAATTATCCGTAGTCATATCAGTGTGACTACGGATCAGCCGTAGTCACACCAGTGTGACTACGGATCAGGGTAAATTATCCGTAGTCACACCAGTGTGACTACGGATAAATAAAATTAACCATAGTCACACTGGTGTGGTAGTTTAGTGTGACTATGGGTCGGTCGCTAACATAACTGGGTATGACCCTCCTTTGGCTTTGCCGTAGTCGGGTAAAAATGTGGGTGTACTAATGAGTAGACCTCTGCTAAATCCTTCGGGGATTACAGGTGTGATGCTATGTACAAAATAGAAATGTTCAAGAACTACTGGGTACCTAGTTGACCGTAGAATGTTGTCTGACTAGTTTGCAAGAGCCAGTCATGCACGCCCGTACCTACCTACTTTATACAAAAACTAGCTGACCCACGCAACTTTGTCTGCGTCTCTATATTTAACTTATAACTTTCCTCGATAAATCAACTATCCAACCAAAATTATTAAGCTAAATCGTAACAAACAAAAATTTTTATCTTTCCTCTTTATAATATTAGTTAAGATTATACTAAAATGAGAATTACTATAAATATCTCTTACTGTTAAATATACGATGTCGATAACACCCTGTACTTGTAAACATTATTTTGTTTGAATTTGAATTTCCCGGAGGCCATCCCCCGTACCTACATTGCGACGCAAGTACGCAACCCGCGTAATTATTTTTCCGTGCGGGTATTTTTACATTGCGATATCTTCTAAGATATTTGTATAAACTGTATAGAGTAAAGAGCACAAATATTCTATATTAAATTTCCGTTCTAACGAACACATTTATTTAGATATAGACTTTAATACCATAATGGGTTAAATAAGCTTCGCAAAAACTAATTCTTTTTAACCTAACATTTTAATAGTAAAAAATGGTTACAGTGAGTCAATCTTAAAAGATAGACAGATGCTGTCGCGGACTTTTTTTTTAAATACGAAACTTAAACCGTTTTCACAGCGCACGCAACGGAAGCTCTCAGAAAGGAATGTTCTTTTCCCGTTTTTGCAACATTTCTCATTTATGCTCCGCTCCTATTGGTAGTAGCGTGATGTTATATAGCCTATAACCTTCCTCGATAAATGATCTATCCAACACAAAAAGAATTTTTCAAATCCAACCAGCAGTTCCAGAGTTTATCGCGTTCAAACAAACAAACAAACTCTTCAGCTTTATAATATTAGTATAGATCTAAAATCTAACCTACTGCAATATAATTTATTGCAGTTAAATGTAGGTAGGTATATGATGACGCACTTGTGTGGTGACCTACTTACTTGCGTGGTTATCAAGATTTTTTCCTCCTTGTTGCCTGGGCACTGGAGCAACAAAACGGATTCTTCAAAGTTTTACTTTTTAATATTATATACTACAGTATTATATAAACACGTAAGTTTATGTATAAATTCACGTCTTTTTTCTGAAGGGAATAAGGAGAAACTACGGAAAGACACCTGCGACTCTGTTGTCACGACTGTTCACAACTCTGTCTGTGAGTTCTGTGACCACTAGGTCACAACACAACTCTGTTTTTTACCGATCTCTAAAAAAGGAAGGAGGGTACTTATTCCACCAATATTTAATTTTTCATGTATTTATATCGTTTTATTTGATAACTTGATTGATTGATTGATTAGATTTAAGTGTTTATTTTTATTTTGTAGAGGCACGCATTGGTGTTAATTTTATTAACTTTGCTTCAGTAATTATACTTGCATTTTTCTTCTTCATCTGTGGATGATGTGCTAATTACATTAGTACTTATGTAAATTTGATACTTGTCAAGGATTTATGTAAGACTTCCAAAAGAACAATTAATTTATACTTAAAGCGATATTTCCACTTTTAAGTGTTTTTTTTAGGTGATTATTTTTTGTACCTGTCGTTAAATTAAGCTTAAAACGCCTGTCTTCTATTTGCAGTAACATATTTACATTTAAATAAGTAGGTTACGGCCCAACCCAGGTGGGTTACTGTACAGCAGTCAGTACAGAGACTAATTATCATTAATCGAGTATGAAGGTTACCCATACGTTCGATAACCCATAATAAAAAGGGGTACCTAACCATTTAAGTATTGACGACTAACCAGAATTTACTAGAATGAAAGAGACCAAATATATCAACGAGGGCAAGCCAACCATGTCACTTTCTTGCATAATTATTTTTATGCGTGAACCGACCTTTCGGATTACCCTTATTCGTTTTTTGTTTTTCACTTATTCCTAAAGAACAACTTGCTTAAAACTCGCTATACGAACTATATAACATTTTTGTTATCAGACAGCAGGTTTCTAAAATAAGTAGAAAAAAAATAAAAGTAAAGCCATACCTTCTTCTTTTGTCAAAAATAATTAATAAGAATTTGTTTTTGATTAATTATTGATGAAAATAATGGTAGGAGGATGATGAAAAAGGGCCAGGAAAATGTTAAATTGTTAGAAAATATGGCTATCGTCCAATTGCCACTGTGTGGTAATTTAACTTTAACACGTATGGAGATGGGTAATCTAAAAAAAAAAACAAAATAAGTCTAATAGAATAAAATTTATTTATCTACAGTTACTCTGTTAGCTAGGTACAATCACAAAATACAATAGGTACTTACATCTAAAAATACAACCAGATCTAACATGTTTTGAGTTTCGTTTGCTAAATTGAGAGAAAATTTTTTGAGCGAAAAAATAATCATCATAATCATATGCGTAGTGCACTACACTGCTGAACATAGACCAACTCTATTACGAGTATAGGCAACTCTTATGACAGTTTCCGAACGGTATACCGTTCCTAACTGCGATAATCGTCGCATCACCGAGTCTAAGGGCGCGAAAATAAGGAAAGCGAGAAATAGATAGTCGATAGATAAGGTTACCTAGCTGTGTTATTTTACAAGTTACATTTTTTCTACTTACATAAAGATTTCAGTGCAAATGATGGGGTTCAACGAATTGGTGACGAAGAGAGAGAAGGTAACACGGTGTACAGAGAGGAAGTAATTATGAACAATTATTTTTATTTATAAATTCTGATTTAAAACCATTAAAACTAACAATGCTTATAACTGTCACTTTTTAGAGATTGACAGTTGACAGTATAAATGATAACAAAATGCAATAAATACTTCTTGATATGTTTATAATTATTATAAACTTGCTTTCTACTAAACTAAACCCTCCCAGGGTTTATTCATATTTTATTAGTTATACCGCTAGTATTATATTATCTGTGGTTATACTTTACTGGTTATTTCAGCGGTTCGGTAGAGGTTGCGTAAAAACGCATAAAGTTCTTTTAAATAATTGTCACTTCCTTTATAATTCTTTCCACAATCTGAATATACCTAATATCAGTGCATAAGCCACGTCGGGACGTAAACCGACGCAGGGTTGCTAAAAAAGCTTCTGTCGAAAGCTCGGAAACTAACTCGAGATGTATCGCCTTATCGCTCATACATACGAAAACTGACACATAACATTTTATTATTTTCGCGTTGCGCACTTTATTGGCGCGAACGTAAAATGGTCCGGCAAAATCTACCGCGGTCTTTAGAAAACGGTCGCGCGGGACGGACGCGGACTGCAGGGAGCGGTCCCATGCGCGGTTGGTTGCGAGCGGGTCGCGGTAGATTTTGCGCAACGCGAAAATTATAAAATGTTATACAGTGTCAGTTTTCGTATACATATGAGCGTTAAGGCGATACATCTCGAGTTAGTTTCCGAGCTTTCGACAGAAACGAACGGTTAAACAGGCCTCTATTTTCATCACTAATCGTACCCTGAGAACAAAACTAACCTAACACAAAAGAACAATGGGAAAATTGTATGAAACCCATATGTATACTTTCTCCTGTCCTATTATATCAATCTGAGAGTGACGCTAGTCATTTAAATTTGTCTTTGAATAATAGTGAAAACCGTCTTCTAGTCTCTATGACGCTGTTTCATTAAAGCTTGTAACGTGCATTAAACTAAACTTGTAAAATACTAAGTATGAATAAATAATTTATTCCCTAGGCATTTCTAATGCCATTTCTTTTAGTTTTCTCCTGTGAACCTTGGTGGATGCTGTCATCGGTATAGCGTCGACGAACAACACGCCACCTCTGAGCTGCTTCGCGTCTGAGAGAGATTCTGTAAAAGAAAAATGTATTTGAGGAAAGTTTGAGTGAGTTAGGAAATAAGGTGTGACGACACATATCAACTAGAAACTTTTTAAGAACGGGCTTTTAATACTGTCGAGTGGTCGAATCGAAGAAACTTTACCTCATCCATCGCTTTTCATCTATTTTGGCTGCAAGGCGAATAATTCGCTACAGAATACATAAATGTAACGTCTGCTTTAAATCTCGTCCTCGCCCGGTCTATCCTTTAATGGCTGACCTTCCTAGCCATCGCGTCAGGCAAGTAGATAAATTCAATTCAATTCATTTATTCATGTAACAATTTGCATTGTGTTTGAATGTTTTAGTACATAATTATGAGTTTAATACAGCTTATAAAAAATTAATAATAAATTATTGCATTTAACATAAAAATAAAAAAGAAATATTAATAACAAATTACAATAAAAATAACATCAGTCAATCACATGTGATAATTGCATTTAACATAAAAATAAAGAAATAATATTAATAACAAATTACAATAAAAATAACATCAGTCAATCACATGTGATAATTATTATGTCAGTAGAAAGTAAATAGTCAAGTAAATAATTGTAAATAGTCTCACGTCAAATTATTATTAATTTGACGAAAAAAAGAAGGCCCATTTTGCAATAATAAAAAAGTGCAAACTCTGGCAACTTAAAAACGAAACTAGCGAGTAAAGCACGCCCACCCTCCGACACTTCCAAGTGTTTTAGCTGGAAAGAAGAAGTGGCGGAACAAACTCCCCAGTATGACATCTGTCTCTGGTTAGGTTTGCAAGACAGACAACTGCTTTTCATGATGATGACTCCTGAAAGGAGCCGTATGGGAAAGTAAGCCGTACCTTTAACCCAGTCCTTGATCTCGTCAGCGCTGGGTTCAGCCCCAGGTCGGGGCACCACGCAAGCGACGGGAAGATCGCCACACTCCTCATCAGGAACAGCGGTCACCGCCACGTCCAACACACCCGGGTGCTGGCGGATTACTGCTTCTATTTCTACTGGCGATATCTGGGGAGAGACAATTGGGAATTTAGTTTAATAGAGATGAGATGTAAGTATCTAATATTACGCCTAATGTAATGTACCTACTGAATATTATGTGGTAACCGTTTTCAAGGCGGTGTCTTTTCCACCCTGTATGACATCGAGTTAAGAGAGTACTTTTCACTGCCCGACCCTCAGAGTTAAATTCACAGTCTGGGCTTTAACTTTGACTTTACCAACTAGTAAAATAAATGTTTAGCGACTCGTCAAGCTCGTTGTCGTAAGTACGGATAATTTATAATCTATACAAAGCTAGGATATGATAATCTGGGAATATTAATAATTCTGGGAATATATCCAAAGTATAATCAAAATTTTCCCGTCAACCACTTTGTCAGAGGTCTGAACAATCTCATACCTGATAACTTTTTTTTTTGGGACAAGCCTGCCACACTATTCCCAAACCACTGTAACTCCTGTTAGCCAGAATCAACAGTGGCGACCACAAGAAAAGCGCCGAGACAACGGAGCTCGACGAAGTCCCAGAGAAGCGATTTAACTGTCTTGGATCCCGCAACGAAATTAATCAGAAAAGTATAGCGGAGGAGTAGGAAAAAACATAATTTCCACTTCCCTCCATATCAGCAGGAGACAGAACAGAACAAGGCCAATAGGCACACAGGGACGTATACAACTGGGATAAGCCCAGTTGCCTAGCACCACGGATATTATTACTGGGTCCTAATTTGTGAGCTGTTTTAATTGATTCCAATAATAGGTATGACAAAATTGCTTGAACGCACGGAAATTTGTTCTAGTTTCTACAATATTACGTTAATTCTGCCAAAGACTACACTCCCATAAAATGTGATGTGCAGTTTGTTCAAATTCGCAGTCAGATGTAGAACATTAATAATAATAATAATAATATTCCACAACTATCACACAACGCCATCTAGTCCCAAGCTAAGCAGAGCTTGTGTTATGGGTACTAGACAACTGATAAACATACATATATATTTCTAAATACATACATATTATAGATAAATTACACCCAGACACAGAACAAAACATACCTGATAACTCTTGTATTTTAGCAGCAATTTGATCCTTTCTACAAAGAAGAAGTTCCAGTTTTCATCTCTGTAGAATGTGTCGCCAGTCTTGAACCAGCGGTCTTCGGCGAAAGTCTCTTCAGTGGCTTCGACGTTATTGTAGTATTCCTGTCGAAATAGTAATAGCAACAATATCAGACTTGCGTAAACTCTAGTGCTTGTATTATGGAATGTCTTGCGGGTGAGAATCGTTGCTTGGGTGCATTTGACAGTTTTCTCTATAATTATAAAATAATACTGTTAGAAGTGGTTAGGAGTGTGGATTTGTAACCGATGTGTGGTCTAATAGAGCCTGGG
Source organism: Diarsia mendica (assembly GCA_949316265.1). Classification (NCBI taxonomy): domain Eukaryota; kingdom Metazoa; phylum Arthropoda; class Insecta; order Lepidoptera; family Noctuidae; genus Diarsia; species Diarsia mendica. The sequence goes on along the minus strand of OX438903.1, from coordinate 18,267,767 downwards.
CTCTATTACATGCGACTTTAACATATCTGTTGAAATGTGGGTGTATTATACACCACTACATAACCCTTCGGGCATTACAAGCACCGTGACGTTATGTTATGTTAAAAACTGTCAAAATATGTACGGAGACAGCCCATTTCTCACCGTCCACAGGTCCGCGTCTACGGTGGCCAGAAGCCATCACGTGGCCCCCGACGCCTGGACCGCCTCCCGCGGCGGCTGGGACGAGACGTTCTCTCCCTCTCTCGTTCCGCCACCTCCTTCGCTAGCATCACTGCTTCGCAGAAGGAGGCGACGGCGTCCCATTCCATCTCGCCCCAGACCATGACTTGCGGGCGGGCCGGACGCGAGAGGTCGCCGCCGCCGGTCGCCGCTATAACATTCTTACCTTAAAAACACTTGGTCCTTTGAGCCACAACTCGCCGGGCACGTTGGGTTCATAAATATCTTCTTGGGTCTCAACGTCAATGATCTAAAACAGAAAACTATTTATTAGATCAAGATATTGTGTTAATCACTAGGATACTTGTCTTGAAAGATAATATTAATAAAGATGCAGTAATTCGTACATCTCAATTAAATATAAATATTTTTGTATTAAGTGGCGTAACTTTGTTATTGCATTCGAGGTGAAAATCACAACCGAGCCGTAAAGCGAAGTTGTTATGGAGCCGAGAACTGCAGTAGAGCCAGTTTTCGAGGAAGTGTTTTGAAAAACTATTTTTAAGTTCTTTGAGCCACGGGTGCTCAAACTGTTTAAGACAAACATGGTAGGTCAATAATATAGTACATTGTTCACCGAGAGAAGAAAGTGACCGATTACCGTCGAGGGTGTCGTTTAAAGCCCGAAGCCGTAGGCAAGGGCTTTAAAACACCCGAGATCGGGAATCGCACTTTCTCTCGAGTGATACATAGTGCTTTATACTACACCTACGAAGAAAATAAAAAACTAAATTAAAATTCTAATTCAAATTCAAAATGGCGCCAATGGCGTCTGCAATTATTGTCATATGTTCTTTTTTCAAATTGTAATCTGAGCGGGAGAGAAAAGTGTATGAAAATCCATTCTCTCCCGCTCAGATGCGTTTTCTCCCCGCATATTTGTTCGAGATGCAATGACGTACTTTCTACCGTAAATTTGATAAAGTATCAAGGTACTTTCCAAGCAGGTGTAGTATAAATATAATTTTCTTACCCGATATTCGAAGCATCCCATTGGCTTGCCGCAGGCCCCTGGTGCAGGGTTGTCTCCATGGAATGCAACTCCACTCAACTCACTCATGCCGTAAACGTTCAGAACTTCCGTATCCGGAGATATAATCTAAAAGACAATTGTAGAGATGAGTTACGTCGTATAATACCTAGTTGTATTTTGACGAACATCAGTTAGATTTTATAGAAACTTGCCCGTGTTTCTTTTTGACTATTAAAAATCAACTAGGTACCTATGTTTAAAGCATAACACCTAATACTTACTACACCCATATTATTTTGGCAAAGTCCCATGAAATAAGGGAACGGTATTGTCGAATGATTCGCTCACGCATTTTTCAAATTTTACGTACCTACAAATGATCACTTGGTGGTTACCATAGTTTTTTTTTTATATTTCTATGGTGGTTACGTAACGTTTTACAAGGGGGGGTGGGAGGTTCAGTTAAACGTTACAACGCGTTACATGGGGTTGGGGGGGTGTCAGAAATCTCCAAAAATTGCGTTTCGTAACATTAACATTCAAAGACTGGCTAATATAGCTCTAGATTGAAGATTACGTACCCACTTATCGAATTAATCACTAAAATATCAATGCATCGTAAGTATGACAGGACAATATTAACTCAAGAAATTGTGTAACAGAAGTAAAACTCGCAAGTCTTGTAAGAATGAGGTACCTACCTACTTAGCATTTGTAAAATGATTAAAACTGTCTTAATTATACATATTTATCGGCCAGCTGCTGAGTCCCTGTGGCCAATAAAGTGAGGGAACAAAGTGCATCAGACGTAGGTATATAGGTACTTAACAATAGTAGCAGTCTTAGGAAATGACAAAACGGATACCTACAATACTAACGGTTGGCCCTTGCGGTGCGGCTTGGCTTACGGTTTTTAGGCGGGTACGTTTTAGATGAGGCGTATCATACTCGGAGATAATTTTGTATCCCGATCGTAAAACAATTTTTAAAAACAACACAAATAGCACAAGCTTATAAATCTAAGTATTTGTAAGATTATGTAGTTTTCTTTAAATAAAAAGATTGGAACGTCCATAGTCATATCATAAGTCACCTATAATTTGTATATCAAAGGGTCTTGAACAAAATAGGGGTTAGTCCAATAGAATAAGTACTTCGTTACATAAGTAGGTACTTCAATGTAATTCGTAATAATACCACAATGTGTGTCAAAATCTGTGCTGATACGACAAGTAGGTACCAAAGTCACCGGAGACTGGTGCTAATCGTTTGACTTACTACAAAAGTTAGATTTTATAGAAAATTGCCCATGGTCCTTTTAGCCGAACTGCCATCTATTCTGCTGCAAACGTTTTCTACAAACCTTCAATTCATCGACGAGTTCTTGAGGCACAGCGCTTCCACCCAACATGAGGAGTTCCAAGCTGGTGAAGTCACACTTATCACGCTCGTCTGGTTTGATGAGCGTCGTCATCATCGTTGGGCTGAAGATTGTGTAGGTTGGCTGGAAGAAAACAATTAATGAGGGCAGTAAGAACAGGCAATACAAGCCTGGAGAACGACACTTGAAGATCCCTTATCCCGTCGAGAAAGAGATATCGCGGCCTCGACACAAAGGGCTAAGAAGAAACATGGAGGGGTCATTTAAAAAGGTCACTCATCTCAGGCTGATGCAGTCAATAGCAGAACAAAGACCGTCGAAGCTTTGCCACAACAATCATGCCACCTTTTTAAGGATGCTGGTGTATCTTGCTGGTAGCGTCATCACTCACACTTTTCAGAATTCATTAGCTTAAAATTGAACAGGTAGGCCACCCTAGCTTGTTTGTATTTGCAAGCATTTATAAAATGTCGAGTTCCATTGGGGATAGGGCAAAGTAAATAAAATTATTACTGGGAAGCCTGTGAAAATCTGTGAACCACTTTGAATGCAATTGCGATCACCAGGTATTGTTCAAAATCTCTCTTACTGTATAGCAAGAAGTACATCAATGTTGCCGGAAGATGATGAAGCAAGAGTTCAGAGGTAGACTTTCTACCAGCACAAACTATTTCATAATCAAAACTTGGATTCCAAATAAAAGTCGTCTTACCCTATACGTGTTGATCAAATCATACGCATGTGCTGGCGTCAAGTTCAGCGACGTCTGTAGTCTGGTGAACCTCAATATCGGAGATATGATGAAATTCAAAATGGCGGTCAGCCATTGCAGCGGTGATCCAATCATGGCCAGCCGTGTTGGTGTCGGAAACGTCGTGTATCTACACCTATTGGTGGAAGAAACACAGTGATTTAAAGTGAGAGGATACCAGAACAATAGGGTAGTTGACAAAAAAATCTGATTAGTCCGTCAGATAGATTTCCAAAAATATGTAACACATATTTTTTCTTTTTTCACGTAAACAAAAAATGAAGACGATACAGTGCTTCGAAAAGTCGTGTGACGTCCAGTTTGGTACATTTTTACCAGAAAATGACCTCATAAGCCCTCTAGAAAATGATAAAAAGTGCAGCATGCGTCCTATTGCTAACTTGTGCGTCGAGGCACCAGTGTGCGTGGAACGCATTAAACAACCGGTTGTGGCAGGCCAGCTATGCTATTCTCTAAGGATTACAGCCTTGTTGGCAGCGCTGCCGCAGCGGTGAGACTTAAGTTGGTATTCACTAAGCTGAATGAAGCGACACTAGCGCTCAAGGCTGTGACGGCCGTGAGTTACAAGTAACCTACGGAGTAGTACGGAGGGCAAATTGACAGTTCTTGATACATTTTGGTATTCACTAAGAGAAAACAGCTATGCTATTCTGTAAGGAAACAGCCTTGTTGGCAGCGCTGCCGTGTCACTTAGCTGAATGAAGCTACACTAGCGCTCAAGGCTGTGACGGCCGTGAGTTAGAACTAACCTACGGAGTAGTAGGTACGGAGGGCAAATTGACAGTTCTTGACACATTTTGGTATTCACTAAGAAAAAACAGCGACGAATACAATTGTAATCTTTTCGGTTCACATAATAGTTTGAACTTCATGTCAAGCTGAATTAGTCGGTTCACCAAAGGGGGTTCATCTCCTTCATTCTATTGCCCTTATCCCAATTCATTTGGGGTCAGTGCAGCATTTGTCTTCTTCTTCCATAGTTTTCTTTTTCTCGTCATCTCAAGAGACACCTCTTTTCTTGCCATTATCATTCTTAACAAAGTCCATCCATCGTTTTTTTGGTCTTCCTCTACTTTTATACCTATCCACATTAGGTATAATATTTCGTGAAATAATGATTACAACTTTGAAAATTATGACCTACCTACTTTATGACAATATGGGTTCCAAAATATTATGGATTCGAAAATTGCTTCTAATCAATAATAATTGTATACATTTTGGTGCTGCTGATTGAACAACTCTTTTATACTATTTTGGGGACAATAAGATTGTCAATAATCAGGTAACATTCAAGCCAGTGGTAACCGAAACACTTACCACACCAAAGGCGTCGTGATCGCGAAATTCTTGTGAGTAACAGCAGCAGCTTTGGGTAGACCAGTAGTTCCACTCGTAGCGACAAGGAACGCTGGTGAGTCTTCAGGGTCGAAGTCTGTACACCTGTAAATGCACTAGATAGTAGCCACAAACTATAGGTAAGCCTGTAATCCCCTGGGATAGGCAGAGGTGTACTTTATAGTACAAACACACAAACTAATAATAATATTATTAGCTACTAGCTTTGGCCAGCGGCTTCGCCCGCGTGAAAATGACGATTCTCCATACAAACCTTCATCCCATATTTAAGTACCTTAGGGGTTGAATTTCGAAAAATCCTTCCTTATTCCTTGTCTACATTATAAAGGAAACCTCTGTGCAAAATTTCAGTTTTCTAGGTCCAGGGGTTTGGGCTGGGCGTTGATGAGTCAGTCAGTCAGTCAGGACTCCTCTTTTTATTTATATAGATAGATTCCTTCTCACTGTTTCAGTTCACTCTTTTTTTAACCGACAGCGGCGAAACCCAAAAGGAGGGTGATTAATATTTTGTACTCTCTTTTGAAATCGTGCTGTGAAATTATCAGTACTCATACCAATAAACATTCATACTTTTTCATTCTCTCTTTTGTGCGTAACTACTTCAATCTTATCGTGTAGTAAATAGAATAATCTACTATTACAATATGTCATTGAATAACAAGCATAAATATACATTGCCTATTTACACACGAGATCGCGATAATCGTCATGATAACTTAGTAGCGGGTACAATGACTTCCTCGTAATTGAAAGTGCTCATATTACTAGCTACTTTGTCACAAGATCTTGGGAAGATTGCAGGGGTCATTGGAGCGAGAATACTACTTAATAAAAGGTACTTAGGTACTCATTTGAATAACAATATGGATATATACCTACTAAAGAGCAGTAATTTTGGCCATTATAGGAGGTTTGAATACTCAAAATAGCAGCCACGCATACAACATTTTTGTGTTATTCAATAGCTGGAATTTCTTACAAACGAATATTGAGTGAGACAATATCTTCTAAATCGGAAGAAGTTTAGTTAGCCAGGCCAGGCTTCATACAAAACGAAGTATCTACTTTGTGTAGGTAGGTACTTATGTCATCGTTTTTTTAAAGGTATCTTCTGTATCTTAAGGGTGCATATAAACATTTAAAAACAAACAGCCTGAATCAGAACAACTACCTGTATGCCATATCAATATTTGCTCCGTGCGGAAATCGAACTCGCTACACGCAGCGCAGTAGGCAATCACTCAGCAACTGCGCAACAAGATGGCCACTCTATTCACAAACCACTGTAACTCCTAAGAGCCAAATCAAACGTGGCGACCACCAGAATTTGCCTCTCTTCCAGAATGAAATGCTAATCCAACTCTACCGGAGAGAGATCAGCCACAATACCAACGCAACGTTTTACCTCACCCATGAGTTTGTAATATTAAAACAGTATCCTTACTACTTAGCCCTGATCCAACCAGAATACGTCGCGGCAGACCTCGTAGACGATCTGGACAATCTGGACAAAACTAACAACAAGTGGTCCACATTGGTTTTAGATCGAAACAACTGGAAGTCATGGGTCAGCAGTGGCATGCAGGCTAACAGTACAATACAATTACGTCAGAGGGGTGCTGACTTGCAGTGAATGCGTGAAGTGTGTGTGTGGACGCACTTTCACGGCAAAAAAAACTTTTTAACAAAAAATAAAACCGACTTCAAAAAAAAAACACGAAAAAGTGAAAAATAAACTTTATCGGCCTTATTAATAAAAAAAAGTTAAGCCTGCTTAAACTTACGCTTGGTTTATCGCGCATGCCGTCTCACTTCAAAAATATTCAAAAGAAAGGGACGGCATGCGAGATAAACCAAGCGTAAGTTTAAGCAGGCTTAACTTTTTTTTATTAATAAGGGGGTAGAAGAAAAATCAGTTTCTAAAGTCGGTGGCAAAAAAATTAAATCAAACAAACAAAAGTCACCGACTTTTTTTTTATGTTTGTTCGGGCATAACTCCGTAGTTATGCCCGAACAAACATAAAAAAAATAAAAAAAATACAAACACCCGAATTGAGAACCTCCTTCTTTTTTTAGAAGTCGGTTAAAAATTGACTATGTCAGTCACCAGAGAGCTTCTAATAGGCAGATCCAAGTCGCTATGGCCGAAATCGGTCAGGATCATATAAATATCAGTATCCTTACTTGAAATCTTCCAACGGCGAGTCATCTCCATATTGCTCCATGAAATCATCGAAGCTGCAGAGGAATTCTCCTTTGTCAAAGCTGACTATCTGAGCGTCCAGGGTCAAGTTGTTCAAAGTCAGCTGGATATCTGACGCTCGGTCGCTTTGGCAGAATATTATCTTGGGTTTTGAGAAAGCGAAGGTATGTTGCAGTTCGTCTGGAAAATTAGAGGTACTTGTATTGAGCGAATTGAGGTAGGGTGTATCAGAAGTCTACACTGCGTACTTACACTTCGCTCACTTAGTTGTTGTTCGTAACTCAACACCAACCAGACGGACAAAATGATTTAACACAGACAAAATTACTTCAGTGCATAGGCCTAAGAACGCGCATGGATAAATTGAATGTGCAAAGTTCACATGATACTCAATCGTTCGGAAAATTCCTATTATAATTAACCAAACATTCTTGTTGTAACAAGTGAGTTGAAGAGCTATATAGCGCTTAAGACTGCTTGGTCATTGAATAATTAATTTAAATAATATTATCTGTTCGGAAGCATCTACAGACGATTACTCTTTAATCGCTACTGTTGCTAGTTAGTAAGATGGTGCCATGATCGACGCGACTCATTATTAAAAACTTTTAGGCTTCAACCAGAGTTTCTCTGCTGGATAAACCCTCCTCTAATCATCGCCACTTCAAGAGGTCGTGCTTGTGCACTCTATACGCATTCAGCGAATCTCAGCAAACGTCACCAGAGGGTCCAGACTTCACAAGTGATAATCGCAAACAAGGTCTTTCGTACTTCGTATTCTACAAAGTTTTTGAAAAGGGTTGATTTTCGCTTCTCAGTATCAAGCCAAACAAATTATAGAATTTCGCCTGATTTCTTAGAAGCTGAAGTACAAACGAAAAATAAAATTTTCTCTTTTATACTTCTATTTTTGGCGAAAATGAAAGGAATCACAAACACATACTAACTTGTTGTCAACGTCCTATCGACAGCAGCCACAATGATTCCAAGATAAAGCGCAGCATACAATGGTATGGCTACATCTAGATGGTTGGGAGCCATCAGTATCATCACGTCTCCATGCTGAAGACCCAGATTTTTCAAGCAGTTGGCACATCGCACTGTCCTTTCCAGGGCTGAAGCATATGTTTCTGATTCTCCTGTAGCTCCGTCAATCTGTGGAGATGAATTACTGTGATAAAATTAAAATATCTATCAGTACTTTTAAGTACCTATAGCGCAAAACGGAAAAAAAATTAAAACAGTAATCGTGGTGAAATAATTAATGTTAGTGGATAAAGGAAAGTAAATGTAGTCTCAAATCGGTTGACAGAGAAGAATGGAAAAAATTATATGCTGCTTCGACCCCAAGTAACATGGAAATCAAAAATCAAAATCAAAATCAAAATTCATTTATTCAAACTAGGCTGATAATCAGCACTTTTCGAAGGTCAAAATTTACTTTACTTTACTTTACTACAGTGAAATTTGGCTAACTGGGACATGGATAAGTGAGAAATCTCTATAACTGGAACTCATACTGGGGTCCCATGAAACAAATTGAATATCTGAGACACATTTAACCAGGTTTCACTGTATTTACATTTTTTATAAGACAGTCCCCCAAAAACGGAACCAGGGCAGGAAGATTTAGACCATTTCTATTTGCAAGATCAGTGATGAAACTAAGCATACCTGCATTACAAAATCTGGGGCATCTTTAAAGCTTTGCAGCAGGATCTTCCCAAGATGATGGCGGTCCGAAGGTATCCCCGACTCGGCCACTACTCGTGAAGTTAGCTCCCCCATGAACCATTGGACAGAGTCATTGGCCATCCGACGAAGAGTCATTTTTGGTCCTTCGAGTCCTGTTTTTGGTCCTAAAGAACTTCAACCTGAAACAAAAATGTTATGTTGGGTTAGGTACTTAGTTGGACTTTGATTATTATTATCTTATGTGCATATTTTTTTAGTGCGATTAACGTTGCTTACTTAATAATTAAAGAAATAATTAAGGAAGCACGATTGATTCAAAGGATGACCAATTGACCATCCAAAGTATAATTCTTAAAGTGCAAGTAAACCCTTAACGATGCCGTAATTGCAATATTTGGGATAAACTGGGAACCTTTTAGATACGGAGGATTTGTTGCTCAAAATTCCAACTTTTTTTTACAAGTTTAATAATACTAGTTTTTAACTTTACTAATTTAACTATCTCCATGACTCGTGTACTTTTTATTGCATTCATCAGTAATAATGTCAGAGCATTACGACAACAGTTTCGTGAAGGATCCTTTGTATTGGAAACCTTGTATTTTGCTTAGAGACCAAGGTTTTTTAATTATTTTATTTATATCAAGTTATTTCTCTTCACAAAGGTACTTGCGTTATACAAATATTTGCATGTCAGGGCACCGAACTACCCATAATTTTATTGTATCTGCGTATACAAGTAAACGTATTTGACAAACATACCATGACCTGTTTTTTTCATTAAAGGCTTAGGCAGATAATAATATTATGTTTGTTTTAGGTTATAGAGGTGTGTAAAGTATTTGTTTTCATTAAATTGACGTACAGTCGAACAAGCCTATAAGTACACAGGCAGAAATCTTTATATTTCTAGCACTGAAAATATTTATTGTAGGTAATTTTGTTATAATTATAAAGCTTTTCGCATTAAACGACTGATGTCAAACGCTGTATCGTTTGACATCAGTCTCTCAATGTATTATCTAAATGTATACATAATATAGCTGGCTGTATACTTATTAGTTTGTTCGACTGTACTATGTAATAATAATAATAATAAATCTATGGCCCGGATTGTCAACGTGACGGAACATTTTTTCTGCTAATCAATAATTTTATTTGCTTTTTTGATCAATTTTAACGAAATAAATATGTTTTATACTATCAAACCACAAGAAAAAGTATTCGGAATCATCATACATAATAATTTGGACCAATCATAACGAAATAATCATATAAAAATGCAGAACGAAGGAAATATCAATACGTCAAAGAAAGAACAATGCTGACCAGAAGCCGGGCTAAAAGGCAACAAGCACACCCACCATCTCCGGGCTCGTCGCTGAACTCCGCCTCGCAGCCGCCGGGACGCGCCACACCCGTGAGGGCCGTGTCTCCGGTAGCTGTAGCTGCGTCGAGTTCCAGCGACGAGTTTTTCTCCCCGTCGTCAACGCCATCACCACCGCGACGCGAACGACGAGGAAGAGGACGGCCACCAGCGGGCTTAGGACCTCGAGGCCAACCGGCCCCGAACAGGGTCCCCGCTGCTGGTGGAAACGTGCCGCGCATGAGATGGACTCAGTCCATAAACGAGAGTGTCATGCGCGCATATTATGGGGCTACTGAGGGGGGAAGTAACTTGACTGCGTACCGTAGTCGGATGCTCTCTCTGTTTCAGGTGTTTGAGCCAGCTATCAGCGTGTCGGCGCAACGACTGTCGGATCAGGTGAGGGTCATTCAGCATAACCATATGTTGGATGACACTGTGCTTGATCGACTACGCTCTGAATCACGGAGTAACCCAGTCACACCGCCTTCACCAGTGGTCGCAGTGCAGCTGGAAAATGTTTCTAGTTGTCCGCTGCGATCCGAACGTGGTGGTGAAGAGGGTGATGATGAAGTTATATCCGTGAGTACCCAGTGCAACGTTCAATTGAGGAGCGCTTTGGAGGGTGCATTCCGGGAGTACCGTTCCACACCGCCTGAACTTAGACCACGTTTACCTCGCTTGCCCATGCACAAGAAAAACAGGGCGCTGGTGTGTGCTCTAGATTCGGAACTGTCTAATTGCTTTGACAACAGCAAAGACCTCACCGATACCCACTCAATTTTGTATTGTGCAGCTGTAGCGGCTTGTCGTGTGGCTCACGTTAAATTCCCTAACAACGACAGAGCTACACGACCAAAGTCAGCTGTTCCAGCCTGGCAGTGCAGGATTGAGCGGCGTATTGGTGAGGCTAGAACACTCATCGGCAAGTTGATCTGCTTCAGGGAGGGCAATACTCGCCCTAGAGTGATGCGCTTTGTGAGGCGGGCGTTCTCGGGAACAGATATTAGTTTTCCTGATTATTTATTCCGCGTCACAGAGCGCATCGACTTCCTGAAGCAGAAAATCTGTGCATGGGCAAGCCGTATTCGTCGGTATAAGCAACGAGTGGAGCGGTACACGCAGAACCGCACTTTCCAAAGTGATGAAAGGTGGGTATATAGAGCTTGGGAGCGACCAGACCAAGGTGTGATTGACACGCGTCTGCCGGATGATGACGCCATGACATCGTTCTGGCGCAACATCTGGTCGGTGCCTGTCAGTCACACTGAGGGCGATTGGATCCGGGAGGTTGAACGAGCGTGTGATCCTATATCAGAAATGGGGGCAATTATCATCAGCCCTCAAGACGTAGCTCGTGCAGTCCGTTCGTTGCCTAACTGGAAATCTCCGGGGCCGGACGGACTGCACAATTTCTGGATCAAGTGGTTCATGAGATCGCACGCACGCTTGGCGTCCCAGTTTCAATCTGCCTTAGAGTCAGGAGCGCTGCCCCAGTTCTTGACAACAGGAATTACCCACCTGCTCCATAAATCAGGTAGTACTGCGGAACCTAAAAATTATAGACCAATCACTTGTTTACCAACGGTCTATAAAGTTCTTGCATCCATTTTGAGAGTTAAAATCAACCAACATATCGAAAATAACTCTATCATGTCTGCCTCTCAGAATGGATGTAGGAACGGGTCCCGTGGTACTGAGGAGCTGCTCCTCATTGATATGACCATTAGCCAACAGGTTCGCCGCTCCCGAAAGGATCTGTCGACATGTTGGATAGATTATAAGAAGGCCTATGACTCAGTGCCTCATACATGGCTCATGAGGGTGCTGGAATTGTACAAAGTAGATGCAACTCTGCGCACCTTCCTGATGTCGTGTATAGGGAGCTGGAGAACGGCCCTTCGCTATCCAGGATGTCGACAGATCGGGGGGAACAGTGAACCGATAAGGATCGAGCGTGGTATATTCCAGGGTGATAGTCTGAGTCCATTGTGGTTTTGTCTGGCCTTGAACCCTCTTAGCACTCTGCTGGAGGGTTCAGGTCTAGGCTATCGGTTGAGGAGAGGTGGTCAGGTAATATCTCACGGTCTCACCTTCTTTACATGGATGATCTGAAACTCTTTGCCCCCAACAATTTGCAACTCATGAAGCTACTGAAGGTAACAGAAACTTTTAGTAGTGGCATCAGAATGGAATTTGGTGTGGACAAATGTGCAGTCATGCATGTGAAGCGAGGGGAGATTATGGAATCCGTGGGAACTCAACTCTCTGATTCCATACAACTTAGACCCCTCTCCTCAACAGATAATTACAAGTATTTGGGTATGTCGGAAGCATTAGGTATCAATATTGTCGACATGAAACAATTGTTGAAGGAGCGCTTCTTTGGCCGCCTGAACAAGGTGCTGAGCAGTCTTTTGTCAGGCGGGAACAAGGTGCGCGCCTTCAACAGTTGGGTCATGCCGGTTTTGATGTATTCTTTCGGCATACTCAAATGGACTCAGACAGAACTTGATGCCCTGGATAGGAGGGTCCGCTCACTATTGACCGCAAATCGGATGCATCACCCACGGTCGTCGGTGATGAGACTGTATATCCCGCGGAAGTGTGGGGGTCGTGGTTTCTTAAATGCTAAGACCCTACACAACCGTGAAGTATACAGTCTCAGGGAATACTTCCTAGAAACTGACGTGGGGATGCACCGAGATGTGGTCTCAGTGGACAAGGGCCTTACCCCGCTCTCCTTGGCTAACGGGAACTGGCGCAAACCTAAAGTATTAGACACTAATGACCGCAGGGAGGTATGGCAGAGCAAGGAGCTGCACGGACGCTTTTACCGGGCCCTACATGGGCCCGATGTAGACTTCTTAGCGTCCGTATCCTGGCTACGTTTCGGTGACCTTTTCGGGGAAACCGAAGGTTTTGTCTGTGCAATAATGGACGAAGTTATGATGACGAACAACTACCGGAAATATATTGTGAAGGATGGCACGGTTGACATATGTCGGACATGCCACCGTCCTGGAGAATCGATCCGACACATTATTTCTGGGTGTTCTAGTCTGGCTAATGGAGAATATTTGCATAGACACAACCTCGTTGCCAGGATTATCCACCAGCAACTTGCTCTAAAATACAACCTTGTAGAAACAGAAGTGCCATACTATAGGTATGCGCCCGACCCAGTTCTCGAAAATGGTAATATCTCGTTGTATTGGGATCGACCTATCGTCACTGACAGGACTATTGTTGCCAATAAGCCTGACATTGTGGTGATAGATCGATCGGAGCGTCGCGCAATGATTGTTGATATAACGGTCCCGCATGACGAGAACCTCGTGAGAGCGGAGAAAGATAAGCAATTCAAATATCTAGATCTGGCTCGCGAGGTTGTCGACATGTGGCACGTGAATACAGCAGTCATTGTGCCGATAGTCGTGTCTGCCAATGGCTTAATAGCCAAGAGCCTCGACGAACATCTAAGGAGGCTCTCGCTTGGTAGCTGGATCAAGGGCTTGATTCAGAAGGCAGTACTTCTAGACACGGCGCGCATTGTCAGGAGGTTCCTCTCTCAAGAGCCCTGACCACCGGTAGCTCGGACCCTGTTCCTAATGCCGGTGGGCTACTATTTTTTATATTTTTAAATGTTTTTTATATGCTTTTTTGTAATAAATATTTAAAAATGTATTTAATATGTTAAAAAATGAATAAAGGATAATAATAATAATAATATACCACAACTATCACACAACGCCATCTAGTCCCAAGCTAAGCAGAGCTTGTGTTATGGGTACTAGACAACTGATAAACATACTTATATATTTCTAAATACATACATATTATAGATAAATTACACCATTATGTTGATTCACGTAATGCTCATTATCTTCGTGTTTATTTCTAGCAGCTGAATGATATGTTTTCAGAAGAGTCCGAGACATTTTATCCGTAGTTCAATAATTAAAAACAATAATGCGTTTACGAGCTAAGATAATACTGTCATAGGAAGTAAGAAGTTCGTAAACAATGCATGTAATTATATAGTCATTATTGTACACAATATCGTTTATTACAATACATAATTTTACATGTCATAGTATTTCGAGTTGATTGGGTCTTAAGATAAAGTTTAAAATCCAAAGTCAATGGTGTTTAGGTAACTAGCGTAATGACATGATCATGTTTCTAGGTACGTCACCTGTTTATGTATTATTAATTTTCTGGTCCTTAAGATAAAGTTTAAATTCCTAAGTAGGTAAATAGAATTGTCTTCCTGGGGTTTCCTTTTATGTATGTATGTAAAATACATGATGCTTATGTCTTTAGATCCTGCATTAACAGTGTCTTTTTATGTAGGTACCTACATATTTCTAGCTGTGGCCCAAGACTTTTATCCGCGTGAATTTAATATAAAAATCTTACGTTCCTATTTATAAGATACTAGCGACCCGCCCCCGCTTCGCACGGGTGGAATGTGCCAGCTATTCTCAGTAGTTCGGTTTATTTAGTCCGGTCACCGGACTGGTGAGACTTTTCGTCTCAGCAGTTCGTGGATGTAATACGACCGGACTATTGAGCCTGATAGTTCGGTATCGATATCGGACCTGCACTAGTAAAGGGACACATTACACAGTCCACTGGCAGGCGGTCATTCATAAAAACTGTCAAAAACTGTATGTATGATCGCCTGCCGGCGGACTGCCAGCGGACTGACAAATGTGTGGGGGCCCTAAGGAAAGACTGAAAGGTCGACATGTCAAGAAATATCTTTTACTTGAAATATCTCAGCCAAACATCTGCTTTTTCCAACAAGCCAAGTACAACGCAATTTTATACAAAAAAATTGATACATCGATTTCGGCACAAGTTAACTGCATCTGAACTTCTTGAATAAAATCGTCCTTTTCTATATTTACTCTGCTTCGTTTCGACATTGCTGTTCCAAATCTTTTCATTTGTTCGACCTTGAAATTTGCTTCTTCTTAGCGTGTCGATGACAATTCAAATTGAGTCGGCCCAAAATTTGGCGACGAGTTCGGCACTTTCAGTAGCCTCCATCAGTTCCTGTGATGTGCAAGTAACAGGACAGGCTAGGCACGATATCAAGTGCCCCATAGTTTGTGGGGCAAGACCACATTTACACTCCAGGGCAGAGTTATCTATGAATCTCCACCTGAACAGGTTTTCTTTGCTTCGGCCTACCTGTGTCCGGAGTCTGTTTAGAGACTTCCAGGTCAGCCATGGCATTGAAATTTGCTAGATTGTCATCATCCTTCAGCACGTTCAAAATACGCAACAAACTTGGATTTTTATGGATCAGACCATTAAGTGTGAAATTCCAGGCTTCTACAACATTGTTGGTGCGATGACGCTCAGCAAATACGCACCATTTATTTATAAAATCAGGCTTCATCCATGTTTTTTGAAAATAACTTCTGAATTTGTTTGTTTGTGACTGGCCTGTTGGTCTAGTGGTTAGTGACCCTAACTGCTATGCCGGAGGTCGTGGGTTCGATTCCCACCCAGGACAAATGTTTGTGTGATGAGCACGATCATTTGTTCTGTGTCTGGGTGTAATTTATCTATAATATGTATGTATTTAGAAATATTTAAGTATGTTTATCAGTTGTCTAGTACCCATAACACAAGCTCTGCTTAGCTTGGGACTAGATGGCGTTGTGTGATAGTTGTGGAATATTATTATTATTATTAATTTAATTAATTTTTCATCTTGAATAGACATTTCGTTTAATGAAATATGTTTCCAACCGTCCTGTATTTTATGTACAGGTAGCAATGGCAGTATGCAACACAAACTGATGATACGCCTATAATTTCTTGAGTTTAGTCCAATTGCCTTTGCCTTTCGATTTATAGCATTTCGAAAATGAAAATAACAACCAATAATGGTCACATTTTTGAAAGTTTTCAGCAATGCTTTTATGGCGGCGCTCTCAAAGTCGATATGAACTTGTTCTGGTACCCAACCTGGAACCTGTGATTGTATTAATTGAAATACAATCTCATAAGCTTTTACACTCTTGTGTGACATGAAGATGTATGCTAATGGAATGACATTCGTGCTTTCAATGCCACTTCCCATGTCTCCATGAATGCTCAGTACCGTCTTTACCATAAGGGCACAAGGGGCACTTGCCCAGGGCCCCCATCCTCAGAGGGCCCCGAAGAGCCGACAATTTCTCTCACATTTAATCTCAAAAAACTCATTACACTTTTCTCAATGCCCGAATATCGATTATTTTCAGATTTATTCGAATCAATATATTTATATGAATTTGAGTGACATCAAGCCTACAGGGTCTCGGTTGTGTGCGGTATATAGACACTGTAGCTTCTTGCTTAATTTAAACTTAGTGCGCTTTTTGGCTGTACTAAAGGGCTGTTTTTGGTCTGATATAACTTACCAGACATTTACTTGAGTTTATAAATTTTATAATCTAGAGTCTATAATGTCTATTTTCAAGTTACATATCATTTGATTTTTTATTCAGTTATTCAGTAATTTAAAAGTATTTCTGAACGCATCCTACCTAATTTACTAAGAACACCATCTAGCGATCATCCATGCAAACCGCTCCAATGCCAAATTCAAGCGACCATAAAAAATGTCGACTTTGTCTATGGTTGGGGCTTGGGGGAATCCCCGGATAAATTATGAAAAACTTTCAGTCGGAACTTTTTACCTAAAGTTATTACTTATTATATCACTTATTTTCACAGAAGTGTCGTGATTTAATTTTGTTTAATGTAATTTGGGTAAATTCCAAAAGGGCCCCAAATTCTTGTGTGCCAAAGGGCCCCAAATTCTTGTGTGCCCAAGGGCCCCAGCACAGTCTAAGACGGCTCTGTGAATGCTGTATAGCTGCGGAAAAGGATCTGGTGATGCCTGAAAGGTACCATCCATGAAAAATTGTTTCAGGGATGTCAAAAGTAATCGTGCTTCTTTACTACAGAATATTAAAATTTTGATTGTGCCGTCATAGAAATCTGCTAATAAAAAATCTTGAAATTGAATTGGCACCTCAACGTCTTCATAATTGTTAGAGTATGTATTTTAGTGACTTCCGTACAAGAATGAATTTTTCGATATATTGTCATTTTTTTATTATTAAACTTAGGGATAGGTTGTTTTGCAGCTAAATCTAATCCCTTTGTTTTAATTTTGAGAGTGAATTTCCGAAATACTTTTGGAGCAGCTTCTTGTCCTTGTGCTGCCTCATCAACACATTGATTGAGTAATATATCAATTTGATTTTGAGTTTTGTCCTGTTCGCAAGAATGGTCAGTACTATCCTTTGTAATCACGTCTTCTTCCTAAAATACAATGTTATATTTAAAAGCTGAAACTTGAGACAGTCTTGAGTAGTAAAAGCCGACTTACTTTGGATAAAACGAGGTATCCTTTACATTTGGTATCATTCTTATAGTTTCTGCACCTCCAATAACTCCCAGCTTTGTAAACCGTATTCCTATAAAATTGGTAACCGTTATATAATAAAACTCTGCCTCGGCCACGTTTCAGTATTTCAAAATCCATCGTCCGTGCAAGGAATTGAATATTTGTTAATAAATTAGGGAAAGATTCACAAACGTCAATCATAATAATCATGAGTGTCCATAACCCATAACCATTCCATAACAAAACACAAAAAAGTTTACATACCTACCTACTTCTAAAGGTTGTTAGGTCGTCAATAAAGAGAACTGATAACAAAACAGATAGGTTAGTCTGTTATGTATAATAGTATATTTGGATTATTCATATATCTCTGGTGGCACATCTCTATGGTGGTATGGTCCAGTCTCTTTCTACCCCCAGGGGCATGGCCAGGGGTATGGTGGGTCCGGAGCGATAATGTCGACCTTTCAGTCTTTCCTTAGTAGTGCAGGTCCGTTATCGATACCGAACTATCAGGCTCTGTAGTCCGGTCTTATTGTATCACCGAACTGATGAGACGAAAAGTCCGGGACCGGAATAAATAACCGAACTACCGAGACACGCGGGAATGTGCTACATATAAACCTTCCTCCCGCATAAAAATTTGTTGCGTATTTTTAAAGATCTAAGCATACATAGGGACAGACATCGGGAAGCGACTTTGTTTTATACTATGTAGTGATATGTAATTATCATAGGAACGTTATTGTGCTTTAAAAATACTTTTTTTTTCAGGACGAAAGATATATAGTCTGTTTCCGAACACCTGACAACGAACATGCAAAAACATGATCGGTTCAGTGGTTTAGGCGTGAAAAGGTAACAAACGAACTTACTTTCGCATTTACAGTATTAGTTAGGATTTATCTCATAGGATACTTTTTATAACGCAAGTCTCGTGGGACAACTACCAACCTCTACGCAGGCAAAGCCGCGAGATTGAGCTAGTCAGTAGGTAACGTGTGTAATGTCTTGTTTGCATGTTTCTAGGTCCTTCACCATAAACAAGTGACAAGAGGAAGTGTGTGAGTATGATTGACATCACCTTCGTCTGAATCAATCATACTCCTTAGAGGGTGACGTTATAACATTCGTATAAGGGGAAATGAGTGCGTGGCTCCGATGTTTGTAGGTACTGTAGACGTGATTAATTAGAACCTTACGCGTATAAAGTGATTTTCCTATTAAAATATTATTGTTTTAGTTTACTCGTTAAGTGTAAGGACCAAAAACATAGGTTAGCGTAGTTATTGTAATATTTAAAAAAATGCTTAGAAATAACAGCTTCTAACAAGTATGCAATGAAAAGTCAGTTACTTAATAATAACTAACACATTTATTACTACTCCATAATCCATATTGGTATCAATAAAATGTAATAAATAGCTCTGGGAAGAAAGAAAAACGTAATATAATTTATACGATAACTAGCTTTTGCCCGCGACTTCGTTCGCGTGGAATAGTGACTTCCGGCAGATTTTTGGTTTATCTCGCGAAAAAAAAAAACTATCCTATGTCCTTTTTCAAGTTCCAAACTATGTCTGTACCAAATTTCACACAAATCGGTTCAGTAGTTTAGGCGTGAAGCAAAGACAGACAGACAGACAGAAAGACAGACAGACAGAGTTACTTTCGCATTTATATTATTAGTTAGGATTAGGATTGATTGGATTTTAATTCCTATTGAGGCTATCTACATTGATAGGTAATAATGTGATTGCATAAACATATCACATAATAATAATTGTATCACAGGACAATGCCCGGAATTAAAGAAGAATCTGAGCATATTTCTTGTCTTTATTAACCTGCTCAAAAGTTCTAAAAAGCCTTGAAATGTCTCTTGGAATAGTCCTTACATAGTATAAAACAAAGTCGCTTTTTTGTCTGTTTGTTTGTTTGTATGCTTAAATCTTTTAAACCACGCAGCGGATTTTGATGCGGTTTTTTTTAATAGATAGAGTGATTCAAGAGGAAGGTTTTAGTATATAATTTGAACGACATCCACGCGGGTGAAGACGCGGGCACATCATAAAGTAAAAAATGAGAAAAGCGCATCAGATACTACACAAAAAAAGAATCAAAGAATCAGCTATCGAAATACACTAAAAATTTTCACAATTTATCATTTTAGGTCAAAATATAATCACTTTTTTTCATGTTTAGACGTACTGAACGCTACGTAAAAAATTTACACTGGTTTTTCGCACATACCGTCCGCATTTTTTATAACGCAAGCTTTTTGCGAATACGTATTAAATTAATTTGATGGTAAACAGCAATATGTAATCCAAAGTTCAAAACCAAGGTGGTCCAAGGATTATTATATCTGTCTAGTCATAATAAGTCAGTAAAAAAAGTAGTTAAAAAACTAAAAAACCCGACTGAAAAAACTGAAAAGCAAAAAACAAGCACATTATAAATTAAACAAAACTTGGAACCAGGCGGGGTTCTATTTTTTTAGTTCTATGTTTTTCATTTCTTATTTTAATATTCAAATGAACCCCGCCTGGTTCCAAGTTTTGTTTAATTTATAATGTGCTTGTTTTTTGCTTTTCAGTTTTTTCAGTCGGGTTTTTTAGTTTTTTAACTACTTTTTTTTATTTCCAACTTTTTAGTTCTTTTGTGTTTGTTCTTTCGTTGGTCGTGTAAAATTCTTCGCAAAAGATTTAACTTTTTTGCTTGTTTATAGGATTTGTCACTTAAAATTTCTTTTAAACATATAAGTGTTTTTTATTTTTGTAATCTCCCTTTAAAACCCTTTATTTTGATACCCTACTCGATGGTATAGGAAAAAAAAATTTTTTTTGAACTCCGCGGTTTGGCCCCCAAAATCCGCAATTTTTCTTTGTTTTTTAATTTTAATGTAGCCTATAACACTCGCGCCATCAAGACGAATCTAATGATGTATATTTCATTCAAATCCCTTCATCCGTTTGGGAGTTACGAGGGAACAAAGAAACGGACATACATACATACATACACGTCAAACACATAACCCTCCTTTTGGGCTTCGCCGCAGTCGGGTAAAAACAGTCATACTGTAGATGATGATTTTTAACCGACTTCCCAAAAAGGAGGAGGCTCTCAATTCCAAATCAAACAAACAAATGTCACCGACTTCAGAAGCTGATTTTTCTTTTGAAGATTATTTTTCACTTTTTTTACTTTTAAATAGTGTTTTAATTTAGAGGTAGGCATTTATTATTAGGGGAGCAGCGGTGGCCCAGTGGTGGCGACCCCGACTTACGAACAGTAGGTCGTGGGTTCGAACCCAGGCAGGCACATTACTTTGTGTAATTTATTTCATCACCGCTGCTCTCAAAATGGTGTAGGAAAACATCTTGAGGAAACCGGCATCTCTTAGAACCAAAAATTCGAAGACATGTGACATCTATCAATCCGCACTGGGCCCGCGTGGTAGATTATACTTAGCCCATTCCCTCTCAAAGAGAGGAGGCCTGTGTCCCAGCAGTGGGAACTTTAATAGGCTGTCGATGATGATGTTGATTTATTATTTTATATGTAATTTTGCTTGTGTCGGTATTATTGTGGTTTTGTGACCGTTTATAGTCTAATAAATGTAATTATTTTATTATTTAAGTAGGTGTAATAAGACTAGACAACCAATAATAATTGACTCTTTTTAAGCTACGCTAGCTAAGCTAATCGCGATATCTATTTTAGTTTTTGGTTTGTTGGTATTTTATTTAATACGTCTATGGGGTGTACTTGCCCCGTAGACATGTCATATTTCAATACAGCCATTTTTTAAAAAGATATTTCCTTAGGAGTGAACAGGCCATACAGTAAAAAATTGCCTATTAAACGAAAGAGGAAATAAAAAATAGGCCATTTTTTATTTCCTCTTTTGTTACATAATACAATTATCTATCTATCTATATATATAAATAAAAACTTTTTAACAAAAAATAAAACCGACTTCAAAAAAAAACACAAAAAAGTGAAAAATAAACTTTAGAAGAAAAACCAGTCTCTGAAGTCGGTGACTTTTGTTTGTTTGTTTGATTTAATTTTTTTGCCACCGACTTCAGAGACTGCAGGTTTTTTTTCTAAAGTTTATTTTTCACTTTTTTGTGTTTTTTTTTTTTAAGTCGGTTTTATTTTTTGTTAAAAAGTTTTTATTTTTCACTTTTTAGTGGTTCACATGTTCATGGGTCAATGTGGACAATGTAGTTTTTTTTTTGAGTTTTGTTGATTTTTCAAAAACCGCTTGTCCGATTTCGAAAAAAAAATTATGGGACCATTTCGAAAGTATACCCTTTCCAACAAATAAAGAATTTTTCAAATCGGTTAGCAAGTGACGGAGTTATGCCCGAACAAACATTAAAAAAAAAAAAAATACAAACATCCGAATTGAGAACCTCCTTCTTTTTTAGAAGTCGGTTAAAAAGAGAAGTCCTGACTGACTGACTGACTGACTGACTCATCAACACCCAGCCAAAACCCTTGGACCTAGAAAGCTGACATTTTGCAGAGGTTCCCTTTATAATGTAGACAAGGAATAAGGAAGGATTTTTCGAAATTCAACCCTTAAGGGAGTTAAATAGGGGATGAAAGTTTGTATAGAAAATCGTCATTTTCACGCGGGCGAAGCCGCTGGCAAAAGCTAAGTAGTACATAATATAAATGTAAAACATTATAATCATGCTCTGTCTCGCGTCGGTAAGTAAGGTCTCCCTGTCCTTATTTGTGCCAACCACTATCTTGGATTATCTAAAGGTTAAGGCGAAAGTGCAACAAACTTAGAACATTCATTCAGACAAAAACTAGATAATGCCACCTGCTACGATCCTCACGAATTCCTTTCGCCTCGTCCACATTCATAGGTCAAACATGGTCATCTTTTGCGAGTACCTACCACGCACATGGCCCCTAGCACACGGCGTATTTTCTACGGTGCCGACGACGCGCTTATACGCGCTTCGAACGCTGTTAGGTTCAACCTAAACCTTAGCATACAATCGCATAATTACATGTTCCTGTCATTTTCTGACGCTCAGAGTCTCTAGAGCGGAAATGATCGCTCTAGAGACCCGTCATTTGGCCATACACAAGAATATGTATAATTTTGAACTTCATTTGTTCTACTATTGGAAACGTTTAATTGACAACCGACGTAGAGCCCATTTTATGGTACGATCCCTTTTGTAACAGTCTTGAGACTTTAGACCACAACATCAGTCTGTTGCTTGCATTGATAATGATGATGATAATGCCATCTAGCCAATTTTGGCTACAGTGTCTGCGTTCGCTGACTTTCTATAGATTGTCAAGAGCTTTGTTGTGCTGTGCTGCTATTTCGTGTGCTCTTATGGTTATGTGGCTAGCAATATCTACCTAATAGGCAAACAAATCACTGTGTTCCCAATGAGACTTTTTGTCTGTTTTAACGAGATTGCCCACTTGTAGCACAGTTGTCATTATCTGAGTTATCATTCCTGTTATGATTGGTATTGCCACTTTTGTTGGCTTATCAATATCATTGATTGGTTTTTTTTTTATCTTCGAGTACGTTAAAAGCTAAAAGCTAATACAGTAAAGTAGTTTGGCTAATGACAATGATTTTTCCTCTCTGTCTCTTGCAATGACACTATGATCGTCAGGGAACCTGAACATATGGTTATCCATACTAATATTTTAATACGCCCGCCTGGATGTCGGTCAAATTATACATACTTAAACCTTCCGCGAGACCCACTCTATCCATTGGTGGAAACAGCATGAAAATCGGTGCAGTCGTTTATGAGTTTATCGCGAACAGACAGACATACCGACGCGGTGGAGGAGTTCGTTTTATAATAATACTAGCTGATGCCCGCGGCTTCACCCGCGTGGATGTCGTTCAAATTATATACTAAAACCTTCCTCTTGAATCACTCTATCTATTAAAAAAAACCGCATCAAAATCCGTTGCGTATAAGTTTTAAAGATTTAAGCATACAGACAAACAGACAAAAATAGCGACCTTGTGTTATACTATGTAAGGATATGTAGGTGATAGTGATTAGTGAAGTAGCTATCGTATTACCCTAATAATAGTCTGATGGTGTGATCGTCGGACTGCCAAGTCAAAGTCTGGACTTCTCGAATTCGAACCCAAGTCATGCACCTCTGATTTTTAGGAGTCATATTACCTATGCGAATGGAGGACCTCGTGGCTTAATAAGAACTGCCACTCAGGTCGATCTTTAGGTAAAGCTGTGCTTGCCTAGGTCGATCTGTGGATGGGTGACCGCCCGACATACCGAGTTTCCTCCGTGCCTCGGAAAGCAAGTGAAGCTGTTGGTCCCGGCTGCCATATATATAGATCTTTGGCAGTCGTTACAGGTAGTCAGTGACCTGAAATTCTGACATCCAGTCTTACCAAAGGGTATTGTATTACCTAGTATTAACTGGGTTATTGTGGAGGTCAGATAGGCAGTCGCTCCATGTAAAATACTGGCATTCAGCTGCATCCGGTTAGATTGGAAGCCGACCCCAATATAGTTGGGAAAAGGTTAGGCAGATGATATTACCTATGCGAATTGTATAATTTATCATTTGCTTCGGTGAAGGAAAACATCGTATGGAAACCAGCTTGCCTGAGAGGTATCTCGACGGCATGTAAAGCAACGTCAGAGGCCCATGGGCGGCATAATGACTCTGACTCCAGGTTAAGCACTAATCATCATCAATCAATCAATCAATCAATTTATTTCTTTGCAAACATGGGTAATGTACATAGATGTTATTTTTTTATAATGAGTATTAGGTTTACAAGTTATTTAATGGAAATAAGTGGCATGGCAATGGAATTACATACAATAAAAATATAAAAATGTAAATTTGGCCAAAGTAAAACAGAATTAAAATATTATCAATAATGTCACGGAAACGGATATAAATATGCCAATGAAACAATAAGTAATTCAATGAGTCAGTAGTCAGTTAAATACAAAAAAAAAAAAAATATTAGACAATGTCAATCTGGTCATCATCAGCCTATTAAAATTCCCACTGCTAAGATACCGGCCTTCGCTTTTTGAGAGGGATTGGTAGATGTCCCAAGTCTTCGAATTTTTGGTTCTGGGACATGGCGGTTTCCTCACGATGTTTTGCTTCACCATTGGTTAGGCAGTAACCACACGATTAAGAAGAGAAGGAGAAAACAAAAGTGAATCGATTTGTTACCTAGTCACGACTAAACGGCAGATCGGATGGTAATGGAATTTATTCTAAGAGATAAATTAGGGGGCGTCCATAAATTACGTGAGGTGTTTTTTTTACACTTTCTGTCCCTCCCTCCCCCCTGGTGAGATGTCGTGAGATTTTATTCAACCCCCTCCCCCATCCCCCAATCTCACGTGAGATTTTTCAAAATGTGGGTTTCTTACGTAAACGCGTTGAATAATAGATAATTGTTTTTGTAAAAATTAAAAAAATTGCTTCGTGCTTTTAGTGTAATAAAGCATGTACAATCTGGATTAAACGGACCAAAATAATATAGTAAGTATATAATATTTGTTTTTGTTTCAATCAGAAAAAAAATTGCGTTATACTTGCCGAGACCGGCCCTCTCCCCCCCTGAAATACATCACGTAATTTATGGACGCCCCCTTATATCCTGGGGAATCAATGGCTATCTTATATTTTAGCTCACTCACATATATCAAAATTTTCATTACTACTTACTTCATTATAAGGGTCAAATTCCCAATTCACTTTGAACAAGCGTGGTGAATTGGTGATGAAAGCTCACGTCTTCTCCGTACTAAAAGAGACCTATAGAGCAGGTTGGTAAAACTATAAGCTACTAGTTTATGCCAGCGGCTTCATCCAGGTGGAGTTTGATTATTGTCCCACGGGATTGTAGGTAGTACTTACATAAAAAGTATTCTGTATTAATCCAGATTACTCGTATAAAGTACTTGTAAGTGTGCCAAATTCGATCCAAATCCGTTTAAAAGTCGCACCCATCAAATAGGCTACCTATTATTAACGGTTAATTAACCGTTCAAATCTTCTTAATTATCTTACTACTATTATAAATATGCGGAAGTTTGTGATTTCTTTTTCGTTATCAAAATATTTCTCTATAAAATCTAGGTACGCAACCGATATCTTAAACTTTTATTTTGAGTATTTTTAAAGATGAAAAAAGCTTTAGAATACGAACATTTCCGCATCCGCAAAGTGACGATTTTCCGTCATAGAAAAATTGTATACAGTTTTTTTTTTATTTTTAATTCCGCTAAAACTAGATCCAGGCTAGGTTGCCTTCCATAAAACTAAACAATCTACTTACTTTTGGTATGTCCCGAATGTGGCGAAAATCACTCAAAATGTCCACCACCAAAACAAAAATAATTAAGGACCAAACAGCCAAGAAATTATGGTCCTTTAGCACAACTGATACTGAGTGACTACTATTATAATAATGTTATATTATTAATAAAACCAGTTAACATAAAGATGTGCTATCGGTTATGAGTTCAGTACTATTCTGTTCCGTCAATAGGCCTGCAAGTAGACGTATAGCTCATTAATATATACGTATATAAGTTAGACTAGACACTACGATAAAGTTGTTGGCACACCGAGTGATTGACGGGTGCAACCTCATATCCATTAACGATCACAGACTTTTTTTGAAATTATTATTTCTTGAAATTCTTGGGCGAGTATTGCCAAAAAGCTTGTTTCAGATTTAACTCAGGAAGATGATGATGAACTCATCAAAACAACCGAACTTTTTTAGAACATCGAGAATTTTTTTTTCCATTTTTTTTTATATTGATGTGATTTTTTTATATATTATAAAATGTATCACCTAACCTTCTCCGCATTCAAGAAGGTTATGATATGAGCTCAGACCACTCACCTTTATTACTTACTCTAAGTGAGACTTTCTTGCTGAAAGAAACCTACCCGACATTGGTAAATAAGTACACTGATTGGGCAAGCTTTAAAATAGACTTGGACTCTGTAATAGATTTAAAAGTTCCACTAAAGAAACCAGAAGATCTGGATCGGGATATCAGTCATTTTATTACACAAATACAACAATGCGCCTGGAAAAACACGCCTACATTTAAGATCAAAAACAGACTTACATACTATCCAGCAGAAATCACAAAACTCATAAATGAAAAGAGGCGACAGAGACGAATATGGCAACAAACAAGATTTCCACAAGATAAAAGGATTCTGAACAACCTTACAAAACAGCTAAGTAGTGCAATTCAGAAATTCAAAAATGAATCAATGAGCAGATAACTAAAACAACTAACTAGCTCTCGCACGACAGATTACTCTCTGTGGAAAACTACAAAAAATTTGAAAAAGCCAATTATGCATATTCCCCCTATCAAGGATACTAACGGGCGGTGGGCAATAAGCAACGAGCAAAAAGCTATTAGGTTTGCACAACATCTGGAACTAATTTTTACGCCAAATAAAGAACACCAAGACAGCGCTTTGCTAGATGAAACATCAAATAATGATGAGCAAGAAATAAAATTGGTAACACCTAGAGAAGTATACAACGAAATCAAGCGTCTTCTACTAAAGAAATCACCTGGCTACGATCTTATTACCGGAGAAGTTCTTAAGAACCTCCCACGTAAAGCCATCGTAAAACTTACGACTCTTATCAATGCAACGTTCAGGCTTAAGTCTGTACCTGACCTGTGGAAAGTTGCCGAAGTTATAATGATACCAAAGCCTGGTAAACCACCTCACGAAACGACATCATATAGGCCAATCTCGCTGCTACCGATCATGTCAAAATTATTTGAAAAGCTTCTCTTGAAGCGGCTAAAACCCATCATAGAAGAAAGAAACTTGATCCCTGACTACCAATTTGGATTTAGGGAAAAACATTCGACAATAGACCAAGTACACAGGATTACCAACAATATAGAAAAGGCTTTAGAGGAAAACAAAGTTTGCTCAACGGTCTTCCTCGATGTAGCGCAAGCATTTGATAAGGTATGGCACAAAGGCCTCATTAACAAACTAAGAAATATGCTCCCTTAACAGTTTGCTGACATCTTAGAGTCTTACCTATCACAGCGTATGTTTAGAGTAAGACAAGATGATACACATTCGGAACTAAAACCGATAAAAGCAGGAGTACCGCAAGGCAGTGTCCTAGGTCCCGTCTTGTACTTATTGTACACTTGCGATATTCCTGAATTAGAGAACAATACCATTGCCACATTTGCAGACGACACAGCTATAATGGCCACAGGCGTCACTCAAGAAGAAGCAGTGAAAAAAGTTCAAACAGCCGTCAATATCATCTTTGACTGGACAAAAAAATGGCGTGTGAAACTTAATGAAACAAAATCTGTTCACATAGACTTCACAAACAAAATGCAAAATTATCATCCGATAAACATAAACGGTCATGCCATACCATACGAAAATACAGCCAAATACTTAGGCATGACATTAGACGCAAAGCTTCGCTGGAAAGCTCATGTTAAAAAGAAACGCGACGAGCTAGAGCTTCGCTACAAGTCGATGTACTGGCTGATAGGAAAACATTCTTCGCTGTCAGTACACAACAAAGTACTGTTGTACAAACAAGTCCTCATGCCTGTATGGACTTATGGTATTCAGCTTTAATAATAATAATAATAAATCTTTATTCAGAATTCTAGAAAGGTAAAATAACAATATGAATCTTAAACTAAAAATATAGGTAAATAATGTAAGACGCCTGTACTAGGAAAATCCTGTATCACAGGCTGTAGCAGCTCAATCAGTATAATATAATCTAGGACAGTAGTTTTTTGTTTATTACGATATAATAACATTTCATAACGACAAAGATATTTTAATCAACTTAACTATATTAGCTTACAACTAAACATACAATTATTACATAAAGGAAAAAATATTTGAATCGGCAGATTATAAACTAGGTCGCAAAAAACATTCGACGAGCCCTTGTAAAAATTCGATATTTGCACATAACTACTAATGTTCATATTTATAACTATTTATCAAAATGGTAAAATATAAAATTAAAGAAAACAAGACAGAAGAATTACTAATTAGCAGCGCTTCCATAATCTACAGAATTGATGTACCTTTTTTCAGCCATTATTTTCGCCGGGCAGTCAGCAGCCCCTGTATTATGCTTGTCTGGCTTTTTGAAATGCATGCAAGTAGCGCATTTTGGTTCGTCAGCCTTCTTTGGACATTCTTTTACTGAGTGACCTTGATCACCACAGTGGCCGCAAGTATAAGATATTTGTCGACACGACTTGGCCGCATGTCCATACTGCTGACACTTATAACATCGTGTGACCAAAGTAAAGTCTCTCACTGGGCATGACGACCAATGTACAAAAACGCGGTCTTGTGATACCAGGGCTTTGCGAATGACTGGGGATACTTCAACAATGTAGTTACAGGTCTCAGTGTCTTTCTTACCTGACTTATGACTTAATTTAATTGAGCTCAAAAACGACTCTAGGCTACAGTCCTGAAGTTTTTCGCCTAGATTTTGGTTGTACAAGCACGTTAAAACCTCATTTTCCTGCATGGATGTCGGCACTCCTAAAATCACAACCCTAGGCTTCCTTTTATGGGGTTCGTCGACTGTTAGGCCTGTCTTGGATAGCTGCACCGATTGTCTTAGCTTCTCGATGTCGTCCTTCGTCTCGGTGCTGATGATAACACCGCCGTTCTTCGTCTTGCGCAGGCCTCTCACGTGGAGTTTCATTTCTTCAGGTCTAATTATTTGTTGTACGAGAGTTTTAGTCTCGTCGCTGGTCTTCAACTTGTCACTTGGATAGATCGCCACAGAACTGACAGGACTCGGCTGGATATAGTTGTTGGCACCTTTCTTTACCATGTCAGCAAAAGAAGATCCCGTGGCAGGTTTCGCTGAATCTTCGATTTTCAGCTGAAGTTTCTGTAGCTGCTGCGAAAGATCGATTTGGCATTCCAGAGTTTTGACGAAGTAGTGCGACTGGACGGCCTTTGCTTTTACGGACTGGTACATAACGGCCATATGCGAAGTCCCGTTGCTGATTTTCCTGCATAGGCTGTTGATGCGTCCTTTCTGGTCAACATTCAGCTTTCCTTCAGTTGCAATAGCGCACACCTCCTTCAGGCTCTGTTCGATGATCACCATCCAGTTCTGGATTTCTGTCGTCGAGACAACTTCAAGGGCATCATTGTTTTGGATAGGCGTTTGAGGGGTTGAGGCGGGTACTGCCACGGGTACAGGCGTAGAAGGCGGAGAGCGAACACATTTGCTACTCCGGATGAATGGGCTATCCTCCATCGTGAAGCAGGATATTTTGTTCACGTTACACGCCGGTCATTTCTCCTAATTCACTTTACACAAATCTAATGTACGCGTGTATGCGTTACTGCTGAGTATGGATTAAACTAGGTCACAGTTTCGCAAGTGATTATTTGTTTATTGTAATTGTTCGATACGTCTGTTCACAGCGACCGGCAATAATCTAATCTTAAGCTTTGGGGCTGTACCAAACAAAGTAACATCAAAATTATACAGCGTTTTCAAAACAAAGTACTCAGAGGTATCGTTAATGCGCCCTGGTACATTCGAAATGACGACCTTCATCGGGACCTCAAAGTAAACCTCGTCATAGACATAATTAAAAAAGAACGCCGAAGCTCATGAACGAAGGCTTCACCATCATGTGAACATCGAGGCTATCCAGCTCCTCGACGACACGGACATAGTGAGAAGGCTAAAAAGGACAAAACCTTTCGAGCTAATTTAGTGAAGTGTTAGTTTAATGTAGTGAAGTGAGTGCTACCTTTAAAGAACACAAGAAAAAAGTGTCTTCCCCTTAATAGAGACAATAAGAAAAGTGTTAATGGACACATTCTTAGTCATAGTCTCCCTAGCAAATTAAGTCAAAATAGAATTACTCATTAGCTTTAGTATTAAGCTAGATTGTATTTTTTATGATGTAACCGTATTAGGACACATTATACAAAAAAAAAAAAAAAAAATGGTCTAGAGTTACGGTGTAGTGATCACAAGCGCAACTGCTGCGTATGAGGTCCTGGGCTCAATTCCTTGGTCAGGCAATGTGCTAATGGGTTTCTCCATCAGGAGTTTCTCAGTAGGAGCCACGGAGTCCGGAATTGTGCCGCATATCTGAGGATAAGATAAAATACTTAATCTTCTTTCGTATTACCGTTTAAAATCATATTAAACTAAGTGTGAGAGTAGTGGTGGCCCAGTGGTGGCGGCCCCGACTTACGAACAGAGTCGTGGGTTCGAACCCCGTCAGGCGCATTACTCTGCTCTCAAAACGGTGAAGGAAAACATCGTGAGGAAACCGGCATGTCTTAGAACCAAAACATTCGAAGACATGTGATATCTACCAATCTGCACTGGGCCCGCGTGGTAGATTAAAGCCCATCCCTCTCCTAGAGAGGAGGCCTGAGTCCTTGCAGTGGTCGAACATTATAGGCTGATGATGACGATGAAACTAAGTGTAACTCCAGTATGTCACCATCTTAATTCTCCACAAGCGATCGAGTCGTCGTAGCCGTTCAAATATGTATCCTAACGACATGAATTATTTCGTAGATAATGGAGGCTCTTTGTGGCACAAAATTACTAGTTCTGCTGGACAATTGTTTTCAAGGACGAGTATTAAATTTCACCTTGTAATGTCTAATGATGGGTTATAACGGGATCAAGAGTTTTGTATGCACGTGCAGAGAGGTATCGTTTAGTTTATTTGATAACTAGCTGTTTTTGTGTAAATTATTATCATCATTTCAGCCAAAAGACGTCCACTGCATTTTTTATCAACAGCAAATAATTAATTATTTAATTTGACAACCTCAGTTGACAACCTTGTTATTTTCCGTAACCATAGCAACCTGGTTGAATACTGAATCTTGAATATTTTCCTTATGGAATTTCTGGATTCGCTCTCCACGCTCAAGGCCCGCGATAGGAGCTATGCAATAGCTTTTACCTATATTTCATCGTAAGTTAAGGTAACAACAAAAGTATTCCACGTGTGTTTTTTTCATATGCATAAGTAAAGAAACAGAATTCTCAGAACAACAACACAAACTCTTATGAATTTTTAATGGCAAACGTTCAAAGTTTTTCTTTAGTTGAGCATGTTTTTTTTTGTCTAATATTAGTAGGGCGGAGTACCTGTCATTGCATCTTAATATCATGACATTGGGGTATTTTATTACTAATGTAGAATACTACCTTGTGTTTTAGCGTTTCAGGACTGAAAACATTACATTTGGTAACTATTTTGGACTTTTTGTAGTAACTTCCTAAAGATTTTTTCGAGGGTGCTGGTGAACAGTTAAGGAGGCAGTGGGCCACCCTGTTTGACCCCTTTTAATATATTTTTAATTCTGGGCGTGAAGATTGTAATTTTATGGCGGTTGTACTATTTCTGTATATGTTACGTAGTAGATGTATGTAAATGGGATCAATGTTTTTGTTGCTTAAAGCGATAAAAATGGCTTCATATAATATGCTGTCGAAGGCTTTGGAGTAGTCTTGAAAAGCTATATTATAATATAGGCGTTGTGAGAGTTTGTACACTTGGCATTTTTCTGTAATTTGGTTGACTTTATGTGGCTTGTAGTAGAAAGCACAGGACTGAATCCTGCTTTTTGCAGGTTGATACTTGTCTGATTCAGTGGATATACGATTTTTCACACTGGATATACACACGATTGAGCTGAAATTTTCAAACTATTTTAGTTTTGGTGACAACACTTTTTTCAACTTAACTTTGCATACGCATTTTATTATACACTAGTGACCCGCCCCGGCTTCGCACGGGTACAAAAAAGGTATTAAAACCTTCCTCTTGAATCACTCTACCTATTAAATAAAACCGCATCAAAATCCGTTGCGTAGTTTCAAAGATTTAAGCATACAGACAAACAAACAAATAAACAAACAGACGCGACTTTGTTTTATACTATGTAAGGATAAGACTGTTTTTACTACATTTTAGTTTGTATTTTCTTGGTCAGGTTGATATGCCACATCGGTTCTATCCCCTTAATTATTTTATTAGTCATACTGTTTCATTTTTATTCGGATCTAAAGACCAATATTCGCACTTGGCAATATTTTGCTAATGATAAGTGTAGTAGGAAAAATACAATATTCATCTACACGATGGTAGATTGAACTGGTTCATAAAAAACATATCATAGGAGGTTCTCAATACTTATACGAGTACCAGTCATAACTAGTCGTAAGTAAATAACTATTACAGTGTTATGATGTGTGATGATGATTACAGTGTTTTTGCAAATCATCGGACGTACCTATCTGTTTACATAAGAAACGTCCGACATACCAGATTCTGAAGAGAAGATTTATTTGTAGTTTGGGTCTCCTTTGGGACTACTCTCCCTCTTGGGACTACTCTCTACTGTCCCACGCGAGCTTATCGTCGCAGATGGCTTTAGTGCTCACCACCGGCTGCGAGCTTACATAGTATTTCATCATCATCATCTGCCTAGCCTTTTCCAACTATGTTGGGGTTGGCTTCCAGTCTTACCGGATGCAGTATTTTACATGGAGCGACTGCCTATCTGACCTCCACAACCCAGTTAATACTAGGTAATACAATACCCTTTGGTAAGACTGGTTGTAAGACTTTCAGGTCACTCTGACTACCTGCAACAACTGCCAAAGATCTATTATGGTAGCCGGGACCAACAGCTTAACCTGCTTTCCGAGGCACTGAGGAAACTATATAATAGGCAGTCACCCATTGATCGACCATAGTAGCAGTTATTTCCATATAAAATACTAGTGACCCGCCCCGGCTTCATGCACACGGGTGCAAAAAAGGTATTAAAACCTTCCTCTTGAATCACTCTATCTATTAAAAAACCCGCATCAAAATCCGTTGCGTAGTTTTAAAGATTTAAGCATACAAAGGGACATAGGGACAGCGAAGGCGACTTTGTTTTATACTATAGTGATTATATAGTTTTTACGTTTTTACTGATATTCAAATTCCTACGTCGCATAGATTTCGAGAAACCCCTCTCAGTACAATATAGTGTGATTATAAATTCATTACGGGTAGGGTACTTTATGATCGGAACTAATTTGTTTGAATAATAATAGCTATTATTTACTTAGTGATTATTTTGTAATCACAATTACTAAAACACAAATTATTAAAAAAAAAATGCGCGTGTAATGTCAAAATGTGAACTAATGCCTGGCCAAGTGCAAGTAGTACACACGGCCACACATCAAGCTATACAAAACCAGTTAATCTTGGCCTCACTTTACTAGATCTTTTCGCACAATGAACGATCAGATTATACTGGTTTGTATAGCTTGATGTGTAGCCGTGTGTACCTACTTGCACATGAAGGGTTCCGTACCATTGTAGTAAATATTGAGAGATTTTCCATGATTGTTATTTTAGCATTATAGACGCCTTAAAGGTTTCCCTGTAATCTGTAAGGTGTTGAACTAATTTCTGTATTTTTTTCAAAATTTAGGCTCAGTAGTTTCGGAGATAGGGTGGGGGGGGGGGGGGAATAGTCGGACAGACAGACACACGAGTGATCCTTTAAGGGTTCCGTAGTCAACTAGGAACCCTTATAGTTTCGCCATGTCTGTCCGTCCGTCCGTCATCGCTTAATCTCTGTGACCGTTAGCACTAGAAAGCTGAAATCTGGTACCAATATGTGTATCAATCACGCCGACAAAGTAGTAAAATAAAAATTGAAAAAAAATGTTTTATTAGGGTAGCCCCCCTATATGTAAAGTGGGAAGTGATTTTTTTTTTAATTTCAACCCTAACGTGTGATATATTGTTGGAAAGGTATTTAAAAATGAATAGGGGTTTACTAAAATCATTTTTTGATAATGTCAATAATTTCGGATATAATCGCTCCAAAAGTAAAAAACAATGCGTCCCCCCCCTCTAACTTTTGAACCATAAGTTTAGAAAACAACAAAAATCTGAAAAGTAGAACTTTATAAGGACTTTCTAGGAAAATTATTTTGAACTTGATTGGAAACAACAGATGGAAACAGCAGTTAACCAATATATTTTGGTCCCTGAATCGTATGACATGAGCGCCTATACAATCTAGAGGTCAAGTTTCATTGGCCCGTAGAAGAAATAAGTATAATACTAGCTGATGCCCGTGGCTTCACCCGCGTGGATGTCGTTCAAATTATATACTAAAACCTTCATCTTGAATCACTCTATGTATTAAAAAAAACCGCATCAAAATCCGTTGCGTAGTTTTAAAGATTTAATAAGCATGTACAGACAAACAGACAAAAATAGCGACTTTGTTTTATACTATGTAAGGATAGCATACCGTTTTGGTACGGAACCCTTCATGTGCGAGTCCGACTTGCACTTAGCCAGTTTTTTCCTTTTAGGTACGGAGCCCTAAAATGAATAACAAGTACCTATTTAATAATTTACCTAGCTAGGATTATTCCTAGCATTGCAAAGATTCCATGAATGTTATTTATAGTTTGTTCGTATATTACGACTTAGAGACTATCCTGTCCTTCTTTACAACCTCGTAAACATGGGTTATTTTTTAGGACACGTCATTTTTCTGTTTCGAGGGTTCCGTAGTCAGTAAGAATTATTACTAGAAAGCTGTAATTTGGCATGAATATATTAATTAATTAGGCCGACAATGTGGTAAAATAAAATCGTGAAAAGTATTTCTCTTTTGAGTATCTAGTAAGTTTGTTTTTATTATTGCAATAAAAATCATCGTTTGGAGGCAAATTCGCACCCCTTTTTTTTTTTTTTTTTGGTGGGTGGAAAATCATCGAATAACCCCCCCCGCTCTTGGGCAGAGCGAAGGGGAGTGTCAGACTTCTACTGACTAAAAACCAAACCCATGTTCCTTCTTCGCCCTTGTGTCGGAGCCGCGTTATCCTTTCGACAAGCCACAGCCCCGACGGGCACCCCCCCCCCCGCACCCCTGCGTTTCTTTACTGTACCATTGCACATTGGCATGTCGTAGGGGCGCGTGCAAGTTAGTACCGCCTTTTCTAACTAGATGGCGTTGTACATATACGTCACGATTCTGAATCGCGGTGTTAAGATTCTCCGCCGTTGAATGACCCTCGCGCGATACTGTATCAAAATTCATAAATCAGACGAACTCACCTTATGAAATGAAGTGAAGTTCGATTACAATTTCATGAAGGATGTCAACTTACCAGCAACCTTAATTAACCTAACCGCAATGGAAAGGCCTCGCCCTGGGGCAGGGGAACTGACGTCTGACACCCTGACTGAACCCTCATTCCTTTGTTCTTAACATGGAGAAGTCTACCAATTGTGGTGCAATAGGATTCTGAGGGGACGGCGCGTAGCCGCGTACGCAGTACGCACGTCTCGTCTGGGTGATTGTTAAGAGTGTTATCGGTAAAAAATGTCAATTTTCATAAAATCGGGGTTTTTTAAAGTTAAATTACTAGAAACTGGCACGAAACCATTAAAAACCAATTTTAGTACCGCATTAAGCATATCTTTACATTGTATTTGTACGCGACTGGCCGACACAGCTCGGCGCTGCGTAATTTATTAGTAACTTTGAAATTTTATATTGTCGATAAAATAACTTTATGTAATTTTTTTTTTACTGATTTTTTTTTTGCATGAACTCCACTTACAAACAGTGTATTTTTTAAAAGTTACTTCAGCCTTAATATTAAATAAAAATGATGTTTTATTTTGTAAAATTTAGGTTAAGAAAATATTTTTTTTTTAGGTACTTAGTGAATTAAAATTACTTTTTTATTTTATACAATAACAATTACGGTATCTTTCCTTTTTCCACGTATTTTTTCCAGGCTTCTACGACTCATTGTTGATTCATAATTTCATTCCGAAATTCAGTCTTCCCGTATAATCTCAGAAATATGAGTTCAAAATAAGCTTTCATTTTGATATTTAATAACGTTTTTCAATTTTTATTCTTTACAAATACAATGTAAAGATATGCTTAAGAGGAAACGCGAGTGGTCTTTTCTCCATACAAACGCTCTCGCCTGTTTTCTTTTTGGTTAATGACCCTAGAGAAATGGTTTTTTACAGAATAATAAATATTAACTATTTCTATGCCCCTATGTTTTCCTTTTTGGTGATAAATTATTTTTATAAGCACTAGAACCCTTAAAAAATGCTCAAAATTGCTTGTTTAGATCGCTGTTAACAGAGTCCTAGTGTACAAATTTGACAACTATTAACGAAAAAAGAAAAACATAGCGGCGTAGTATATAACCTCCTTATTCATTGTCTAAAATATCTTTTAAATTGGTTCAATATTGGAGGAGGAAATAGGCGAGAGCCAAACCTCGAATTCTAACTTTTTTCTACAGTTGTCCTTATCGCACGTATTTGAGGGCAGGAGGACGGAGAGAGACAGCGATAGTAGAAAGAGACAGCACTCGCATTTCCTCTTAATGCGGTACTAAAATTAGTTTTTAATAATTTCGTGCCAACTTCCAGTAATTTAACTTTAAAAACCCCGATTTTATGAAAATCGACACTTTTTACCGATAACACTCTTAAAACTTGTATCCGTATAGTTCTACTGTTCAGTTCAACTAGTAGGACTAAACGGAGAAAAAAATCCATTTAGTTCTACTATCTGCTGTATGAATTTTAATTGAACTAAACGGACAAAAAAGTTCTTTTAGTACTACTAATTTCCATTGTATTAGAACTATACGGATACAATGGGTTGTACTACGGAGAAGTAAATTTACCCATGGTTCAACTGGGTTCAACTGGTTGTTCTATGGGGAAATATCTTTACCAATGGTTCAATTACAGTGAGTTGTTCTTTCCTTGGTCCAACTAGTTGTACTTCTGGGAATTGAATGTATGATCTATGGAACAACTACTGGTAATAAACAGGAAAAGGTTATCTATTAATGCTGAAGTGCAATGCAATTACTACCTCCTCTTTTAACCAAAATTATAATACGACCGTCTCGCGACAGTATCCTTTATGGGCGGCATGGGCACCGGGCCGTAGGCCGACGAAGGAGGCCGGCGGAGGCCCGGCACTTCGGGGACAGAAGACAATAGTGTTATGTAATATGCGAGCGAAGCGAGCGCGCGTCATGGAGTACAACATGCGTTGCATGTATGTTTGTTTTACACGATCATCCTATCCCCGTGGTCCAACCAGTTGGACATAATTCCGGAAATTAGTAGTACTAAAAGAACTTTTTTGTCCGTTTAGTTCAATTAAAATTCATACAGCAGATAGTAGAACTAAATGGATTTTTTTCTCCGTTTAGTCCTACTAGTTGAACTGAACAGTAGAACTATACGGATACAATGGATTGTTATGCTGCAAAGAGATACCACGGCCTCGACACAAAGGGCTACGAAGGAACATGGGATGGGGGTGGTTTTTAGTCAGGTCAGTACAGTAGAAGTCTGGCACTCCCCAGAGCGGGAGGAGTCATTTGATGATAATTTCCCACCCACCAAATAAAAAGAAAGCGTGATGGTTAACTGTCACTGTCACATCTGTTCTGGGGGTCTAAAGTGGCCACTTAGCAGATCATAACTGCGTCTGTGACCATTTTACAAATTTTAACGCAATTTATAATTATTATTTTCGTAAATTGCCACTTAAGCAGTTACAATTATGAAAGGTCCATTTTACGCTTTTTAACGCAATTCATATTATGATCTTTTTTTTTTTTTATTGGGACAAGCCCGCCACACTATTCCCAAACCACTGTAACTCCTGTTAGCCAGAATCAACAGTGGCGACCACAAGAAAAGCGCCGAGACAATGAAGCTCGACGAAGTCCCAGAGAAATCATTTAACTGTCTTGGATCCCGCTACGAAATTACCTAATCAGAAAAGAATAGCGGAGGAGTAGGAAAAAACATAGTCTCCACTTCCCTCCATATCAGCAGGAGACAGAACAGAACAAGGCCAATAGGCACACAGGGATCTGCTCATATTTCCATTTTAGACCCCCTTTTTTTTTTTTTTGGTGGGTGGAAAATCATCGAATGACCCCCCCGCTCTTGGGCAGAGCGAAGGGGAGTGTCAGACTTCTACTGACTAAAAACCGAACCCATGTTCCTTCTTTGCCCTTGCGCCGAGGCCACGTAATCTAGTAGGTACAAAATACCGCGGCCCCGACAGACCCCCTTTTTTTTTTTTTTTTTTTTTTTTTTTTTTTTTAATTTTCATTTTTTTATTAAAAATTTACTGAGGTGAAAAATTACAAAGCTATTATAAAAAATATATTATAAAAAAAAAGAATTTTTGAATGTCTAGAACCGTTTTTTTATGATCAGAAGCTGAAAAATGATTTTTAATATTTTTTATCTCCAATTGTTTAAACAATTTTTATAAACAAATGCGCTGTTTATGAGACAATTTAATTATTTTTTTAATAACATAATCCTTGATGATAACTACGATTCTTTTTAAAAAAATCGTTTCTTTAAAAAATAAATTTATTGCATAAAAACGCATTTGTTGATAAACAATTATTTTCTCCCACTTCTAATTAATAATAAGGAATAATTTTTTTGAAATCATGAGTATTTGTTTTTTCTTTTCGATATATAGAAAAAAAAATTGTTTTATTAAATTTTTCATTGTTTTTGTTAAGTTACACACGGCTACACATCAAGCTATACAAAACCAATCAATAATAATTTATAATAATTTATTTATTGAGAGATAACAATGATCCATAGTGGTTAGTAACAATTGGAACTTATAAACTATGTTAGTATGCACAGTAAGTAATCACAAAATAAACATTACAAAATTAAAATTAAAATACAATAAAATAGAAATTTAGATTAAAATAAAATAGTAACACTAGTCTGTAGGTGAACCATACAGCAGTGGTTCACGTACTGACAGTCGTAACGTTCAGAAAAAGCGTTCAGAATACTATTGCGGCTGCCCCGCAACCTACGCACCAGGGATGTGCACCGCTTGCGCATGATTGTGTGGAAACAATCAACACGCGCCTCGGCAAACATCCCCGACGCGCTACAGAAGCGAGGCAGCCTCAAGAGCACCCTGAACGCGTTGTTATATTGGACACGTAGGGCTCTGTACTGTTTCTGCGTGTAATCCAACCACAGACTGCCAGTATAAAAGGACGTACAGAATGCCCTAAATAGGGCTATTTTGACGTCCCTCGAGCACCGAGCAAATCTACGGGCGATCATATTTGCACGAACAGACAGCGCCCTACGTTCCCTTTCGATGTCTGCATCATCTTTCAGGTCAGAGGTTAATAAATGTCCAAGATATTTAAACGTGTCAACTCTTTTAAGTGGGCATCCGTTTAACTTAATTGCCGGTAAATAATTTGGGCTCCCCCTGGCCTGAAAGACCATGCATTCACTCTTGCTCGTATTATAAAGCAAACCATGTTCTCTCGCATACTCTTCACAAGTGCAAATCAGTTTAGCCACTCCACAGACAGAGGCGCTCAGCAGCACCATGTCGTCTGCGTAGCTGATATTGTTAAGGCACACACCTCCAATATGGCAACCGACATGCATGCTGCTGAGCCTCTCTATCAGTGCATTAATATATAAATTGAAGAGCTTCGGTGAGGTTAACCCCCCCTGCCTCACACCGCACTCCAATTTATACGGGGCCGAGTAAGCCCCCGACCATCGAACAACATTGACCTGATTGCTGTACCAGTATTGGAAAACACGGATCAGTTCGTCTGGCACTGCCGCTTGCTGCAGCTTTTGCCACAGCAGGTCATAACAAACCAGGTCAAATGCTTTCGACAAGTCGAGGAAGCAAGCAAACACCGGTGTACTTCTATCAGTGTAGTACCTGACAGTCTGCTTTAAACACAATATGGCTGTTTCTGTAGAGAGACCGGCTTTGAATCCAAACTGGTTATCATGCAAAGTTAGATATTTATCCAGCTGTGTGTTAAGCAAACTGTCAAGCACTTTTGATATTACAGTGGCCAATGAAATGGGCCTATAGTTGGCCTTATCGCTGACATCGCCAGTTTTATTTTTAATAATTGGCACCACCACAGTTCTCATCATCCGCTCAGGCAGATACGAATGTCCTATACAGAAGGAGTAGAACATCGATAAGACCCTGGGCAGATGATGACCAGCATGCTTAAGATGTTCAATACTTAAATCATCATGGCCAGGAGACTTACCCCTCGACATAGACATAATTACATGTCTTACTTCTTTTGCCGTAAACCGGACACTGAACTCCTGACCACTACCACCAGGACTGCCTGTGAACTGTGACGGTCCCAACGGTGACGAAACAGCGAAGTGCTGCCTAAATTGTTCGGCAATTCCAGCGACATCTGCAGCGCCGCTAACACTCACAGGCAGGCCCGGCCTACTATTGAGTTTATCGGTGGACTTCCAAAAACTGCGGAAGTCGCCCCTAGAATGGTGCGACGCCAACTTGTCCATTTTAATTTGGTCACTATGGTTCTGGCACCATCGTAAGCGCGACTTAAAAATTGTTCGGCTTGTTTGCATTTCAGTCCAAACCCGACCCTCACGTGGCCTGCCATACGACACCCACTGCTCAAACTTTTGCCTGGCCTGCCTGTGAGCACCACTCACGTGCTTATTCCACCCCATTACCGGTTTCCTATTTCGCACACAATTTATTTCGTTACTGTCAGAAGCGGCTTGGCACAAAATATTAACAATGTCATCATACATTTTATCAATAATAATTCTGTGGTCCAATTTATTACAAACATAGTCACAACATGCACTTAATTCATTAGGAAAGTCAATATATTTTAAATTATCATTACAAAATTTTGTATATATGTCAATTTGATTAATTTTTCTATCTCCCCATTTTATTTTATTACTTGATTGATTTTTGTTATTATTTGAATTGTACAATTTAGATTTAATTTCATTTAAGTTGCATTGCATTACAAGAGGGTAGTGGTCGGACCAAAGTACATCATATTTAACATGTACATTTATAATCGTGCTCATCGCTGCTTTGGTAGCAACACAGTGGTCTAGCCAACGTCTCGAGCCGTGCGCATCGCTTATAAATGTATATGTGTCAGAGTTAACTCCCAACAGTTCAACATCGGCACATAATAGTTCAGATTCCCGACAAAAAGAAACCAATTCAATATAAAATTGTTCATTGGGGTGCGAATTAAAGTCTCCGAGTATAAAAGCAGTTTCGATATTGCTATCATTAATTGTGGCACTCACCAGACTTAGGCAGTCCGTAAAATCCGTTAAGTTTGCACTATTATCCGTCGGCATGTATACACTAAACACTAGAAATGACTTTGATTTCATGCATACTTTAACGGCACACACTCGCGGGTTATCGCACTGCACCACCGATACGTCGTCAAAAACACTCTTCCGCCACAACAGTGCAACCCCGCCGTAGGGCCGACCTCGTAGCATGCCGGCCGTGGTGTCCACCGCCGACGTCCCGGTGCACCCGAAGTCATCGTCGATTTCGCTCAGGAACGAGATATCGTGGGGCAGCAACCATGTTTCTTGCAAGGCAACTATGTCTGACGTGCTACATAGTTGCCTGACACTCTCCACCGAGCGTTTTATACTTTTACAATTATAAGTAATTAGTTTGTACATTAAAATTTATTTTACGCCGCTCACAGTGCCACTGTTTGCTCCGTTCGTGTAATTTCTCATCTTAAAATTAACGAATTTCCTGAAAATAATTCCTTCAGGCCATAGTTGGCTATCCAGAAACATCTCCATTTTAGTTTCGGAAACAAAGAATTTGTATGCGTTGTATTCTTTAGGATATTTAAACGATATACTTTCAAGTGTGATCATCTCGCCTGTTTTATGATGCACATAATCCGTAATATCTTTCTCCGTCGTGTCCTTATGTATTTGGGTAATAAAGATTGGCACTGTCTTAATTGCAGCTTTAAATTTCCCTTCACTCTCTCTGGCGGTACCACGGGTGCCCAGATACCGGTAACTCATATTACGCTTTTTGGTGGGTAGAAAATCATCGAATAACCCCCCCCGCTCTTGGGCAGAGCGAAGGGGAGTGTCAGACTTCTACTGACTAAAAACCAAACCCATGTTCCTTCTTTGCCCTTGCGCCGAGGCCACGTAATCTAGTACAAAATACCGCGGCCCCGACAGACCCCCTGGGTCGGTCATTGAAATGTACTAGTGTTTATTAGTACCCTTGTTTTTCAACGAATGATTCCTTTTCGCACAGATACACAAAAGAACGCGACCGGGTGTCTCCGTGGTTACTCTTCAACCAGTAATGTTATTACCATTCCAGTGTGGAAGAGTGACAGAGCTAATAAATACATGGTGTCTAGATAGAGGGCTTAGTCCATAAATGCCCAATTCGTAAAATGCCAAGCATTCTAAATGCTCAGCATCCGAGAATAAGGACAAAGCAAACAGTCGTAAAAAGGCGAAGTTGGAAGACGTTGCGTTGGTTGGCCTCCCACTAGGTGGACCGATGACTTGGTGAAGATTGCGGGGGGCCCGCTGGATGCGAGATGCGACCGGTCAATGTGGTGACACCTAGGGGTGGCCTATGTCCAGCAGTGGACGCCATTTGACTGAAAGATGATGATGAAACAGTCGTATCTGATCTTCGTTGCTATTGGTGCAAGGTCACCGTATCAAACTTGGATATTATGTCAATTTCCTTTCATTAATAGCCATTGCATAGGCCTCCCACTAGGTGGACCGATGACTTGGTGAAGATTGCGGGGGGCCCGCTGGATGCGAGATGCGCGGGACCGGTCAATGTGGTGACACCTAGGGGTGGCCTATGCCCAGCAGTGGACGCCATTTGACCGAAAGATGATGATGAAGCAGTCGTATCTGATCTTCGTTGCTATTGGTGCAAGGTCACCGTATCAAACTTGGATATTATGTAAATTTCCTTTCATTAATAGCCATTGCATAGGCCCCCCACTAGGTGGACCGATGACTTGGTGAAGATTGCGGGGGGCCCGCTGAATGAGAGACGCACGGGACCGGCCAATGTGGCGACACCTGGGGGAGGCCTATGTCCAGCAGTGGACGTCTTTTGGCTGAAATGATGATGATGAATAGCCATTGATCACAAATTGTTATCAGCTGTGTTTTTTATTCCTATACCATAGCTACCCTTTTTTAATTTTATCCGGCTATGTTACCTGGGATAACGCAAAGATTCTCACAATACCATACATCTAAATAGGTTCGGGGCGTTCAGAAGTTATGATGGAATAAAGAAACTCACATACCTACATACAGACCTACAAACATGAACTCTGAAAACATAACATTCCTTTTTTGGGCAGTCGAGTAGAAATATCCTCTGACTAACAAATAGCATATGTAGATAATAAATTATGTCATTTTATGTAAATAAGTAGAAAATAATTTATTGTTATAATAGTATTTGCTAAGTATTAAATTTAGTAGGTATTCTATTTATATTTTCCTGTTTTTTATGGGTTGTAATACCCCGGAGTTAAGCAGTTGATAATGTGCCATCCTACCCGAGACACCGAAAACCCGTAAAGCCTGAAAAACCGTAAAGATCTTTAATCATCGTTTTTTGTGATCTCTAAAGTAAAGAAAACGACTCGACGATTGGTGTGGCTGTTTATCTACAACAAAAACTGAAATAATTATCTAAGAATCATTATAAAAATCAAGCCTCATACTGTAAGTAGCCACTTTATTTTTTCGAGCTTAAAAGTATTCTTTTGCTTTCATTTAGTACCCTGGTACACTCATAAATTAGGCGTCGGCCCAGGCTCCCAGGTATAATACAGTCAGGGTCAGACTGTATTTACGACCTTGACGACTGTATTTCGTTATAAACAGAATGTACATTATCCGGAACTCCGAGAGTTTGCTATGACCAATTATGACTGACTCTGCCCTCGTTGTTGAGGCAATGTATCGTTGCTGGGGCAAAACACGTAATCAACGACAAGCGCGAAGACTAGTTCGATGAACTCTGTAGCTGTACAAGAAGTGAGCTGGGCCCCTACTATGACGTCTTAAAACAGTCCTAACTTATTCTTATTCCAGTGTGGAAACGTGACAGAACTATACCGGGGGGTCTAGCGCCATCTCTCCTCCACACTGGATTAAGAATAAGTTAGGACTGTTTTAAGACGTCATAGTAGGGCCCCAGCTGATTTCGTGCATCGTTCATTAGAAAAT
This sequence comes from Diarsia mendica, assembly GCA_949316265.1. Taxonomy (NCBI): domain Eukaryota; kingdom Metazoa; phylum Arthropoda; class Insecta; order Lepidoptera; family Noctuidae; genus Diarsia; species Diarsia mendica. Next base: position 18,223,098 of record OX438903.1, on the reverse strand, counting down.
ATTATTTACATAATATTTGAAGTGCTGCGTATCTACCAGAGGATATAATTTTGCATTGAAATAAATAAATAGCAACAGCTGAGAAAACAACACAAAAAATAAAATTTTCAGAAGAAGAATTCCAGTCAGTAAGTAGGTATATGATTGGAATCAGGAGCTGAATAATTCACCCTGTCAGTTTGTCAGTGCCGTCCCGTAACCTAGACGTATGGAAGAAGGTGACATGCGTTGCCGACCCCAAATTCTCTCTAAAATTAATTTAGTTTGCTTAAACAAACCGGAGCACATAATATATAGATAACGCGATCTTATCGCTAAACATGGTAATAATAATTATATTATGTGTAAAAGAATAAAGCAACTAACGATGACAGACAGAAAGTAATGTTGCACACATGCACTGTAGGAAATATACGTAAGAAGGTACAGACGGCTACACATCAAGCTATACATTTCCAGTTTACGCTGATCTCGCACTGTACGGAAATCATATAAAATGCGAGACCAGCTTATAATGGAAATGTATAGCTTGATGTGTAGCCGTGTGTACCAGATACCTGCTAATTATAAGAACAAAAACACTGATAAGATAAAACGATACTTTACTTCTTACTCCCGTTATCAGTGTCACTAAAATAAAGACCGTTGGACAAAATCCGATTAAAGTGGTCGCGTACAAAAATTAGAGTCTGAATCTCTCTCTTTCTCTTTGATTATTTGATTTTCTTTCCTTTTTTTCTTTTTGTCTGGTCTTACTGATAAGACCCCACGTTTCATTTCATTTAAAATTACATTTGATGAATAATTACAATGGATGTTGATACTCTAACGAACAACACGTGAAATCAGCTGTTCACTTCCGGCCTAGCTACAGAGTTGTCTCGTTGCTTTTGCCATTCGCTAGCGCTACGTGCATTTTGTTTTGCCACGGTAACGATATGAGGAAATGTATTATTATTTAAGCCGTGTGAGGAAACTATGAAACATCAATAGCAGTGGTCATTGATCCAAAATAAATAATTCACTAGCCTTGACCATCGAGATATAAGTACTAATACCTCAATGGCCTTGACTTTTTTATTGATTTAATTTTTTGGAGGGTGAGAAATTATCAAATGACTCCCCTCGCTCTGGGCGGAGTGGAAGGGAGTCTCAGACTTTTACTGACTAAAAACCAACCATGTCCCTTCTTAGTGTCTTGTGTCCGGGGCCGCGGTAGGTATCTCTTTCGAAAATCCTGCAGCCCATAATTCACTCGCCTTGACTTGACTTTGCGTAAACGTTGAATCTTTAATTGGCCATTATTGAAACAAACTAAAGTAGGTAGTCGATCAAGAGCACTTTTAATTACATTACACTGATGATTGTTTAATAATTGCAGGATGCAATTACGTAGGTACAAGTACCTACGCATGAATTCCATTGAGCATTCTAGCGATTTGAGCATTACGCTGAGTAAGCTATTCGACTTGCAACGCCATTTCCACCAAGCCATAATTTGTATACGCGTGCTTTACTGATTTCCTTCGCATTTAGTAGTGTCGCGTCGCAGTGGGTCGTGCGTGGCGTTGATGTGTTCTGACTCTGAGAAATTTGTTCGATTTGTTTTCTCTGCAGTCGCTGTCGCAACACGCGTGTCGTATGGGTGTGGTTCGTAGTTATATCATTCGTCGATTGGCTATAGGAACTCGTGGCTAATATAAGGTCCCATTAAAATAGACAAACTTTTAGAAAATCATTCAGACCACCAAAATAAGGACAAGTAGAAAAAAAAAAAGAAAATCGCAATTAGACACTTACAATAAAAAAATCTTCTAACAAAAATACATTAAAAATATTGGCAATTTATTATTTATGTCAAAATAAAATCACCTTAACTAATAAAATTAGTGATTTTTTGCTTGGGTTTCTGTGGTTACGTGTGTTAAAATTTGTTCACCTATTTTAATGGGACCTTATTATAATAACAGTCGCTCCAATCGTTCTTCAGGTTATACGCACTTGCCTAGGTTGGTCTGTGGTTCTCGGTATAAGAAATCCGCATAAACTGGCTTGATGGGTCAATGTCCTATAAAGCAATGATCATTGACCGGCCGATAGCACTATGACAATAAGATTGAAAATAATTACCAAGATATATGCCCGGTTTCTGAGGCACTTTATCTGTGGTTTATCTATTCAAATGTACGCATATGAATAGATAAACCACAGATAAAGTGCCTCAGAAACCGGGCATTAGGTAGGTAGGATACGATATACATTTTTTTGCGCTATCATGTTGATTTGGTTTACCTTTTTAATTGAACTTTGATCGTGTATTTTACTATGATGTAGAGTCGTAGACAGTTTTTTTATGTCATAAAACATAACTAAGATGGTGATATATAATATGATTGATGTAGATTTGCATAGCAGTAGGAGTGTTGTCTGTAGTGGTTTACCCTTGTTTGGTATATATAACAACGTTTCGTCGAAAATCACTCCGACTAATATTTTAGTCACAATAAAATAATTTCGTATAATTATTCATTTGACCGAATAATTAATTGATAGATTTTTATTTAGCATATTAATTATTTATTTGAAATAAAATCATTTGACCGAATTTTCAAATGCACTAATTTTATTTAAACTAATGTTTCTCTAGACTAATAATAATTTAGTCGAAAGATCGTATCGAATATTCAGTTCATTAATAATTCGTCCCCGTCAGCAGGTCGACGGAGCCCCGCTGCGCGGGGCTCCTCTATTTCTGTCTGCAGGGTTTGACTTTAAAGGGACCTAACTAACTGAACCTCGGGGTGCCCCTGACGTCGTCATCTAATTTACATCAAATGAAAATTATACCTTTTGATCAATAGCGCAAATATTGTTATCGCAAATAAATCTTCGATAAAATGAAAATTATTTTAATCGATATTATACAAAATGATTATTTTCTGAAACGTTGTTCGAATTAGTACCTAACATTACACCAAAAGTTGTTCGGCGAAACAAGGGTGAACCGTCTGTAGTGCATGCTTTGCATGAAATCCTCCGTTTTTTGTTAATATTGACCCTAACGTCTGTTAAGGCCGATTTACACTTTGATTAGTGCAAGTGCGAAGTTCATACATTCGCTACTAAGCGCTTAGTAGGAAATGTATGAACTTCGCACTTGCACTAATCAAAGTGTAAATCGGCCTTTATTGCATGTAGGTACGAGGCATGAATTACGTAAGTACCTACCGGGCACAAATCCAGACTCCGTGGCTGCTGCAGAGAAACATCTGTTAGAAAATCCTAATAACAATTTGATAGACCCGAGAATCGAACCTAGATGTAAGTTACAAGTAAAAGTTTTAAGTAACGAAAATGTGTTCCTATCTACACGATAACTACCTACTTATCATTTATTTATGTAACTACTGTAGAGTTATTATTTATCTCTTAGTACCTCCTTACAAGATAATGTTAATACGTGTTTGGGTATAATTATTTACCTACTTCTTCATTTGAACGGATTAAAACATTTGGCAAGGCCTCATCACGCGAATCACTTGTGTTCGTGTTTTTAAGTGTAAATATTGTAAGTCTACTGATATTTTCAAGTTTTAATTCTTTTGTGTTTTAATTGTTTTTGTGTTGTGTTTTGTTATATATATATATATATATATATATATATATATTATAAAGCTAGATTAATTGCCAATTTCTGTCGATTGCTATTTACATTGACGGTTACCATGGAAAATTTAAATAATTTTCTTATATACCTACGTACCTAAGTACTTAAAATGTGTTTGTTATGATTGACTGTTACTGATCTGTTATAAGTATAAAATAAAGGTGTTTTACTGAGTGCAAATAATAGTTTATAAGGTCATGGTCTCTACTTAAAACAAAAAAAAAACTTTTTTTTTTTTTAATGTCTGTTAGTTCCGGTTAGTCTCCTAAACCACTAAACCGAGTTTGACGAGATTTTAACTGGCAGGCGAGTAATGATAAAATAAATAGTATGGTACTCTTATTTCAGAAGAAGGATTAGGGTAGTTGTTGTGATAACTTTGAACGGCTGTAGCTCGGTAATATTGTGTTTGAAAATTAAGTACATATACTAACAAAAATTTGCACTTTAAAGCTTAATATTTCACAATCGCATCCGTTAATAAAAAAAATGTTTGAGCAAACTCGTAATATTGTTTAAAGACCTATCCAACGATATCCCACACAATGGACATCTAACGAGAAAAAAAATCATCCCCTTTTTAATGTGTACTGGAGAAACCATAATATAAAAAGTCAACATTTTATTTAATACCACTTTGTCGGATTAACTTATTTGTATATTCATGCCAAATTACAGCTTTCTAAGTACTAAGAGTCTTTGAGCAATAGTGCGGACGGACGGACAGACAGACAGACATGGCAAAACTATAAGGGTTCCTTGTTGACGGAACAATAAAAACATCAAACTGAATCAGAGATTGTATTTGCTAAAAAACGAACGACATTTTTTTTATGTTTCAGTTAACAGTTTATAACTTTTACAATTTTTGCAAGCGGCTCATGATTTTTCAAAAAATACATACCTACACGCTATTCTGAATTGAATGAATGACACCTCGTTCATATTTTTGAAAGGTCGGTAGGTCAGCCGTGCTGCAGTTTTAGTGCACGACCGAGATATATTTCAAAGTCCAAAACCCCGTCACCTAAGCTTCTTTTAATTGATTGATTTCAGAAGTAATATCTCCAATCATGTCAACCAGACTGGCATTCGACGCAGTGCACTGGTATATGGCGGAGGTAGGATCCCGTGTAGTGGCGAAGACAGGGATCCCTTCAGACAGACACCACCTCGGCAAGCTTATACTACACAGTTTGCAAGATGACCCCGATTTTGTTATGCAGGTATTACAGAAATTATAGATCCATCCATCAGACTAAGCACCAATGTGACTTTTTCAATATTTATCTGTACTTTCTGAGTTTATCTTGGACATCGGTAAAGTAAAACACCTTACTCCTTTAATATCTCCGCAACCAGAAAGTTTACAGATTTGGTCCAGTTAAAAAAAATCATTTTAAATTTTTTTTGGCTTCAGCGCCTCAAAATGTTTAGAACTTACTATCAGTTTCAAGTAATAGTTCCGACATTATGAGGTCTTATGTTGCTTCCCATTGTTCTTCTATTGTGCATCGAACATATCCAACATAATTATAGTAAATTGAAATGAAGATTGGAGACGCCTGTCTATCTGTTTGGTGACGTGTCTCCAATCTTCATTCCTCATCATCATCAGCCAGTCTACTGATTGACGAATGCCTCTCCTCCAATCACCATCTTACAAATAGATTCTATTATACCCTCATCCAGATGCTACTAGATCAGATATCGAAACCTTGCTCAGTTTCCATTAGGTATCACCAGTGAACTTAATTTCCAACAGATCGATGGAGGGACAGGAGAAACTGAAACCTTTGGCTCAGTCCTAGACAGAAGCATTCGATGCGCTATTTCTCTGAAAAACTTGGGACTGAAGAAAGACGATGTGATGGTACTAATAGGACCGAACCATATAAATTTCTGCATACCCCACTACGCAGCGCTGTATCTTGGTATTATGGAAGCGTCTATTGATGCTACTTTAGGAGCTAGTGAGTACATATTTCTAATATACATTAGGGAAGGGGGTGATCCCATTTTGCTTTCTCTTAGAGCCCGCAATTTAAAATCAAAGAAATGTTAGAATGTCGTCACGCAGTGGGTGCCAGAAGACGGGCGTCGTCTCAGAGTGAGGCGTAGAAAACGCTGGTGTAACGACGCGTTTGTAGGATATTGTCCGGTGAAACCGGCACAGAGGAGGAGTGGAAGGTTATGGGGCAACCGTTGCCCAGCAGTGGGAAAAGAAATAAAATAAAGCTAAACATTTTTAAGTTGATATGACCATTTGGTGCAGTGCAGTACTCAAAAACTAATTTGAACACACTGCAAAAAATTGGTGCAATACTTGCTAGAGTTATTAATTGAAATTTTTCACATTTCAGATGAGTTGAAAGATTTATTCGAGACCAACAAACCAAATATAATATTCTGTCAAAGCGAAAAGACACCAGACATTAAGAAGGCGCTAGAAATGTCCAAAGTAGAAGCAAAAATTGTAACCTTTGATAAGGACAGTAAATATACTACACTAGCAGATTTACTAGAAAATGATGACGAGAATACAATCAAGAATTTCAAGTAAGTTACTATCACTGCTTGACACACATTTAAGCGATACGCGTGTGATAGCAATTACGGAGACAACACAAATTGCTTAGAGCTTGTCACAAGTCGACGCGAAGGTGCTCATGCGCGTATAAGGTCGTGAACGAGACGTTAATGTTTCTTAATCTTTAATAATTCGCAGACCAACTGACTTGGACCCTGAGGATACCGTAGCGTATCTGACTTCAACCAGTGGAACCACAGGAACGCCTAAAACGGCCATGCTTACACACAAGAACTTAACTATTTCATTGCCTTATATGTGGTAAGTAATTCCAAACTGCTCTTTATTCTTCATAATCTTGGATGAGGGCACTTTGAGTGCACTTTTGTTCGAAATTCACACGAACGCTCAAATAAAAGCAAGTATACGCTAGAACTTTCCAAATCCTTAAAAAAAATCTATGACGTCTTTTCCTAAAACAACATGGAAAAATGTTTCCTCGAGAGTATCCGATCTACTACTAACTTTAGTCAAGTTTCCACCAAAGCCCCGACGAGTATAGCGCAGAGAAAAGCCCCGCGATGTACATTATATTCACCACGACTCATATACGTCTATGGTACGGTATGGTGGAAACCAGGAATCGTACACAAACGTTCCTCGAGTCACCTTCACCATGTTATTTACCAAGTTTTCTAAATACAAATCAGAAGAGAAAAATCCCCTAAATTAATATGCTGAAAGCCTCAAGCAAGATATAGAATTCTAAACAGTTTTTTCTCATTAGGGGAAGTTTCTCAAAGTTCCCGACGCCAACAAGGATAGTGATGGTGGTGTCGCCAGCGCAGTGGCTGTCAGCTGGCTTCCACTACCTGTTCTCTCCAATCATGAAGTATACGCGCCTACAGACATCATCAGCTCTCACTCCGGCTCATTTCGCGGATCTCGTTAATAAATTTAAGGTGAGATTTTTGTTTCTTCATTCACTTATGATCATGGGTTGGTTCATAATCAGATAATGCTACTGGGACATTGGTCTCATCTCCAAGCCCATTGGGTAAGGACATGATAGTTTCCTCAAGATGTGTTCCTTTATTGTTTTACGAATGACGATAAAATGTGCGAGACATAACTCGCTTGGATCAACACAAAGCGCTAAGAAGTACAACAGTAATTTTGATTTTTTTAAACAGTTCTCAATGTCGTTGATAAATTAAATGAACAGGAAAGGTCCCAGAATGGAACCCTGCGGTACTCCAGAAGTAACATCTACAGTGCTAGAGCAAAAACCATTTATTACAACTCTCTGTGTCCTGTTGCACATATGAATAAAACCATCTCAGCAGGTCCCAACGTATCCTATTAAAAGCAATTTTCTGCAAAAGTAGTTCATGGTTAACCTTGTCAAAGGCTTTCTTGAAACCAGTGTATATCATATCAGTTTGAACACGGGCATCCAAGTGTGGTTTTAGTCAACACGAGTCTAACAGACCTCTCCGCTCTCCCCAGGGTAGAGGATATCCATTGAGGAATTTAACATAGAAAAACAAAAGGTAGCGTAGGTATATTTTGGCTTGTTCTCCAGCCCTTAACAGCCCTTTTGTCCTTGGGTTAAGAACATTGTTGATTCTTCTTTATTAATAGTCATTCTCATTCCTTATTTCCACAGCCGACCTACATCGCTACTAGCCCTAATATGATGACGACAATGTTGACAAGTGCTAAATGCGACTTCACTTGCTTTGAAACCGTAATTTTAGGTGGCAGTGCTGTTTCGCAAGAGATCGTCAGTGAAGTGAAGGTATGTTTTTTGTCTTCTCTGTTAAAAATAAATTCAGTAAAGCCGACATCAAAATAATATTCAGGTATTGCTGCATCCAGACTGGAAGCCGACCCCAACATAGTTGGGAAATGGTTGATGACGTCTCTGGGTAATAACCGTTCTGCACGGAGAGAAGAGTAGAAGTCTGCAAAATAGGCTAAGGGAACAAAAATGTCCCGTCAGGGCTGCGGGTTGTTCACAAGAGACACTGCGGCCCCGACATAAAGGGCCAAGAAGAAACCAGGGTGGTTTTTAGTCAGTAGAAGTCTGACACTCCCTTTCGCTCTGCCTAAGAGAGGGGTTATTTGATGATATTCCACCCGCCCAAAAAAAAAAGGGCACAAAAATGTTCCTTAGAGGACAGTTTATGTCCTGTGCTTTTTTCTCTTTGGTTTCTAGACTTCTGTAAGTTCATGCATTCTTTTTTTCAGGAAGCTGTAAAGGTCGATGATGTGTACGTTATGTATGGGTTGAGTGAGATCAGTGGACTGGCTGTTCAACACGACTTCCCGCCGGCACCGGGTTCCTGTGGTAGACCCATTGGCTGTTTGGAATTGAAAGTAAGTAATCATTTTTCCAAGTTAGCACAAGGCAGAGGTGTACATAATAGTATAAGTACCCACATTTAATTACGTTAATACGTTGTTTTTTTTTGTTTTAGTTAGTGAATCCTGAGACCAATAAAGAAGTTACCGAGCCTAACGTCACAGGAGAATTATGGTTACGAGGGCCAACCGTGTTCAAAGTAAGATTTTTATTTATTACTTTTATCGAGTAAAATAAGGTTATAATCTGATAGACCTGCTCGCACGGGCGGAGGAGTTTCATACGGATTTTCCACCCCGGAAAGAAATGAGGTTCTGATCAGCTATGTTGGTCAGTAACTTATCATATCGTTTGCTGCCAAATTTTTAACTATAATCAATGCATATTTCCAGGGATACCACAACAACCCAGAGGTTACAAAGGAGACGTTAACAGAAGATGGTTGGCTGAAATCTGGAGACATCTTCCACAGGGATGAGTCCTGGAACCTGTTCTTTGTTGAACGATACAAGTTATTGTTGAAGTACAGGAACCACCAGGTGAGAATATTCTTACTTTGAGGAAGTTATCGATGCTGTGAAAACAATTTCGAGTATGAACGTAGATGGGTATAGGCGTAGAGGAAGGCCAAAGAAATGACGGATGCTATAAAAGTGAATAGGTATTTACCATGTTTACTTTGTGGTGCTTAAATAGTAGGCACATTTTTATGGATGAATGTGCAGGAACGACATTTAATGATAACAAAGAGCAGCTTCACGATGCGTACGCCCACCACTTTCGGATTCGTCGCTCAGCTCCACCTCGCCGCCACCGGAACTCGGATCACCAGTATCATCGGCTGCGGCAGTAGCCTCGAGCTGGAGCGACGAATATTTCTCTCCGCCGACATTGTGCACCTGTGTGCTGGCAGGGGAGAGGCCGGCCACCGAAAAGCTTGGGATTTAGAAGCCAACTAGCCCTGAGCCAGATCCGCATGAGATAGACACAGTCCTTCAATGAAAATATGCGCATACAACGCGCATATTTCTCTAACTTTTTCGCAAGCCGAGTCAGTTAATGTGTATGGCACTGACTCAGTAGTTTAGGAAAATTTCATTGAAAAACTCGTGTTTTTGTTCACTCCATTTAGTACCTATCATTTCCATTTTAACTGTCGTTATTACAGGTCTCTCCATTGGAAATTGAGACGGTGATATTGAGACACCCTGGAGTATTCCACGTGGCAGTGACAGGTATACCTGACAGGGAGCACGGAGACCTGGTCGTGGCGTGCGTGGTTCCCAAACCTGGGTTCAGCCTGACAGCACAGGAGATCAAAGACTTGGTTAAAGGTAATGGTTGCTAAGACCTCTTATGCATTAGTAGTGTTGGCTTAGGGGCTAAGTTCTGTGAATAAAGTGTTGTTTTAACTTTGCCCCACTCTAAGAATTTGACCTCTAGCGTTGGTGCGTTTACAAACATTTAAACTTACATAATACTAGCTATTGCCAGCGGCTTCACCCGCTGCATTTCGAAAATTATCCCACAGGAAAATAAAATCGGGATAAAAACTATCCTATGTGTTAATCCAGGTTATAAACTATCTGAGTACCAAATTTTATCCAAATCCGTTCAGTAGTTTTGCGTGAAGAAGTAACATACAAACTCACACAGTCACACACTCACAAACTTTAGCATTTTATAATATTAGTGTGATACAAACAGTTAGACCTGGAACGACTACCTGTAGGTTACCCAATAACACTTTGCCCGACCTAGGAATCGAACCGAGGCTCAGCAGTTACTCTTGCGACCAACGATGCAGTCCACGTTGCATCTCTTCTATGTTAATAATAAACTGAGAATACTTGAACAAAAAAACAGTAAACTTCTAAGGAAATAACTTGACCCAAAATGGCGTCGTTCTGCGCAGGTTCTCTGCTTGATTTGTATGGGACGTCTAAAAAATGACTACCGCGCAGGTTCAAGTTATATACCGCACCGCGGTATATCAAGTAATAATAAAATTCAATATATTTTTCCAGACTCGCTGACTGACACCAAGCAACTAAGAGGGGGTGTGATCTTTATGAAAGAGCTTCCCCTAACCAGCACATCTAAGATTAACAGGAAGGTACTTAAAGAATTGGTACTCACTCTTCCAAGAGAATGAAATTTTAATACCAGAATGATTTGAAATACTTGTGTATAAATAATAAAAACGATTAATAATTTAAGCATAATTAATGTTTTATTTAAACTACTAACACATTCTGAAAACTCAGACCAAGAAAAAAAGGAAGACGGCGCGCCGCGAACACCAACATGGCAGTGAAGCCACAAAACCTTACTGCTCACGCACACACCTACACTAAAACGACACGCATTTATCCTAGTACGTCACGACTTCACGAGACATTGTCTACACACATAGATAAAAAGTTGACTCACTTTTGATGTTCGTGGCGCGCCGTAAGGTTATTTTCTTCTCTTCTTCCCTCTCAGCCGTCACTTGTTCTATTATTTACCTACTCCTTATTACTCACTCGACTTTCACCACCCAAGCCATCACGACATCGTTTGCTAGACCTCCCTCAACGACGACGACGCCTGTCTTCTGGCAGTTCCCACTTCGTGACGACTCTGACCCTCTCATATTTCATTCCCTAAGCAAAATTTGTTTTTAAACAGTTCGTCGAGTTAATGTTGTATTTTTTTTGGTAGGCTGTACCTTTATGAAAATAAATTGCAAGTGGAGAACCATAAACCGGAGTCTGATGCCAAAATCTACTATTTTGTGCTTATCTACTAACGCAACGCTAAAAACCGAAAGAGCTTCTCAAAATACTAATCGTATTGGTCTCTTTAATGTAGGCATATCTTTAATGTAATAGAACTACTTAGTTTATTGGATGTATGAATAGAACATTACCGACCTACACTAATCTAATCACAATTAGGTATACGACTCAAGTCCTCAAGCCAATCAAGCTATAAACATAAACGTAACACCACGCCTGTAATTCCCGAAGGATTAGGCAGATTAGGTAGTATAGGTACCTAATAGCACACCCACATTTAGCCATACCTACTTATATTTAAAAATTAGCTTTTGCCAGCGGCTTCGCCCGCGAGAAAATGACGATTTTCCAAACTACCTTAGGGGTTGAATTTCGAAAAATCCTTCCTTATTCCTTGTCTACATTATAAAGGAAACCTCTGTGCAAAATTTCAGCTTTCTAGGTCCAAGGGTTTGGGCTGGCTGTTGATGAGTCAGTCAGTCAGTCAGTCATCAGTCAGTCAGTCAGGACTTCTCTTTTTATTTATAGAAGATATATATAAATAAAGATAGATTCCCATCCTACTGCCATCAACAGGGCACAAATCCACACTCCGTGGCTGCTACTGAGAAATTCTTAATGGAAAAACCGAATAACACTTTGCCCTACCCGGAAATCGAACCCAGAACGTCATACTCAGCAGTCGCACTTGCGAATACTTAGCCCAACGAGGCAATCAAGCTATGTAAACCATAATAATAATAACACGATGAATGCCAAAAGCCAAAATGTTGGACTCCGTACAAAATAGGTAATGGTATTTAGCTGCATTCGGTTTGACTGGAAGACGAGCACAATATAGTTGGGAAATGCTATAGTTGGAAATGCAGGGGATCGGACAAAAAAAAACTAATTAGTCCGTCCGATAGATTTCCAAAAAATATAATAATAATAATAATAACAAAAACACGTATCCAATATTTTTCGATAATCTAACTGACGGACTAAATAGAATCATATTTTTTTGAGTCAGTCCGATCCCTTATAATATGATGAAGCTTTATAGGATGCATGAGATATTATTCACTCAGATCCAGCCTATCTCTTTGTTCCCCTGTCCAGTGCGCCCTAAGCCGAGGACCGCAGAATGTGCCCTTATCGCGGCGCGCTATCACTTAGTTTACAAGTTATTCTGTCCTTGATGGAAGCCGAAGCTATCCTGAAAGGTTGACCTGTGAGATGCCATAACGAATAAAAGAGATATGTAACTGACTGTTTTCTATTCTTATCAAATAACAGACTTAACACCAAAAGTATGTTTGCTTTTGATAAGAAAAAAACTGATAACAAATTGTTTCCTTAGTTATCTAACACTCTACGCCGCGGTCATGCCATGGTCACGATCATAGGTCGTAAATTGACTTGCAGAGTTTCGTTTTTCTGACAATTTCTTGATTCCACCATCGCTGACGCTCTGTATCATAGTGATTCTTGGAATCATCTAGCTCAGGGGCTACTGAGTAATTAATTTATTACTAAACTAGCTGCTGCCCGCGACGTCGTCTGCGTGAACGCTATACAGCACCAAAAATACTTTTCCATTTACCAGTTTCTTCTTTACATTTTATATCTACAGAAAGTGCAGTAACAGAGGGAGATAGGCATAAGTTGTGACTGAAGCAGATGGAGAAAAAAATGAATTAGGAATACAGAATGGGGTAAAAATACATACTTATAGGACTTCTCGATAAACCATAGTAGTGGTTTGGCTCTCCGCAGTCAAAATGTATAGAGAGTCAGGACTGGTGACGCGGGAGCAAGCGAAGTACAATTTATTGCCCGTGTGAGAAGCAGTTCATCTAGAGGTCGGTGCGCAGATAGGTTCCGAAGACGCATAATCGGGACACCGACCTTCAGCTTGACGGTATGCGCTGGAGGTCCACTTGCTGACAGGGAGTTCAGAAATTCCACGGGATAATGTGTGGCGTCATTATGCTCGACCACACACAATGTCTATAGTGGTGTAGACCACTTCATTCCGTTCAATTTCCGAGAGAATGCATTCGTTAATTGCTGCAGCCTGATCATTTTTGGGCGTCAAAATAGCCCGCTCACACACCCAACAATTCTGTTGGTGCGGTATACGACTGATGTCCCCGTACACACAGCGAATGGGTTCTTCTTAGATGGATACAACTATAATGAGAGATTCTGGAAGCACCACCTGTCCACTTTATAAAATTGCTACTAAAAGTTACTACAGAAAGTTACGTGATAGAAATAAGTTAGAACTCGAAATGACCTATGGCAAAACTGCACTAATGAATAAAAGCACCTTCTGTATGGGCAAAAAAATATTTAACAAACTACCTGAAAAAATAAAAGCGTTAAATCTGGAAAATTTCAAAAAACAATTATTAAAAATATTGATTAATAAATGCTATTACTCACTACAGGAATATCTGGACGATAATTCTATAATTTCTGCTTTAGAAAATTGTACATAAATCACCTAACTATTTTGACTATTTAGAATTTTATTTTGACATTAGCATTATTATGGACTGCAAGTAACTATATCTCTTTGACATTTATTGAAATTGATTATATCTCCAATTAATATTGACATGCATGTACCTATTTCTGAATATTGATTTTATTACTTATGTGAAAGTTTAAATAATTTTATATAATTCTACCACTCGAAGATATTAACTCAAAAGCTAAATTGTTGTTAAACTAACACTACAGGAATATCTGGACGATAATTCTATAATTTCTGCTTTAGAAAATTGAACCTAAATCACCTAGCCTATATTGACTATTTAGAATTTTATTTGACATTACGATTAGGATTAATACGGACTGCAAGTAACTTTATCTCTTTGACATTTATTGAAATTGATTATATCCCCAATTAATATTGACATGCATGTACCTAACTATTACTGAATACTTATTGTTTTTTTTTTTTTTTATTAATGTGAAAATTTACATAATTTTATATAATTCTACCACTCGAAGATATCACAAAAGTTAAATTATTGTTGTTATAGTAAGAAAGACAATGTTAATCAAATATATTTGTACGCCTATAGGCAAAACATAGAGGATCTACCTATCTGTAACATCATTATTGTAATTTGACCTATGTTTACAAATAAAGCATTCTGATTCTGATTCTGATTCCACCTCTCTCCTCTGGTAGAGTGCCTTCGCCAAGTCTTAGAAAGACATCGAAGAATTCTTGAGCACGTGCATTGCCGCCGAGCCGAGCTCTCATATTAATGGTCAAGCGCAGAGTGCGATCTCGTGATCACAACGAAGATCGTTTCAATGAAGCATTCACCTCGTCAGCCCTCAATCCCCGCGTCACCACGGGAAGCGTTTGTCGGAAATCGCCACTGAACAGAACTGTGACACCACCCATCAAATGTTCGTTCCTGCGGATGTCCTGCAGGGTTCTGTCCACGGCCTCAACTGCCTTCCTATTGGCCATCGTACACTCATCCCATACGATCAGTGAGCAATCCTTGAGCACGGGTGCCTTATCACTGTTACGTGACGCACCACAAACAGGCGTTTCGGCACTCTCTAAATCGATAGGAATTTTAAACATGGCATGTGCTGTCTTGCCACCCGGAAGCAGTGTGGCAGCGATTCCCGACGACACTACAGCAATGGCAATTTTGCCTTGCTTCCTGACCTCTGCAAGTATGCCAGTTGTAACAAATGTTTTTTTCTGTTCCACCAGGAGCATCCAAAAAAAACATTTTACCCTGGTTTTGCCCAACGCTTTCAAGGACGGTGTCATAAATTTGTTTTCGCTCTGAAGAGAACAAAGCGACATGGTCATTTCGTATGGTAGTCATTACACCCGGATCGTAAAATGCCTCAGCGTTTTACTCCTGATTTCCGCGGTCTTGATGCGGTGATGATTGGGGAGCTGGTAACCCATATTCGACCAGTGGATTGCCGCCGATAGAAATGACCACGTGTTGAAGTGAACTGCGACAGGTGTTCAACACGCGTTCATCAGTTACTTCGACTTCGTCTCAAGTAGCACGCCTTAAAAGCTCGGAGAATATCTTCAGACAGATGATGGCGATACTTCTCCCACAATGCTACCGGGTTTGCGACTCCACAAAACACCAAAATGACGGCAAACAGATGACGCATGCGGCTGGGACTGTTACTGACGCTCGCCTCCGCGAAGGTGTCATCCCAGTTTTGGTCACCGTCGAGAAGGTGACTTCGAGGCTGCGCGGTTAGTGAGTGGGATACTCCACGCCATCAAATGTCCTCAGAAAGGCGAAAGACGTTGGGCCTCGGACCGTGTGAAGTAACAACCGCAGAAAATAGCATTCACCATTATTCAGGTGCACGGTTTACTCTACCCAATGCGGTATCCTTGAAAATTCCCGGAAAACCTTCCACAGCACGTCCTCGTCGATCTAGTGGTCGTAAGCGCGACTGCTGTGTATGAGGTCCTGGGTTCGATTCCCGGGTCGGACAAAAAGTGCTATTGGGTTTTTCATTAGAAATTTCCCAATAGTAGGCCGGAGTTTGGAAGTTGGCGGTATAGTACCCCCGTGCCTCGGAAAGCACGTTAAGCCGTTGGTCCTGCGCCTGATCTCTCTCCGGTCGTGTCGGATTGCCGTCCCATCGGACTATGAGAGGAAAGGAACAGAGAGTGCACCTGTGCCTGCGCACACACTTTGTGCACTATAATATCTCCCGCGCAGTTGGCTAATCTCTGCTAAGATTGGCCGCCGTGGCCGAAAACGGTCAGGAGGACTATTACTATTACACCCCTTTGCTTGTCGTATGTGTAATATGAAGGCACTTCGTCATACGTAAGGAACCTCGCAAACTGGTCGATTTCACAGAGCCTGAAAAATGCCAAGACAGTTTGGCGCGGATTTTCCAAGTGCTCAGCAACGTCGTCGGGATCAAAATATATGCGCTGGCTGTTCTCCAGGTGGATAAGAATAAGAATAAGAAATTTTATTTGCATAAACATGTGTTTACATACAGAATTACAATAAAATAATACATGCATGCAAGATAATAAATAGTTGTGGCTCACGACATGTCTGCCATTTCTCATGGCGTGCAAATATATTGGGTACATAAAATTACAATTAATATTATTAAATTATACGCTTACACAATAAATATGTCAGTCAGATTCATCAAACAAATGTTTTATATTCTATTATTAAAATTATCCATTGATTATACATTTATAGTCCATACAATTCAATTACAATAATATTTCTAATATACAATAAGTCTTTTATAATTACAAAAATTTTATTAATCAATTAAATTATATTTATTTGTTTAAAATAATCAAAATGTGTCATTCAAAAAATCGTTTATACTATAATATGCTTTTTGTGCCAAGAACAATTTCATTGTTTGTTTGAATTTAGGTATAGTTTGCTCTTTCCAACTTTTGGGCAATTTGTTGTAGATAATTGGTGCCATGCAAAAAACACTCTTGCGCATAAGTGCAGTTTTTGATGTATGTACACATAGTATGCTATCATCACGTCTATTTCTTGGAAACTTGTCTGCCATCCGAGGAAACAAATGTGAATTGGTTTTTACAAACATTGCTATTTCCAAAATATAAAGCGAAGGTAATGTTAAGATTTGATATTTAGTGAAATAATTTTTACAGCTATCAGTATTTTTGAGATTAAACATAGATCTCAAGCAATACTTTTGTTTTTTAAAAATGATCTCCCTATCAGTTGAGTTACCCCAAGCCCCAAAAGATAACACCATATCTAATGACGGATTCAATTAACCCATAGTAGGCCGTTAAAAGTGCTTCTTTATTTAGCGTACGTGATAATTTATATAACGCATATGCACCACTGCTTAATCTTTTGGCTAGAGTCTCAATATGCGATTTCCAATTTAATTTTTTATCGATTGTTAGGCCTAAAAATTTTGTAGCATTAGCTGTCTGTATTTTGTTATTATTAAATTCAATGTCAAGATTGGAAAATTGTGATGTTCGCTGGCTAAAGTGCATAATCAAAGTTTTATTTATATTAATTTTTAAATTATTATTATTTAGCCACGTTACCGCTTCAGTCAATGTATTTCTTATGTCCGTTTCATATGTATTCTTATTATGGCATGGTATACTTATCGTACTGTCATCCGCAAACAGTGTCATGGGATGTTGAACGGATTTAGGGAAGTCATTAATATAGATTGTGAACAGGGGTGGTCCAAGTACACTGCCTTGCGGAACTCCGTGCGGGACAGTACGCTCTCTTGACGTAAGAATCTCTTCACGTTTGGAAGTCATATTTATCCTACTAATTTGCGTCACTTGTTTTCTGTCATGTAGGTATGATTGTATTAGATTAAGTATGTTTCCTCTTATCCCATACGCTTCGAGTTTTTTTTGCAAAATATTATGTTGGACATAATCAAATGCCTGTGACATGTCGCAGAAAATGGCACAGACAGGTGTATTTTTATCCACGTTCGTCATAACAGTATACAAGAAGTCGTATATGGCCATGTTAATCGATTTTTTCTCCCTAAATCCTTTTTGTTCATCACAAAGTATATGGTTTTTTTCTAAATAGCTATTTAGTTCCCTGTAAATATATTTTTCGATTACTTTTGAAATTATAGGTATTAACGATATTGGCCTGTAAAATTCCACTAACTCCGTATCCTCCTTCTTAAACAGTGGTTTCACAACCGATTTTTTTAGCGCATTCGGAAATCTACCTTCACTAATGCTCAAATTAATAATGTGGCTTATGGGGCCACATATTTCATATGCAACAGACTTAACAATTTTTGTACATATACCATCGTATCCTACACTGTTTGTATTTTTCAAAGCCGTGATAATTTTTAATATATCCTGTGCTAGACTTGGGGCCATGAACATTGAGTCTTTTCTGGTTAAGATATGTTTAGTGACTGAGATTCCCGAGCCAGTCATAGGTTCAATTTTATCTATAAAGTAATCGTTAAATATGTTTGCAATAATTTTGGGGTCAGTTACAGTTTCATTATTATGTCGAATTTTGTCAATAGTGTTTTTTGGTATGTTTAGTTTTGTTTGGTTGATTATTTCCCAAGTAGTCTTAGATTTATTATTTGAACTTTTAATTTTATGTATATTTTGTGCGCGTTGTGTTAAATTAATTATTTTTTTTAGCAATTTTGAATAATTCTTAAATTTATTTTTATTTATTTCGGTAGGTTTTTGTCTATATAGCCATAATAATTGGCGTTTCTTTTTGCTACATATTTTAATACCGCGAGAGACCCACCTAGGCCTTCTTTTCACTTTTACTGTGATAAGAGTTTCAGGAAAGCACTGTGTATATAACAAAGAAAACATTTCTATGAATGAATTGTAAGCAATGTTTGGGTCCTTAGCTTCATAAACTTCAGCAAACGATAGGCTATTGAGGTAGGATTTAAATTTATCTATGTTCTCTTCACTATAGTCCCGTCTAGTAGTTCGCCAATTATTTCTAGGGCTTGCGATGCTAATCGGACAATTATGCAGTTGTGCCGTATGGTCAGACAAAGCAAGTTCCATAACTATAGCTTTACGACACTTTTTGAAATTATGCGCAAAATTGTCGATACATGTCTTGCTCTATAAACGAGTAGGTTGACGTATAGATAATTTTAAATTAAAATTCAATAATAAATTTTCAAATTCAGAAGTCTGTTTGTTTTTCTTCAATATATCTATATTAAAATCACCCGCCAGTACAATATTTTTAAATGATTTCTTCATCAGAACACGCAATAATATAATTATCTAATCTATTCATAAATTCATCAAAATTACTTGGATTTGGCACTCTATATATACATACAATTACAATTCTATAATTTATAAGTTCTATGGCGCAACATTCAAAAATACCCGATATAGATAGTTTAGCGATTTTAGATAATTCTCTCCACTGATAACCATTTTTTATGAGTATACAAGCACCACCTCTTTTATTTTCCTTACGACTAAAGCATGCAGCTAAACAATAGTTGGGTATATTCAGATGTACTTCATAGCCCTCCATCATGAAATGCTCTGTTATACATAATAAATCCACTTGTATACTTTTTTCTAACAACTCATTTAGACACACAGTGAGCATGTCGGATTTTGATAAGAGTCCTGCTATATTTTGGTGCATTATATATACGTCATTTTTATTGACGAAAAAAAGTATTTGTAGGTGTTATTTTTACGTGTGTTTGATTCTTATCGTCCAATTTATTGTCTAGTACATGATTTTCAGAGTCAAAGTTAACCTGGACATATTTGTTTTCAAAGGACTTTTTACATTTATTTACAATAGTTTGTTCGTATTGATAGACCTGGAAATGATAATTTAAACATAGTATCTCTTTTAATAATGATCTTGCAAGGTTTATTACATAATTTCGTCCACTTGTTAATAATCTAGTGTAGTTCATATCCATGTACAGTACATTTTTATATTTATTACAAATAAACCTGAGCAAATAGTTAAGTTTCGCTTCTTGTAAAAACCTGTTTTTGGGAACTTCCGAGATGATAACATTTGTATTTGCAGTTAATGCCAGCCAACGATGTAGCTGTATGTCTAAATCATAGGGATTTTTGTCACTGCATCCGCCTAATACAATGACGTAGTCGTTTTTTGTCAGGTTACCGATTTTGTTGTTAGGGCATTGTAGAACGTCACTTAATGCCGCACCTGGTTTCAAATACGAAACTACAGCATACTCAGGCCCCAGGAGATCCTGCAGTACGTCGCGTAAGCCACGTCCCTGGCCATCACCCAGTATAACCACTCTGTGGCAGCTCCGGTGCTCAACCAGTTCACCTTCTGATGACCTGCACTGAGTCCCCTTACCAGTTTCTTTTTCACTGCAAACCCGAGGGGTGTCAGTTTGGATCTGAGCATCACTCTCCGATTGACACTCCTGTGGTATGTGACTACTTGGTTGCTCTGTTGTGCTTTTTGGTAGATTATTTCTGGCCAAACGTAGAGGAGAATGGCGGGAAGTGTTCACTCTCATATTCAAAACTCTTCTTGAGATAGGTGTCGAGTTGCATTTTTTTTTGAGTTGTGGAGTAGAGTTCGTGACTTCTTTCAGTAATTCTATTTGTCGTTGCTGATCTTGTACCTCTTGTTTTAATTTGGTATTCTCATAACTAAGATTATCAATTTCTTTGTCAGCAATTTTTAGTTTTTCTTTAATCTCCTTAATTTCCAGTCTGAAACTCTCCACAAATGATTGATTGCTAATTTGTGTAGCGCTCTGAATGCTCATCATACTAGAATCTAGCATAGTGGAGTTTAATATGTCTTGACTTGAGTGCGATAAGTTAGTTTGTGATTGTGACCTGGCTAGTTTATTTCTATAAGTTATATTTTCCATCTTATTTTATTTATTTTTCTCTGTAGGTATATTTGTCCAAATTTTTGAAAAAAATATGTTATTTGTAATCGTAGTGTTGATAAATTACAAAAAAAAACATCCAAAAAGAATCATCCAATGTAGGATTCGAACTGCCACTCTAGGTAACGGCAATCCACACGCTTGCCTCGGAGTCAACCGTGTCACAGAGCTAGTTGTTCAAATAGGACAACTCATGCCAAAACTAAGGTGCCAAAGTAGAGTAACCTTACTTTCACTTTCAAGGTCGCGGTCGCTCGCACACTCGATACACAAAGACAAAGACACTGCGAATTCCACTTTTTAACGACTATTTTGATTCGTTTTTGTTCACTTTTATTGGAGCCACTTTGAATATCACTATTCTTTTACACAGTTTTGTTTATTAGTCAGTTTTTCACTATATACGAAACTTTTAGGTTGAAATTATTATTTTATACTACTTTTTAGGAATAAAAACTTCGGAGCGTTTACAAACACGTCAACTCGCACCGGCGCGGGGCGGGGGCTTCCTAAGGGACGTCTAAGAACATGCACAACTCCATCTATGACTTTTAATAACAACTATTAAGCTCACCAACATGATCAAATTTAAATTATTTATACCCAAAAAGGCTTAACATGTAATTCGACTTGATGTTTTTGAAATCTCATAGATGGCGCTGCCTTAAAAAAAATTCTTGGTACTACTTATATTCATTTAATTATGTTTATCGGCCTAAGTTACTTTTATTGCGTGTTTTTTATAGTGTGAAGCTAGCTTATAGCATGGTTAACATAATAACAACAATTAAATATGCGTCGTTAGATTACACGTTCTTACAGAATGCGTTGAAGAAATAAAGGTTCACTGCTCGTTCCCCGTAGGGGATAGCGTGATAATATGTAGCCTATGTCATGTGTTGACCCGACTTCTTAATAATATTCGTGCCAAATTTGAAGTAAATCCATGCAGTACTTTTTGAGTTTATCCCGGACAGACAAACAGACAAAAATTCTAAAAACTATATTTTTGGCTTCGGTATCGATTGTAGATCACATCCCAAGTATTCTTTTTTTTAAATATTCAATGTACAGTTTTGACTTTCCTACCATTTTATTATTTATATATATTATATAGATAAATAAAATAAAATAAAAATTCCTTTTAGTTTCTGTTTTACAGTAACTTCACTGCAAAGTCTTTTCCTCTGAGTATGTACTGAGACCCCGACATACCCTGCAAACCCCGCTACTAGGAAAACTTGGAGGCAAGAGCGAGCGAAGCGAGCTCGGGACTTGGGGCACCCCAACTAAGAGAACTTATTATATTTATATCTATTTATACTTATCTAAATATCTATGTGTGTGTGAATGTGTAGGTTTACGTTCTTACAATCTCACTAGGCCTACTCGAAAAATGTGTATCATCCATTATCATAATAATTTGTAGGGCTGCCAATTTTTTTTCAGAGTTGTTAATGAAAAAAGTGGTTATTGGAAAATATAAAAAAAAAAAACATTTATTCGAACAACAGTTTTCCATTACACACCATAATCAACAGTGGCGACCACCCAGATAATTATTTCTTTTTAATCAACTTCAAAAAGGAAAAGGTTCTGAATTTGACTGTAGACAATAATATGTTTTTTTTGGTACAAAGTCTCTTTGAAAAGTACAAATGTTAGAGGAAGTTTTTTGACAACCCTAGCCGAATATCAAGATAGGCGAGGGGAGGAGTCGCCACTGTCTAGCGCTAGGGCTAGGCTCTATCACACACTGTTCGGTGGCTCTGGCTACAGTGTGTTATCATAGTTAACAAGTGTAACTTCATATCACTTCATAGTTTTTCTATTATGGCGGAATATTACTTCAAAAACGAACTAATCGATAACTATGTGAGTGAGATCCAATCGCGAATAGTTTCAGAGACTGGAATTGAAAGTGATAAATATCATTTTGGGAAAATTCTCTTGCAGAAATTTAAAGATGATCCAGATTTTATTAATCAGGTAAGCAAGGAGATTTTTTTTAGTTACAGAGTCTGGTCATCTTTAATGATGGCCTTAGAACTCTCGCTCTCTCTCAAATGTTAAACAAACACCTAAACATAGATGCTGGTGGAAAAATAACGGTGGTTATTTTTCCACCGCATTCGCAGTGTGCATTGACCTTTGTAACCTTATAAAAAATGAGGTGTCATTTTTTATAAGGTTACAAAGGTCAATGCACACTGCAAGTTTTCAGCATCGCCTCGATCTGAACTATCCGAGTTTTGTTAAATGGAACTTCATATTTCTACGCTACGCACGATTTATAAGCATCATAACGGCAGCCTCTGTGCGACAAATCAAATCAAAAGTCATTTATTCAAACTAGGCTGATAATCAGCACTTTTCGAACGTTAACTTTACTTACTATTTACATATTTATAAGACAGTCCCCCCAAAACGCCCACCCATCGACACTTCCTATTGTTTAGCTGGAAAGAAGAAGTGGCGGAACAAACTCCCCAGCACACATCTGTCTGTTAGGTTGGTTAGAAGAACTAGAGTCGATGCAATATCAAGGTGTCATTTATAAACAAAAGTATATAACAATAAACAATGTAAAAATAAAATAATAAATAACAAAACATAAAAGCAAACTAATCTTGGAGAAAGAACATAAATAACAAACAGACAGACACACGACACGGGCCGACATGATTCGCAAACCTGCAATTTAAACTCGCAAGCCGCATTTTTATATATTACTAGCTGACCCCGGCAAACGTTGTTTTGCCATATAAAAAATTTCAGAAAAAAAAAAAAAAAAGATGAAAAATAGATGTTGGCCGATTCTCATAGATACCCGATACGCACAAAAAATTTCATCAAAATCGGTCAAGCCGTTTCGGAGGAGTTTGGCATCGAAAACTGTGACACGAGAATTTTATATATTAGATAGGTACTAGCAATAGCTAGTACCTATAATATATAAAAATTAACTGCCCTCCTCTGTCATCCCCTTGAGGGTCGAATTTTGAAAAATCCTTCCTTATTGGATGCCTTCGTCATAAGAGGAATATGTGTGCGTAACTTTTAGCTTGTAGGTATAGCCTTAGCTAAGGGTTTGGCCTGTATGTTGGTCCTCAGTCAGTCAGGTTTGCCTTTCTCGTATGATATGGGGCTGTCAGGGTTTATTTGTGGCTACATGAGGAGACTATTATAATTCTTAAATTTTCGACTTTCAATCTGCATTGATGACACAGGTTTAAAAAAAAAAGTGTACTTAAAATCTATTTTATGGACAATTTTATAGCCAAAGAAAAACCGTAGAAAAACAAAGCTTTAATTGATGATCTTGCACGGGAGGCTTAAACTATTGCTAAATTCTATGTAAATTGATATGGAGAAGAGAAGTTTTAAAATTGGACTAATGTAGTAAAAATTATGCTAATTGTGTTATATAAAAATGAGGACACTACTCGCGTACTTCGCTCTTGTTTGAGAACAGTAGCTCTACCATGAGTTTACACAGCAAAAACTCGCTAGCGTCTCCGTAAATTAGTTGTATGAAATATTGTACAGCGCCCCTAGCGGTCACAGAAAGAATTAAAATTCATACCATGAGCACTATAGATTACGATAGGTTAAACACCTAGCGTAATCTATTCGATAGTCACTAACGTTCTTCAGCTGTCACCATACAAAACGGTACCATGAGTCACTAATTTCACTGAACCTATCGAGTAAGACGCTTACTTTAGTAGTTACGTAGCTCACTAGCCTTTTGGCGTGTGAAACATATGTTTACATTAAAATTATATACGTTTTTGAGTCTAAGATAGTCAAAATAATGTCTGCAAGTGGTTACTTAGCATGGAATATGTCAGTGGTCGCTAAATTTGAAGACCAACGACTTGAATAACATGAATTGCAAGCCAAAATGTTAGATACCAATTGGAAAATATAATTTTGAGCAAAGTTCAAACTTACCTTTCTATAAACTCTACCAACAATTAGAACTGTGTGACACTGGTCCTCATTGTATTAAATAATCTGTTTGAATCTGTAATAAACTTTTAAACTACACAACGCAGCTCTCACAAGCACGCAACACTCAAGGTCAACTATCAAAATTACAAATTGAATACACGACAGTGACATATTATAAGGAATAAAAATTCAAAAACCACATACCACTATGTGTAGTCTACTATCCGTCAACTTTTCAATTTCGTCGGTTTATTTGTGTAGATACCGTTCTCTCTTCTTATTAGTAGGAAAGAAAGAAACAAAACATGAGTAGAGTGAAGTTAGCTAGACGACACAATCTATCGAGCTTACCTTAGCGCCTGCGTAAGACTCCGTAAATCTCATGGTGCAAACATAATCGTAATCTATTTGATCCACGTTAGCACGCTAGCGAGTACAACGCTAGTGATTAAGTTTTCGATGACAACTCATGGTAGAGCTACAGACACTATTTTATTTCGTTTTATCAGTCACGAATGTGAGTATAACGTTAGGTGTAGACTTCGTAATCTTAATGTCTATAAAGATATAAATGAAGCCGTTAAATTAGGTAATGACTGTATAATGTCTACACTGAACTGGTTATAAATATTGACAAACACATTAGATAATGATAAAATTGTGCTGTCTGTGAGCACGTAGAATACTCATAATGTCCCAAAAGTCCACGCTTTTTTTAGCTTATCTAACTTCTCACGTTCAGGTCTCTCCCGTATTCTTCAGGTTCTCTCTAGGTTTTATCTTCTTCGACCAATGCGGCATGTCCATGAAGCAGTCCAGATTGTCACGTCTGCACCAGCATTTCCTTGGCTTGCCTCTCTAACACCGGTTTGCTAATACTCACACAGGATTGGCTTGCATTGATGTCAGCCGGAGTAGAGTGTAGTTTAATTAACATAATAGGTATACTTTA
The DNA here is from genome assembly GCA_949316265.1 of Diarsia mendica. Taxonomy (NCBI): domain Eukaryota; kingdom Metazoa; phylum Arthropoda; class Insecta; order Lepidoptera; family Noctuidae; genus Diarsia; species Diarsia mendica. The sequence continues at coordinate 18,197,406 of OX438903.1, read as the reverse complement.
TAGGATCAAAGTCATCGTTATCTCCGAAGTCTGAGACTGTGATCTTTCGATGTCAATAGGTTCGCTCGCTACGATAACATGGAACTCAAACATACTATGTGAAATTTTGGCGTCCCATAGATACACTTCTACGGTACCTAACTGGAAATTACAGGACGTATGGGGTATTATGTTTCCATCACACCCCTTGCTAAATATCTTTCTCAACAGATTGACGGTGGAACCGGTGAATCAGAGTCGAACAGCTCCATGTTGAGAAGAAGCATACAATGTGCCAACAGCTTGAAACACATGGGACTGAAGACCGGTGATGCCATAGTTCTAATGGCACAAAATCATGTGGACCTAGCTGTGGTGTTCTATGCTGCTCTGTACCTTGGACTCGCAAGTGCTCCCATTGATAGAACTCTTGGAATTGGTAAGTATATACTTATTTAATATTCAAAATTTGTTCTATCGACTATCATAGACAAAGAAGTAAGAGCAAAGATAAGTAATGGATTATGTGCTTACCTATAAAAAGTTCGTATACTATATAGTCTATAAGCCTCATAAATAAGAAAAAAAACTCTTAAGTATGTGCTCTTAGGTTAATGCGAAGCATATAATAAAGTACACCAAAATAAAATAGAAACCAGAAATAACCAGATAGAAGATAGAAATCAGAGTTCGCTACCAGACTTTTTCAAGCCTAGGTCATCGGTCCACCTTGTGTGAGGACTGTTATACGATCACCACTCACATTCTTTCGGCCTCATCCATCATCTATTCTGCGAGCAATACGTCATGCCACTGAAATTGTTGTATTTAATCGTGGACATTATAAAATTGGACACACCAATATTCAATGACACATCGTCAATCTTGACCGATATCTGCAGCTGGTGATTGATGAATTAGACCGGTTCAATAGTAGACATTCAGTGTCGTGAGTTAGGAAAAGTTCTATAGAATTAGATTACTTATGTGAGAAACCTAGTCATTTACGTGTTCCATAGGTCCTACCTCGAACTTACAAAACGTAAACCTTTAAAACTGCCTCTTCCCTTTCAGATGAATTGAGAGAAACTTTTACCACCATCAAGCCCAAAGCCATATTCTGCCAAAGCGAAAAAGTGCAAGATGTCCAAAAAGCTGTAGCCCCCTTAGGTCTGGACTCTAAAGTTATCAGTTTTGGTAAAAGCCCAGACACTACCAGCTTTTCTGAAATGATGGATAAACATGGGGATGAAGTTGACGTCGAGAATTTCAAGTAAGATTACATTGTACAGTACGTCTGTGATCTAACATGAATATTCCACCTAAAGCCAGTTTTGTTAGATAGTTATAATGAGTATACTCTTAATAAATAGAAAAAGGATTTATGTCCATTCCATACAATAAATACAAATACCGCGGCATCCGAAACGAAACGTCTGAACCCGAAGTGAAATGTGGTGAATGATGTCTTAATCGCTTTTCCGTCGTTTGACCGATTACACGTTGATAAGTGTGGCCACTAAGTAGTAGGCCTATTATGTAGGTACACATACTTGATTCTAAATTGTAGTCTATAAAACGAACTATAGATAAGGTGGGTTTTATAAATAGGAATAATATTTGGCTTCTAACTTATCTTCATTTCATTTCATATTTACAGGCCTGCAGACTTTGACCCAGACGAGACGATAGCTTTTCTAATACCAACAAGCGGTACCACAGGACTGCCTAAATCTGCCATTTTATCCCATAAGAATATGATGACAACTGCACCTGCCATCTGGTATTTTTCAAAGTTATAATTAATAACAATAATGGTCACTACAGCACTACCTATTTCTTTGCTCTCTTAATCCGATGAGACGCAATCTGCCACGAACGGAAGGAGATCAGACGCAGGACCAACGATTTGACAAGGATTCGGTTTTCCGAGGTACAAGGCCGAATCATACCGCCAACTTTCAAACTCCGGGCTGACTGAGAAATTCCTAATGGAAGGTCCCAAGAAAGTTACAGTTACAATTTACAGCATAATAGTCATACTTTTTGACATGGCTATTCTCCGCTAAGATTGGCTGCCGTGACCGAAAATTATCGAGAGTAAATAAAATACTTATGAATTTTAACCTTCACTGGTTACTGTTATCCTGTTTCCATTCAAAAGTGCCTGTAATGGCTTTATTGAAATAAAATATTTTAGTTTGAGTTTGTGTCGTACCACAGCTGCGCAAACGTGAGAGGCCAGTCATTATTTCTAGTTCTTTCGATGCTGTAAGTAAACTTTAGTGATCGTTGATTTTGTTCCCGCTAATTTTTACATTTGGCACTTACTGCTACATTACCTCCTACTTATTATTTTGTTCCAGTGCGTATGCAAAAAAAATACCTCCTATGCGGTCGGCTCTTGTTGTGGCTCCTCTGCAATGGGTGTCTGCATTAATCAACTATCTTATGTCACCATTTTTTAAGTATGTGAGAATTCAGTCCTCTCATGAGCTCACTGCGGAACATATCGTTGAAATGATTGGAAAATATAAGGTGAGTTCGGACAGTTCGGAAGACCTTGTGTTGGAGGTCCACAGGTGGATCTGCTGGTAACATAAGAAGGTGCCCTAAAACTACATAGGCACATAAACTCACGCTTCTTACCCAAGAACCTCATGGAAAGGGGCTGAAGGAGGCTGAAAGTATGCACCTGCTGCATATCCGATCCATTCTATACATACACGTCCAGGTCCACGTTCATACTTATATCTGATCATTCAAGTGCACTGGTTGAATTTGAAATTCTACTAACCAAGAACCTATTTAGTTTTTATTACGATGATTTCTTTCAGCCATCTTTTATGGTAATCAGTCCAACCATGATGACAACTTTACTAAAACCAGCTAAACAAGCAAACTGCGATTTATCCTGCTTCGAGGTTTTATACCTTGGAGGAAGTGCTGTGCATAAAACCCTTGTGGAAGAAATAAAGGTATGTACCTAACTATGGGTAAAACGTCCTAAACTTCAGATTTTAAAGAACTGTCAGTGAACTGTGTTAACCAATCCGGAGCGGATCCCAAGAACGGGTCTGGGCAGAGACGTGCAAGATTCGATCAATTAATTACATGAGTGGATACTCATGTAATTGAGAGACTGGGTTGTTAAAAAATGTGGATAAAAAACTATTGCACGTAGTGACGATGTGAATGTTAATATGTATGTGCGGAGTGACAAGAATAGATAAAGTAGGGAATGAGTACACGTATATTATAGGAAGTTTGAAAGTGGCGTCTGATACAGAAAAATTGAAAGGGAGTCGTTTATCTTGGTATGGACAAGTAATGAAGAGGGATGAAACGCATGTGACTAAAAAAGTGATGGATATTGACGAATGGAGAGGGAAAGAGGAAGGCAAACAAAAAAATGGATGGATTGTGTAAAGAATGATATGAAAAGGGAGAATGGAAGAAAACCTGTTGCGCCGTCTCTGAGTAAGTCTCTAAGCGCAGGAAGACGATGTCATGATGATATGAGAGACAAGACACACGATGTTGATTTCAACAGTTCAGTTCACGCACCTGTCTTCTCAGCTCCGCTTGTCTTTGCTTTGGTAAACCGGGGTGAAAAGGGGACTCCGGGCGTAGCCATGTGATTAATTAAATCATACACGGGTCATCTTTGCACGTAGATTTAGTGTAAAAAAAAATATCTTTAGTCTGGGATTGAGTTCCGGGGAATGGGGATTCCTAATGCCATATTCTTGGGTGAAGAAAAACATCATGGGGAAACCAGCATGCTTTAGAGAAACTCGACGGCATGTAAAGCCACGTCAGAGGTCCTGGGTGGCATTCAAACTCTGATACCAGTTAGACACAAACGACACGATTTAAAGGAAAAAGATGTCATTATTTATAAAATATTTTATTTTTCCAGAGTTGGACACCGAACACAATAGTGACTGATGCATACGGAATGAGCGAAGTAGGATCAGTTATATTCTATAGTATTGACTCTCCAGTTGGGTCATGTGGTCAACCATTTGCTCATTTACAGTACAAGGTGCGTATATTCCTTATAGTAGTGACTATGACCGTGCTAGAAACGCATCAGGCAAATAATATTCTTCACACTGAATAGAGCAAGACTAGACTGTTTGTCGCTAAGCAACATCGTCACGTGCGTGCCATTATAGAGTAAGATCCCAGAGCAATCAGACATAACTTATTTTCACACGGATGAAACCTGAAGTTTTCAGTAGCGTCTCGTGTAGGGATTGCAATTGCTGGATCCAGCATACAGCAATCCAGCTGGATCCAGCGCCTTTTTAAACATGCTGGATCCAGCATACATCTTGATCCAGCGATGCGGATCCGCAAACGTATCAATTTCTATAGTTTTTATAAATCAAAGACAGTTGATGAGTTGAATAACTGCTCTCGTCTCGATAGAAAGTGTATTTGTGTCACTAAAGTGCATATGAAGTGCGTGTTGGTTGTTGTTTGAGAGACTGAATGGTAAGTAAAGTAAAATGTTTATTTTTAATTTTAGTATTAATGTTGATTTGATTCATGTCTCTTACTTTCTCGAAGAAGGAAAAGGAAGACACGTTTGGTGAGGTTCGTCAACACATCGCGAAATGTTTTTGTTTTTGTTTTCTTATTTAAACCGATCTTATTTTATTACCTACCTTTAATTGCAGGAAGTAGGTACATATCCTACAGTGGACTATTTAGTTATTTAGAACTTTGTGTGTGTGTGTATGTGTGTGAGTATTGTTGCTAATAAACAAGATTGCTAAAATGCGCAATTTTGATTGGAAAAAAGCTGTGCCATGTGTACTTATAAAGATAGGTTTTATTGTTACGGTCCTTTTTTTAAAAGAATGTTAATTAAGTTAATTTTAAAAGAATTTGTGAGACTGATTGCTACTGATTAGCCGTCCTATCATTAAACATAAGCGTAATAAAAAAAAATAAAAAATAATAACATAGTGCTTACTTAGAAACATTATCTTAAATGATATATGAATATAAGGTTATATGTTTGTTATTTAATTTTATGTTGATTATTTTGATCTCAAATTATTAAAAAACCAAAGCAAATTAATATAAGATATCACCAAATGAGTGGAAGATTTCAAAGATTATCGTAAGAAATACAAATTAATAAAAAAAGTCTTAAAAATGTCGTCTTTTTATTTTCGTTCCACGTTTTGCTGGATCCGCGCTGGATCCAGCTGGATTCAGGTCAATCCAGCAAAAATTCCGCTGGATTGAAAACGCCGCTGGATTGCAATCCCTAGTCTCGTGTGCCTTGAATACCTACGCGCTTTGTGGAACTTGCCGAGTGACACCTGGGCAGGTACCAGGTGAGAAAGGTGACTAAAAATAAGAACTATTTAACTTAAATTCACATGGCTGATTTTTATATATGTCATGTAGAATATCATTTTAAAGTAATATCATATAGTGTCAGACACTTTTGATGGACCAGAGTTTTTGTCAGACGCTTTTAAGCTTGGATTTTGAAGCGCCTGACCGATATAGCTGGCAATATCCCGATCAATTAGCTTTAAGTATTAAATCATATGAAGTTTAGTATTATTTAAAGCGTCTGTAAAGCAATACGGCCGACGGAAAGTGTCGTATATCTCTGCTCGTCCTATGATAGATTATGGATGGGAAAATTACATTGTGCAATTCCAAAGAACACTCTCCGAAAGTAGAGTAGCTCGTGGCTAAGTAACGACACGTCGGATGATCTTTAAGGTAGGCGACGTTTACGTTGGTCTAACAACCCTACATACCGAGCTTCTTCAAGCATCAGAAAGCACGCTTTGACAGTTGTTACAGCTAGTCATTCGCTCCATCTTAAGAGGGCGCCGAGCGCAGGCAGCGGCGCCCTCTTAATTATTGGTATTCAGCTGAATAAGACCGGTAAGACTGGAAGTCAACCCCAACATAGTTGGAAAAGGCTAGGCAGGTGATGACTCTCCTAAACATAACCCAAAACCGACTAGCTATCATTGTGCCATCTACCAACCCGAGCTGGATTCACGTGGTAGATTACAGTCCACTTCCTAGCGGGTTTGGATGTGCGTTATCATTCATGTCGTATCATTTCATGAAGTTGATAGATCATATTAAAAAAAACTGGCCAAGAGCGTGCCAGGCCACGCTCATTGTAGAGTTCCGTAGTAATCATTCTTTTTTTGTTTGAAAAAAGATACGTTCAGAATAATAATATATGTAAACATGGCGAAACTATAAGGGTTCCTAGTTTTTTTTTAACTTATTATAAATGGGCTTGCTCTTGACTTCAATCTTGCCCTAGTAGTTGACTACGGAACCCTAAAAAGTTTCATTAATCTTTATGACAGGTTCTAATCTAAGTATCACAAAATCACCAGACATTGTATCATACTTCGGATTTAGATAAATGTGTACTTTTGTTAGTACACATTTATCTAAACTAATCTAAAGTAAGATCTTATTGCCTTCGGCCCGAATTACATTGAAAAGGAGTAAGGTGAAGGCGCGGCGGACTGCTAGGAACGCGGAACATTCGACGAATCGACGTGTCTGTGCGCCACGCCGCTTGAGTATAATTGGCATCGTGTCGCCTTCCTACATTTTGTATTGAAGCGGCAAGATGAGTTCACCTTACGCCTTTTCTGTGTAATTCGGGCCTTCAATAGAAAATATTATCATATCAGGGGCGCTACTACAACGTCTTAAAACAGTCCTGTTTAAGTCTTACTTTGCATTTTCGTACCATCACGTCCTTAAAACAATCCTAATGCAGGACTGCTAAAAATATTAGTTTTGATATCGTTTTGATGACGTCACCTCAAATAGTTCATTCAATTGGTACCACGACGTGCCTTTTGACAGCGAGCAGGATTGTTTTTATGTCAAATAGCAGGAATGTTTGACATTCTAAATAAGTTGATCTGGGGCGACGAATATATTATTGTTTTATAAATTATACAAAAGAAATGTACTGCCGTGATATACTTGGTAATAAAAACACATTTATATACGTGCAAGGGGTGTATTAAACACCTCTGCCCAATCCTTCGGATGTTACAGGCATAATGTTATGGTGTCGTATAGTATTCGATTGGACTATGTTTTCAGTGGTTTCAGTGCATCATCTTTATCATTTTCAACAAGAAATTGTCTGCTGCAGGACGTTGGCATCTTCCAAGCATCGCCACATCGACCGATCTTGTATTTCTCGCATTCCGAAAAGGAGGAAGAGCTAGAGAGACTATGACTAGGCTGATGATGATTTAGTGACGGTGTTAGGAGGAAGCACCGTCAATGTACCAACAAGAACCACTGTGACATGACTCCATCGGAGCCCAACGTGCATATTCGTGCCGCGAACCCAAACACTCCTGTGTACATTTCCCGCATACACTACACCAGTACGGCGGAGGACATCGTGGAGTACGTGCGCCAGAAGACCAAGTAGGTACGTGGCGAGAGTGTGGAGTTGCTGGAGTCGCGCAGCTACGTCAACTTTGGGGCGTTCGTGGTGTAAGTACCAACATGTTATGGATCTGCATAATCGTGTTGGAAGAGGACATTAGGCCGCAGGGAGTGGTGTTACGTCGTTTTCATGGGCAAGTGCCATATGTACCTACGTGCAGCACAAAGACTTAGTGCTTAACTGAAGTGTTACAAACATAGTTTTAAGGCTCTCTTTACTAATACAAATTGTATTTTGTCATATTTATGTTAGTCAGCTTTACATGACATACTAAGGTATGTAAGGCTGCCAAAGATGCCTGAGAAAAAGTGGTTGTTGTTGTCGTTTGTATTTACATCATAAACATCGATTTGTAAAATGTACTGTTGCTATAGATTACCTACCTATAACTTGTATTGCTGGAATCAATAAACTACCATTATAATAACAGCTGTGTTATTGTTTGTATGCTTGAAAATTAACGACCCCACACACCCTAGTGTCAGAGTTTCTAAACATGGTTTGACGACAGCAATTTGGCGACAAGGACCACCGGCTTAGGGTGCTTTTCCACCAGAGATGCGCTATGCTACGTTGCTATGGATGCGTTATATATCCGCCAATCATATTCATTGGTGCACATAGCTTAGCACTGGTGGAAACGGATTCAACTAAGATGTTTTCTATATGGAAGGATGCGTACTATGGATGTGTGCTTGATGAAAAGCAGCCGTATACGTGCCTTCCGAAGCATAGAGTGCCTTCCAAACATTGCTACTGAGAATCAATCTAGTTTTACAAACTCGCGGGAACGCACAAGCGTGTTTAACCGAACGCTCTTACATCGTTTGAACATAGTCACCCTGAAATCATCCACAACTTCTTACACGCAGTTTAGCAGACCTAAAGTACTTGAGTACCTACTTAAATAAAACGATCAAAGTTAATAATGGCTTATAGTCAGAATTCTTTATTATACAGTTTAAAATATCGATTAACAACTCGTAGATCAGTCCATATTCGAATTTCCTGGAATTATTTTTACCAGCTCCATGGTCCATAGTGATAGGTAGTGGTTTTTAAGATGCATGGATGCAGTTTTAATGATATTCTTTCCATTGGTTGCTCTTCATCTCTCAAGGGAAAATAAACATTGGCATGTCCACGTTCACGTTAAGGTTTTTATTTCAAGCCAGCTTCAAAATAAGGATAACATGAGTACCCATCGCATCCTATTATGAACCAGCATTTTGGTACATATTTCATAAGTCCATCATAAATATATGAATATCGAAAACGGTTCAAATTCACAATCACAGCACACAAGAAAAGTAAATACCATAATTTAATTTAGAATTATAGAATTATTATATAAACTTATGATGTAATTTTATTGAATTTTGTTGACAACCACTCACTGACAAGTATAATGACATAATGCATTGACATGGATGCCACTTTATTATAAAACGATAATGATACCAGCCAGTTATAAAAAAACACTGGTCCGAATCTTATTATGTTACAATGAAGATCTTAACCTCCTTCGAAACATTTTCTTACTTTGTCAAGGAAAATCCTCAAAGATTTTATAATTGTTACGATTTTAATTATGTATTTTCTTAAAACTACCTATAAAAATGAAAAATTGTATAGTAATTAATATTTCTATTTTCATTAAAGTTATATTTTGTTTCATGACTATCATTTCGGAATACGATTCGGACCGGATTTTTGAGAAAGAGACAACGCTATACAGTTTACGTATTGCTAGTTGCTTCTTTCATGTTAAAGCAGGGAATAGACAAATTTTACAGATCGTTCGTTCTTTCCCCGCACTAAGCAAGAGTAAAACAGTATTGTTTGGTAGAGGTCATGGTACCAAACAAAGTGTTATTGTTTTAAGCCTGAATCAAAACGTTCCTGCAATAGGATTGTTTTGTTAAAGGTGGTAGTAGCGGCCCTGAACACACATTTGAATTTAGATACCTACTGCCAATTATCTCGAAGTACAATATAAAAAAAAAAAAAAGACGGGTTGCACTCCGGGAGTGCCGGCAGAAGTGAAAACTTGATTATTAACGTTGAGCATGTTTGATATTTTGGAATGGTTAGGGAATAATTTTGCACCAATTGCTTTAACAGTATAAAAGTACTATCATTTATGTGGTAGAATACAATATTGATTTATTGCGCTATCGTACACAAACATGACAATTTATATTACATTAAAAATTTAACACTTTAAAACTATTACAATTATTTTACATTAAAAAGTTTATCTCTCCGAAAAATCAACTTTCATCCATAATTTCAACGACTTTTTCACCATCATCATTACCAGAACTATCATCGCCAATCTCTAAAACTGATACGATAGGTTTATGGTAGCTGAAGTAAGAAACGAACAGTTTTGATTCGAACCTATTTAAATGTCTAATAAAGACCGCATCAATAGTAGTTTTGTATTTCGTTGTGCTAAGATTGCGATCATTCGACATAGTTAAACCAAATTCATTATTTAAAAATTCAATTATTCCGCCATAACTATGCTAACCCATTTATTTTGTCTTTCCCTGTCCTCCGATCGGAACTCCGATTGGTAGGAGGAGCGGGAATATTTTTTCCCATGCCTCCGATTAAGCATCATAAAAACATTGTACAGTCTAGTTCAAAATAAATTATTTTTGTATTTTATTGACTGTACAGTCGACATCGTTAACGTTCAGGGTCAAAATGTCCAACTCCCACACGACTAGTCTAAGATCGATAGTTTCCGAGATATAGCCGTTTCAATTTTGACAGCTGTCATCCGAAATGTAGATCTCATTGAGATCTATCACTTGTCCCTACACACAACTAGTCTAAGGTCGATAGTTTCCGAGATATAGCTGTTTCAATTTTGACAGCTGTCATCCGAAATGTAGATCTCATTGAGACCTATCACTTGTCCCTACACACAACTAGTCTAAGGTCGATAGTTTCCGAGATATAGCCGTTTCAATTTTGACAGCTGTCATCTGAAATGTAGATCTCATTGAGACCTATCACTTGTCCCTACACACAACTAGTCTAAGGTCGATAGTTTCCGAGATATAGCCGTTTCAATTTTGACAGCTGTCATCCGAAATGTAGATCTCATTGAGACCTATCACTTGTCCCTACACACAACTAGTCTTAGGTCGATAGTTTCCGAGATATAGCCGTTTCAATTTTGACAGCTGTCATCCGAAATGTAGATCTCATTGAGACCTATCACTTGTCCCTACACACAACTAGTCTAAGGTCGATAGTTTCCGAGATATAGCTGTTTCAATTTTGACAGCTGTCATCCGAAATGTAGATCTCATTGAGACCTATCACTTGTCCCTACACACAACTAGTCTAAGGTCGATAGTTTCCGAGATATAGCCGTTTCAATTTTGACAGCTGTCATCTGAAATGTAGATCTCATTGAGACCTATCACTTGTCCCTACACACAACTAGTCTAAGGTCGATAGTTTCCGAGATATAGCCGTTTCAATTTTGACAGCTGTCATCCGAAATGTAGATCTCATTGAGACCTATCAATTGTCCCTACACACAACTAGTCTAAGGTCGATAGTTTCCGAGATATAGCTGTTTCAATTTTGACAGCTGTCATCATTATTATTAATATTATTAATTATTATTATTAATTATATTATTATTATTAATAATTTTATTATTATTAATAATTTTATTATTATTATTATTCCCTTTATTCATTATATTAACAAATTTTATACATTTTTAAATATTTCCTATAAAACTATAACAAAAAAACATTTAAAAATATAAAAAACTGTAGCCCACCGGTATAGGGAACAGGGTCCAAGCCACCGGCGGTCAGGGCTCCAGAGAAAGGAACCTCCTAACAATGCGAGCCGTGTCCAGGAGTACCGCTTTCTGCATCAAGCCCTTGATCCAGCTGCCTAACGAGAGCCTCCTCAGGTGTTGGTCGAGGCTCTTGGCAATTAAGCCATTGGCTGTTACGACTATCGGCACAATGATCGCTGAGTCCACATCCCACATGTCGACAACCTCGCGAGCCAAGTCAAGATACTTGATTTGTTTATCTTTCTCGGCTTTCACGACGTTCTCGTCATGCGGGACGGTTATGTCAACAATCATTGCGCGCCGCTCTGATCGATCCACCACCACTATATCAGGCTTATTAGCGATAATAGTCCTGTCAGTGATGATGGATTGATCCCAGTACAGTGTGATACTGCCATTATCGAGAACTGGGTCGGGCACATACCTGTAGTACGGCACTTCCGATTCCACAAGGTTGTATTTCAGAGCAAGTTGCTGATGGATAATTCTGGCTACAAGGTTGTGTCTATGCAAGTATTCTCCGTTAGCCAGACGAGAACACCCGGAGATAATGTGACGGATTGATTCGCCCGGACGGTGGCATGCCCGACATATGTCAACCGTACCGTCCTTCACAATAAATCTCCGGTAGTTATTCGTCATCATAACTTCGTCCATAATTGCACAGACAAAACCTTCGGTTTCTCCAAAGAGTTCCCCGGAACGTAGCCAGGCTACGGACGCTAGGAAGTCTATATCGGGCCCATGTAGGGCCCGGAAAAAGCGCCCATGGAGCTCCTTGTTCTGCCATACCTCCATGCGGTCTTTAGTGTCAAGCACTACAGGTTTGCGCCAGTTCTCTTTAGCCAAGGAGAGCGGGGTGAGGCCCTTGTCCACCGCGATTATTATTATTATTATTATTAATTATATTATTATTAATAATAATTATTATTATTATTAAGCGCCCTGCGCTGCCTAAACGAAACAGTAGGCCCAGGCATACATTTTCGCCGCGCCGTAGAGAGGGGATAGCTGTCTACTCGATCTCCATCCGTCTTACGCTTTTTCGATCAGGGTCACGTGGTCACGTGTCCTGACGAATTTTCGATCAGGGTCACGTGGTCACTTTTCCTGACGCGAGTTTAAGATTTTATACCCATCACAGAACAATTTCCCAAAGTGCTCAACGCCGCTAAAGAAGTTTTCACTTCAAAAATACATTAAAAAATGATGATGATTAAATGTCAAAGACTATATTAGCTGTGGTCAAAGATCTACAAGACCACCAGCGTAACTGCGTATGTTATCCGAAACACACACAAAAGGAGTAGGTACCTATAATAAAATTATTCTGTAATTTTAAACGAAATGCAACGTGTAGGCTCAACTAGGTTTACTGGATGATCATGCATCCTCGACCCGATGTCTGCCACGATCGACGCGTATTATAGTTGTCATTATTTATCGACGAGCCCTCACGAGCCATCTGTCAATGACGTGCTTGTGATTCACGATTGCAATACAATACAAATTCACTCTTCTTCTTCTTCTTCCTGCCCTTATCCCATTCTATTTGGGGTCGACGCAACACGTTTTTTTCCTAAAATACAAAATCACAATTTTTCTAATTAATGATTTCAGCTGGTGAATGTGGAAACTGGTGAAGAAATAAAAGAGCCCAACAAGCCCGGAGAGGTGTGGCTGAAAACACCCGGCGGTTTTAAGGTATGATGTGGTTAAGGATGAAGTTTTAAAGAAATTGCTAGGTCAGGCGACTCCACTCCAGTGACTGAGCTAAAGGTAGGCTACTGCCCACCAGAGTCAAGACTCGCCTGGTCGGAGGCTCCTCTTTTCTTACCAAAACTCGTGGTCATGTGAACCGCTCGGTACAGGCTGCCTCCAACCGCTCTGCCTTACGCGCATTTACCTTCTGCCCGGCCCAGAATTTTAAGCCTTTCGAGACCTTTTTCAGTGGTTGTTTGGTATTGTTGTGCTCCTTCAGTATGGGCTCATTAGTTCTTATAATTCGCATAATTGTTAATCAAACATATTGGTTAAGTCTAACCGATTAAGCTTTGACATGATTAATTGGTTCTCGCCTACTGGGCATTTTCTCAAAAGTGGTAACTTTCTCAAAAGTGGTAACGCAATTACGTAGTTGACTAATCTACCCAGTTTTTTCCAGGGCTACTACAATAACCCAGAAGCCACGGCCGAGACTGTATCCAAGGACGGGTGGTTCATGACCGGCGACATGCTGTACAGAGATGAAAACTGGAACTTTTACTTCGTTGATCGCATCAAGGTGCTGCTCAAGTATAAGAATCATCAGGTGAGAGAAGCTCTTTTATTTTATTGTCATGTCCAAAGATCGACTTTACGGCTGCACCCATCTGCATACAGAGTGAAATACATTTATTAGTATTCATAATACAAGAAAAACACTAAGAGCCTGATGCAAGGGGCTGGAAGATTATTGTATGAATCCTGGCCCCCTACTATGACGTCTTAAAACAGTCCTAACTTAATGTTATTCCAGTGTGGAAACGTGACAGAACTATACAGGGTGTCTAGCGCCATCTCTCCTCCACACTGGATTAAGAATAAGTTAGGACTGTTTTAAGACGTCATAGTAGGGCCCCTGGCCTGCCTAATTTCAGAGACAAAATGTTATAAAGCGTCACGTTTCCGAGATATTATGAAGTATCTAAAAGTATGGACTTAAAGTTTGATACTTCATATCTCACTAATGTCATGTTCAGCACAGTTATTATGTGTGTACAGGCCATGTACAGGCTCATGATAGCTGGCGAGCAAAAAATCTTTATGATTTGCTCGTGGGGCAGACTTTATTTATAGCGATAATTATACGATAAGAAATATTAAAAACCGCGTCTGCCACCATTATAGCGCTGCGTTGTCAATTCAGACTTCAAAGAGCTGTAATGGTTAAAGTCAGTAAGTAAAATATCTGCCAATATTTTTTTTTTGTATTCAGGGTGTTCTAATAAATCGAATTGACCTAATTAAAGCTACGAGCAAATGATTTAGTAGAGCTTTTTTATCTTACATTTTTATATCTACCTCCTGTGATAATGCAGAGCCCTGGACGCCCTGGATGTCTGCCTCATAGATTTTCTTCGTTATCTTATTGGTATTGAGTTATTGACCATTATCCCCAGAGGCAGACACGGGCAAATGATTCAGTACTGATTTTTTTTACAGATTTAAAGCCCTGTAGCTAAAAAACGCAGCAACATACGAACGTAATTCCTTATGAATACGAAGTACGAGCAAATCATAATAAATCAAATGCTCGCCAGCTTCCCAGCTATGAGTACAAGTCTGTCTTAGGTGGGATTATAAACTACGACATGTTTCTTGTTTGTGATGATCGCCAAGATGACCCATCTTCTGTAATATTCTAGATATCGCCAGTAGAGTTAGAAGGCGTGATTCGTCAGCACCCCGCCGTCTTAGATGTGGCAGTGACGAGTCTGTACGACCAAGAGTGCGGAGACCTGCCCGTCGCTTGCGTTGTCCGGCGTGCAGAAGTTGATGTTACCGCGGAAGAGATCCAGGACTTGGTTAAAGGTAAATTATCTCATTGCCCTTGTCCCATTTATTCTTCTGGTATCAGCAGTCTGGTTACGCTGTTGTTTGCCCATTTTTAAGCCACTCCCATTAATACTTCCATTTATATTTATCATGATCATCATCTTTCTCTTGGTGATTTCAACGGGCATGTAGGAAGAATGACGGATGGGTATGAGAGAGTGCATGGCGGTTGGGGGTACGGAAACGGTAACACTGACGGCGAGACACTGCTGCAAGCTGCTTCTGCCTTCGACCTGGCAATAACCAATACGTGGTATAAAAAAAGAGACGAACATCTCATTACTTATAAAAGTGGCCACCACGCGACGCAAATAGACTTTTTCCTGGTCAAACGAAATAGCCTTAGGTTCGTCAAAAACTGTAAAGTCCTGCCAGGTGAAGACCTAGTCTCCCAACACAGACTGGTCGTAATGGATTTAAAAGTCTGTGTCTCGTCCAGTAAAAACAAAGAACGGCCTCCACCCAGAACCAGATGGCGAATGATAGAAAATGAAGAATGTTTAAGTATGTTTAGGAGTCAAGTGGTCGATAAGATGATTGAAATGAAGGTTATGGAAGGAAAATCTGTAAATGAATCATGGGAAGAGATGGCGAATTGTATACGGAAAGTAGCAAAAGATGTGTTTGGAGAATCGAAAGGAAAAGGTGTGATAGATAGGGATACATGGTGGTGGAATGAAGATGTGCAAAAAAGTCTAAAAGAAAAGAAGGTTGCATGCGTTTAAAGAATGGCAGGGTGTAGCAGACGGGAATGACAGTTTGAAAGATGAAAAGAAAGAGAATTATAACGAATGGAAGAGAAAGGCAAAAAAGGCGGTAGCAGTTTCCAGGGCTAAGGCGCAGGATAAATTGTATGACTCACTGGACAGTCCTAAAGGCCAGAAGGAGCTCTACCGGATTACAAAAGCGAGAGAAAGGAGAACGAGAGATATAATTCATATTAAATGTATAAAAGACGGCGCTGGTAAGGTTCTAACAAAAGATGATGAAATAAAAGACAGATGGAAGTTTTATTTTAAAAAGTTAATGAATGAAGAGAATGAATGGAATGGTGTGCTCAAAGAGGCACAAGTAAATAATATGGGATTAGTGAGAAAAATCAGTATGGATGAAGTAAGGAAGGCAGTTCAAAGTATGAAAAGAGGAAAGGCCATGGGCCCCGACGAAATACCAGTAGAAGTATGGAAGTGTTTAAAAGAAGATGGATGTATGTGGCTGACTTTATTCTTCAACTAGCTGACCCACGCAACTTTGTCTGCGTCTCTATACATAACTTAAAACTTTCCTCGATAAATCAACTATCCAACCAAAATTATTAAGTTAAATCGTAACAAACAAAAATTTTTATCTTTCCTCTTTATAATATTAGTTAAGATTATACTAAAATGAGAATTACTATAAATATCTCTTACTGTTAAATATACGATGTCGATAAAACCCTGTACTTGTAAACATTATTTTGTTTGAATTTGAATTTCCCGGAGGCCAGCCAGAATCCCCCGTACCTACATTGCGACGCAACCCGCGAAATTATTTTTACATTGCGATATCTTCTAAGATATTTATTTAAACTGTATAGAGTAAAGAGCACAAATATTCTATATTAAATTGCCGTTCTAACGAACACATTTATTTAGATATAGATTCATACCATACGGGTTAAATAAGCTTCGCAAAAAATAATTCTTTTTAACCTAACATTTTAATAGTAAAAAATGGTTACAGTGAGTCAATCTTAAAAGATAGACAGATGCTGTCGCGGACTTTATTTTAGAACTTTTAAAGACGAATAATTACTTCATACATGATATTCTCGTAACTTAAACCGTTTCCGCAGCGCACGCAACGGAAGCTCTCAGAAAGGAATTTTCTTTTCCCGTTTTTGCAACATTTCTCATTTATGCTCCGCTCCTATTGGTAGTAGCGTGATGTTATATACCCTATAACCTTCCTCGATAAATGAACTATCCAACACAAAAATAATTTTTCAAATCCAACCAGTAGTTCCAGAGTTTATCGCGTTCAAACAAACAAACTCTTCAGCTTTATAATATTAGTATTAGTATAGATAAGTTGTTGCATGAAGGAGCGATCCCAGAAGAATGGTGCAATAGTTCGCTAGCGCCCATTTTCAAGAGTAAAGGTGATGTGCAAGACTGCAACAACTATCGGGGAATAAAGCTCATGTCACATAGTATGAAAGTATGGGAGAAAGTGATAGAGAAAAGAATAAGAGAGGAGAGTGAGATCACCCAAAACCAGTTTGGGTTTATGCCAGGTCGAGGAACAATGGACGCCATTTTTGCACTTCGCCAATTATGCGAGAAGTACAGACGTGCACACACGAACTTACACATGGTGTTCATTGATCTGGAGAAAGCGTATGACAGGGTACCTCGGAATGTGTTGTTGTGGGCCTTGAAAGAGAAAGGTATACCAGGGAAGTATGTAGAGTTAATTCGTGCTATGTACAGTCAATCTTGTACCTACGTCCGGTCAGCTGCTGGCAACACCGACAAGTTCAGTGTGGCTGTAGGCTTGCACCAAGGGTCGGCTTTAAGCCCTTACCTCTTCTTGTTGATTATGGATGCTCTGACGTCGGACATACAAGAAGAGGCACCCTGGTGCATGCTGTTTGCCGACGCCATTGTTCTTGTCGGTGAAGATGGCCCTGAGATCCTGAGCAGGTTGGCGAAATGGCAACAGAAGCTGGAGCATGTTGGCTTGAAAATCAGCAGAAGTAAAACAGAATACATGTTTTGCGATTTCGGCGGTCTCTCCCATAGCGGAGCCATAGCGCTAGATGGCGTGCTTCGTCCAATTTGCTCCGACTTTCGGTATCTCGGTTCACTCGTGCAAAGCGATGGCGAAATAGATCGTAGTGTAAAGCACAGAATTAGCACTGGATGGATGAAATGGCGGTAGGTCACGGGAACAATATGCGACTCCCGCATTCCCCTTAAACTCAAAGGGAAGATTTATAAGACCATGGTTAGACCTGCTGTCGTGTATGGATCAGAATGTTGGGCCACAAAAGGGATAAATGAAAGGCAATTGCATGTGGCTGAGATGAGAATGCTAAGAGGGATGTGTGGTGTGACGCGAATGGATAAAATAAGGAATGAGTACATAAGAGGAAGTCTGAAAGTGGCGCGTGAATGAAAGGTTGATTGGTAATCGATTGTCGTGGTATGGACATGTGATGCGAAGGAATGAAGGAAATGTTGTGAGGAAAATGTTGAGTATGAATGTAGATGGCTATAAAAGGAGAGAAAGGCCAAAGAAACGATGGATGGACTGTGTGAAGAATGATATGGCTAGAAAGGAGGTGACTGCTGAGATGACGAGAAATATGGATATATGGAAGAAGAAGACATGTTGCGCCGACCCCAAATAAATTGGGATAAGGGCAGGAGAATGGTGATCATCATCTTTCTGCCCTTGTCTCATGTTAGTTAGGTTGGCGCAACATTTTTATTTTTTCTTCAATATTCTGGGACGTCATTTTATTTCTCGTATTAGCAAAACCCTTCAGATTGACTGTACCCATATTATTATGGGAATGAATAAATTATTAGTCCGCCATCTTGTAGAGTCGGCCATATTGGATATAGAAAGATGTGGCCGGGCGGCTGGCGAGGAGTATTCCCGTTTGAGCACCTATTTTCAAAGCACCTACGCTTTGAGCACCAAAGGTATTCCCACTAGAGCACCACTCAATATTTTAACGTGGTGCTCAAATGGGAACAATGTAAAATATTCAACTTTACTTTTGTTTGATCACCTAAAGTGATGGGGTGTATAATAAATCATATCGATATAATTAGTGACTACATTATAAAATAAGTACTTTACCTTTGGTGCTCAAAGCATAGGTGCTCTAAAAATAGGTGCTCAAACGGGTATACTTCGCTCGCGACAAGTTGTTTTCATAATTTTAATATTGCGATGAATTCTATTGCGATGAACTGTACTGATACTGATGAGACTAATTTTATGTTGCATAAACAGAATTCCATGGAATTACCGGGATAACAAAAAACCCAGTAGTTCCATAACGGAACTACGGGGATATGGTGGTTTTGCATGGAATCGCAACACACGTGTAGCGAGAGGCGACCACGGGCGACCGCTTTTGGATAAGACTGAAATAAAAAAGTTACTTTTTCATTCAAAATCACGTCGTATTTTCAGAAAAACTGACAGACACTAAGCAACTGAGAGGCGGTGTGATCTTCCTACAAGAACTACCGCTAACGGCGTCGACTAAGGTGCACAGACGAAAACTGAAAGAGATCGTCGTAGCAAGAGCAAGAGAACAAGCCGGAATATAGATTTGATTTCACATAAAATTGAGTTTTATTTGTGTTAACAATAGCCTTATTTAGTATACCGTGTTAGTAAGCAGTTCAGTTTCGTGGTGTGACCGTTAGACTGCCATGTCATCGAGGTCGCGAGTTTCAACCTAAGACATCCGAGAAAATTTAATAAGATGTGCGTTTATATTGCATTTTGTTTGATGTTAATTTTACTATTGTGAGTGTGTATTTGTCTGTATGTGTCCTTTATGATTTTATCTGTTTACTAACATAATTTTAAATGTAATTACTAGGTAACAATTTTATGGATATTGTATGTCTGAAATAAATAAATGAATTGAATTGTTACCTTCGATGTTTCGGATTCATGTGCGTGTTTCGTTTGCATCGGTGATGGCAAACATTGCGAGGAAATCAACATGCCTGAAAGATGATGCCACATCGGTTCTATCCCCTTTTGGCCGTGACTTCACCCGCCTCGATATCCGAAATTTGATTACCGAGATACCTAGGTAGGAGTTCGGTGACCCGTTGAGATGTTAAAGCGTGACAAACTTGAACACTTTTACATTTTTACCATCATGAGTTATGATTAGGATAAGGATAATTCATTTGGTGTATTTTGTTAACAAGGTTCAATATACCTTGTTATCAGAACACACTATTATTAGGTAGGTATATAACCTCGTATGTTATTATAGGCATATATAATGGTAATATAACTTGTTTAATTTATCTAAGAATAGAACCAGTACCGACCTACGCTAATCTAATCGCTGTTAGGTTATTAGGTTTTCACACGACGACCAATGAAGTTATAAACTCATAAACATATCATCAGGTGTGTACCTAATAGTACACGACCCAAAATTAAAGACCCATCCTATTGCCATCAACTGAACACAAATCCAGACTCTGTGGTTGCTACAGTTACTTAAGGAAAAACCCAAAAACACTTTGGCAGACCCGGAAATCGAACCCAGTACCTCATGGTTAGCATTCGCGTTTACGTTGATTTCCAAGAGAAAATGCTGAATTTACATGTTAAAATGTTAATTCCTTTTCCTAGCGGCCAAAATAAATACCAGAAGTACCAGAACCCAATGTGCCAATACACTGCGTTTGCTCGCCATCACAAGATAAATGAAAGAAGAAAATTTATTATGCTGCGCTGACCCCTAATGTATTGGGACAAGGATAGGAGAATGACGGATAAAAGCACACAATTAAACAAAAAGGCACATAATTTTAACCACTATAACATCTACCAAACTAGCTAACTGTGTTGAGAAGCTCAGATAGGCAGCTTCAAGTAAAATATTGATATTCAGCGACATCTGGTTAGACTGAAAGCCGACCCCAACATAGTTGGGAAAAGGCATGGGAAAAGGCTTTGCAGATGATGAAGGTCTAAAGGTGAGTGAGATATTTATGCATATAACCGACTGTAACTGTTCTTTTATCAGTAGACTTAACTTCACACCAACATGATAAGAAACACACTGATATCAACTTCTGATATCGTCTTATAGATATCTAAGGCCCCTAGCACATGAGATGTTTGATGCGTTTCCGCGGTCCCAAGTCGACCCTTTGTACGCGCATCAAACGAGTTTCGAACGCGCTTCACACGCGCGTTTGTATCGTGTTTTATCGTTCGGATCTATGAAAACGCATGAATTGGCATCTACGGCGCCGTCGCGCGTCGCCGCGCGTTCCTGAAATGCGCGTCTTCGTGCGTATAAATACGCTGTGTGCTAGGGGCCTTACACTGTAAAACTTTTACGGTCACCCCATGGTCACGATCATGGTGATGAGAGTTGCAACGACCTACGACTGCGCTTATTACTACATCAATTCATCATTTATAGTCATTTTAAACTTACGTTTTAACATTTAATTAGAAGCATTAAAATAACAAACATTTACTAACAAACGCAAAATACAAATTAAGTTGCTGACAAATTAAACCCGATGTGTAGTGTGGTCTCATCTATAAGTACTTACTATCTCTTAGTAAGCCTACTCACAAAATGTGTTACATCATTATCATAAAATTGGCAGGGTTCCCAACTTTTTTTTAAAGAAATTAAATATTATTTATTTCCGATTTCGGGGAGGATTATTAAAAAATAAAAATCAGACAACAGTAATTCATGTTATTTAAAGTATTAGTACAAGTACCTACTTACTTAAATTCTAGTCTATTCGATTGACATCCAGCATTCATGCTGCTGAATTTGGGAATGAGGCCATAGGCCATCAACATAAATTGATTGAAAAGCTTAGAAGATGTCAAACTCCCTTGTCACACACCGAATTCCAATCTATCAATATGAGAGTGGTAGACCACTTTACCTGATCCTTTTGATTAACATACCAGTAGGTACTGGAAACTCCAAAGCATATTATAGGAAAAGGCATCGAAAGCCTTGGAAAGGTTAAGTAAATTGGAGTACACGTCTTACGATCGGTATAGTATTGAATAGTAAGCTAGAGACTCAAGATAGCAGTTGATCCAGGTCATGTACAATAATACTTTAGCCATGGTCGTAGGCAAGAAAATCAGACGATCACTCCCTTAATTTGATGCCGATATGTCTCCTCCTACACTGTTCATAGCGATGCGGACCACAATAGTTTTATAGAACAATGACAAGACGCACGGCATGTGGACTCCTGCATATTATTGACTGATCCTGATGAATCGTGACCATATTCATGAACATTGTTGAGGTGAAAGGAATCAGATGTATTTTTGTAGTTCCTTCCCAAATAGAGTACAATACTAAAGATAAAGGAAGTACTTTGGCAACCCTAGCCCGGCCTAGCCGAATATCAACGGAGCACCTGAATATATTTATTTAATCACATTATACCATTCCATGGCTGCAGTGTGTTATCACTGTTATCAAGTGTAACTTCACCACACTTAAAGTTTCCTATTATGGCGGAATATTCCTTCAAAAACGAACTAGTCGATAACTATGTTAGTGAATTTCAATCACGAATAGTTTCAGCGAGTGGAATTGAAAGTGATAAGTACCATATCGGGAAAATTCTCTTGCAGAGTTTTAAGGATGATCCAGATTTTGTTACGCAGGTGAGTAAGTAGACAATGTTTTAATAATGTTGTGGTGGTTCTGTTTATCGGTTTGTCATTTATAGTCCTCAAATAGGGTCGCCCTCTATGAAAAACATAGCTGGAGAAGTTTTACTGTCCCAGAGCCACCCGCCCGAAGAGTTAGGCAGCCCTAACTATTCGGGAATTACAGGCGTGGTATTATGCCCATTTTTCTTTCTCAACAGATTGACGGTGGAACCGGTGAATCAGAAACGAACAGCTCCATGTTGAGAAGAAGCATTCAATGTGCCAACAACTTAAAATACATGGGGCTGAAGACCGGTGATGCAATAGTTCTAATGGCACCCAACCATGTGGACCTAGCTGTGCCGTTCTATGCTGCTCTGTATCTTGGACTCGCAACTGCTCCCATTGATAGAACTCTTGGAATTGGTAAGTATATACCTTACGTACTTTATCAAACATAATTATAATTGATTTATTAAGTACCTACCTACGTACTTACATACGTATAGAAAGAGGTTACGTGTTCCATCAGCGAAAGTAGGTCCTACCTTAAACTCGAAATCGTAAACCTTTAATACTGTCTCTTCCCTTTCAGATGAATTGAGAGGGACTTTTAACACCATCAAGCCCAAAGCCATATTCTGCCAAAGCGAAAAGGTGCAAGATGTTCAAAAAGCTGTAGACCTCTCAGGCCTACCCAAGTAACACATTTTGTGACAAAAGGCTTGCATATAGAATATTTTTGGAAACTTTAGTAATAAAATCCACCGTGATTAAGTTCTATATAGGTGGTTAGAACCGATAAGCAACCTGTATGTTACCAAAGGGAGAAAAATTGCAACTTATTTATAGATGCAAAAGCGATGCATAAGAGTTCGAATTGTTACCCTGAGTGGCACTA
This sequence comes from Diarsia mendica, assembly GCA_949316265.1. Taxonomy (NCBI): domain Eukaryota; kingdom Metazoa; phylum Arthropoda; class Insecta; order Lepidoptera; family Noctuidae; genus Diarsia; species Diarsia mendica. The sequence continues at coordinate 18,174,195 of OX438903.1, read as the reverse complement.
GGAACTAACGGTGCAAATTGCGCGCTGTAAATGAATGATTGAACGATAAAGCGATACAGTTCATTCGTTGAGTGACAAATAAGATCCTAACAAGTTCTTATTTTCGGTGGAGATAAACAACAACAGCTTTGTGTTATGGCAGCTTTTATTTGTGATCTATTTTGCGAGTATTCAAAAATTATGTGTTTAACGCAGGATAACCATCATGAGCCCTTGCAAATGGTTTTTTATTGTGAAACCATGGTATATTTACTAAGTAAATTTTAATGCGCCTTCGATCTAATCAAGAATTAGCAAAAAATATGCGGTGATCAAATAAATAAGAAAATACTTCATAAAAATTTGGTTGTTAAAAACCTAACATTATGGTTTAACAAAAAGTATAATGTCAAACTACATCAGAAACAGTTATCAAAACTCATTTTATTGTATGTTATTGTAATAAAATACCATTCAACAAGATACTTTTCAAGGACTCCATTTTTAAAAATGGCGACTTGAAATAGAACTTGCAGGTCATTTTTACACTCATTTGTTACCATAATAGAGCTCCTAGGTCCAAAAATCCCTTATTAGTACCTAGTAGTGATTATTTTCACTTAACAGGTCTCGTTGCCTTTGCGTTGAATTGGGGATCCTCAAGACGGGTACAAAACCCATTTAGGAAGGTAAATAAAGTAAAATTTAATTTAATTGTAAATGTTGGCTGGAATCCTCGACTTTTATTTCGATGCCTGATTTCCTACTGATAGTTTGCAAAATTTCATTTTTCATTTATACAAGAGACATTCAGAAGGGTAGCTGATCATGCCTTGCCTACCAATCTGTGATTTACACCGTGTATAACGTAAGTAGATTAAAAAAAATACAAAGTGAACTAGTGATTTCATAACTGTTTCATAAACTATTCAATTAAGTACCTAAAATGTAGGAAATTTACTTAAATACAAATCATACTCTATTTAAATTTATTAATATGTACGGAACCTGCGACAGTGTTAGAACTGTAAGATCTTAATTGGTTCTAAATGAGAGAAAATTGTTGCTTAAGGTTTTCAAGAACCATCTTTTGGAATCGATCTACGCGTTACAGTGGCATATTGGAGTATATTAGACCTTACAAAGGCAAATTACACTAGGTTCCAAATGAGCTGCAATAATAACTCTTGAGCCACTACAGGTGATAAGTAACTTATATATACTACTTATTTAGTACTAAAGGTGCCAAATAAGGAAAAATTACCACCTATTAAGGTACGGTTCATAATGGGAGATTTTAAGATGTCTTAAGCTTCTTTGAGTTCTAAAAGATTGAAAATTGAAACCTATATGCGTCTATAACTAATAAATTCGGCCTAGTGCCACCATAAGTTATAAAGCAGGAACAAAAATCACTCAAAAGCAACTGTTAGTGATAAGAGTTACTCATATGCAAATTCGAGCGCTGTTTGCATCTATAAGTAATACCGTACACTCTTGCATCACTTAAATGCTACCTACAGTTGCAGAATAAGTTCCAAAATACACTAACGTGCTACTTGGGTAGATTCTAAAATTATCAGTTTTGGTAAAAGCCAAGACACTACGAGCTTTTCTGAAATGATGGAAAAGCACGAGGATGAAGTTGACGTCGAGAATTTCAAGTAAGATTACATTTACAGTCAGTCTATGATCTAATAGACATTAATTTTTCAGCTCAAGTAAATTTTGGTAGAGAGTTAATTAGCGATCATTAGTCATAGTTGGAAGTTTCTCATACTGTTTAGGATTTAACTCAATAAACATGTTAAATATATCTACTATTTATGTTAGTAGGCATTAGAGGCTTTAAAACAAATATCGCGTCGTCCGAAACGAAACGTCTGAACCCGAACTGAATTGTGGTGAATTATGTCATAACCGCTTTCCCGCCGATTACACGTTGATTAGAAGTGATAAGTATTATGTAGGTACTATTACATTCTTGATTCTGAATTGAAGTCTATAAAACTATAAGTAAAGTAGGAGTCATAAATTATACTTGGCTTTTAACTTTATCTAAACAGCAGTAAATTCTTGAACTGATTAGAGCATTCCATTTCATATTTACAGGCCTGCAGACTTTGATACAGACGAGACGATAGCTTTTCTAATATCAACAAGCGGTACCACAGGACTACCTAAATCTGCCGTTTTATCCCATAAAAACATGATGACAACTGCACCTGCCATGTGGTATTTATCAAAGTTATTATTAATAACAATTATGGCCCTTCTCAAACCAATCTAGTATGTACGCATCCACATGAGTACTACCTATTTCTTTGCTCTCATAATCCGATGAGACGCAATCTGGCACGACCGGAAGGAGAACAGACGCATGACCAACGGTTTGACAATTATTCGGTTTTCCGAGGTACGGGGCCGAATCATACTCCGGGCCAACTTTCAAACTCCGGGATGACTGAGAAATTCCTAACAGAAGGTCTCCAGAAAGCTACAGTTACGATTTACAGCATAACACAGTAAGTCATTATGTTTGAGTGAGCTGACGACGATACTGTGACGATAGCTATTCTCCGCTAAGATTGGCCGCCGTGACCGAAAACTATCGGGAGGAATATATACTTTTGAATTTGAACCTTCGCTGGTTACTGTTACTGTTATCCTGTTTCGTCCCACAGCTGGGCAAATGTGAGAGGCCAGTCATTATTTCTAGTTCTTTCGATGCTGTAAACTTTACTGATCGTTAATTTTGTTCAGTTCGTCCCGCTACTTTTTACATTCGATACTTACTGCTACATTACCTACTATTTATTATTTTGTTCCAGTGCGTATACAAAAAAGATACCTCCTATTCGGTCGTCTCTTATCGTGGCTCCCCTGCAATGGCTGTCTGCATTAATCAACTATCTTATGTCACCATTTTATAAGTATGTGAGAATACAGTCCTCTCATGAGCTCACTACGGAACATACTCTTGAAATTATTGGAAAATATAAGGTGAGTTCGGAAGACCTTGCGTTGAAGGTCCTCCCATTAGGTGGATCTGTTGGTCACATAAGTAGGTGCCCTAAAAATACATAGGTACATAAACTCACGCCTCTTACCCAAGAACCTCACGGAAAGGGGCTTATGAAGGCTGAGGCTGCACCTGCTGCGTATCCGATCCATTCCATACATACACGTTCACGTTCATACTGACATCTGATCATTCTACTTTTAATCACCAAGACGCTATTTAGTTATTATCACGATGATTTCTTTCAGCCATCTTTTATGATAATCAGTCCAACCATGATGACAACTTTACTAAAAACAGCTAAGCAAAAAAACTGCGATTTATCCTGCTTCGAGCTTTTATACATTGGAGGAAGTGCTGTGCCTAAATCTCTCTCTCTCTCTCGGATCTCTTGTGGAAGAAATAAAGGTATGTAACTATGGGTAAAACCTCTCATCTAAACTTCAGATTTAAAAGAGCAGTCGGTTTTAAAGGTTCGGCTTGTGGACCACCAGTTTGGTTGGCGCAAGAGGTGATGGTGGACGCCATCATGCGCATGATAGCACTCACGGGGGGGGGGGGATACGGTGTCTCGAGGTGGGGTCTCTTGACATCGCTAACGCCTTCAACACCATGGCCTGGAGCTGCTTCAGGGAGGCACTCAGTTATCACCGGGTACCTTCGTCGTGTGGTTGGGGACTATCTGACAGACAGTTGGACTACCTGAAGGCACCCCAAAAGGAGGTAGCCATAAGGCTAGTCCGGGTACTTCACGATCTCCGGCGAGGTGGCAAGCCTCCTTGCCAGATTGCCACCATGAGAACTGGAGGTGATAGTCCTCGCGCGCCTGCACGAATGGCGCGCGAAGACGATGATGACGACATGAGACACGCGATGTTGATTTCAACCAAACAGTTCTCGCACCTGTCCTCTCCCCTGTGCTCGTCTTCGCTTTGGTAAGCCGGGGTGAAAAAGGGACTCCGGGCGAAAGCATGTGATTGTGACATGTGTCCTCTTTGCACTACTCGGTTCCAATTTGTTGAAAAAAAAATGCCTGGAGCCTTCTAATGCCATTATTACCATGTTGTTGGAAATTTCTCGACGGCATGCAAAGCCAAGTCATATGTCCATGGACGACATTGAAAGTCTGACACCAGTTAGGCCCTAAACACGCGATAAAAAAGAAAAAGATGTCATTACTTTTAAAATTATATTTTATTTTTCCAGAGTTGGACTCCGAACACAATGGTGACTGCTGTATACGGAATGAGTGAAGTGGGGTCTATTACATTCCATAGTGTTGACTCTCCGATTGGATCAATTGGTCAACCATTTGCTCATATACAGTACAAGGTGCGTATTTTCCTTAACGGAGTCTGCCAACTCAAACAATATCATACCAAGACCAAGACCGTGCTAGAAACGTATCAGGCAAAAATATTCTTGAGCAGAACGAGCCTAGACTGTTTTGTCACCAACAAACATGACGATGTTTGTTGGTGACAAAACAGTCTAGGCTGACGACACACAGGCAGGCCGACACGTGACGACGTGTCGTCAGAAGCCGGCAGGCCTTCTTCTTGTCGTGTTAATAACAATTTAAATTGAGACGGCACAGAATTTGGCGACGAGTATGGCATTTTTAGTAGCCTCAATAAGCTCCTGTGATGTGCAAATACCAGGACAGACATTTATGTTTTTAATTTGTGTTGGTGGTCCATCCATTAGTTCATCATTTGCCCAAGTGGCCCAAGGTCTCAATAAGTCCTAGTGAACTAGTGGAACTTTCACCTTTACCTTGAATCGTAGGACTGTTCAGTAGAACTACTGGGAATCTTCTTATAGTGTCGATAACAATTCAAATTGAGTCGGCCAAAAAGTGCCAAATTCGTCGCCCAATTTTAGGTACTACGTGTTTTGATGTGTGCTGGGGAGTGTGTTCCGCCACTTCTTCTTTCCAGCTAAACACTAGGAAGTGCCGATGGGTGGGCGTTTTTGGGGGACTGTCTTATAAAAAATGTAAATACAGTGAAACCTGGTTAAATGTGTCTCAGATATTCAATTTGTTTCATGGGACCCCAGTATGAGTTCCAGTTATAGAGATTTCTCACTTATCCATGTCCCAGTTAGCCAAATTTCACTGTAGTAAAGTAAAGTAAAGTAAAGTAAATTTTGACCTTCGAAAAGTGCTGATTATCAGCCTAGTTTGAATAAATGAATTATTTATTTATTTATTTACTTAAGGTTCACCCACAGCACATACATACACTTACTTAAAATAGATCATACGGTAATATTCTAATATATATGCCAATTACAGGTAAACACAACATTGACAACAAAGACGCCAGATTACCGCTTAGTTGCTAACTTAAATCTAGGTGTACAATAAATTAGGAACAAAAAATTAAAAAAACAATTAAATTTAAAGTTTTGATACAAATGCTACGTACTAATAATGATGAAAACAGAGTAAATCACTCATTAACAGTAAAAGAATTTTTGACTACGTTTCGTTGGTGTGTAGGGAGGCCAATATGAATTTTGATTTTGATTTTGATTTTTTGGCACTTTCAGTAGGTAGCCTCCTTCAGCTCCTGTGACGTGCAGGACGAGAAGTAACAGGACAGGCAGCGTACATGATAACAAAATGCCCCATAGTTTGTGGGGCAAGACTAGCGTTGAAAATTGCAATTAAAGATTCCCGTTTCTTGCAATTGCCGTTGTATTTTTCAATGTAAGTTTCAAGAACATTGGAACAGTGTAAAGGAGATGGCTAAATGACTGCCTCCAGCAAGTATAGGATTCCCACACTGACTCGTAGTATTTAAACAATCAAACATTAATTATTTAGTGTTTAATAATTTCCTAGAAGTTGCATGAACTAAAGAAAAAGTAAAAATTAAATCTCTCTTTTCATTGACATAAAATGGTGAAATACTCGTAAAACAGCTGCTAGTTGCTATAGCAACTGCAAGCTAAGGATGGTCCATATCGCTTTTATTATATCGATTCTTGATAACAGTTATCAAAACGATTTATTTACTTGAAACTAAGAAGTGGTAATCAGAGTTTTTGGTGGTAATCTATGGCGTGCAATTCAATGTCTTGTTTAGTTCCTTGTGTTTTAAAAATGGGGTTGTTTGAAAGTGACTGTCGATTCTACCCAATTCAACTTAATTAAATCCTAATCAAATAAAACAAGGGATAGCTTCGAATTATGGTTATTCATTTAATCGTGATACATATTTTGCGAAAAATATGAACTGATGATTATTAAAAAGTAGTTCTATTTTTTTCTTTTAATCGTTTCGATTATTTTATTTCGTCGTTTTAACGCTTTGCCGTTTATTTGTTCGTTGTGCTTTTATATTTTGAATTTCCACCCTCGCTTTGATCCTTTTGCTTCTCAACGCGGACTTGACTTGCAGTACATTCATCATGCTATACATGTACTGCGGTAGGTATAACCACGCAAAGACTGCGGCGGCATAATCATCACTTCGTTGCCTGCTGCTCTACTTTCTATCCTAACTGTAGATGACTCACCTTTTTTTTTTGCGTCTTTGAAATCATCAAATAACTCCTCCCGCTCTTGGGTAGAGCGGAAGCGAGTGTCAGACTTCTACTGACTAAAAACCACCCATGTTCCTTCTTCGCCCTTGTGCCGAGGCCGCGTTATCTCTTTCGATAAGCCGCAGCCCCGACAGGCGTCGGCCCTTGCGGGCCCCTCCTTGCTGACATCTCTTTGAGGCGCGCGTGGAACACGAACGCGCCGTCGACACGGTCTATTGCCGTCATAAGACGGCCGGACGGCGAGCTAGCCGATTACTCACCGTCCACAGGCCCGCGTCTACGGTGGCCGGAAGCCATCACGTGGCCAACGACGCCCGGAGCTTCTTCCGCGGCGGCTGGGACGAGAGGTTCTCTCCCTCTCACGTTCCGCCACCTCCTTCGCTAGCATAACTGCTTCGCAGAAGGAGGAAACTACAAATAATCCTCTGGATGACATACTGTCATATTACTGCAGCTGTAATGTGGGGAACAGAACTCTGGGCTGTTGCTCTCATGTAATGACAGTGATCTGGTATCTGGGATGGGCGAGAGACCAGAACACGCTATCCGCTCCGGCTTCATTTTTAGGTAAGAATAACAGAAAAGAATAAAGTCATTCACATTTTTGCTGTTTTATTTTCAATATTTTTTATGTTAAAAACTTTAGATTATTAATGTATCGATTCTGTTACACTTGAATTTCAATCCCATCTCTATAAAAATCAAACGTCAAACGTCATAATGTCAGATGTCGTTTGAACGCTTTGCCGTTTGCATGTTTGTTTGGATTTTTTATTTTGGATTTTCAATGACCCTCGCTCGCCTACTTACGGACCTCTCGCTACTCGACACAGACAGAACACCACCTATGAACATTGTCTGTGAAAACCGTCTTTATTTTACTCATTTGGATGAGTCCGTTAGGTTTTACAAGAGTAAACACGCGGGTGGGAGTAATTTTTGCGCGGATTGCAGAAAGGCCGTTGTATTACATTTTTAGGTGCAATTACCCCTTTGTGTATATTTATTATAGTACCACGATGCGAAATTGGGGTGGCTCGTTTAGTCTTTAATACAATTATATCAATTTCAATGCAGATACATCCAAATGCCTAAGTAAAAGTTCATAGCAATGACATTTATTTGCAGTTTTATACGTATTGACGTAGGAGCTAAACGATTTTATTTTCACTATTTTCAACATTATGATCAACTTCCGAAAGTGTTTTTTATATGAAATACTAATATTCAGCTATTCAGCGTTGCATTTTGCTAGGTGTCATGTTTATAGATGCTTGATTCAGTCGTCCTACCTGAATTTAGCCATCTCCTTTCACGTTTTTTTTTTGAATAATACGGTAAAAAACGGAAAATTGCGGAAAGATTCGAAAAAAACAGGAATTTTTCATGTTTTAAATCAACACAATATAAAATGAATCGTTGTTTGTTAGTTTCGCTAAAACACGAGAACGGCTGGACCGATTTGGTTAATGTTTGTTTTAAAATATAAGTGGCAGTCCAGGGAAGATTTGAACGGTGAAAAGTAGGTGTTAAGTAGGTGGTAGGAGTAGGAGGCAGGCGATAGGTGGGTGGTAGGTAGGTGGGTGGTAGGTGGGTGGTAGGTAGGTGGGTGGTAGGTAGGTAGGTGGGTGGTAGGTAGGTGGGTGGTAGGTAGGTGGCTGGTAGGTTGGTGGGTGGTAGGTAGGTAGGTGGTGGGTGGTAGGTAGGTTGGTGGGTGGTAGATAGGTGGGTGGATGGTAGTAGTAGCAAAGAATTTTAACTATGTTAGTAGGCTCAAAATACATATTAAAAAAATTAACTGTGCAATACAATTTGTTAGTAGTAAGTACCAATAACTATAATAATAAAATTGATTAACTATTCTTATTAGTAACGTTTTCGTTTCGATTTCGAACGATTCGTACAGTGAATTTTTCACTGCAACTTTCGTAAAATACGGAAAAAAGTGAAAATTTCAATGCAACATTCGAAAGATTCCCGTATTTTTCCGTAAGATTCGTACTGTGAATTTTTCACTGCAACTTTCGTAAAATACGGAAAACGAGAATTTGTATTTTACCGGGTAAAAAACAAATTGAAACTTTCAAAATTTTCAACTAGGCAAGACTACATTAATTTACTACTGGAAATTACCCAAATTCACGATTACAAAACAATTAAAATCAAGTTCATAGCTTTTCTAATTTTTGATTTCAGTTGGTGAAGGTAGAAACTGGTGAAGAAATAAAAGAGCCCAACAAGCCCGGAGAGCTGTGGCTCAAAACTCCTGGTGGTTTTAAGGTATGATGTGGTGAAGTTTTTAGATAATTGTGCGGTGAAGAATCTCCGCTCTGAATAGCGTCTGTGTTAAAGCTAGCTACTGCCCACCAGAATTAACAGCTGACCAAACCGCGCACACCGCGGACTTATTTTACAAGAAAGTACAAGGTATTGTGGAAGTAGTGAAGCGCTACTAGCATAGTGTTAATAAACTGTTAGTCAGCCTAAGTAACCGGTTCATGCACCGAGTTTATTTTTGGTTGACCCGTATTATGGGTAATATAGGTTCAAACGGTTAACCCGATTAATCGGTCCCATTGCAGCTAGCGGTTAACAAAATAAAAATACCAAACATTTTGTCAAAAGTTGGTTAACTTACCCTGTTTTTTCCAGGGTTACTACAATAACCCAGAAGCCACGGCCGAGACTGTATCCAAGGACGGGTGGTTCATGACCGGCGATATGATGTACAGAGATGAAAACTGGAACTTTTACTTCGTTGATCGCATCAAGCTATTGCTCAAGTATAAGAATCATCAGGTGAGATATTAGCTGTTTTTTTTTAATTCTTCGATTATATAATTACTAGCGGACGTCCCGCGGTTTCACCCGCGGAGATCCCGTTTCCGTGGGAATACAGGGATAAAAAGTAGCCTATGCCACTCAGCAATAATGTGGCTTTCTATTGGTGAAAGAATTTTTAAAATCGGTTCAGTAGATCCCGAGATTACCCCTTACAATTTAACAAATATACAAACACACAAACTTTACCTCTTTATAATATTAGTATAGATGTTCTATTATTTTGTTTCTGCTACTATGTATGGTAGAATCTTAGACAATTTGTTTCTTGTTTGACATGATCGCCAAGTATACCAGTTGTACTCTTCCCTTCCCAACAAGTTGACATCGGCTTCCCCTTCCAGTCTCAATTAGATGCTGCGGAATACAAGTATTTTACAGTGATCGACTGCCTATCTGACCTGCATATTGCAGTTACTAGGTATAATATTATTCCCATTAACAAAACCGAATGCCCTTCAACATTCTGAATACCCAAACCGATTGCCGATACCATGAAGCTCAACGAATTCCCAGCGAGATATTAAACTGTCTTGGATCCCGCAACGAAATTAATCAGAAAAGTATACTGGAGGAGTAGGAAAAAAAAGGGATGGGGCACATAAATCTACACAAAAAATAATAACATCTTCTGTAAAATTCTAGATATCGCCAGTAGAGTTAGAAGGCGTGATTCGTCAGCACCCCGCCGTCTTAGATGTGGCAGTGACGAGTCTGTACGACCAAGAGTGCGGTGACCTGCCCGTGGCTTGTGTTGTCCGGCGTGCAGGAGCCGATGTTACCGCAGAGGAGATCCAGGACTTGGTTAAAGGTAAATTATCTTCTTACTCCTGTTCTATTTTTTCTACCTTCATCAACTGGTTACACTGGCTTTTGCTCGCTTTTATGCCGACAAAAATGACAAAGCTAAAAATATACTTACTAAAAATCACGATTTATTTTCTTTCTTTGTTACCCGTGGGTAATACCGGTCAGAGGTGACCGGTGTAGAGTAACGGCATTTTATTTCTCGCGTTTTCTCAGCAAACCCTTTCATTAAAATTTGATACTGATATTAGGGGAATGCATAACAAAAAAACTGGCCAAGTGCAAGTCGGACTCGCACATGAAGGGTTCCGTACCAAAACTATATTATACAATTTCTTCTAAAGGCTAATGAAACTTGACCTCTGGATTGTATAGGCGCTTATACGATTCAGGGACCAAATTATATTGGTTAACTGCTGTTTCCATCTGTTGTTTCCATCCAAGTTCAAAAGAATTTTTCTAGAAAGTCCTTATAAAGTTCTACTTTTCAGATTTTTTTCATATTTTCTAAACTTATGGTTCAAAAGTTAGAGGGGGGGGGGACGCATTGTTTTTTACTTTTGGAGCGATTATTTCCGAAATTATTGACATTATCAAAAAATTATTTCAGTAAACCCCTATTCATTTTTAAATACCTTTCCAACAATATTTCACACGTTAGGGTTAAAATTTTAAAAAAAATCACTTCCCACTATAAGGGGGCTACCCTAATATAACATTTTTTTCCAATTTTTTTTTACCACTTTGTCGGCGTGATTGATACACATATTGGTAACAAATTTCAGCTTTCTAGTGCTAACGGTCACAGAGATTAAGCGATGACGGACGGACGGACGGACGGACGGACAGACATGGCGAAACTATAAGGGTTCCTAGTTGACTACGGAACCCTAAAAACGACTCCACCATGTTTGGGAGGTGTTTGGGAGCCATATAGGTTTTAGAATGACGTCACATCAGCTCACTTTCAAATTACGTGTCACTGTCACTACTTTCAAATTCTCATTTCTTACTTGGTCTATATTCTCAACTCCCCTGCACACCAATATAGTAAAAGTACTCTATATTCCGCACATATGTAACGATACTACGAAAAGAAGAACTAATATCAAAATACTCTCCTTTCACGACTTAAGATCATGTAGAAAAATGCCAACAGCTACTTAGGAGGCAGAAGCCCACCAGACTCAGCACCGGTTTGGTCGAAGGATCCTCTCTTTTCTATAGGGGATGAAGAACTGCGCACCCGGTTCTTAACAGGCCTATTCATCGACCACTCTACTCCGTTGCCTACAACGAAACCTATTTTGCCTTTAAATTCCAGTAGATGGTGTACCTACTGCTTTTAGATGCGACTGAAAAAAGTCGTTGCTATTTTCATACGCAATATTTGCGCATTATCATTAAAGATCATGTCGTATTTTCAGAAAAACTGACAGACACCAAGCAACTGAGAGGCGGTGTGATCTTCCTACAAGAACTACCGCTAACGTCGTCGACTAAGGTGCACAGACGAAAACTGAAAGAGATCGTCATAGCAAGAGCAAAAGAACAAGCAGTAAAATAAATTTGATTTCACATGAAATTTAGTTTTTTTTTGCGTTAAAACCTTCCCCTCTTACGATGCTCTACACATTTCATTGCACTAGCTCAAAAACTAAGTACCTCCTGGTCACGAACTGCAGTGGCCGATATGGAAATCCTTAAACAGACTGCATGCTCAAGTTGGCCGCTGCCGATCCAATTTTGCCAGATGGGGTATAATCGACCCATCTCGGCTCGAATGTGAGTGTGGTGCCCCAACACAGGATATTCCACACCTCCTCCCGTGCCTGTCGCCGTCGTGCACAACTTGCTCAAAGACAGCAAACGACAGAGCTGTCCGGGTTGCAATGTACTGGACGGACAAAATTTAATCATCGACTCAAAAAGAAGAAGAAGTTGGTGTACCGTACACTACACACGTACGTACACTGCAGTGCTAGTCTAGTGATGAGACCGTTGGACTGCCAAGTCATAGGACTCGAGGTCGAACCTAAGACATCCGAAAAATCAGGGGTGAATTACCACTGATTTTTTACCAATTATTATTTTCACTTGCTTCGTCGAGGGAAAACATCGCGAGGAAACCAACATGCCTGAGAGATATTTTTCGACGGCATATAAAGCTAAGTCAGAGGCCAATGAGCGGCATAAAACACTGACATGAAGGTAAGCAAGAATAGCACGTTAAAAGCAATCTTATAGCAATGAGAATAAAAATCATAGTAATTAGGACTGAGTTGCAACCAAAAGCGGCGTATGCGTACCTAACCAGATCATCGGTGCTGACTCTGACCTAATCGGTAAGGGTGTATTCACGTAGAAATGTGGCTTCTGGCGCCAATGTACCAGCGCTTATCGGTCCTCTACATGAAACAAGCGGGTATATGCAGAAGCTGGCTGGCAGTCTCTCTGAATTGCGTGTGATATGTCCACTAAATAAACAGCGCTTATCGAAACAGGTGGGAGCGTGTGAGACTGCCTGCACCGACTTCTTGCGTGGACCGGTTCCGATAAGCGCCGGCAGATAGGCGCTACCGGTGCGAAGCACATTGTTACTAAGATACAGGCCCAGCAGAAATTTTGCAGCACCGGTTAACGATCGCGCAATCCAGTCGGCCAGAGATCATTTTTAGGAAACTGTTGGAGCTGCCCCGCACCCTTTGTACCAGGGATACGCATCTCTTACGCATTAGTGTATAAAAGCAATCTATACGCGGGCTTCTGCAAACATCCCTGAAGCACTACAGAAACGCGGCAACCCCATCAGCACCCTAAATGCGTTGATGTACTGGACTCAAAAGGCGCTGTACGCCTTTAGTGTAAAATAAGCTCACAAGCTACACGCGAAAAATGAAGTAGACCAGGTACAATACGCACGAAATAATGCTACTTTGACTTTACTTGAACAGCGTGCAAACCTGCGAGTTATCATGTTAGCACGTACAGACAGCGCCATTCGCTCCCTGTCGATGTCATTATGATCCCTGAGGTCGCAGTCAGATTTTGCCATAGATATTTAAATGGGTTTACTCTCTGTAGAGTAACTTTGTTCAGTAAATAAGGTTACTGTTATCACAAATAAAACTCAATTTCATCTGAAATCATATTATTATCTATATTCCAGCTTGTTCTCTTGCTCTTGCTACGACGATCTCTTTCAGTTTTCGTCTGTGCACCTTAGTCGATGACGTTAGTGGTAGTTCTTGCAGGAATATCACACCGCCTCTCAATTGCTTGGTGTCTGTCAGTTTTTCTGAAAATACGACGTGATTTTTAATGTTAATGCGCAAACATTGCCAAGTTGTTAAGACAGCGTGACCGGACTGTTGATAAAATAAAAAATAAAAATAATAAAATAAAATATGTTTATTACGTATCATTTTTGCTCAAATTGCATATCGAGGAGTCTTCATTTAGGCATAAAAAATGCCTGTAGTTGAAGGCTCCGCTCTTCCCTTACAAAATGTTGATACAAATAAGCAAATAACAGAAAGAGAAAAAAATAAAATAAACTAATCTAACAAAATACAATTTTGTGTGTGTGTGTATGTATTTGAGTGGTGTGTGTGCATGTGAGTGGGTGTGTGTGCATGCGAGTGGGTGTGTGTGCATGTGAGTGGGTGTGTGCGCATGTGAGTGGGTGTGTGTGTGTGTATGTGTGACAAAGGCAGATTTTGAGTGTTCGAATACATGGGTGGTTAATAAACATAACTCTAAATTAATTTATTATTAGGTCACACGTTTCAGAAGTAACTCTGTGTCGTCATAATTTAAATTCTGTAGCCATAATATTAACTTCTTTTTACATTCAAATTTTGTTTTGTCATAAATATATATTAGTTTATTAATTTTATTATATAAATAGGCTGAGCGTTTTTTATATTGTCTGCTGGCAAATTCGGTTTTAGTTGCGGGAACGTTGACAATACAGTATTTCTTTCGCTTATTTAGTATTTTAGGATCATAGACTAACTCTTTGTGCGTTTTGATGATGATAAGAAGGATGTACAATTTTCTCACTGACAGCAAATTACATAAATTGTAAAGCTTTTCAGTGGAGAATATTCTTTTTTTAAAGTACATCACCTTAAGTATCGCTCTTTGAGCGCGCTCTAACTCCAGAAAACTAGATTTCGTTGCTCCACCCCACGCAATTATGCAATAAATCAAAACTGACTGGACCAACGACACATAAATTTCATTCAAAAGATTTCTTTGCTTATCCTTATTTTTATTAAAGTTTATACTCCTTGGTACAACATATCTCAGCTCTTTAAAAATCCAAATAAGCTTTCGTACTCTACCCATGACTAGTTCTAGTTGAGGATACCAAGAAAGACGCTGGTCAATTATCACTCCCAGATACTTAGTTTGTGTAACTTGTTGGATAATAGGACAATTGCAGTGAGTTCCATCTGTAGTGATGTCGCACGAGTGAATTTTCAAATTAAATTCCTTATCTAGTTGAACCTGATTATAAATATTAAAACAAATGTAGTTGGTTTTACTGGTGTTCAGGGTGAGCAGATTATTTTTTAGCCAAGTTGCCACAAGAGCAAGCCCTTCTTCAGCACTATTCTTAACTTCATCCCATGATTTTCCCGAGAAGACGACAGCTGTATCATCGGCGTACGAGAATACTTTCGCATTATTAATCCTCATGTTGCAGAGGTCATTTATATAAACTAAAAATAGCGTAGGTCCTAGTACACTTCCTTGTGGTACGCCGTATGATACATCTGCGTCCTCACCAACAATTTGTCCAAGTTTCACTTTTTGCGTTCTACCAGAAAGATAATCCCTAAAAAGTTCCAGTGGCGTTCCACGAACTCCAATTGCTTCAAGCTTGTGTAAAAGAATGGGAGCAGAGACGGTGTCAAACGCTTTTCTTAGATCCAGAAAAGCTGCCATACATTTGTTTCCTTTGTCGAGCTGTTCGGTTACTAAAGAACTAAGTGCTAAAACAGCATCTTCAGTTGACTTTTTTTGCCTAAATCCAAATTGAGAAGATGACAGAATATCAAATCTATTTAAATACTGCAAGAGGCGAGTATTTATCAGTTTTTCAATTATTTTTGAAATTGCAGTTAAAACGGAAATAGGTCGGTAATTGTTGACATCGTCTCTACTACCACCCTTATACACAGGTGTAATAATAGACTTTTTTAAAGGAGCTGGAAAGGCACCTTTTTGAAAACATAGATTGGCAAGGTGCGTGATAACTGGTACAACTTCGTCTTTAGCCAGTTTCAAAAAGCACGTAGGAATATTGTCCCATCCGGGGGCACTGTCAGATCTTAGATTCATAAGCGTAGTACAAACTTCGACCTGGTCAGTGTCCAGAAGTACCATTGAGCTTATGTATGATGGCGTCTTAGTTAGGAGTTTGCTATGTAAGTTAGTACCAGGTGCTATGTTTTGGGCCAGATCTCTGCCTATACTCGCAAAATATTTATTTACAAAGTTAACGGATTCTATGGGAGATGATTTAACCTGCAGCAATTCTAAGTTCCCTGTTCGTGATTTATTAGTATATGTTATGTTTTTTATATTTTTCCAGAGAAGCCTATTGTTTTTGATGGTGTTACTAATTTGTTCCATATTATATTTTCTTTTTACCTTTTTTATGAGATTGTTGATAAAACTAACCTTTAACCAAGTCCTGGATCTCTTCCGCGGTAACATCGGCTCCTGGGCGCCGGATAACGCAAGCCACGGGCAAATCTCCGCACTCTTGGTCTTGCAGACTCGTCACTGCCACATCTAAGACGGCAGGGTGCTGACGAATCACGCCTTCTAGCTCCGCTGGCGATATCTACAATTTATCAGAAGACGGTCTTATTTTTGATGTAGGTAGTTCATATACCTACGATTTTTTCAGTTTTGGATCCACTTGGGGCATGGGTAAAGCCGTCAAGTCGATCATAAGCGGGATCTCAGAATAAAAAAAAACAGCTATTAACTCACCTGATGATTCTTATACTTGAGCAATAGCTTGATGCGATCAACGAAGTAAAAGTTCCAGTTTTCATCTCTGTACATCATGTCACCGGTCATGATCCACCCATCCTTGGACAGAGTTGCGGCAGTGGCTGCTGGGTTATTGTAGTAGCCCTGGAAAAATACAGGGTAGGGAACTTATTTACTTTGCGTTACCACTTTTGAGAAAATGCTAGGGATGACTAGGGAAGCAAGCAAGTGCCGATTAATCAATCATGTCAAAGTTTAATGGGTTAGACTTATTACCCATGTTTGATTAACAATTATGCGGGTTATAAGAACTAATAAGCCAATTCTGAAGGAGGTTAACAATTCCAAACGGCTTTCATAATCTGCTTGGAACGTATCTTCAGTATTTCGGACATAAATTCGTTTGCCTAGACAATGAAAACTGACTCGAAAGGCTTAAAATTCTGGGCCGGGCAGTAAATAAACGCGCACAAGGCCAAGCGGGCACGCCAAGATGGTCAGAAAGCAAGAAGGCAATTGGAGCTTGCACCGAGCGGTTCACATGACCACGCGTTTGGATAAGAAAAGTGAATCCTGACATCTCTTGGGCAGTAGCTTTAGCTCAGCCACTAGAACGGAGTCGTTTGACCCAGCAATTTCTTTAAAACTTCTTCTTGAACCACATCATACCTTAAAACCACCAGGAGTTTTGAGCCACAGCTCTCCGGGCTTGTTGGGCTCTTCTATTTTTTCACCAGTTTCCACATTCACCAACTAAAATCATTAATTAGAATCGAGAATTTGTATTGTAATCGTAAATTTACAGGCACATCAGTGAAAGATGGCTCGTAAGGGCTCGTCGCTAAATAATGACAACTATACGCATGGTGGCAGACATCGGGACCTGATGTAAGTATTCCATAATACTGAATAATTATACTATTTAATTTAACAAATGTCTTGTTTTATTTGTTAGGGCGCCTTCAAATTAGCCGCAAAGAGCCGCGCGGTGGCAGCGCGGCTGCAGCGCTGCCGCCGCGCTGCTTTGTTAATCCATATAAATAACTAGCTGATGCCCGCGGCTTCACCCGCGTGGATGTCGTTCAAATTATATACTAAAACCTTCCTCTTGAATCACTCTATCTATTAAAAAAAACCGCATCAAAATCCGTTGCGTAGTTTTAAAGATTTAAGCATACAGACAAACAAACAAACAGACGCGACTTTGTTTTATACTATGTAAGGATAAGGAAGCACGCGCGACTGCAGCGCTACATCCGCGCTGCAGGTGTGCGGTTTTAAATCCGCGATTTTTATATGGATTAACAAAGCAGCGCGGCGGCAGCGCTGCAGCCGCGCTGCCACCGCGCGGCTCTTTGCGGCTAATTTGAAGGCGCCCTTAATCTTCATCTATTGTGACTTTGTGACAACCCTACCTAAATACAACTCGTAACAATTTTTCCCGTTCAAGATTTGTCTCTGTTCCGTTTATCTAGTTATGCTGTATCTAAGTACAGATGTGTGCTCTGATAAGATAATATTTTCCATTGATAGCGATTAGATCTACTACATCATTACCTTTCAAAAGTATCAGGTGATAGGTGTAGGTAGCGATATTTATCTAAATCTTAGGTATGACAAAATGTCTGGTGATTTTGAGATAGTGAAGAGGTTTGAGCTGAATACCAATATTTTACATCCTGATATTAACTGTAGTTACATCACAGGAACTGATGACGCTACTGAAAGTGCCGAACTTGTTGCTAAATTCTAGGCCGTCTCAATTTTGAACCGTAATCGATACGCCAGGTGTAGGTACACCTAAACCGATCTTTACTCGAACGCCTTTGGCCAAACTCGGCCGATCAAACGTATGTCAAAGAAAGGAAGCGCATACACTATTAAAACCGCTATCGTCCGAAGACGCCCGATGGTTTACGTAGATCACGTCATAGTTACTCGTCCGAGTAGTTCTGTCCGCTAACGCCCGAAAATGAGTTTTGGTGTAATCCTTTCTCAAGAAGACGACCCGCCGACTTCTGACGGCACGTGACGATGTTGCTTGGCGACAAAACAATCTATTTAGTTAGTCTCGTTCTATTTAGTGTAAAGAATATTATTTGCCTGATACGTTCCGTAGACTATTTTAAGGCGGGGTTGCAGTAATTTTAAGATTTTTGAACCTATAAAAATCGAACTAAATACGAGTTTTTTAATAAATAAAAATCATTAGGTATATAAAAATTGAACATACTCTCTAGTAAATCGTAAAGATAGAAACGCGATTTAGAATGATCGGCTCGATACTTTTTTTTATCAAACATGACTCTAAATCACAATTTCAAACTTGTACTGCTAAGACATTTCATCATGAATTTATATGAAAGTTATATCAGTAGATAGAACTTTTTATTCTGAAGAAAATGGTGAAAACAGATTGTATAATTTCTTTATAGTTTTTCTCCAAGAAGCAAAAAACAGTCAAAATTTAGGCATTATATCGCTCGCGCGGCAGGGCGGGGGGCGAGGTCGTGCGTACATAAAAACAAAGTACTGCAACCTCGCCTTAAGGAACATACGCACCTTGTACTGTAAATGAGCATATGGTTGTCCAAATGAGCCTATCGGAGAGTCCGGACTATGGAATATAAAGCAACCCACTTCACTCATTCCGTATGCATCAGCTACTATTGTGTTCGGTGTCCAACTCTGGAAAATAAAAATATCATTTTATATAATGGCATATCTTCTTCTTTATCGTGTAGTTTGTGCCTAACTGGTGTCAGTGTTTGAATGCCGCCCATAGATATGTCTCTGACTTGGCTATAAAGTTTACATGCATGAAATTTCTCTCAAGCATGCTGGTTTCCTCATGATGTTTTCCTTTACCGAAGAAAACGGCATTAAGAAAAGTGCCTGGAGTCTAGGATTTCTGCCCGAGCAATGCGGGTTCCCATTGCTCGGGCAGAAATCCTAGACTCCAGGCACTTTTGTTTTCACCAAATCGAAAACAAGTAACTGTAGTGCTAAGAGGTCACCAAAGGTCCATAACTCCATAGGTGACCCAAAAAGCACTTGTTGAGTAAACTAATAATGTAGCCCGCGGATTGGTTAACGACATTTAGCACCTGTCAGCTCTTTTAAATTTGAAGTCCAGGTAAAAGGTTTTACCCATAGTTACATACCCTCATTTCTTCCACAAGGGATTTAGGCACAGCACTTCCTCCAAGGTATATAAGTTCGTAGCAGGATAAATCGCAGCCCACTTGCTTAGCAGTTTTCAGTATAGTAGTCATCAGGGTTGGACTGATTACCATAAAAGATGGCTGAAAGAAATCATCGTGATAACAACTAAATAGCTTCTTGCTAGAATTTCAAATCCAACTGCTGTGTTGTATGATCTGTACGTATGTATTTAGGGCACCTGGTCTACTTTTGTTGTCGACTGTCATATTCTGCTGAATACATTAAATAATTATGATTGGCATACAATAAAGCAAGTCCAAGTCCACGCTCATTTTGGGCATCCTCATTCATCATCATTATTTCAGCCGAAAGACGTCCACTGCTGCATATAGGCCTCTCCGAATTGTCGCTACATTGACCGGTTCCTTGTCGCGTCTCGCGTCCAGTGAATCCATGCTCCAGGTCATCGATCCACCAAGTGGGAGGACTTCCAACGCAAGGTTTTCCGAACTCACCTTATATTTTCCAATCAATTCAATAATATGTTCCGCAGTGAGCGCATAAGAGGACTGTATTCTCCTATACTTATAAAATGGCGATAAAAGATAGCTTAGTAGTGCAGTCAGCCATTGCAGAGGAGCCACGATAAGAGCCGACTGCATAGGAGGTAATTTTGTTGCAAACGCACTGGAAAAAAAAGTAAGTATGTAGCAGGTAAAGGTGGCGAAAATAAAAAGTGACGGGACCAGCTAAACAAAATCAACCATCTGTAGTTCACACTCGTGCATCGATAGAGCTGGAATCATGGCATTTGCCTTTTTTTTGGTGGGTGAGAAGTCATCAAATCAGACAGACTACTGACTAAAAATCACCCAAATACCTTCTTAGCCTTTTGTGTTCCGGGGCCGCGGTATTTCTTTCGAACAGTCCCGCAGCCCCAGGGGCCTCAGCCCTACCTGGCATCTCTTTGAGGCGCCCGTGAAACGGGCGGTATTCCATTTCCTCTTGCTCTGGACCATTGAGTGAACCAGGTCGGACGTGACTGGTCGCTGCCACCAATTGCCACTACGAGGATACGGTGGGGCTCCTCTCAAGCGGAGCAGACCTCCGCGGTATGCTCCTCCGTGTCTTCCGGCCGAACCTCGCCATAAAAACCCCCGAACGTTTCCTCACGCCCGATTTGGTGCAGTTACCTCCCGAAATAACCGTGTCCGGTGAGGACCTGCGACAGGCGGAAGGTGAGGGCACCGTGGCGGCTCCACAACGAGGGGACTTATTGCCACTATCGTTGTGTGCCCTGCACGGGATTGCTCTCTCCATATCGCCATAAGATCGCAATGGAGGTCTGACCCTCCTGAGTTACTCATCCCTGAGCTTCCCTCCGTCGTAAAGCCCCCGCGGCGTTTATGCAGGCGCGCGAGGACTATCACCTCCAGATCCCATCGCGCCAATCCGGCAAGAAGGTTCGTCGCCTCGCCGGAGATCGTGTGGTATGGTACCCCCGAATTAGCCTTACGGCAATCATCATTTGGGGCACGTTCAAGTAGTGAACGGCCCGGAGTTCGTAACAGTATGTTGTGGCCCTGTGCCTCAAAAAGTTTGTTCAACTGTCGGTCCTTAATCTAATTTCCTTTCGGTCATGTCGGATTGTCTCGTCATCGGATTATGAGAGTAAAAAGAAGCAGTGCACTTGTTGCATTTTTATTAATAATAACTTTGATAAATACCATAAGGCAGGTGTACATGCTGTCATCATGTTCTTATGGGACAAAGCAACAGATTTAGGCAGTCCTGTGGTACCGCTTGTTGATACCAGAAAAGCTATCGTCTCGTCTGTGTCAAAGTCTGCAGGCCTGTAAATATGAAATATAATGGTCCAATCAGTTATAGACTTTACTGCTATTCAGTTAAAATATAAGACAAAAAAACTCATATCACCTATTTTATATCTATTAGGTCTTTACCTATGAAATTGCCGTTCTGCAGTACCTACTGGCCATTTCAAATCAAAATAATTTTTGTTAAAGAAGCTGATGATACACAATATACGGTTGAATTAGCAGCAGCTTTCGACGTTAGCGTCAAAACAATATTGGTCCATTTGCGTCAAATTGGCAAGGTAAAAAGGCTTGACAAATGGGTGCCCCACGAACTCAATGATCGCCAGCGCGAAGTACGCGTCGAGACGTGCCTTGCACTGCTCAACAGACACACAAATGAAGGAATTTTGAACCGCATTGTTACCTGCGATGAAAAATGGATCCTGTACGATAACCGTAAGCGCTCAGCAAGTTGGTTGGATCCTGGTTCAGCACCTAAACAATGCCCTAAACGAAAACTTACCCCTAGTAAAGTGATGGT
Source organism: Diarsia mendica (assembly GCA_949316265.1). NCBI lineage: Eukaryota > Metazoa > Arthropoda > Insecta > Lepidoptera > Noctuidae > Diarsia > Diarsia mendica. The sequence goes on along the minus strand of OX438903.1, from coordinate 18,152,450 downwards.
CACTGTTTGGTGGTCTAGCGCCGGTGTGATTCATCACAGCTTCTTGCCAAACGGGGTGAGCATTACTGCAGATGTGTACTGTGAAGAACTGAACACAATGATGGAGAAGCTGGCACATCTCCAACCAGCATTGGTCAATCGCTCGTCTCCGCTGCTCCTGCACGACAACGCGCGACCTCATACTGCACAGCAGACGGTCTCCAAGTTGCAAGAACTGGGGTTGGAAGCTCTCCGTCATCCGCCCTTTTCACCAGACCTTGCGCCTACAGACTACTACTTTTTCCAGAATTTGGATAACTTCTTGGCGGGAAAAAAATTCAATACCCGAGAGGCAGTACAAAATGCCTTTGAAGAATTTGTTGCCTCGCGACCAGCTGATTTCTTTAAGAAGGGCATCAATAAACTGACACTGCGTTGGCAAAGATGCATTGATTGCATGGTTGATTACTTCGATTAATACAAATAAAAAATACATGAAAAAAATTCGTTTAAATTTTTTCAAACAAATCGGCAACTTCATAGGTAAAGACCTATTACCTATAAGTTTTTATAGACTGTAATATCTTAGAGTCACGTATGTTGAACTACCAACATATTAGACCTACTCGTACTGCCTAATGGCCACACTTATGAACGTGTAATCTGTTAGCGTGCAGACGACGCAACGTTTCGGTACGATGGCACTGGTCTTTTCGCTTTTATTCTATGGACATAAAGCCTTTTATATTTATTAAAGAGAGAGAATGACAAATGTTGTCGTTGATAGAGGAAGAACGTGTTATTCCTGACTGGCTTTAAGCTGTCGGTAATTTCGGTCACTTCCTACATCAGACGGCGCCTGAGGTCATAAACAGTATGCAAAACTTCTAAATTATCATCGCTCGTTAACTATCTAACAAAATTGAGGAGGCAGAATTCTGTTTGTTAGATCATACGAATAGACAAACTGAATGTATTCTTACTTGAAATTCTCGATGTCAACTTCATCCCCATGTTTCTCTAACATTTCAGAAAAACTGGTAGTGTCTGGGCTTTTACCAAAGCTGATAATTTTAGAATCTAGACCTAAGAGGTCTACAGCTATTTGGACGTCTTGGACTTTTTCGCTTTGGCAGAATATAACTTTGGGCTTGATGGTGTTAAAATAGTCTTTTAATTCATCTGCAAGGGAAGAAGCAATATTAAAGATCTACGTTTTACGAGCGCGGGGTAGGACCTACTTTCACTGATGGAACATGTACAAATTTACAAATAAATTACTAGGTTTCTAACGTAAGTAACCTCTTTTTACGCGTAAGTACGTACGTAACGTACGTAAGTAGGTACCTTTCCTATTCCACGACACAGAGGTCTATCCTTGAACCGCTCATATCCATCAACTACCAATATGTCCAACTTTATAATGTCCACACTGAGTGTCGACAATTAAACATATAAAAACATTTGGATGGATGACGCTGTAAGGTGAGGTGAGGGTTGAGGCCCGATGAACCGATGACCTGAACTTGAAAAGCTGGTGGGCATTTAGGGCATTTTCTTATTGACTCTGGTACTTATAGAGTTATAGACATAGTGATACATAGATAGTGTACCAACTTCTGATAGGTATTGCATAACGCATTACTTATCTCTTTCTTATCTTCGCTCGTACTTCTTTATCTATGATAGTCGGTAGAACAATTATAATATGTTCAAAATATACGCTCACCAATTCCAAGAGTTCTATCAATGGGAGCGGTTGCGAGTCCAAGGTACAGAGCAGCATAGAACGGCACAGCTAGGTCCACATGATTGGGTGCCATTAGAACTATTGCATCACCGGTCTTCAACCCCATGTGTTTTAAGCTGTTGGCACATTGTATGCTTCTTTTCAACATGGAGTTGTTCGTTTCTGATTCACCGGTTCCACCGTCAATCTGTTGAGAAAGAAAAGTTGGCATAATACGTCTGTAACTTCAAAGAGTCCGCGTTACCGAAATCGGTAAGCAGGACTATTAATTTATCATTGCCACATTATAAAAAAATTGTCTGCTTACTCACCTGTGTAACAAAATCTGGATCATCCTTAAAACACTGCAAGAGAATTTTCCCAAAATGGTACTTATCACTTTCAATTCCAGTCTCTGAAACTATTCGCGATTGGAACTTACTAACATAGTTATCGAGTAGTTCGTTTTTGAAGGAATATTCCGCCATGATAGAAAACTTTAAGTGTGGTGAAGTTACACTTGTTAACAATGATAACACACTGCAGCCATCGAATAGTATGTGATAAATATATTCGATGGGTCCGTTGATATTCGGCTAGGGTTGCCAAAAGTACTTCCTTTAACTTTAATATTGTAAGTACTCTATTTTAAAGGGGGGTCCATAACTACAGAAATACGACTGCTGCGATTCATACCTAAATAATAATATATTCCTTTCACAACCATGTTCATATGCAGCTCCGTAAATAGGGTGCCCAGGCACAGGGCGTAGACTCTGGGGGCGCAACAATGGTCAGACCAGGCAGGACTATTAGTTTTTCGGTTTGCTCTTGATAAGTACCCGCTGCGCCCCTAGTGCTCGATTCCAACACATACCTACACTACATGCCAGTATCATCAAAAACGTCTGATAAGGTGAATTCTTCAAAGTAGCCCGCGAAATTCGTGTTTTTTTACGTTTTTTAAATGCCGATCAGTGTCAGGCTGTATGTTAAATAAAAATCCCCAATACAACCCTCGCAGTTCATACAACTTCCTTGAATGCCGTTTTCATTAAATAGTCACTCAAGGAACTTTTACTGACAGGGTTGTATTGTTGATTTTAATCAATATTACTCAGAAAAGTCATATTTTGTTACGGTCGCGAATCTTATTTTATCTGATCGGTAAATTGCAAAAAAAGGCGAATTGAGAATTTCACGGGTTACCCTGCCCTGTAGCATCAACCTTAAATTAGACAAAACATCGCGCCCATTTTTTGGCAGCGCACGAGCGTATTTGTGTTTATCGGAGTCATAGGCGTAATAGGTGAAGGATCCACTTAAATAACTCATTAATTGTTTGACCAGTGGCGTAACCAAAAGACGTTCACTGTGCTGGACTCCCCCAGGTGTCGCCACATTGACCGGTCCCGTGCGTCTCGCATCCAGCGGGTCCCCGCAACCTTCACCAGGTCATCTGTCCACCTAGTGGGAGGCCTTCCAAAGTTCCAACGCAACGTTTTCCGGTTCGTGTCAGCGGCGCGTGCTGCAGCAGGTTGGTGCGAATGACAATGACAAACATGAATGATTTAACCAAGGTTTTGTAATTAGTAACAATATTCTGATTTAAATTTTCTCCATAGAGATCTACGCTAGAGAACTAATAACTACAGTACATTCACAGTTATTCAAAAGTGCCTGTAACTGGCCTACTTCAAATAATTGCGTTGATTTTAATTTTTTCAACCAAATGGCACATGCCTAACCAGTACATCAGTGCCGAGTCTGACCAAATAGATAAGGCTCAATACCTAACCGAAACCCTTTTTTGCATGAAACCCTGTCCTAATTACTATGATCTTCATTTTCATTGCTATAAGTTTGCTTTTCAACTTGCTGTTCTTGCCTAACCTGGTGTCAGAGTTTTATGCCGCCCATGGGCCTCTGAATAGGGTAGTTGACACAAAAAAAAACTAATTATTCCGTCAGATAGATTTTCAAAAAATATTGAACTCGTATTTTTTTCTTTTTTCACGTAAGTAAACAAAAAATGAAGACGATACGGTGCTTCGAAAAGTCGTGAAACGTCACAGGTTGGGTCCATTTTTACCAGACTATGACGTCAAAAGCCCCCTCTCCATGGTCTTTGACAAGCTTTATTTTCGTCAATTTTTATTTAATTTGATAAAACAAAAAACACGTATCCAATATTTTTCGATAATCTAACTGACGGACTAAACAGAATCGTATTTATTTTAGTCGGTCAACTAAACCCTATTGACTTTACATATAGGTACCGTCGAGAAATATCTCTCAGCCATGTTAGTCTCTTCGCGATGATTCCTTCCCTGAAACAAGTGATAGCAAAACCACACGCACATATCCGACAAATCAGAGGTAACGCAACTATAATATTTTTGGGGCCTTTTTTTTTGGCGGGTAGAAAATCATCAAATAACCCCTCTCGCTCTTGGGCAGAGAGAAAGCGAGTGTCAGACTTGTACTGACTAAAGACCCATGTTCTTTCTTGGCCCTTTATGTCGAGGCTGCGGTATCCCTTGTGAACAACCCGCATTTTTTGGCGCCTGGCGAAACCTTCACACTACTCTGTCACACTGGTGTGACGATGAGATTATTTTTCCTAACCATCTCACCAGGATAGGAAGTAAGCTTTACTAACCTTAACACCGTTATGATTTATAAAAGCTGCGATTTCAAGTTCACACTTTTATGGAAAATCATCAAATAACCCCCCCCCCCCCCCCCCCCCCGCTCTTGGGCAGAGCGGACGGGAGTGTCAGACTTCTACTGACTAAAAACCAACCCATGTTCCTTCTTCGCCCTTGTGCCGAGGTCACGTCATCTCTTTCGATAATCCGCAGCCCCGACGGGCGTCGGGCCTTGCGGGGCTCTCCTTGCTGACATCTCTTTGAGGCGCGCGTGGAACACGAACGCGCCGTCGACACGGTCTGTTGCCGTCTTAAGACGGCTGGACGGCGAGCTAGCCCATTACCTACTCACCGTCCACAGGCCCGCATCTACGGTGGCCGGAAGCCATCACGTGGCCCCCGACACCCGGAGCGCCTCCCGCGGCGGCTGCGACGAGACTTTCTCTCCCTCTGACGTTCTGCCACCTCGTTCGTTAGCATTACTGCTTCGCAGGAGGCGACGGCGTCCCATTCCTAAAGTTCACACTTCACGACGGACTAACCTTCATAATTATCTTATCATACACCCCGTGGACCCCTGTGTTTTGATTTAAAATGGTTAGTAAAACTTACTTCCTATCCAAATTACGGGTGTGATAGTTATGAAAAATAATCCTCACCGTCACACCAGCAGTGTGAAAGTTGGTCAGGCGCCGAGAGTTTTCGGATGTCTTTTGGTTTGAACTCGAGACCTTGGCAGTCCAACGGTCACACCAATCGACTAGCACTGCTTACTATAACACGGTATACTAAGGTTATTGTTAACACAAATAAAACTCAATTGTATGTGACATTGACATCAAATCTATATTCCGGCTTCTTCTTTTGCTCTTGCTACGGCGATCTCTTTCAGTTTTCGTCTATGCACCTTAGTCGACGTCGTTAGCGGAAGTTCTTGTAGGAAGATTACACCGCCTCTCAATTGTTTGGTCTCAGTTAGTTTTTCTGAAAATACAAAATGAGTTTGAATGATAATGCGCAAATATTGAGTATGAAAATTGGAACTATTTCATTTCAGTCTCATCCAAAAGCGGTCGCCCGTGGATGCCACTCGCTACACGTGTGCGGCTATTAATACCAAACGTTTTAAAAATCGCCTTATATCCCAGTAGTTCCATTGTGTAGTTTCAGTATGGATCATGAGCACCTATAGTGATGGGGCTCGCTATAGGTGCTCAAAAAGTAATACAGTTGAATATTTTTTATTGTTGCCATTTGAGCATCACGTTAAAAATAAATATTGATTGGTGCTCAAAGCATAGGCGCTCTAAAAAGCTAGACATTCAAATATTACTAGCTTAAATCTTTGTGCCCGTTTCGATGGCTCGGCCACGACGTTTTTTTTTTAAATACTATGCCAAGATTATGTAAAAGTTTGTAAAAGTTGATTCCCAAAACCATAAATTTGTCAAAGTTATGGTTACAAAGTTGTAAGGGTTTGAATGTGGCTGCGCAATCGAAACGGTCACAAATCTTTTTGGCTAATAAGAATACGAGAATAAATTAGAATTTTAAAATGGAAGAAAAAAATGTTCCGCCGACCCCAACTAACAGGAAGATGATGAATATAAATATTTATCGTCGGCTTATAAGCGAGCAAACAACAGACTAGACCAGACTGCTGATAACAGAAGACTAAATGGGATAAGAACAAAAAGATGATATACCTTTAACCAAGTCCTGGATCTCCTTTGCGGTAACATCGGCTCCTGCACGCCGGACAATGCAAGCCACGGGCAGGTCTCCGCACTCTTGGTCGTACAGACTCGTCACTGCCACATCTAAGACGGCGGGGTGCTGACGAATCACGCCTTCTAACTCTACTGGTGATATCTGGAATATTACAGAATATGGTCTCATTTATATGTGCTTACTTAAGTATTGTATTTGCTCTATAACAGATCGAGAACCATTGATTCCGGTTGTCGACAATCGTTATGAAGGTCGATCTTGGGCGGGATTTTAGACTAAAAAAATCTAAATGCTCCCACCTGATGATTCTTATACTTGAGCAATAGCTTGATGCGTTCAACGAAGAAAAAGTTCCAGTTTTCATCTCTGTACATCATGTCGCCGGTCATGAACCACCCGTCCTTGGTTATAGTCTCGGCCGTGGCTTCTGGGTTATTGTAGTAACCCTGGAAAAAACAGGGTGTTGGGGATCAGTTGTTCCGTCGGTGTAAAAATTGAATAGGCGTGATGATTTGAGACGTATATTTTCCTTCATATAAAAATTACATGATTACAGACTGCACTGTGGGTTCTGTATGAATGTTGGATGTGAGTTGAAGGAAGAGAGAAGGTAAAAAGGACTGATTCTATACAAACAAAAAGTTTTTATAGCTGCGGTGAGCTAGCGATGTTGCAATCCGTGGAAGGGGCCGCGCGACACTGGCTCCGCCTGGTGGTGGTGATGAATGTATGAACCCCTGTGCCAGCGTGAATGCTCAGCGATCACCAAGTTCGGCGCGCCGGTGATAGGTGGCGCCAGCGGTTGGCATGAACATGCCCCCGGCCTTGGAAGCGCTGCTTCCAAAATGGTTCCCGGCACGGAGTCAGGCGTCGCCGCTCACAGGTTGTGGAGGCAGCGGGCAGATCTTGGAGAAGGCACGCCTGATCGTGCCAGCAGCTGTCCTGATGTCAGCCACTCGTGCTATGCCGTCTCCGCCTGGAATGACACGTAGAATGCGACCGAGCCGCCACCTCAATGGTGGCAACTGGTCGTCCTTGATGAGGACAAGGCTGTCCAAGGTGATGTCCTCCTGCTTGGTCTTCCACTTGGTTCGCTGTTGCAGCTCAGAGATGTATTCTGTAGACCAGCGACGCCAGAAGTGCTGCCGCAGTTGCTCGATGCGCTCGTAGCGTGTCAGACTCGAAGTTGGCTGGTCTGGAAAATTCCTTGAAGGTGGCGACGTTAACGGTCGGCCAATGAGGAAGTGTGAGGGGGTGAGGGGGGAAAGGTCAGAAGGGTCTGAGGAAAGAGGTGACATTGGACGGGAATTTAAGACAGCTTCGATTTGTGTCAAAGCCGTGGAAAATTCCTCGTAAGTTAGTCGCGCGTTACCTACTATGCGTCTCAGGTGATACTTGCATGACTTCACCCCGCCCTCCCATAGTCCGCCAAAGTGTGGAGAATAAGGAGGAATAAATCGAAATTCAATGCTATTAGTGGAAGCGTAATCAATGATGGCTTCTGATTCCTTTTCTAAAAATAAAGGAAACTCCTTTTCCGCGCCCACAAAGTTCCTACCGTTATCAGAGAAGATAGTGCGAGGCGTACCTCGCCGGCTAATGAAACGTTTTAGTGCTAATATGTAGTCGTTTGTAGATAAACTAGTAACGAGTTCCAAATGCATGGCTCTAGTCGTGAAACAAATAAAAAGACAAATGTATGCCTTAGTTAGTCTAGAACCTCTGCCCTTTCTGGATAATATGAAAACTGGCCCCGCATAGTCTACACCGGTTCGCATAAACGGGTAACCAGGTTCTAACCGCTCGGAAGGTAAGTTGCCCATGAGAGGTGCTAATGTCTTACCCCGATTACGTGTGCACGTTATACATTCGTGTACTATTTTTCTAGCGAGATTTCTAGCGTTCAACGGCCACCAACGTTCACGCATGTTAGCTAATAAAAGTTGAGGTCCGGCATGTAATAATCGTGCATGCTCGTGCTTAAATAAACAAATCGTGAATGGATGCTTACTGCATAATAAAATCGGATGTTTTTTATCGTAGGTGAAGTCGGATGAATTACATATTCGACCGCCAACCCGAATTATTTTATGTTCATCAATAAAAACGTTTAAACTTGAAATCCTATTATATTGTTTACATTTTCGCTTGATAGGAATTTGAGCCAATAAGTTATTCAAAACATCTGGAAAAGAATTCCTTTGCACGAGTATAATTAACATTCTCAGCGCGGCGTCCAACTCGTTTACTGATAAGAAACCGGTTTGTCGCTTCGCGCGGTCCGCTCGCCTGAGGCGTAAGTTATTTATGAATCTAAGTACATAGCTACCTATTCGTACAAGTTTAGTGAATGAAACGTATTTATCGAATTTGAATATGTCTTCGTGCTGAATATTGGCTAAAAACCACCCATGTTACTTCTTAGCCCTTTGTGTCGAGGCCGCGGTATCTCTTTCGTTTTTTTTTTTTTTTTTTATGATTTAATTTATTATGTAAGTAGGATGGACCGTACACGAATATGTCCTCCGTGATGACGCGAGCGATGACGTCATCATCGCATTCTAAAGCTAACTGTCTAATACAGCGCATACTTAAATATGGTGCTGACGCAGTTCCGTACGTGACTGTATTAAGTTGATATGTATCTAATGGATCTGAAGGATTATCCCGCCACAATATTAATTGTAGTGACCTTTGGTCATGCTGGAGAAGAACTTGACGAAACATTTTCTCCACGTCTGCACAAGCTACATATTTATATTGTCTAAATCGTAACAAAATCGAGAAAATATCGTTTTGTAACGCGGGTCCCGGGTACTGAATATCGTTTAATGATTTATTCGAGCTAGTGACGGCACTAGCATCAAATACAACGCGTAGTTTTGTTGTTGAACTAGATTCCTTGACAACACCATGATGTGGAAGATAATAATTTGGTTGACTACAAGTCTCCAACTTGGACATGTGACCTAAATCATTGTATTCACGCATGAAGTTAGAATATAAATGTTTAAGTTCTGGTAAACGATCGAGTTTACGCTCCAAGGTTAAAAATCGTTTCGTTGCTGACGTGTAAGAATCACCTAGGGCATCTGGTGCCTCTTTCAACGGTATACGAACCGAAAATCTACCGTTTTCAACGCGTTTTGTAGTGTTATTGAATATGTTTTCGCAGGTGCGTTCATCATCTGTTAAGGGTGCGCATGATGATGAAGGAATGTTTTCGAGTTCCCAAAACAGCCGGAGTTGTTTATCGATTTCCTGACTGAAGTGGCAATGAACGTGAGCAGGTTTTGGGCTCCTCGCGAGCACAGGACCGGACAATAACCATCCTAATTTTGAATTTTGTAGGAATGGGCCACTTGCTAGACGTATTTTGTCTGTTTCTAGAAGATCCCAAAATCTATCCGCGCCGATCAACAAGTCAATTTCTGAACTTACGTTAAACGTCGGATCTGCTAATTGTAAGAACTCAGGTATATATATATTACCGGCTTCGATGTTTATCGTAGGCAAACTGGATGTTATGCATGGCAAGATTAAACAGCGAAGCTTGGTATTGAAATCGCTTAATTTTGAACGTATTGTGACGTCACATGAATGCTGTGATTGCGAGACTGACTGTCCCACACCCGATATTTGAATAGTGGACTGTATATATAACGCATTTATTTTTTTTGCTAATTTTTCTGTTATGAAACAGTTCTGGCTTCCGTTATCTAAGAGCGCGCGGGCCGTATGATACACGTTATTATTATCAGCTACTTCAATTAACGCCGTAGAGAGCAAAACAGTACTTATTAATTTAAATCCGGTAGTGTTTGCTTCACACATGACTGTATGGCTCGAGTCGTCCGAACGTAACGTTGATGTAGCTAGACTGTGAGCTTGTTCGAGTGCTCCGCTTGCCGGCGCACGATCACACGCGCTGTTACCCCTCTCGTCTAAGTGCAACAGGCTGTTATGTTTGTTTGAACACTGTTTACACGACCCGTATTTACATTGACTTAGCGCGTGACCGGTTCGCAGGCAATTTGCACATACCTTGTTATCGCTAACAAATTTAATTCTGTCTCTCACGGACATGTTAAGAAAGGCTGTACACGCGTATAATGAGTGTTCCCTATCGCACAGGACACACTTGGGTAACTCCCATTGTTTATTTGTAGCACCACGGAAATTATTAAAACGTGCCGCTTTAGTCGCAGAGTAACTGTGTACTCGATGTGAATTACGTTTTTCGTTCACGTTTTGATGTTTAAAATCGCTATGAGGTGTTTTTTCCTTTATGTGGCTAGTGCCGATCATTTCCAACGTGTCCGCTCGACTTCGGAGGAACGTTATTAAATCGCTAAGTTTTATTTTCTCTCGTGAACCCAAACACGTGGCACCGATGTGGCTTTCCCACTCACGTTCCGTAGACGAATCCAGCTTACTGACCACTAAATATATTATTAATGTATCCCAATTAACTGTGGGTTCATTCAGTGAGTTTAAAGCGCGCAGGTTACGTAAAATAGTATCGATTAATTTCCTTATTTGCGATGGCGATTCTTGTTTTAATGATTGAATATTATGCAACGCTTTTACGTGATTATTGATTAATAACCTCTCGTTGTGATAACGGTTTTCTAGTAACTCCCAGGCGTGAACGTAGTTGGCTGGGCTGAATTCCAAAGCTGCTATCACCTGTAACGCGCTTCCACTAAGTGCTGAGCGTAAATAATGGAATTTTTGAATTTCGTCTAGATCGGAACGATTGTGAATCATGGTTACGTATGAATGTTTAAATTCTAGCCAGTGATCATAGGCTCCATCGAAGGCAGGTAATTTTATGTCTGGTAATTTAATATTGACACGTGGTTCCGATGCAATTGGAAGTCGACTTGTAATTTCCGCGTTTTTAATTAAACACTTTGCACTGGCTATTGCCGTAAAATAAATATCTTCTAATGCTTCTATGTATTGTAGATTCGCGTTTGTTTCGGATTCCGGAAGGAGTAGTTCGAGTTCATTTTCTACGTTGTCGAATTTATCGTATAATTCACTCGCGGCTTGAACACGTAAAGTTAACTCAGCTGTTTGTAAGCTTGTTAAGTGAGCTCCCGCGAACGATTCCACGTAATTTTTAAACTGGGTTAACCGACCCTTAATGTTACCCCTACGTTTCTTTAATTCGGAAAGAACTTCGTCCACTGCCTTGACCGACATTCTGACGGAATATGGATGAGCGTTATGTGGTGTGGTGTGATGTGGTGTGGTTACTCACATGCAAATATCACCTGGTCCACGTGGCTGCCACACTCGCGTGAACTGAAACGAAACACAGCTTTAACACAAATCTTTAACTGAATGGATGTGACGGGTGGGATTGACGGGACGGAACAGAGACCTGACCGTTACGTTTCTTACGCCTTTGCCTTTTCTTCTTGTATGAAGTTATTGCTGGGTCACTGGACCAGCTGTGATGATCGCTGCACTCGGTCGATCGTGATGATCGCTGCACTCGGTCGATCGTCTTCACAGCCAGCTATTGTCTTCAGCGCCCGGCTCCAGTCCGAGTCAAAGTCCGCAACGTGCCGGCAACGTGGTCGGCACCGTGTATGTGGAGTCTTCTTCCGGCTGGTATTCTTGTAGATCCGTCTCGTAGGACCAAAATGTTGGGGATCAGTTGTTCCGTCGGTGTAAAAATTGAATAGGCGTGATGATTTGAGACGTATATTTTCCTTCATATAAAAATTACATGATTACAGACTGCACTGTGGGTTCTGTATGAATGTTGGATGTGAGTTGAAGGAAGAGAGAAGGTAAAAAGGACTGATTCTATACAAACAAAAAGTTTTTATAGCTGCGGTGAGCTAGCGATGTTGCAATCCGTGGAAGGGGCCGCGCGACACTGGCTCCGCCTGGTGGTGGTGATGAATGTATGAACCCCTGTGCCAGCGTGAATGCTCAGCGATCACCAAGTTCGGCGCGCCGGTGATAGGTGGCGCCAGCGGTTGGCATGAACACAGGGTAGGTAAGTCAAATACGTAATTATTGTGTTACCACTTTTGATAAAATTCCCGGTAAACTGAGTTTGATACTGTTATTTTATTAAGTGCAAGCAAGGACCGATTAATCGGGTCAAAGGTTAGCTGGTTAGATTTATAATAATTATAAACTATATCATGTTTGATTAATAACTATGCGGGTTAACCCTCTTTAATACTTAAGACATAATTATTACAGCCACCTTGGCACTAGAAAAGGTCCGGAACGACTTAAAATACTGGGCCAGGCAGAAGGTAAACGCGTGTAAGGCAGAACACCGGCAAGATGGCCAGACGCGGTTCACATGACCTCGAGTTTTGATAATTAAAGAGGAGCCTCCGACTAGGCGAGTGTTAAGTCTGCTGGGCACTCTGGGCAGTGCCTTTTTTTGAGGATGGGAGCTCATCAGAACTCCTCCTGCTCTGGACAGAGCAGAAGAGATATTGGACTCTTACTGACTAAATCCCTATTCGTGTGCCTTCTGCGTTCCAGGGCCAATGACGTATTATATATCATTTTATATATTACATAGTTTTATACATCATTGTCCAGGGCCACCGTGACTCTTTAGAACAAATTCTGCAAGGTTGCAGAATTCAGGGGTAGTCCCCTAGCGGGCCCCGGGTACTGTACTGTCATCTCTTGGACAGTATCCTAGCTTAAGCTCAGCCACTGAAGCAGAGTCGCTTGACACAGCAATTTCTTTTAAACTTATTCAACCTTAACCACATCATACCTTAAAACCGCCGGGTGTTTTGAGCCACACCTCTCCGGGCTTGTTGGGCTCTTTTATTTCTTCACCATTTTCCACATTCACGAGCTAAAATCATTAATTAAAAGGGAAGTAATTAATTGCTTTAGCAATTATAAAATTTGGTGAGCCAAAAAAAACAGCATTTAAACAATTTGGTCAGCATACAAAGATTTTGTTTGCAATTTAAAAAATCAGGCAGGAATCCTTGTTCTGCAAATAACTTTGATAATGGTCAAAAATTAAATCATAAATAGGCAGCTTACACATAGTTTGCATAAACATTCAGTCCGCAAAATAACTACTTGGTCAGCAAAATAACTACATGGTCGGCAAGATTTAATAAATAATTGGATTGCGAAAATCGGCAATAGACGTTAAAAGTGGGCGGGTTGGTTAGGTTAGAACTGTGATTGTGCTACATGGAAATTGGTCGCATTATTATATGCTGCTCAAAATGATTTTTTTTGCTTACCCTCTGAGTGCTTACCAAAATTTTATTAATCAGGAGCAGCTCCTTGCAGCATATATAATTAATATGCTAGAATGACATAAATTGCTGATTGATCTTGAAATGTTTGCTGGCCATGAGTTGCTGACCAATTAGCTATTTCTGCTGACAGGTTATATTTTTCTGCTGACCAAAATACGAATACTATGCTAACCAGTTAAATAACACCCATTAGAAAAATTTTGTTTTTGTATTTTGCGAAGAATGGAAGAAGAAAATTTATTGCGCCGGGCCCAAATAGAATTATGGGTTATGGGCAGGAAGAAGAGTGAATTTGTATTGTATTGCAATCGTGAATCACAAGCACATCATTGACAGATGACTCGTGAGGGCTCGTCACTAAATAATGACAACTGTACGCGTTGATGGTGGCAGACATCGGGTCGAGGATGCATGATCATCCCGTCCCGTATATTCGAGACCTATTCGTGTTTCTGAAAACACACAGTTATGCTGGTGATCAATTTTTATTTTTTTATTTTAAAACTGTTAACAGCTTTACTTCGAGATTATTGACAGTTAATACTACGAGGTATCTTAGTTCAAATGTGTGTTTTGATAAGATAATATTTTCTATTGAAGGCGATTAGATCTATTTTATTATTTCCTATCACAAATATCAGGTGAGTAGGTGTAAGTAGCGACATTTATCTAATTCTTAGGTATGACTAGATATCTGGTGATAGTTTGGAACCAATAAAGATTATTGAACATAGGATTTAATTTGATCTATCTACCTACTTTATGAAACAGATAACGCACATCCAAACCCACTAGGAAGAGGACTGTAATCTACCACGCGAATCCAGTTCGGATTTGTAGATGTTGATGTAGCCAGCCTTTCGGATCAGCAAACAATTCAGAGAGTCATCACCTGTCTAGCCTTTTCCCAACTATGTTGGGGTTGGCTTCCAGTCTTAGGTACTGGTCTTCTTCAGCTGAATACCAATTTCCTTTTTAAAGTGTTAGGTACCGCTGTGTAATTGAAGTTCGATATGCTTCCACATTGTTTTATTGTGCGGACTGCCAGTCTGTTCATAGATGACAGATCGTGTCCTGCCTATCTTGGTATTTGCACATCACAGGAGCTGTTGGAGGCTATACTGAAAGTGCCAAACTTGTCGCCAAATTCTGGGCATACTCAATTTGAAATTTCATCGACACGCTAAGAAGAAGATCCTTCTGACGACACGTGACGATGTTAGTCGGCGACGCGCGACGTACCCGTCTAGCGGACATAGTCTTATTCTTTTCGTTCCTACAATGGATAGGCTGTGTGAAGAATTATATGGAACAACTAAACACACACACACTATTACTTACTACTAAATAAATTGGGATAAGTGCAGATAGATGATGAATAATGATGACGTTTCTAGCACGAGCATGGTATGATTCAGTGTAGTTGGCAGACTCCTTTGAGAAAGATACCCACCTTGTACTGTAAATGAGCAAATGGTCGACCACATGATCCAACCGGAGAGTCTAAACTATGGAATATAATGGATCCTACTTCACTCATTCCGTATATTTCAGCTACAATTGTGTTCGGTGTATAAATCTGGAAAAATAAAATATCATAAAAATGGGATTAAGGACCCTCAATGCCCAGGAATACTAGATTCTGGGCATTTTCGTTTCCACCAAATCGGAAAAGAGTGGTGGAAAGGGACCACGTGTATGATTTAATTAATCACACGGGCTTTCGCCCGGCGGGCCCGTTTCACCCGGCTCTTGTTGAGCAGAGAAGACAGATGGTTATTTGAAATCAACATTGCGTGTCTAGTCTCATATTAGTTAATCGAATCATGCACAACTCTGCATCGCCTTTTTTTTTGGAGGGTGCGAAATCATCAAAACTCCTCCCGCTGCTGTGGGCAGAGCGGTATCCCTACCGCTCGTGTCAGACTTCTACCGACTAAAAACCACCCAAGTTCCTTCTTTGCCCTTTGTGCCGAGGCCGCGGTATCTCTTTCGAACAACCCGCAGCCCGACAGGGTCTTGGCATCGGCTCGCTCAGCTATAGTGAAAACTGTGAAAACGCTTTGGTGAATTGGTTAACGGCTTTTGGCACCTGTCAACTCTTTACAATCTGAAGTTTAGATAAGAGGCTTTACCCATATTTACATACCCTCAATTCTTCCACAAGGGATTTAGGCACAGCACTTCCTCCAAGGTATAAAAACTCGAAGCAGGATAAATCGCAGTTTGATTGCTTAGCTGTTTTTACTATGGTTGTCATCAGGGTTGGACTGATTACCATAAAAGATGGCTGAAAGAAATCATTGTATTTTGGTGATAAGAAATCGATTTTCAAATGCTCAGAATGCTCATCATCATCATAAACAGCCTATTAATGTTCCCACTGCTGGGACACAGGCCTCCTCTCTTTGAGAGGGAATGGGCTATAATCTACCACGCGGGCCCAATGCGGATTGGTAGATGCCACATGTCCTCGAATTTTTTGGTTCTAAGACATGCCGGTTTCCTCACAATTTTTTACTTCCCCGTTTTGAATGCTCAGATGTGCTTGAATGATCAGATGTTAGTATGAACATGGACGTGTAAGTGTGGGATGGATAGGATATGCAGCAAGTACATACATACTTTCACCCTCCTATGTCTTTATTTTTTTTGGGTTCTTGGGTAAGAGGTATAAGTTTATGTACAGACGACAACACATCAATGTACCCAAAACTGCCAATTTTCCCAATCAATCTTGATCCTAGCGATAATGTTGAAAATGTATAGAAATTTGACAAATAGCAGCTTGATGTTCTGTCGTATGTACGTAGGTATACCTACAGTACTTACACCTACTATGCCATCAGCTATCATATCCTACTCGACATTATCATGCTGGTCGAATTTTATTCTGAAAATGAGTGATTTGGTGAGATGTGTTTTAAATTGGCATACGATAAAAGTGTGTCCGGTAAAAAAAAAACAAAATTATGCGGGTCAAACTCATTATGTGCATTCTCATTCATCATCATTATTTCTGCCGAAAGTCGTCCACCGCTGCATATAGGTCTCCACATATCGTCACTATACAATGACCGATTCCCCGCAACCTTCACCAGGTCATCGATCCACCTAGTGGGAGTACTTCCAAAGGAACGTCTTCCAGTAATAATAATAATAATGATTTATTTCTCACCACAATATAAATAATTATTCTGTGGGAGACTGGTGCCTAAGCTAGACCGTGAGGTCTGTATTTCAGGACACCAGGTCTCCACCCCTTGGATAATGCTTACATTCCAATGTTATACACAAAGCGATAAGAATTTACAACAAAAAGATTAAAGATAAAAAAGAAAAAATTGAATTAAAATAAATAAACAAACTCACCTTATATTTTTCAGTCAGTTCAAGAATATGTTCCGCAGTGAGCTCACGAGAGGTCTGTATCCTCGCATACTTATAAAATGGTGACATAAGAAAGCTGAGTAATGCAGTCAGCCACTGTAAGGGAGCCACGACAAGTGCCGACTGAATAGGAGGCAATTTTTTCGTAAACCCACTGGAACAAAAAAATAAGTAGAGGGTAAAGGTGTCGAACGTAAAAGTGGCAAAACGAGCTGAACAAAATTACACTAGTCGTGCATCGAAAGAGCAGGAAATCATGGCACAAACTCCATGAAAGCTACAATATTAGTCTAACTAACTGAAGCTTTCTTGGGACTTTCTATTAACAAATTCTTATTAGCAGCCCGGAGTTTGGAAGTTGGCGGTATAATGCGGTCTCGTGCCTCGAAAAGTACCTACGTAAAGCCATTGGTGCTGCTTCTGATCCCTCTCCGGTCGAGTCATCAGATTATGAGAGCGAAGAAAGAGGCAGTGCACTTGTGGATGCGTACTTGCATACACACGAGATTGGTTGCAAAAGAACCATTATCATTGATGTGAAACATCTATAGGCGGTAAACCTGATTGTTGGCCTGGCGATTATACAGGCCGTGGCGACGCATCGCCACGCTAAACAATTTCGATGTTTCACATCTGCCAGGCGTCCCATGACGGTTCTTTTTTTATTAATTGTAACTTTGATAAATACCACATGGCAGGTGCAGTCGTCATCATGTTCTTATGGGTCAAAACAGCAGATTTAGGCAGTCCTGTGGTACCGCTAGTTGATATTAGAAAAGCTATCGTCTTGTCTGGGTCAAAGTCTGCAGCCCTGTAAATAAGAAATGGAATGATACAATCAGTTCAAAAATTTACTGCTGTTAAGATAAAGTTAAAAGACAAATATGACTCTCATAAATCCTACTATATCTATAGTTTTATAGACTGCGATTCACAATCAAGTATTTTGTGGTACCTACATAATAGGCCTAGGTACCGCTTTACACTTAGGTACACGTGGAATTGATAAAGCGGTGGAAAAGCGATTAGGACATCATTCACCACGTTTCACGAGTATATTATATCTAGTTATATTCGCATTGGTTGTATGGACAAAAAGCCTTTTCTATTTATTTAGAGTACTGCCACATGAAGTACACATTCAACAAAATTCGCAGATGAAGATGTTATTTCTGACTAGCTCAAGCTAATTCCACGTAATTTTGGTCACACAACAGTATGCGAAACTTTTAGGGTGGATGTAATGTGTGGCATAGTGTTATTTCTGACTAGCTCAAGCTAATTCCACGTAATTTTGGTCACACAACAGTATGCGAAACTTTTAGGGTGGATGTAATGTGTGGCATAGTGGCTTACTTGAAATTCTCGACGTCAACTTCATCCCCATGTTTCTCCAACATTTCAGAAAAGTTGGTAGTATCTGGGCTTTTACCAAAGCTGATAATTTTAGAATCTAGACCTAAAAGGTCTACAACTTTTTGGATATCTTTCACTTTTTCGCTTTGGCAGAATATGGCTTTGGGCTTGATGGTATTAAAAGTTTCTCTCAATTCATCTGCAAGGGAAGAGACAGTAGGTATTAAAGGTCTACGATTTACGAGATCGAGGTAGAGGACCTACCTCGACTTTCACTGATGTAACACGTAGGTAACATATTTCTATACGTAAGTAGACCGTACGCGATAGAATTATAATATGTTTAATGAAGTACGTTATGTATGGTATATACTCACCAATTCCAAGAAATCTATCAATGGGAGCGGTTCCGAGTCCAAGGTAAAGAGCAGCATAGAACGGCACAGCCAGATCCACATGGTTGGGTGCCATTAGAACTATTGCATCACCGGTCTTCAGCCCCAACTTTTTTAAGCTGTTGGCACATTGAATGCTTCTTCTCAACATGGAGCTGTTCGTTTCTGATTCACCGGTTCCACCGTCAATCTGTTGAGAAAGAAAAATGATTGAACGCCTGTAGTGTACCAGTGTACCACACACCAATATTACACCAACATTTTGCCATTTTGTGTAAGTCCGATGTTATAGGGGCCGAGCCAATTACCATCAACCGGGCATAATACACTGAGGGCTGCTATTGTCATCACACAGGCAAGCAAAAAAACGCTGGCGTGAAAATTATGGACTCGTTCTTGTCGGATTGGCCATTGGCCAAAGAAGGAACATAGAGTGAACCTGTAGAATACGAGAGACATTTGCCCAGCAGTTGGCCGAAATAAGCCCTTGGAAGACGCTTATTGCTGCATATATAATTAATTATTGTACAATTGTTTGTTTACCCAAATAAATAAATAAATCTAAAGTTCTGAGGGACTGGTTTTACAGGTATTTGTCTGCATGGTTCAACTGCTATCAGTTTTCATAATCTGGTGATCAGAACATTCACCCTTGTTGACCATAACAAGGGTGAATGTTTTTTTTTTCGGCAGGAGTAGGACATCCCCATGGACACCTTGACTATCTCAGACTGTGAGATAGATGAGGTGTAATGCCGGAATCGAACCGGCTAAAATCCACTCCTGAACCACCAGTGTCCCGATAACGTAATTTAAGATCTTGTTTACCTAGGTACTAATAGGTACCTACCTACTATTATTCAATCTGGTTTTGCGACCGGTTTATAAGTGGCAATATGAGTTCGTTCGAAAGTTCTATCAAAAAAACCTGATATAGGCTCAGATCGAGGCGATGCTGAACCTGTGTCTGCACTAACCTTTTATCCGGCTTCTAAAAAAGGAGGAGATTATGTATTCTACCAGCATCTTTTTTTCAAAGGTCTTTGTTTGAGTTCTAGAACCATCGTTGGAGGTGACCAGTAAATTTGATGGAGTTTGTGTTATCTACTCGGTGTTACTTAATATGTCTATTTCTTAATTTTATCGACATTAAAAATAAATAGAACCTTTGCCAAACTATTCCTAAAAAATCTTTCTTTCTCACCTGCGTAACAAAATCTGGATCATCCTTAAAACTCTGCAAGAGAATTTTCCCGATATGGTACTTATCACTTTCAATTCCAGTTGCTGAAACTATTCGCGATTGGAACTCACTCACATAGTTATCGATTAATTCGTTTTTGAAGAAATATCCCGCCATAATAGAAAAACTATTAAAACGTGCTAAGAATGTTAACAATGATAGCACACTACAGCCACCAAATAGTATGTTGTTAGGTATAACTATATTTAGCCGCTAGAGAGGGCCTCTCCTCCCCTCCCCTCGCCGCTGTTGATATTCGGCTAGGGTTGTCAAAAGTACTTCCTCTAACATAATTTTAACAGAATTTCTCTTTATTCGAGTCTCTATGAGAGTCGCGGGCAACCGGTGGATGCAAACGGCAGGCTGCCGATCTTTATGGCGTTCTATGGGGGAGGCCTTTGTCCAGCAGTGGACGTCTAATGGCTGATGATGAGTCTCTATGACTCTAGAACTGTTTGTAAAAACTTTTTACAATGTAGCACTTCCAAAAAAAATTGAAAGTTAAGGTCCATTTTGGTACTTACAAGTTTTCGCGAAAATCTAAATTTTATCGTGCTGACTCAGGACCTTGATTTTTATACACCTAATAGGGACTATAGACCTCAGTATCTGGTATAAGTTTTAATTTGAGTGGTCCACCCGTTCCTGAGCAAATCGGTGGTGACACACGGTCAGATAGACGGATGGACAGACGGACAAGAATAAATTTAATGATCTTATAAGGGTTCCTTTTACCTTTTGAGGAACTCAAAAGAATGACAAAAACAAACGCAATAAATAACGGTGGACCACTGCTGTGTACCTATGACAAATTGTCAACCCAGTAATTCCACCGACCCACATAAACTCAGTCTAGGCAATTTGCTATCATGCTTAGTAGTCAATTGGTGCTGCCCCGCACACCAGGGAACGCATAGGTAATATTGTACTTTATTCCAGGAAGACTTTGAAAACTACAAAAGCTGTAGACACATAATATTAAGTAGTTACATGAAGTAACGTGTTGAAGTCAGTTTTATTTTTGTAAATAAAGTTTTATTAACTATTTTAAATGAATGTTAATAAATAAGCGACCATTTTAGATCCCCTGTTGTATGTACAAAATAAATGTTTTTATTTTTATTTATTTGTATGAAATCAGAAATCACCATACATTTGCTTAGCTTTTTCCCAACTACGTTGGGTCGGCTTCCAGTCTAACCGAATGCAGCTGAAAAGTGCTCCATTTTAAATACTGGATTTTACATGCGACTACCTATCTGATCTTCACAACCCAATTAATTTTGCTTACTAAGAGATACTTACGAACAGTGAGTCGTGGGTTCGATTCCCAGTCAGGCACATTACTTTGTGTAATTTATTTCATCACCACTGCTCATAAAACGGTGAAGGCAAACATCGTGAGGAAACTGGCATGTCTTAGAACCAAAAAATTCGAAGACATGTGACATCTACCAATCCGCACTGGGCCCGCGTGGTGGATTATAGCCCATCCCTCTCCTAGAGAGGAGGCCTGAGTCCCTGCAGTGGGAACATTATAGGCTGATGATGATGATGATGATGAATATGAGATACCCCTTGATGAGACTAGTATTCTTAAATCGGAAATAAATTTTCTTAAATAGTTTTTCTTTCAACACAATTTGGCAACCCTGCTGTTTATTATAATAATGATGATACACTTTTTGCGAGATAGCTTACTGATTGTAAGAGCGTAAAGACGAGTCTACACTATACACAGACGTTTTGATATTTGCAGAACTTAATTTTTTATTTAAATGTTAATCAGCAAAAGTTTTATGATTTGATTTAATATTAGGTAGAATTGCTCATTGAAAACGAGAGAAATATTTTTTTTATTATTTACTAGCTTTTGCCAGCGACTTCGCCCGCGAGAAAGTGTCGATTTTCCATACAAACTTTCATCCCCTATTTAAATCCCTTAGGGGTTGAATTTCGAAAAATCCTTCCTTATTCCTTGTCTACATTATAAAGGGAACCTCTGTGCAAAATTTCAGCTTTCTAGGTTCAAGGGTTTGGGCTGGGCGTTGATGAGTCAGTCAGTCAGTCAGTCAGGACTTCTCTCTTTATTTATTAGATTAGATTTGCATGTGTAATGGAGAGGGCTATGCTCGGAGTCTACTTGCGGGATCCCATCTGAAATCAAGACGCAAGAGAACTAAGGTTATTGAAATAGCCCGAAGAATTGCCAAACTTAAGTGGCAGTGGGCAGGGCTCATTGCTCGCAGAACGGAAGACGTTGCGTTGGAAGGCCTCCCACTACGTACTGTGCCGATGACCTGTTTATGGTTGTGGGGACCCGCTGGATGCGAGACGCACGGGACTGGTCAATGTGGCGACACCTAGGAGATGCCTATGTCGAGCAGTGGACGTCTTTTGTCAGAAATGATGATGATGATTTAAATGTGTCAAAGAGAAAAGACAGCGGAGCAATCCAATGAAAGAAATTGCTCAGGGGCTAGCTAGAGTATTCCACGAATCACCACGAACGTAACGCTTCAATGGAGCTGCGTTGCAAGTCGTCACCTACGACTGTGGCCAACTGGCCATGTCGTGAGTGAAAAAACAATAAATAAATGAAGTTATGTAAGTAAGAGAACTAAGTTATATCAGTTTGTTTGTTATCAAAATAAACATAGTCTGGTGTGTTGTTGTGTTAGTTTTTTTTTCGTTATGGCATCTTTCAGGTCAACCTATGAGAATGGCTTCGGCTTCCATCCAGGGCATAACCAAGTGACAGCGCGCTAAGAGCTCCTTCTGTGGTCCTCGGCTTAGGGCGTCACTGGAGAGGGCAAAGGGACAGCTAGGCTGGATCTGAGTGAATAAGATCCTAGATACCTACTCGTTTAGACCTTAATCATGTTAGAGTAAGATCCCAGGGTCGCCAGACGTCACATATTTTCTGACGAAGGAAATGTGGACGATTGAGTAGTGTTAGTATGTACTAAGAACGCACGACTACCAGCTAGCTTGCTTAGACGGCCAATTTTCAGGTATCAGGCTATCAAGGTGCTAGAAACATTACTAACCTCACGTATTTTCTCCAATCTGATTTTTACGTATATTGTAGGCAATATCCTTAAGAGCGCTATTACAAACTCGAGTAACTTCGAAACGAGCGGCGACTGACGGTTCTTGCGCCTGTGTGCGTGATGTACGCTTCTTCATACACACACGTGCAGAGGCAGAGGTGCGTAACACGTTTCACTGCGGTTTACTTAGAATTGAATTGGGAAAAAATACAAGTTATGGAATGTTTTATTTTATGTGTGTGATAATGAAATACAAATTTAAGGTCCCATTTAAATAGGTGGACAAATTTTAACACAGCGTTCAGTACGTCTAACCAAACATATCCAAGTAAAAAAAACACTGATTAAAGTGAGTTTTTTGTACGTAAAATATTGGTTAACTAACACTTTAGTGTATTTTCGCTACCTGTTTTATTTTATTGTAGGTATCTCATGCGTTTCTCTAATTTTCTTTTTTTACCATTGTCCTTATTTTGGTGGTCTGAATGATTCCTAAAATTTTGTCCACCTATTTTAATGGGACCTTAAATAAGTAATATAGAAAATTTTTAGTTTTCCATCATGGGTGTCGTTTATATGGTTTTCGGGGTCGCTGATTACGAAAATGAGGTCAAAATAAAAATCCAAGGTGGCGCCGACGAAAATTTTTAGTTTTTCCGTCATGGGTGTCGTTTTCATGGTTTTTGGGGTCGCTGATTACGAAA
The DNA here is from genome assembly GCA_949316265.1 of Diarsia mendica. NCBI lineage: Eukaryota > Metazoa > Arthropoda > Insecta > Lepidoptera > Noctuidae > Diarsia > Diarsia mendica. The sequence goes on along the minus strand of OX438903.1, from coordinate 18,128,942 downwards.
ATGAGGTCAAAATAAAAATCAAAGATGGCGCCGACAAAAATTTTTGTTTTTTCGTCATGGGTGTCGTTTTCATGGTTTTTGGGGTCGCTGATTACGAAAATGAGGTCAAATTAAAAATCCAAGATGGCGCCGACAAAAATTTTTGTTTTTCCGTCATGGGTGTCATTTTCATGGGTTTTGGGGTCGCTGATTACGAAAATGAGGTCAAAATGAAAATCCAAGATGGCGCCGACAAAAATTTTTGTTTTTTCGTCATGGGTGTCGTTTTCATGGTTTTTGGGGTCGCTGATTACGAAAATGAGGTCAAATTAAAAATCCAAGATGGCGCTGACAAAAATTTTTGTTTTTCCGTCATGGGTGTCATTTTCATGGTTTTTGGGGTCGCTGATTACGAAAATGAGGTCAAAATGAAAAACCAAGATGGCGCCGACAAAATTTTTGGCTTTTCCGTCATGGGTGTCGTTTTCATGGTTTTTGGGGTCGCTGATTACGAAAATGAGGTCAAAATGAAAATCCAAGATGGCGCCGACGAAAATTTTTGGTTTTTCCGTCATGGGTGACGTTTTCATGGTTTTTGGGGTAGCTGATTACGAAAATGAGGTCAAAATGAAAATCCAAGATGGCGCCGACGAAAATTTTTGGCTTTTCCGTCATGGGTGTCGTTTTCATGGTTTTTGGGGTCGCTGATTACGAAAATGAGGTCAAAATGAAAATCCAAGATGGCGCCGACGAAAATTTTTGGTTTTTCCGTCATGGGTGACGTTTTCATGGTTTTTGGGGTAGCTGATTACGAAAATGAGGTCAAAATGAAAATCCAAGATGGCGCCGACGAAAATTTTTGGTTTTTCCGTCATGGGTGTCGTTTTCATGGTTTTTGGGGTCGCTAATTACGAAAATAAGGTCAAAATAAAAATCCAAGATGGCGCCGACAAAAATTTTTGTTTTTTCGTCATGGGTGTCGTTTTCATGGTTTTTGGGGTCGCTGATTACGAAAATGAAGTCAAATTAGAAATCCAAGATGGCGCCGACAAAAATTTTTGTTTTTTCTGTCATGGGTATCGTTTTCATGGTTTTTGGGGTCGCTGATTACGAAAATGAGGTCAAAATAAAAATCCAAGATGGCGCCGACGAAAATTTTTGATTTTTCCGTCATGGGTGTCGCTTTCATGGTTATTGGGGTCGCTGATTACAAAAATGAGGTCAAAATAAAATCAAAGATGGCGCCGACGAAAATTTTTGGCTTTTCCGTCATGGGTGTCGTTTTCATGGTTTTTGGGGTCGCTGATTACGAAAATGAGGTCAAAATGAAAATCCAAGATGGCGCCGACGAAAATTTTTGGTTTTTCCGTCATGGGTGTCGTTTTCATGGTTTTTGGGGTAGCTGATTACGAAAATGAGGTCAAAATGAAAATCCAAGATGGCGCCGACGAAAATTTTTGGTTTTTCCGTCATGGGTGTCGTTTTCATGGTTTTTGGGGTCGCTAATTACGAAAATAAGGTCAAAATAAAAATCCAAGATGGCGCCGACAAAAATTTTTGTTTTTTCGTCATGGGTGTTGTTTTCATGGTTTTTGGGGTCGCTGATTACGAAAATGAAGTCAAATTAGAAATCCAAGATGGCGCCGACAAAAATTTTTGTTTTTTCTGTCATGGGTATCGTTTTCATGGTTTTTGGGGTCGCTGATTACGAAAATGAGGTCAAAATAAAAATCCAAGATGGCGCCGACGAAAATTTTTGATTTTTCCGTCATGGGTGTCGCTTTCATGGTTTTTGGGGTCGCTGATTACGAAAATGAGGTCAAAATAAAAATCAAAGATGGCGCCGACGAAAATTTTTGTTTTTCCGTCATGGGTATCGATTTCATGGTTTTTGGGGTAGCTGATTACGAAAATGAGGTCAAAATTAAAATCCAAGATGGCGCCGACGAAAATTTTTGGTTTTTCCGTCATGGGTGTCGTTTTCATGGTTTTTGGGGTCGCTAATTACGAAAATAAGGTCAAAATAAAAGTCCAAGATGGCGCCGACAAAAATTTTTGTTTTTTCGTCATGGGTGTCGTTTTCATGGTTTTTGGGGTCGCTGATTACGAAAATGAAGTCAAATTAGAAATCCAAGATGGCGCCGACAAAAATTTTTGTTTTTTCTGTCATGGGTATCGTTTTCATGGTTTTTGGGGTCGCTGATTACGAAAATGAGGTCAAAATAAAAATCCAAGATGGCGCCGACGAAAATTTTTGATTTTTCCGTCATGGGTGTCGCTTTCATGGTTATTGGGGTCGCTGATTACAAAAATGAGGTCAAAATAAAATCAAAGATGGCGCCGACGAAAATTTTTGGCTTTTCCGTCATGGGTGTCGTTTTCATGGTTTTTGGGGTCGCTGATTACGAAAATGAGGTCAAAATGAAAATCAAAGATGGCGCCGACGAAAATTTTTGGTTTTTCCGTCATGGGTGTCGTTTTCATGGTTTTTGGGGTAGCTGATTACGAAAATGAGGTCAAAATGAAAATCCAAGATGGCGCCGACGAAAATTTTTGGTTTTTCCGTCATGGGTGTCGTTTTCATGGTTTTTGGGGTAGCTGATTACGAAAATGAGGTCAAAATGAAAATCCAAGATGGCGCCGACGAAAATTTTTGGTTTTTCCGTCATGGGTGTCGTTTTCATGGTTTTTGGGGTCGCTAATTACGAAAATAAGGTCAAAATAAAAATCCAAGATGGCGCCGACAAAAATTTTTGTTTTTTCGTCATGGGTGTTGTTTTCATGGTTTTTGGGGTCGCTGATTACGAAAATGAAGTCAAATTAGAAATCCAAGATGGCGCCGACAAAAATTTTTGTTTTTTCTGTCATGGGTATCGTTTTCATGGTTTTTGGGGTCGCTGATTACGAAAATGAGGTCAAAATAAAAATCCAAGATGGCGCCGACGAAAATTTTTGATTTTTCCGTCATGGGTGTCGCTTTCATGGTTTTTGGGGTCGCTGATTACGAAAATGAGGTCAAAATAAAAATCAAAGATGGCGCCGACGAAAATTTTTGTTTTTCCGTCATGGGTATCGATTTCATGGTTTTTGGGGTAGCTGATTACGAAAATGAGGTCAAAATGAAAATCCAAGATGGCGCCGACGAAAATTTTTGGTTTTTCCGTCATGGGTGTCGTTTTCATGGTTTTTGGGGTCGCTAATTACGAAAATAAGGTCAAAATAAAAGTCCAAGATGGCGCCGACAAAAATTTTTGTTTTTTCGTCATGGGTGTCGTTTTCATGGTTTTTGGGGTCGCTGTTTACGAAAATGAAGTCAAATTAGAAATCCAAGATGGCGCCGACAAAAATTTTTGTTTTTTCTGTCATGGGTATCGTTTTCATGGTTTTTGGGGTCGCTGATTACGAAAATGAGGTCAAAATAAAAATCCAAGATGGCGCCGACGAAAATTTTTGATTTTTCCGTCATGGGTGTCGCTTTCATGGTTATTGGGGTCGCTGATTACAAAAATGAGGTCAAAATAAAATCAAAGATGGCGCCGACGAAAATTTTTGGCTTTTCCGTCATGGGTGTCGTTTTCATGGTTTTTGGGGTCGCTGATTACGAAAATGAGGTCAAAATGAAAATCCAAGATGGCGCCGACGATAATTTTTGGTTTTTCCATCATGGGTGTCGTTTTCATGGTTTTTGGGGTAGCTGATTACGAAAATGAGGTCAAAATGAAAATCCAAGATGGCGCCGACGAAAATTTTTGGTTTTTCCGTCATGGGTGTCGTTTTCATGGTTTTTGGGGTCGCTAATTACGAAAATAAGGTCTAAATAAAAATCCAAGATGGCGCCGACAAAAATTTTTGTTTTTTCGTCATGGGTGTTGTTTTCATGGTTTTTGGGGTCGCTGATTACGAAAATGAAGTCAAATTAGAAATCCAAGATGGCGCCGACAAAAATTTTTGTTTTTTCTGTCATGGGTATCGTTTTCATGGTTTTTGGGGTCGCTGATTACGAAAATGAGGTCAAAATAAAAATCCAAGATGGCGCCGACGAAAATTTTTGATTTTTCCGTCATGGGTGTCGCTTTCATGGTTTTTGGGGTCGCTGATTACGAAAATGAGGTCAAAATAAAAATCAAAGATGGCGCCGACGAAAATTTTTGGTTTTTCCGTCATGGGTGTCGTTTTCATGGTTTTTGGGGTAGCTGATTACGAAAATGAGGTCAAAATGAAAATCCAAGATGGCGCCGACGAAAATTTTTGGTTTTTCCGTCATGGGTGTCGTTTTCATGGTTTTTGGGGTAGCTGATTACGAAAATGAGGTCAAAATGAAAATCCAAGATGGCGCCGACGAAAATTTTTGGTTTTTCCGTCATGGGTGTCGTTTTCATGGTTTTTGGGGTCGCTAATTACGAAAATAAGGTCAAAATAAAAATCCAAGATGGCGCCGACAAAAATTTTTGTTTTTTCGTCATGGGTGTTGTTTTCATGGTTTTTGGGGTCGCTGATTACGAAAATGAAGTCAAATTAGAAATCCAAGATGGCGCCGACAAAAATTTTTGTTTTTTCTGTCATGGGTATCGTTTTCATGGTTTTTGGGGTCGCTGATTACGAAAATGAGGTCAAAATAAAAATCCAAGATGGCGCCGACGAAAATTTTTGATTTTTCCGTCATGGGTGTCGCTTTCATGGTTTTTGGGGTCGCTGATTACGAAAATGAGGTCAAAATAAAAATCAAAGATGGCGCCGACGAAAATTTTTGTTTTTCCGTCATGGGTATCGATTTCATGGTTTTTGGGGTAGCTGATTACGAAAATGAGGTCAAAATGAAAATCCAAGATGGCGCCGACGAAAATTTTTGGTTTTTCCGTCATGGGTGTCGTTTTCATGGTTTTTGGGGTCGCTAATTACGAAAATAAGGTCAAAATAAAAGTCCAAGATGGCGCCGACAAAAATTTTTGTTTTTTCGTCATGGGTGTCGTTTTCATGGTTTTTGGGGTCGCTGTTTACGAAAATGAAGTCAAATTAGAAATCCAAGATGGCGCCGACAAAAATTTTTGTTTTTTCTGTCATGGGTATCGTTTTCATGGTTTTTGGGGTCGCTGATTACGAAAATGAGGTCAAAATAAAAATCCAAGATGGCGCCGACGAAAATTTTTGATTTTTCCGTCATGGGTGTCGCTTTCATGGTTATTGGGGTCGCTGATTACAAAAATGAGGTCAAAATAAAATCAAAGATGGCGCCGACGAAAATTTTTGGCTTTTCCGTCATGGGTGTCGTTTTCATGGTTTTTGGGGTCGCTGATTACGAAAATGAGGTCAAAATGAAAATCCAAGATGGCGCCGACGATAATTTTTGGTTTTTCCATCATGGGTGTCGTTTTCATGGTTTTTGGGGTAGCTGATTACGAAAATGAGGTCAAAATGAAAATCCAAGATGGCGCCGACGAAAATTTTTGGTTTTTCCGTCATGGGTGTCGTTTTCATGGTTTTTGGGGTCGCTAATTACGAAAATAAGGTCTAAATAAAAATCCAAGATGGCGCCGACAAAAATTTTTGTTTTTTCGTCATGGGTGTTGTTTTCATGGTTTTTGGGGTCGCTGATTACGAAAATGAAGTCAAATTAGAAATCCAAGATGGCGCCGACAAAAATTTTTGTTTTTTCTGTCATGGGTATCGTTTTCATGGTTTTTGGGGTCGCTGATTACGAAAATGAGGTCAAAATAAAAATCCAAGATGGCGCCGACGAAAATTTTTGATTTTTCCGTCATGGGTGTCGCTTTCATGGTTTTTGGGGTCGCTGATTACGAAAATGAGGTCAAAATAAAAATCAAAGATGGCGCCGACGAAAATTTTTGTTTTTCCGTCATGGGTATCGATTTCATGGTTTTTGGGGTCGCTGATTACGAAAATGAGGTCAAAATGAGTTCAGTGGGTCGTCATAGGGGCGGATTTTTAGGAGTTGGAGTATACGCTTAGGGGGCACTATGAGCAGCAAAGAAAACACAAAAAAAAATATTGTTAAAAAAAAAAATTCGGGACTTAGTAAATTTTCCTGTTTTTCTTTTTTTTTCAAAAATGGCTCATTTTTTTTTTGTTTCGTGTTGACCTTGACCATAGAAATTATTTAGGTTCTGAGAACCATGGTCCTACGACGCACCGTTTCAGAGTTTCGGTTCTACGAATTTTACTTCGTTTCATCTAGAATGCTCTATAATTATTTCCAAAATGGTAGCTCGGATGAAAACCTTTTCTGAAAAAGAATTGTTGCTCTAGTTAAAAACTATGAGATGGTGTAAAAAAACCGCGACAAAGAAAGAAAAGAAATATTTGCAAAAATTTTCGGGGCATAACAGTAAGATTATTAGAAGTTTTTTTTTTTCAAGATTTCGGCTATTTTTATTGCAACATCTTGAGCTATTTTTATTAACCTGGTCCTGGTTAATTTTGGAAATATATAGCGTTCTAGATAAAACGAAGAAAAATTCGTAGGACCGGAAACGGTGTGTCGTAGGACCATAATGTGTCTCGGAGCTTAAATGGTTTCTTTCTATGGACCAGGTTAATAAGATGCTGCAATAAAAATATCCGAAATCCTGAAAAAAAAAAAACTTCTGAAAATTTTACTAAATTCTGTGCCCCTAAGGATACACAAGGTGAAAGATCGACCGACACTTGTAAAATTTTTAAATTTTTCTTTTTCTCTCACTTTGTCGCGGTTTTTTTATATCATCTCATAGTTGTCGACTAGAACAACAATAATTCTTTTCCTGAAAAAGTTTTCATCCGAGCTACCATTTTGGAAATATAGAGCATTCTAGATGAAACGAAGTAAAATTCGTAGGACCATAACTCTGAAACGGTTTGTCGTAGGACCATGGTTTGCAGAACCTAAATAATTTCTATGGTCAAGGTCAACACGAAACAAAAACAAAATGAGGCATTTTGAAAAAAAAAAATATCAGGAAAATTATTTTTATTTATTAATCGAAGTCCCGAAAATTATTTTAAACTAAAACTTTTTTTTCTGATTTTTTTGCTGCTCATAGTGCCCCTAAGCGTATACTCCAACTCCTAAAAATCCGCCCCTATGACGACCCACTGACCTCATTTTGACCTCATTTTCGTAATCAGCGACCCCAAAAACCATGAAAACGATACCCATGACGGAAAAAACAAAATTTTTTGTCGGCGCCATCTGGGATTTTTATTTTGACCTCATTTTCGTAATCAGCGACCCCAAAAACCATGAAACGATACCCATGACGAAAAAAACAAAATTTTTTGTCGGCGCCATTTTGGATTTTCATTTTGACCTCATTTTCGTAATCAGCGATCCCAAAAACCATGAAAACGATACCCATGACGGAAAAAACAAAAATTTTTGTCGGCGCCATTTTGGATTTTCATTTTGACCTCATTTTCGTAATCAGCGATCCCAAAAACCATGAAAACGATACCCATGACGGAAAAACAAAAATTTTTGCCGGCGCCATCTTGGATTTTTATTTTGACCTCATTTTCGTAATCAGCGACCCCAAAAACCATGAAAACGATACCCATGACGGAAAAACAAAAATTTTCGTCGGCGCCATCTTTGATTTTTATTTTGACCTCATTTTCGTGATCAGCGACCCCAAAAACCATGAAAGCGACACCCATGACGGAAAAATCAAAAATTTTCGTCGGCGCCATCTTGGATTTTCATTTTGACCTCATTTTCGTAATCAGCGACCCCAAAAACCATGAAAACGATACCCATGACGGAAAAAAACAAAATTTTTTGTCGGCGCCATCTGGGATTTTTATTTTGACCTCATTTTCGTAATCAGCGACCCCAAAAACCATGAAAACGACACCCATGACGGAAAAAACAAAAATTTTCGTCGGCGCCATCTTGGATTTTCATTTTGATCTCATTTTCGTAATCAGCGACCCCAAAAACCATGAAAACGACACCCATGACGGAAAAACCAAAAATTTTCGTCGGCGCCATCTTGGATTTTCATTTTGACCTCATTTTCGTAATCAGCTACCCCAAAAACCATGAAAACGATACCCATGACGGAAAAAACAAATATTTTGTCGGCGCCATCTTGGATTTTCATTTTGACCTCATTTTCGTAATCAGCGACCCCAAAAACCATGAAAACGACACCCATGACGAAAAAAACAAAATTTTTTGTCGGCGCCATCTTGGATTTTCATTTCGACCTCATTTTCGTAATCAGCGACCCCAAAAACCATGAAAACGACACCCATGACGAAAAAAAACAAAAATTTTTGTCGGCGCCATCTTGGATTTTCATTTCGACCTCATTTTCGTAATCAGCGACCCCAAAAACCATGAAAACGACACCCATGACGAAAAATCCAAAAAATTTCGTCAGCGCCATCTTGGATTTTTATTTTGACCTCATTTTCGTAATCAGCGACCCCAAAAACCATGAAAACGACACCCATCACGGAATAACCAAAAATTTTCCTGGCCGCCATCTTGGATTTTCATTTTGACCTCATTTTCGTAATCAGCGACCCCAAAAACCATCAAAACGACACCCATGACGGAAACACCTAAAATTTTCCCAGACGCCTTCTTGGATTTGTTTTTTCTCGAAAGATTCATAAAAGTGAATATTTCAATGCATCATTCGAAAGATTCCCCATTATTTCTAAAATAAAGATTTCTATGATTTTTTATCGACTAGTAAAGTATCATTTACGAATAAACTTTATAGTAAGGTTGCGCAAAGCGTTCCTTTCCAACATAGAACATGACTACAATTTTATTTTATCATAATAAATTACAAGAATACTTACGTTTAAACTGTTGACAACCTCTGGTCTACCTGTATTCGTATACGTAACTCACACTAATGCGCGCGGGAGCGCGAGCGACATAGGTCCGTCCTCCACGAGCCCTCAGGCGTTACTGAGCGTATGGCGGCCGTACATCTAGTAATAAGGCATTGTAGTGTATCAATAAATACCGACACGCCTTACTGGTGGGGCGGGCAGTGGTGGGGTGCGGTCGAGTGAGTCGTTGCACGGACCGCACACTCTCTACTGGTCGGCCGGGCGAGTAAGTCGTGCGCGTTCAAACCAAACTGTGTTGTTTTACTAAATTCCCTACGTACCTAACAACCTAATAGTGACCTGTACAAGTGGCGACCTTGCCAGGATACAAAATAAATAAGGTACGTGCCGAATTTAAATAACACTGAGTGTTAATAAAGTAACCAAGAAGTAAATCGGTAGCAAATCAGTTTCAATGTATATTCATGTTTTATAAATAATTATTTAGTTTTAAATTTAACCTTAAATTGCATTAAGGCAGTCCTTGAAAAAAAAAGATTATAATGATTGTAGACTGCTATTAATATGTTGAACGTAGTCGTTACTTCAAAACGGAACTGATTTAGTTACATTGATTGGTACCTAAACATTCGTGTACTAATACAACAAACGTCAATGACGAATGCTTTGATTATTGGCAGAAACAAATTGGAGTGTTGTTAGCATTGATTTATTGACTGGGCGGACCGCGTGATAAAATGACGCCTTGAACTTGGTCCCAAATAGGTCTTGACTAAACCGAAGTTTAAAAGAAAATGAAAATGAAAAATTAAAATTTAACATTTTTTTTATTAACATTTTAATGAAAGCTTTATTTAATTTCTTTATACCTCGATAATACCACGCCACGCCGCTTATAGAAGGTTACGTTTACGAGCAGCCTGATTAGTTCTTAAGGATGGTGTTAGTGTTTCTCTGTATGGGGATCGCATCGAGCAAAATGTTCGGACGACCGTATCTTTAGTTTTTATATCAATGGTTGTTAGTAATACTAAGTTATGCATTTTGCACATTATAACGATATTTTGGGTTCAAATTGAAGGCGGCTGTTATTTAATTATGATTGTAACGAAGTTAGACCATGATTCTTATTATACGGTGAGGCTCTTTATGGTTGACAATTATATTTGCGTTCTTGAGTAATCTTGGATACCAGTGATAGACATGCTGTTTATCCAAATTAACACTTTTAATCTGTCAATAATCAAAGTTAACATTGTTGTTAGAGGTAGTTTGCTTATGCAGACGGTACCTAAAGATCTCGTAGGTATAAATTTCGGTCCAAATGGACTGGGATGAAATACAATCAGATCAAGAGGTAGTTTCAATAATTTGGAACGGTACCTAAATGGTCTGGATTCATTAATTTGGAACAGTACCAAAATCAGTCCAAAAGTCCAAATGGATTGGGATGAAATACAATAAAATTGTAAGGTAGTTTCATTAATTTGGAACGGTACCTAAATGGTCTGGATTCATTAATTTGGAACAGTACCACAATCAGTCCAAAAGTCCAAATGGATTGGGATGAAATACAATAAAATTGAAAGGTAGTTTCATTAATTTGGAACGGTTCCTAAATGGTCTGGATTCATTAATTTGGAACAGTACCTACATGGTCTTGTATAAATAACAGTCCAAATGGATTGAGATGAAATACAATACCTACCTAAAATTAAAAGGTAGTTTCATTAATTTGGAACAGTACCTACATGGTCTTGTATAAATAACAGTCCAAATGGATTGGGATGAAATACAATACCTAAAATTAAAAGGTAGTTTTAGTAATTTGGAACGGTACCTAAATGATCTTTTATAAATAACAGTCCAAATGGATTGGATGAAATACAATAAAATTAAAAGGTAGTTTCATTAATTTGGAAAGTTACCTAAAGAGGTAGTTCCATTAATTTGGAACGGTACCTAAAGAAGTAGTTCTATTAATTTGGAACGATACCTAAAGAGTTAGTTCTATTAATTTGGAACGGTACCTAAAGACGAAAGTTACATCGTCAGAGGTAGTTTGTTATCAAACGGTACCTAAATGAGCTTGTATAAATACTGGGATAAAATACAATAAGATCAAGAGTTATTTCGATTAACTCGAAACGGTACCTAAAGAAGGAAATTACCCCTTCTATCCAGGTAGACCACAAGTATGTCGCACATACGACCTCAACAGTCGTTGGACTGTGTCGGTGACCTAGTTTCAGTTGGTTTACGTTGGGAAAAAACGTGCACCAGAGTCAGACCTGACGGCTACCAAGTTACCACACTCAGGTGGCCTTAGGGCAATAGAGCTTTACTCTTACTCATGGGTCGGTTAACCCTTCCAGAAATATAATATTCCTGATGCACAATTGCACATGTAGAAACTACTAAGAGGACCTTGTGGCTTAATAATATCTGCCACTCAGGTCGATCTTTAGGTTAACCCACGCTTGCCTTGATTGGTCTGTGAATGGGTTGATCGCCCATTACATATCGTTTCCTCCGTGCCTCGGAAAGCACGTTAAGCTGTTGGTTCCGACTGCCATTTAGATCTTTGGCAGTCGTTACGGGTGGTCAGTGACCTGAAAGTCTGACAACCAGTCTTACCGGAGGGCACCGTATTACCTAGTATTAGCTGTCTTGTGGAGATTAAATAAGCAGTCGTTCTATGTAAAATACTGGTATTCAGCTGCATCCGGTTAGACTGGAAGCCGACCCCAACATAGTTGGGAAAAGGCTAGGCAGATGATGACTGGTAGAAACTACTAGTGGTAACAATTATGTATTTACTGTTGCTATCAACAAGCTCGATGAATATTTGCCCCCTAAACAAAGTCGTGTTTATAAGCGTCACTTGTTGAGGCTCATCAAATAATAAAGTGTGGGAAAATTTACAAGTTTCTGGTCAGACTTGGACATCTGAGCTTAAAAGTAAATTCATGTGTGCGTTGTGGTGGCAGTCATTCAACTGATACTAAAGTTGACAGCCCGAGATAAGAATTGTCTCAAGTGTGGGATTTTTGAATATTTTCAAAACAGTGTAAGACTAAGGCGCTGTGTTGAAATTGAGATGTAACGTCATTCTCAAAGACAATGGTGTCCTTGCTGAAAATCAAGTAATATCTAAAAAAAGGAGATTTATGGCCTACGTTAGTCTTAATACCTTAACCGTTCTAGGGTCTATTGACTCTAAACAATTGGTAACAGTTTTTGTAGAGCCAAAGCCAAATTTTATGTTGTAAAAATAGGACTAGAAATTTGCTAGGGAAAGACACCGCCAAGTGCCAATGCAGTCTATGGTGTGTTCCCTAAAATTAAAGATGATCTAATTCATGTTCTTATAGATAAATTAATTCAACCAGTTGCTCAGCTTTATCGAAGAGTATACCCTAACGGGACAGCGTTAGAGTATAAAATTAATAAAAATAAAAAGACCAAGAGTTTGTTGAGTTTGACACTATATATACCCAGTATAGGCCCATCTGACTGGATCCCTCCATTGGTACCTGTTTGAAAAGCAGATTTACCATTATGAAGGTACAAATAGCAAATGTGAAAAGATAACAATGTTCTACTAAATGATGCAAAATGTGCATTAGAGTTCATCAAATTGGTTTCTCGGTCATCAGTTCATTACTTATCTTTGTTTAAGGACAATTTACTGTTGCGCGAAAATAAAATAGGATCATAAAGCGAGGTCAAATATTTTAGCAGCTGCTCAGAAGGTCACTCGAGCATAGTAGTCATGGAAATAATAATAATAAATTTATTTTTTCTCATTTATACACAATAATCATACAATGTCAAATATCTACATAGAGACTGGTGTCTGTTTTAGGTAGAACCTGTATTACAGATCACCAGGCTAACCCTCCGTCGGACATTTCTCATAAGACATAATAATTATAATTAAATGAACAAAATTAAATGAGTATAAACAATTCAAATAAGTAAATACAAATGAATTAAATTAAATATAAATTAAATTACAAATAAATCAAATTACAAAAGGTTTAACTGCAAATAAAGTAAATTGCGAATAAATTAAATTAAAAATAGATCAAATTACGAACATTATGTAATTTGCTGAACATTATGTAAGAGCGTGTAACGGTTGCACTCTGGTTCCAGACTCCAGTTTAGAGATAAGCTGGCTTTTATTATAGCTGGATTTTAATGTCAGGTTGTCTTTGCATAATACTTTAAAATGTGTTCCCGTGGAGTTTCTTGTCCATTCTTCTCCACGAAGACTAGGGACCTAGCGAATGGAATCGAGTTTGATGTAGTTGACAAGACCAAAAGAAATAAAATGAATAGTCTTGTCTTTTGTGCTTTTACTTCATGAACACAGTAATAACCAGTAATCATCCTGACACTCAAAGTTCATTAATTGGTGGATATTGATATATACAATTATACATGTACTCTTACATAGTCTTACATCTAGGTACTTACAGATGGACCTAGAGACAAAGTTAGTAAAATTGGAAGAGCAAAGGAATCTAGTAGAGAAATTGGTGGAAAAGTATAATATGTTAAAAATACAATAAACAAGGAAAACAAGTTGTCCACCTCATTCAAGGATACGACACATACAGTGATTAATAAATAAAAGAGAGATGTCGAAATGGTAAATGGTGATAGTGGACAACAGTTACTTATAACATTTAGAAGTACATTTGGAGAGGGTTGAAGCAAAGTGGAAAGTTTGCACAAATGAGGATGATAAATCTTCAGGAAATAATGGCACTTTCGATAACAAAGCGTGTGACGAAAATTAATAAGTTAATTGTTTTACAGATCATTATTAAAAATATTTGATGATTGTTCTGTTATAAACTGTTTTGTATTGGATAGTACTTATACGAAATAATGCTATTTTTCCAATTTTGTAAAAGGTAGATGTAGTGTATCAATAAATACCGACACGCCTTACTGGTGGGGCGGGCAGTGGTGGGGTGCGGTCGAGTGAGTCGTTGCACGGACCGCACACTCTCTACTGGTCGGCCGGGCGAGTAAGTCGTGCGCGTTCAAACCAAACTGTGTTGTTTTACTAAATTCCCTACGTACCTAACAACCTAATAGTGACCTGTACAGGCATTATTTTGGAAAATCGTAATAAAAAAATGAGACGGCGTAAAATTCCAAAAAAATATAATTAGGGAAGGTAAAGTGTTGTACTATAAGTATGTCTATTTTTTTTTTGTTAATTTTGTCTTTATCCTATGTTTAAACCATATTTAAAACGCATAAATTTTAGCTCAGTATTGCTTTTGAATATCCTTTTTTTTTGCTGCGATTCCATTTATATCTCAATTCTAATCAGGACAAAAACTTCAGGACTATATAACCAGTATTTTGACATTTTTTTCAGATTTTTCTGTGTAGCCAATTTGTCACAAGTAGCAGGGAAAAACCAGATGTTTTACGTTTGCTCGAAATTGGGTGTCGGAAAATTGCTATTTCTCGAAATATTAACATTCAAAACGAAATTCTAATCAGGACATAAACTAAAACAAAGTCAGATTTATAATTTTTCATTGAAATATTATGCCTTTATCTATAAATAAGACGTGTCCAGGACTTGTAAAAGTACGTATTTTCGGCAAATCGCCCAAAGTTTGTGACAGCGCTCTTAAAAATAAGTCGTTCACTCAGATCCAGTCTTGTTCTGGGTACGATTCCCGAATCCGGAAAAGTTTTATTGAGTTTCTTTCCATCAGAAATTCGTCAGTAGCACCCAGAGTCTGGTTTTGTACCCGGTTGTTGTTAATAAGCTCGCCCAGTTTTACACGGGACTTAAAACATAACTGGCGAAATGTGGGTGTACTAATTGGTACACCTCTGCTTAACCCTTCGGGGATTGCAGGCGTGATGTTATGTTTGTGCGTTTATAGCATGATTGATCGTTGTGCGTTGTGATTAGATTAGTGTAGTTCGATACCTACTGTTCTTTTCATAGATATTATTATCGACTTTATTATAAACGTACGATAAAAACTACGAGTTAATAAATATAATAAATACAAAGGTGAAAATGTAAAAGAAGTAAGGACCACTAAATTTCTTGGCATACACATTGACTCCGCACTAAACTGGAAAATGCAGATTGACCATGTTTGCAAAAAACTAAATCAGTTTTCATATGCCCTCTACAAGTTAAGAAAAGTGACAAATGAGAGTACTTTATTAAGTGTTTATCATGCATATGTAGGCTCCATACTAAAATATGGTATCCTATTGTGGGGAAATTCAGCAAACAGAGAGTGTGCTTTAAAAGCACAAAAAAAGTGCATTCGAAGCATATGCGGATTAAGACAGACTGACTCATGTAGACCAGTTTTCAAAAGATTGAAAATCTTAACCCTACCTTCATTATACATATTTGAAGCGGCAATGATGATAAAATGCGATATAGATAAATATGAAACGTTGAGAAGTACGAGACACAAAGATGAACTAAAAGGTATCGAGTGTATTTGGTATTGGAGTTAAAATATATAACAAAAAAATATTTCAGCGTTCAGAGTTTTTAAATTAAAGCTAAAAGAATTTCTGACATCTAAAGCATATTATACAATTAATGAATTTTTAAATGATCGAATTATTGACTAGAATTGTATTATCTAAAACTTGACATGTGTAACTTATTTTTTTTTATTTTTGACTTATTTTTTAACGTGTATGTCTTTATGTGTCCTCAATTAATTGTATGACTGAATGTGTAATGTAATATAAATTTTAATTTAACCAATAATGTTGACATACTGTATAATAATATGTATAAATATTGTACACCCCATGGGTATGTTACAGTGATACACACAAAACTATTTGTAAGACCTTATGTTTACCTGTAGTAAACAATAAATAAATGAATTTGAATGAATTTGAATTTGAATAATTTAGTGTGTGTTACCTTGTTATCAAAATCTACCTCGAAAGTATAATTTCCGAAATTCACATGGGTGAAGTTAGGGGGGGGGTCATTTGATGATTTTCCACGCACCAAAAAAAAAAAAACCCTGGTTAGATACAGCTAGGTGTTCATTTACTGTGTCCAAACCTCCAAAAAAAAAAAAAAGGAGTTCGGCGTTAGTTTTAGTAGGGCACGCCATCAGCCTTCGATGATCGTTCAGGGCTTATCGATGTCGATTAAGACACGAGCTCTAAGCGCTCTGAGTAGCATTTTCAATACCTTTAAAAGCCCCTTGCCCTGCAGTGGGACTAAAGGTTCGTTGGTAACACGGGAGGCATAACAACCTCCGGCAGGACGAATAAAAGCTTGATTTAGATTCTATATTATAATAAAGTAACATTTAACTAGTTGTTGACATTCATTCTCTTGGCAGAGTCAGGACCAACTCTTTAAGTTTCTTCCTGTTAATTTTAGATGTGCTGGTCGTTGGTAGCTCCTTCATGAAGACCACACCACCTCTTAGTTGTTTGGAGTATGTCAGTGAGTCTGGAAAGACATTCATAATTTTGTTATTCAGTATAGTCAGCATGCCTTCTCACGTATCGTTTACGACCTCAAGTAATACTATTTGAGTCAAACGACACGAAAGTTTGAAGAAGAAGAAGGTGACGTCATGCTCTTAGCAATTTATTACATTTGTTTTCTTTTCAGTCGCTGTCACTACAGGCGATACGTTTGAAAAAAAGCCAAGCTTTTGAGAAGGTAGATCGTGGCCAAGTGATTGCAGTAGTGCTTTTTATGAATTTTATACCTTTAACCAGGTCCTTGATCTCCTGTGCTGTGGGGCTGCATTCAGGTTTGGGAACCACGCACGCCACGACCAGGTCTCCGCACTCCCTGTCAGGTATACCAGTCACTGCCACGTGGAATACTCCAGGGTGTCGCATAATCACCGTCTCTATTTCCATCGGAGATACCTGTTATCAATAATAATTACTATTAACTTTTGTGAAAACTACAACCTGCCTGTAAGCGGTACTGGTGAGATGATGATGATGATGATGATGATCTTTGCATTTCCAGCAGGGCTATTGCGTATCTTTTGATGACAGTGGATAACTTATAATGTCTATCAAATAACTGTCAAATGGTGAGTTTTTAAGAAAAAAATGTACCAAACCATAACCAATTTACAGTTAATCTATGAACATTTCTGATAACCACTGACGATAAAAAGATACGCAATAGGGGGGCAGGACGGATAAAGTTGTATTGTGCTTTTCAATTTCTCAATGGCCGCCCAGTGCCAAGATTTGTGCCCGGTAGGTAGACGGGTCCTCCCTGTTACACGAGTGTAAACATAGGTTATATCGATACCGATGTTTATACCCTATACTGCTACCTAGAGGTATACCTGTTTTCTCCAAGGGTTAGTAATCCTTCGGAGAAAAATAGGTATTACTTAGCAAATAGACAAACGTTTTTTGAAAACTGCTTTAATTCATTTTCGGCAGATGTGTTCCCTATACCAATACCAATAAAATTATCTTACGGTATTGCTTACCTGGTGGTTCCTGTACTTCAACAGTAACTTATACCGATCCACAAAGAACATGTTCCAGAACTCATCTCTGTAGAATATGTCACCAGATCTCAGCCAGCCGTCTTCAGTGAGAGCCTCCTTTGTCACTTCCGGGTTGTTGTGGTATCCCTGAAATTATTGTGTAGGATTTATTGATTACTAGCTGTTGCCTTCCTTCACGTGAAAATATTATTTAAATATAAGATTAATTTCTAATCGAATGACTATACTATTACCAATTTCAAGGGTTTCTTTTGCATGGAATCCTAATTCTTATTCTAAAATAAAAGTAGCCTTAGTTATTCCTTATAACATTAGCTATCTATTAGTATCCCTTCAAAATCGTAATAATATTCTCCCACAAAGTAAAGTATATTATAGCCTACGTCTATAATAGAACACAAATCTTACTTTGAACACAGATGGACCTCTGAGCCATAACTCTCCCGGTGTGTTAGGTTCTGTAATGTCAACATTAGTTGTTGGATCCACCAACTGAAACATGTAAATTATTTATATATGAGTATTTTTAAACACAATGAACATAGAAGAATTGCAAATGGCCTCCATTTGGGAGACCGTTTGTAACGCCCTGTTCATGACCTGAGGTGATGCGTCATCGAAGGGGTCTGCAAAACCCAACGCCTGCCAGGGCTGTGGGTTGTTCGAAGGAGATACCGCGGCCCCGGAACGCAAAGGGTTAAAAAGGTTACAGTGCTGTCAACTCTTTGAAGCGCGCGTGGAACACAATGCGCCACCGACCCAGGCCTGGTTGGTTCTCAACCCTGAAACCTCACCATCCGTAAGCTAAAATGTAATGTACTTAAGACGCATAGAAGTCATAGAAATGCTTGAGCTCTTGTACATTTGGTTAGGATTGCAGGCGGTTGTTGTTTGAACAAACGTTCCAAAAATTACTTTTGTTTTAGACAAGCCGGCCACACTCTTTCCAAACCACTGTTACTTCTGAAAGTCAGAATCAACAGTGGCTACCACCAGAAAAGCGCCGAGTCAATGAAGCTCGACTAAGGCCCAGAGAAACGATTTAACAGTATTGGATCCCGCAAGTAGGAAAAACATGATTTCCACTTAAATCCGATCCGATTTGCATATCAGCAGGAGACAGAACAGAACAAGGCTATTAAGAGGCACACAGGGAGTTACACAACTGGGATAAGCCCAGTTGCCTAGCACCTAGGTTACTGTGATTATTACTTACTTTTGATTCTACGCAACCAACAGGTCGACCGCAGGAACCGGGTAGTGGTCGGTACTCGTGTTGTACAACGATACCACCCAATTCACTCATGCCATATAAGTTGTAAACATCTTCTGTTTTAGTTACTTGCTGCAAATAAAATTTCACTAATAAAAAACCATTATTTTTTCTGAGATAAGTGCATTTTCTGAAACATGATTCTTATTCTTATTCTTATTCTTTATTGCACACATAAAATAACAAATATAAACAAAAATTACAATTATAAAGCTTATGTACAAAGGCGAGCTTAACCCAGAATTGGGTTTTCTTACAGCAAACCTAATTTCGCTAGCGAGATTTGCAAAAGAGGAGGAACACTTAATGTATGTGCATAACAATGTTACTTAAATTAAATAGACTTATAAACTAAACTACATACATACATTAACATATACGTAATACATAAAGTATATATATATATACATACCTATAAAACCCTATATATACATACATACATATTGCTCATGTCAGGAAATGTTCCTTTACTCCCTTCTTGAACACCTCTAACGAAGGGCTATCCCGCAAGGAGTGTGGAAGTGAATTCCAAAGGCGCACCGCACGAACAGTGAATGATCCATCATACCGACTTGAGGAGTGAGGAGGGAAACGAAGGAGAAGAGATGATGATGAGCGACAAGGTTTACCTCTGGGAACGAGATACTCAAAGCGTTCCCGAAGATACGAAGGAGCTTTAGGATTGTGAAGAATGGAAAAGAGAAAAGAAAGAATGTGACAATCTCGACGCTGCCGAATAGGTAGCCACTTCAGCTGCTTCCGAAACTCCGACACGTGGTCGTACTTACGAAGCCCGAAAATGAAGCGGATACACAAATTCTGCAGACGTTCGAGCTTATTAAGAAGTTCCTCAGTCGCATCAAGAAAACAGACATCAGCATAGTCTAGAAGTGGTAGAAGGAGAGACTGAGCAAGAGTAATTTTAGTTTCAAATGGCAGGAACTTCTGAAGACGCTTAAGAGACCGATACGACCAAAACATCCTCCTGCTTACTTCAGCAATGTGACCATGCCAGGATAGGTTGCAGTCCAAGAATACACCTAAGTCCTTAACTTTCTTGGAGTAGGCTATAGCGATACCATCGTACACAACAGGAGGGAGGGACTGATGATTCAGTAAATTGACGAAGTATCTGCCACCAATAATGAGAGCTTGTGATTTTGTTGGGTTAACTAACAGTCCAAAACTTTTAGCCCACTGTCTTATGTTTTGAAGATCATTATTGATGGCATCGATAGCTCCAGGAAGCTCTTCAAGTTTAAAATGTCGATAAAGTTGCAGGTCGTCTGCATAGAGATGATAATGTGACAGTAATACCTTGGTGACAGCGTTAATGAAAACGGAGAACAGAAGAGGAGAAAGGACGCCACCCTGAGGAACACCCGCAGAAAGATCGCACCAATGAGAGCAAGCCTCATTCAAGTGTACCGACTGCGAGCGACCCCGAAGATATGAATCAAACCATGCAATCACAGAAGGAGATATGTTTAGAGAGGAAAGGATACCTAAGAGTATGTCAAAGTCAACTGAATTAAACGCACTGCTAAAGTCTAATAGAACCAACACCGTAAGGAGTCGGTTTTCCATGGCCAATCGGATGTCGTCAGTAATTTTAAGAAGGGCAGAAACAGTGCTATGGCCAGGACGAAATCCAGACTGAAAAGGACTGAGCAGGCTATTATAAGAAAGGTAATGCGACAGTTGACTATTAACAACACTCTCAAGGACTTTGGACAGGATTGGTAGTATTGAAATTGGACGGAACTGGGTTACTGAAGAGGGATTTGAAACTTTGGGAAGAGGCAAAACGTAGGCCTTCTTCCAAGCAGTAGGAAAGGAGCCCATAAACAGGGAATAATTTACAATGTGTAACATAGCAGGAGTAAGATCATCCAGGATAGGAAGAAACATTTGAAGTTGAAGACCATCATCCCCCACTGCTTTTGTAGAAATAGATGTAATGGCCCGCTTAATATCCCCTTCTGTAACTGGGTGAAAAGAGAAAGAAGTACATTTAGGCAGAGGAAGATTAGAGAGATTGTTTAGAGTGGAAGATTTAACGTTATCATCCAGAGTCACAGGTGATTTGGAGAAGTGTAAATTAATCGTGTTTAGGTCTATATTAAACGTGCTCTCATTCGCAACTTTGCCGATTCCAAGGGATTTGAGGAATTGCCAAACTTGTGCTGTGTTGGAGTGTTGAATTGTGTCGTGTATGTGACGCCTTTTAGCATCCCTACACATACGACCGCAGTGATTACGCAGTTTCTTATAGAGGGACCAGTTTTCATCGGTAGGGTCTCTTTTGTACCGCCTTTTCGCCTTATCCCTTAAAGACATCTGCTTTTTAATTGCATCCGACAACCAAGGAGCTGGAAGATGCTTCACCCTGACCTTTTTTAGTGGAGCATGTACATCAAAAAGTTTTAAAACTATTTTGGTAAACTCGGCCACCTTAGCGTCCAAGTCATTGCTGTCATAAACAGGAGACCAGTCAATATTGCTCGCATCCTCACCCAAACGCTCCCGATCAATGTTCTTGAAACTGCGTAGCAAGAGAAATTTAGATTTGCGTTTAGGAGGGCGAATTTTGTATGAAATAAATAAAAGATCGTGGTAAGAAAATGAAGCAGAAAGTTGCCCGTACGTAGCTACTTTGTTTGGGTCGGAAACTAGAATAAGGTCTAGAAGTGAGGGAGAGCAGTGAGGCGCATGATGAGTAGCGTTGAGCTGAAGGATGTGCATATTGACAGAAGAGACAAGGGACCTGAGTTTACGGCTGCGCACATCATCTTTGATCAGACAGGTGTTGAAGTCTCCGAGAATTATAGTGTGGTCATATAAAGAAGAAAAATTTTCAAGATTTGATTCAAAAGAAGCAAAATAATCAATATGACAGGAAGGACTATAGAAGACACCTAAAAGCAATTTTGTGTGATTAAAAGTTATTTCAATAAAAAGGTGTTCAGCAGATTTTGAATAGTTACTCGGAGACTGATCGAGAATTTTGTAAATAATATCTTCACGAAGATACACACCTCAACACGGTCTAGGGATATTTCATACTCAATTAAATAACTCGAAAAGTACTGGCCGCATTGGAATCTTTAATACACCGATTTGTTTGTAATTTATCTCAGACTAATTCCAAATTCAAATTTTTGAAAATTCTTTTGTTTCGGTGGCATAAAAATGTCTTGATGTATAGGAGAGGGAATTTTCATTTGTGCGAAATTTAGAAAACAATACGAATTACGTTTAGTTACAGTTTTTTTTCATTTTTAAACGAAAGATAAAGTTAAAATTGAGGTATTGTAGCCATGCAACGCCGACATTTGACGAGGGCGGAGATGTTACGAGCTGTGGGAATGCTGGAAGCTGGATCTGTTCAGCGTAATGTTGCTGAGGCCATAGGGACCCATCAAAATGTAATTTCAAGATTGTGGATACGCTATCGTGCCACAGGTGAAGTAGCGGAGAAGCACCGGGGGCCAAGTCGCATCACTACCCCCAGACAAGACCGATTTTTGCAAATTACTGCGCGAGCTCAACCAAATGCAACGGCGACTCAATTGGTCCAAAGGCTGCGAGTGGAACACCAAGTGCTTGTGAGTGACCAAACTGTAAGAAGGCGACTGCATGAAAGCAATCTACGCTCTCGTAGACCACTCCGGGTCCCACCTTTACGGAGAGGCAATCGTGGACGACGATTAGAATGGGTTCGGAACCACGTGGACTGGGGCCGTGAGCAATGGTCCAATGTGCTGTTCACGGATGAATCCAGGTTCGGCTTCCATCCAGATTCACGAAGGACGCGTGTTTGGCGAGTTCCTGGACGATGGAGCCGTCTCCAGAACCCTCAGGAAGTTCACCCATACCAAGGAGGAACAATTATGGTTTGGGCAGGAATTCTTCTTGGAGGACGGACGGATCTCGTTTGGGTGCGGGGCAATATGACGGCAAAACGATACGTCCAACAGGTGCTGGGGCCCGTAATCTTGCCCCACAGAACACAAATGGGGCAAGATTTCCTGCTCATGCACGACAATGCCCAGGCACACACGGCGAGAACGGTAGCAGCTTGGTTACATACACATAATGTTAGGGCCTAAGACTGGCCTGCTCAATCGCCAGATCTAAATCCCATTGAGCATGCGTGGGATATGCTGCAAAGAAGAGCTCTGAAGGAAGTTCCTGAAAATTTGGCTACAGAAGATCAACTTTTTGCGCACCTCAGAAGGACATGGGACAATATTCCGCAGCAAGACATTGACAACCTTGTTCTGAGCATGCCGAATCGTTGCCGATGTGTTATGAACATCATGGGCGCTTTCTCAGACTACTAACTTCAAGTTTATAAACACAAATTAAATGATTTTTCTATTTTCTTCAGTTTTTACTCACAAATTAAAAGTTAATTCATATACGGTTTTCGTCTATGCTTCATTTTTTTTCCATAAAATCCTGAAATTTTAATCAGTACCTTAACCATTATTAAAAAATGGTAGAATATTAAATAACGCATATTTTAAATATATACATGTCATATAAATAATTAACACATTCAATAGTAATTCGCTTTTTTAAAAATATCCCTAGACCGTGTTGATGTGTGTAGATGGCACGATGGCAACGAAGTTGCAACGAAGTTGCTGGCATGAACGATGGCAGATATTTCACGAAGATGGATGGAACATGATGTTAGTTTTTAGATATTTTGTACCCTATCACAGTGTATTTAACCCTAATATTGACTGGTAAAGAATACCTTGTGGCATTAAGTCCGCATAAGTAGGTACCATTATAGTATGTACATGAACTTTAAATAAATAAAATTATGTACTACTTATCTAATGTAGTGGGTTTAAGTATTACGGAAACGAGGGAAATATTATAGCACGCTAATTTTTGACTTTTAGGCATCGTTCACACCAAACGTTTGTCCGCCGCTGACTGTGAGCACGCGTTACGCAGTTTATCGCTTTTTAATATATATTTAATTTCTTGTTCACACCGAACCGATACGCTATTACGTAGATCCATATAGAGACAGTGAGCATACTCACAGTCGGCGGCGGACAATACGTTTGCTGTGAACGATGCCATAGGCCGCGCTCACTTTGGATGGACACGAATTTATATCGTACGTTAAAGTCTAATTATACGTTCGACTAACTCGCATCCAGTATGTGCGCTCCCATAGTACTTGGAACGTTAGGATCGTTCGTGCGTGTTCGTACGAGTAAAATGGATTTTTTTAAAATTCCATTCAACTCGAGCGTGCACGCTGCACGCCCCGCCTCTCCGAATTTGCGGCCTTAGAGTTGATCGGAGCATAAAAAACGCGTAAATAAGGTTGTTGGATTCTCAACTCTCAGAACAAAGCTGTGCATTGGAATTCAATTGAGGAATTGAAAAAAAAAACAATTGAAACAATATCGTGCCATCAAATACTCGTCCGTTTATACGAAGACATAAATTAAAACTATTGTGTAGACTGTGTGAAGAATCATAATATGATTCTTCACACAGTCTACACAATAATGCTAGCCATATTATGGCTGAAAGGATGTGACTGCTGAGATAACGAGTAATGTTGCATCGACTTCAAATAAATTGGGATAAGGGCAGCAGTGTCACAGTGGTGGTGGCCTCGACTTACGAACAGTAAGGGCTCCCACACATAAACACGATACGACGTCGCGTCGTACAACGATGCGGCGTCGTTTCACGATACGACGTCGTGACGTTATAAACTCACGATGCAATCCTGCGCAGTTTTCATGTTACTTTAATGAACAAATTAACATTTATTTGGGTTCTAATTTCAAAAACATTTAAATATTCTTTTCAGAATGCGTCTAGAGCGGTTCATTTTTCGGAATGAACTAAAACACCACCCCACTGTATCGACGGCATCGTGCATTGTATCGTGCGTGGCACACTACGTTACGATGTCGTGTTTTTTTACGATGCTCATCGAAGATTTCCACGACGCGACGTCGTATCGTGACACGACGCGGCATCGTTGTACGACGCGACGTCGTATCGTGTTTATGTGTGGGAGCCCTAAGTCGTGGGTTCGAAGTGGTTCGCTTTACTTTGTGTGATTTATTTCATCACCACTACTCTCAAGACGGTGAAGAAAAACATCGTAAGGAAACTGGCACGTCTTAGAACCAAAAAATTCGAAGATATGTGGACATCCACCAACCCGCACTGGGCCGCGTGGTGGTTTATAGCTAGCGTACTGCAGGTTATCACCCATACCTTGTCGATGTTCCACACATATTTTGTACGAAGCGTTTTGCTAAATCTTTCATTATTCGTACAGCCAAGGAGTGGAACACCCTGCCTGCGTCGGTTTTCTCGAGTTCATATAACCCCAATCTATTTAAGTCGCGAGTAAATAGGCTTCTTCTGGGTAAGCTCGTTCCATCGTCGACCTCATCTCTGCCCTTAGGGCAAGTTTGAGGTCAAGAGTAAGCCCATATAAAATAAAAATAAATCCTCTCTGAGAGCCGAGGCCTGAGTCTCAGCAGTGGGAACATTATAGGCTGATGATGATGATGAAGGGCAGGTTAATGATGATAGATTTACCTTTACTTCTTCGACGAGCTCTTCCGATGAAGCACTGCCTACTAGTAACACGTGTTCGAAGCAGGTGAAGTCACATTTAGCCTTTGTAATCATGGTCGTCATCATAGTAGGGCTGGTGAAGATATACGTAGGCTGTGGACAATGAAAATTGAAAAGAAAGATACACATTAAGGCGCAGTTAAAGGGGCACCGTAAAAACGACCTGTTTTTCGTCGCAGAGTTAGCCGTATTGCTACTTATTACAATTCCAAAAAAAATACAGTGTATAGTCAAATGTATAGGTAAAAGACATAAGCAAAAATATTTTCTAAAAGTAATCAAGAACCTCGAAAAAAAAAATCACAAAATCACAAAAAAATCACACGAAAAAACTTTTTCGTCTCGAAATGCTCAATATTTTGAGTGACAACTGTTATTTTTTTTTTTACTATCAGAAAGGAAATTTAACCAACTAAAGACATATGTAAAAATATTTTAACATTACAGCGTATTTTTTTTTTTAATAAATTAAATCTGCGAACTATCGTTCATTTTGGCAGTCACGAGCATCAAACGCATCGCCATTTTCAACCTTATTTGTTTAGGCGATGAGTTAAACGCGTGCTCAAGGTCGCGGGCAGCTAATGTCGCCTTAAAGGGTTGAAAGAGACCTAAAGTTAAATCTTGCTTCCCGTCGGGGCTGCTGGTTGTTCGAAAGAGATACCGCGGCCTCGACACAAAGGGCTAAGAAGGAACATGGGTGTTTTTAGTCAGTAAAAGTCTGACACTCCCTACCGCTCTGCTCAGAGCGGGTGGAGTCATAGTAGTCATAGGGGCGAGTCTAATGCCATCAACCGAGGACAAATCCAGATTCAGGGCTGATTATGGACCTAGGAATCGAATACAAGGCCTCATGCTACGCCAAATAGACCAACGATGAATAAAATACCTTATATTTATTGACAAGTTCACCAAAGTGTTCCGGAGAGACGGGTGTTGATGTCTGCAGCCGCGTAAACCTCAAGATCGGGGCGAAGAGGTAGTGGAAGCCAGCTGACAGCCACTGACCTGGTGACGTCACTATCACCATCCTTATTGGTGTCGGAAACTTAGAGAAGTTTGACCTGAAGGGAACAGTGTCATTAGAGACATCGTCACGACTTGCGTCGAGCGGTAGGTGTTAATTGTTGATGATGCGCTACATTTTATTTCATGTTTTTTTATTTTTTTTGAAAGGAAGTGTTATCTTTTTGTTATAGTCCTTATTGTGGATGATTTGATTTGCTGTTCACGGGTTAGGTCATGATGATGATGATTGTTGCGGACCGACCAACCTTTTTATAGTGTTTTGGTGCTGGCAGAATGTTTATTTATTTATTTATTTATGGATCATTCTCAAAAAAGTGGCTCTGTAACCTGTCAGGCTGTTTTTACTGGAAATGTATGATTTTTTTAATGCTTTTTACAAAATTCTACACGATATTGTACTTAAAGAGACTTTTCACACAGAGGCTGAGTAATATTAAGCAAACTGAAGTGATATTCTTACAACAAAATAATATTGTAACATCTGTTTCTCACTAACCTGCCATGTCCAAATTAAAAGAGTTTACTTTGAATAAACATAAAAAAATAAATGCTTAAAATATGGGTTCAAAATTATTAAAATACTAGTCTGTATATTATTAAATTTATCTTTTTTTACTCGGTACATTAATAATTAACATAATTTGAAAGTTATTCAAGTTCAAATCGTGTCCGGAGTGATTTTCTCCATAACCTGTGCTTGCACACTAACGCGCATCACACAAAAACTATTACTTACTCAACGTGCCACCACCGCGTAAAATAACCAAGCAGTATCGGACTAACTGCTGCCAAGGAAAAAAGTTTAGAAATTTGTGCCATTTTTTTAGAAATAATGTCGAATCGGATCAATCTGAGTTTGTAACAGGTATGTTATCTTTAATCTGACTTCAATAGTTTTATTTGTGGTTTAACTACTTTGCGAGTATAAACGTTAGATTGTGTAGTTTACTGCCTTCTTATTGTTTTATAAGTATAAACTCCAAAACCTTCACCATTTTGTAGTTATCACATCAAAACCACATTATTTTCATTAACCTGTGCCTCTTTAACCTGTTTGGAAAGCACAGGTTATTGAGACTATTATCAGATTAAAGAGACTTTGCCTGTTATTGTTTAATAAAACTGTCTTACTAGAAAAATTAAGAAACGATCTGTGACGATGTGTGAAATGTGTGAATACTAGCTTAATATTTCATCATCATCATCAGCCATAAGACGTCCACTGCTGGACAAAGGCCTCTCATAGAACGCCATAAAGAACGGCAGCCTGCCGTTTGCATCCACCGGTTGGCCGCGACTCTCACGATGTCGTCGGTCCACCTGGTGGGAGGCCTACCAAGGCTGCGTCTTCCGGTTCGTGGTCGCCACTCGAGAACCTTTCGTCCCCATCGGTTGTCTGTTCTTCGAGCGATGTGGCCTGCCCATTGCCACTTCAACTTGCATATTATGCGAGCTATGTCGGTGATCCTGGTTCTTCGGCAAATTTCCTCATTCCGGATTTTATCGCACAAAGAAACTCCGAGCATAGCTCTTCTTCTTCTTTATGGGTTTTTGGTTTCCGCACTTAGTCCTTAAGGTGGACTATTGTACGTGAGCCGTGGCGGTTGATTATTCCAACCAGCCCACCTCCCTCCAGAAGCAGAGCATAGCTCTCTCCATGACTAGTTGCGTAACTATGAGCTTCTCTAAGAGGCCAGCAGTTAAGGACCATGTCCCTGTGCCATAAGTCATTACTGGCAACACACACTGGTTATACGTCCTCGCCCTAAGACACTGCGGAATTTTGGACGAAAAGATGTCGCGTAGTTTCCCGAACGCTGCCCATCCGAGTTGGATTCTTCGGGCGACCTCTTTGTCGAAGTTCGATCTACCCAGTTTAACAATTTGTCCCAGGTAAACATAACTATCGACAACTTCGAGAGTATCGCTCCCAACAGCTACCGGTACGGGTGGAACACGGCCATTCGACATAACTTTCGGCTTGTTCATGTTCATTTTAAGACCCACTTGTTGAGAAACGTTACTGAGGTCTCTGAGCTTTGTTCATATCCACCAGCGATTCAGCCATGATGACTATATCATCGGCAAAACGAAGGTGAGTGATATATTCGCCGTTGATGTTGATGCCGAATCCGTCCCAGTTCAAGAGTTTGAAAACATCCTCCAATGCGTTCGTGAACAGTTTCGGTGAAATAACGTCTCCCTGCCTCTTTGCAATTGGATTGGTTTCGTGCTCTCGTCCTGTAATCGGATCGACATAGTGGCGTTTCTACATAATTATACACATCAGCACTTCGATATACGTATATTCGATACGGCACCGCTGAAGAGACTGTAACACCGCCCAGTTTTCGATCGAATCGAAGACTTTTTCATAGTCCACAAACGCTAGACATAATGACCGATTATACTCCTCAGTCTTCTGTATAATCTGGCGGAGCGTATGCATGTGGTCCATGGTGCTGAAGCCTTTTCGGAAACCGGCTTGTTCGGGAGGCTGGAAGTCATCAAACCTGCGTTCGAGACAGTTCGTAATGACCCTCGAGAACAGCTTGTACACATGGCTCAGGAGTGAGATGGGTCTATTAGTCTTCAATAGGGTGTTGTCACCTTTTTTGAAGAAGAGCACCACCACACTCTTGTGCCATGCTTCTTGCGTAATACCTTCGAGTATGACGGAGTCAAACAGCTTCTGGAGGATTAAAAGTACTGGTTTTCCACCAGCTCGCAGAAGTTCTGTCGTGATTCCATCATCCCCCGGCGCCTTGTTGTTCTTAAGCTGTTGGAGGGCCATAATCATTCTAATCTCATACAGGCTGACGTCTGGGATATCCTCAGTGTAAGTGTAACTAAGCATTTAAAAATTAAAGTATCAACCTGGCTACAAAAATTAGACTATGACAGTACAGAGCAGTTACTTCTTGTACCCTCGTAATGTTGATTACATTTAGTTTACGACTGTATCACCCGACACATGTACATCACCCACACCATCATCCTAACTCTCCTCACACACTGCACTTACACACATCACTTACACACTCGTCACTGAGTCACTGCACACTTTACCTCACACGCACACGCATTACACACACATACACATTACACCTTACCTACCTAATTTTATTATTATTATTTTTTTAAGTTCATTAATTTAAATATTAAATAATTTTGTTTGTTTTCCCTCTGAAAGCATATTGACGGTAACTTTATTTTATTCGAGGTGAGAGCCTGGGGATCCGTCACACAGGGTATCCTAGTATGGACGCCAGTCTCTCACAAAGGAACATATATATGTTGCACCTTGTTAATATGTTAGTCTTGCAATTGTATTTCTTATAACTATGTATGTAAACCTTTGTGAAGAGAGAAAATAAAGATATTGTATTGTATTGTATTGTATAGTGTGGTACGTGTCGGGTCAGTTTCGCTCTGGAGTCCTGAGCTTAACTGACAACAGGCTATAGGGTCGAGGTGTACAACTGTCCATAAAACCTCTCTAGCTCTTTCAGGATCTCTAGCTTCGATGAGATGATACTGCCGTCCTCGATCTTCAGTTTTGTCATTTGGCTTAGCCCAATAGACGCATTCTTCGCGAATACTTTGGAGCCCTGGTTTCGTTCAATTGCATAGGACCGCAAGTCGTGTCGCATGGACTTCGTATTTTTTTTTTTGATGCGCCTTTTGAGTTTACCGTATTCCGACATATCTACTGAAAATTGCAGTTTCATCTCAGACCGGTCTTCCATCAACTGGATTGTGTTTGCCGAGAGCTTTTGAGGCTTTTTCCGGCGTGGGATATTGAAGAACTTCTACCCCACTGCATGGACAGTTTCCACCAACCCGTTGTTTAGGTCGTCCACTGTTTCGCATTCGGTTAGGCATTGGAAGCGATTATGCAGTTCGAGTTGAAAGCTTTCGGGATTTAGGATCTGGGCAGGATTAGGACGGAGTTAATAATAATAAAAACTGATTTTGCATGGTAAAAATTGTTTTGTTTTTCATTTACCTGTTTGATTCTCTTTAACCTGAAAGCTTTTCTCAGTAACCTGTACAATATCTCTTTAACCTGTAAGTTAGTTTTTTTAAATAGCTGTATTTCATCTATTCATGTAAAATTCTTATTCCCTTAGGACAATTCAACATAAGAGAGCCACCCAGAATGGATTTTTATAAAAAAAAACTAAATAATTGATAAATTTTCTCAAATTGATAAATTTATTCGAGTGGTGCCACTTTTTTGAGAACGACCCTTATGTACACACAAAATACAAAAAAAGGAAAATACATAAAAAGAATAGAAGAGCACAAAGGTACTGCTTATTTCATAAGAAATCTCTTCCAGCAGATATGCGAGAGGAAAGTTAAATTAGAAATATAGACACAGTGTCAGTGTCACATGTTATTCTATTTAATAACTTTTTTATTTGGTTCTGTCTGTGTCAAACGTAAAGAAGTAAAGATAAAACATTATAACAAGAGTCCTTATTTTATTTGGGTAATTTCGGTAATTTAGAATCAGGCTTCCATCCTCCATAATGATGATGGATGGTTTACAACTAACAATATGAAAGTAATAGTGTAGTAACCCGCGAACAGCAAATCAGATCATCCACAGTTAGGACTATAACAAAAAGAAAAGATAACACTTTCTTTTAAACTGAGGTACTACGTACTACTAAAGCTTACCACATGTAAGGAATTATGGTGGTCAGGTTCTTGTGTGTAAGCATGGCAGTTTTAGGCACGCCTGTGGTTCCACTCGTTGATGTCAGGTAAGCTACCGTGTCTTCTGGATTGAAGTCGGTTGGTCTGAAATGTTTGCAGATTATGTTTCATTTCAAGATTATTACTACTCCTAACAAAATTGGGAACCAATGTTACATGTACAATGAAACCTGTATTAAATAATGTTGATTGATGAAAGTCCACTGTTCGTATCATGCTATTGCAAGTTGGTCTAGTGGTTAGTGACCCTAACTGCTATGCCGGAGGTCGTGGGTTCGATTCCCACCCAGGACAAATGTTTGTGTGATGAGCACGATCATTTGTTCTGTGTCTGGGTGTAATTTATCTATAATATATGTATGTATTTAGAAATATATAAGTATGTTTATCAGTTGTCTAGTACCCATAACACAAGCTTTGCTTAGCTTGGGACTAGATGGCGTTGTGTGATAGTTGTGGAATATTATTATTATTATTATTACGTTTTAAGATAGATAGGTACTTTAGACTTTTAAGATCAGACTAAATATTTACTTGAACGACACGGTTAGTACCGTGGATAGTACTTATTCTAGAAACTATTTAACAAGTACCGGTACCTACGACTGATGTAATGGAAAAAATACCCTGGATAAAAATTATCAACGTTATCCGGACCCTACTTAAAACTACTTGTCGACCTCTGGTCTAAATTATTCAACCAGTACTTACTGAAAAATTTTGACTGCCTCGTCGTCTGTATTATCAAGCAATTGTTTCAGAGTAGTATAGAGTGTTGTCTTTGTCAAAAGTGACAATTTTAGCATCTACCTCAGCCAAAGCTAAAGCTTTCTCTATATCTACCGTCTTTTCACTCTGACCAAAAATTATCTTCGGTTGGTTGGTGTGAAATAGTTCTTTCAATTCATCTGAAATATGAAGATTTTTTTGCATATTATTAGCTTGATTTCTCTACTTTATATTTAACTAGCTTTTGCCAGCGGCTTCGCCCGCGTGAAAATGACGATTTTCCATACAAACTTTCATCCCCTATTTAACAACCATAGGGGTTGAATTTCGAAAAATCCTTCCTTATTTCTTGTCTACATTAAAAAGGGAACCTCTGTGCAAAATTTCAGCTTTCTAGGTCCAAGCGTTTGGGCTGGGCGTTGATGAGTCAGTCAGTCAGTCAGTCAATCAGTCAGTCAGGACTTCTCTTTTTATTTATATAGATAGATGGTATGTTATTCTTGAGAACAATCCAAAGGGCCTAGACAAATGATAATCTCTTTAAAAGCATTTCACAACGACTTTTCACAGGATTTTAATAAGACGGTGGTAGCCAATTTACACAAATCTTTAAGATAAGTACTTACGGACACCCAAAGTAGCATCAATAGATGCCACCATTATACCAAGGAACAGTGCTGCATTGTGGGGTATGCAGTAATCCAGGTGGTTTGGTCCCATCAGTATCATAACATCGTCTTTCTTCAGTCCCAAGTTCGAGAGAGAGATAGCGCATCGGATGCTTCTGTTTAGGACTGAGCCATTCGTTTCAGACTCGCCTGTTCCTCCATCGATCTGTAGATTGATAAGTACTTATTAAGAAAATCGGATTATCCAGTTTCTAAGTTGTAGAGGGCAGATAAGTCGCTCCATGTACTTATAGGTACGTATAATCAGTCCCACAGGTGGCCTCCTCACTGTAATCGACCACGTGGGTCCAAGTTATGTTCATAGATATCATAGGGGAAAGTGCTGTACCTTGACACCCTTTGTACCTTGAGCCACTTAAAGTTTTGAAATGATCCCGCCAATTTCTCGGATGTTTATTTAGGGTAGAATGACAGTTTGTTAGGACCAACTGACATGAAGTTAGTTGCTGTCATTCATTTCACTTTGTTTTGACGTGAGACACATTGAAAGTTTTTGCTGGCAAAAAGTAAGTTTTTGTAATTTTTTTTGTTTTCTAATTAACTCACCTAATTAAGTTTTGTAATTCATTGTATCTGACTACTTTGGAGGCAGTTTAGTAATGTTTACGACTCATTATGTGGTTTTTAGATAACCTCCAAAATTTTACGAACCATTAAATAACGACGGGTAGGGGTGTCGTACCTTGATCCAAGGAATACCGCTGTACCTTGATCATGATCAAGGTACAGCGGTATTGTCAATTATGCAGTTGGTGATTATGTTATCTTTATTTATGGTTTTTTGGT
Source organism: Diarsia mendica (assembly GCA_949316265.1). Classification (NCBI taxonomy): domain Eukaryota; kingdom Metazoa; phylum Arthropoda; class Insecta; order Lepidoptera; family Noctuidae; genus Diarsia; species Diarsia mendica. The sequence continues at coordinate 18,095,751 of OX438903.1, read as the reverse complement.
GAATACTTTGTTGGCGTATTAGAATCTGTCTGCGAAGAAGGCGCTCTTATAAAATCCATGCAAAAGTCACTGAAAAATTGGAAATGGCCAGAAAAAAAAGATCAGAATTTGTACCAATGGTCTGATATTAAAGAGAAAGTTAAGACGCCCAAAAAAATTAATTCTAAGAGAGAATTTTATTCTGTACCAGAAATGAATAAATTGTAACGACAGTGGTAAAAAATAAACAGGAACTGATTTATAACTTTATTCGGGCAGAGCTTCCCCTTACAACTATTACAATCGAGTGCGACAAGACCGCTAAAATGAGCTTGCAGGGCATTATAAAGCTTTATCCCCACCGGAGGCGTCCGGTAGTTATGGCTTGGCTCAGAGGTTGGCATGGCTGTCGTTGGCGTGGCTCGCTGTCAGGTGGCTGTCAGATGGCTGTCAGATGACTGTCAGTAGGCTGTTGTAACATTCGGCCGTCCTGAAACAATTGCTCCCGCAATGGGAACCAGAAAACAACGATTACAAGTCAGCTCAAAAAAACCAAGTTAAAATGGGACAATAAACTTTGATCTCTCAAGAAGATTTATGAAATCTTCGGTGTTCAATTGTTCATCCACACTACTGGTGCTATCAGACATATAAGCATCGCTACGATATAGTCATAAGGAATCAACGGATACTAAGCCTGTAAACCCGTTGTATCATAATTATTTTATGACCTTTTGTACTTCTTAGTTTATGTCAATCATTACCTAACTCCTCAATATCACATAATGTGGGCCAGAATATAAATCCTCTAACATACAAGAATTAACTTGGCAACAGGCTCGCCCCCTATTGCATGGGACTTAAACTTTACTGTATACTACTATGTGTGTGTACTCATGGGTACACCTCTACCTAACCCTTCGGGCATTACAAGCGTGATGTTATTAGCATTGACCTTGTTGCCGCTAGTAGTCAGCGCCTGGCGTAAATGTGCGTAATCACCGTTTTTTGTAATTTGTAAATCACACTATTATCAGCTATTATTATTTTTCGCCTTGTATCTAAGCTACGTCCCATTTTCTTTCCAGCTATTCAAATTCCAGTAGTAGATAACTCTATCGCTTCTAAATTGCACTGGTACAGAAACCCGGTCTAGGATAAATCGTAAGGCTTATAGGTACCCTGTTGTATTATTAACAGTATTATTAAAACTCCAAATTATGTTTGGTAACCTATTGTCCCCATATTGAGTTGCTTCCTTAAGTTCCGTGAATTGTGCGATTAGTGCCTCCCACACTTCGACCTACTCATTAAACGTAGAATCAGAGACATTAAAAACATGAAACACTTTTCATATAAGAAAAGATAACTAAAAAAACTAAGTTTGCCAACCTATCGTATAAAGAAACTGAAGAAACAATTTAAGTTAACTTTAGACCATACCAATATGACACACGCACACACACATGTAGGTACTAACACACATGCTTCTTAGCGTGTCGATGGCAAAACTTCATTACTTTTACACACAACACCATTTAACCCCATCAACACTAGATATTGCTCAACTCATCAACGCTAAGATAATGCTATACTCTGGCCCCCAAGATACCTACAGGCGTAGCCTAGTTTCGAGACCTCGGTTTTATCACCATTTTCAAATTAAAATTAAACTTGCTACATGTATTATTAGCGCTAAGTTAGATTAACAAAAATGATTGTAAATAGACTTAATTAATATTATTCTTCTTAGCAAACCTAGGTAGGACACGCAATAGCTGTTAACAGTTAACGTATTTTTAAACTGCTGTTCCGTTACAAACTTCTTGAAATATCTACTCGTAAAGACCTCGCCATGGTCGGAAACAATGTGATCTGAATAAATAATTGCGATCTAAACTAATTGTCACCACAGAATTATTGACAGTACGCGTTGGTTCAGAAACAACGAATTTAGTGAAAGCATGTATCAATATAAACAATATGTACCCACTGGTACTCCTTTTTTTGTTTAGCCAGAAGGGCTCAAACTATCGATATTTACCTACCATTTTCATTGGTTCAGGGCCCCGAGTCTGCTATTCAATAGTGTCAGAATGGTCGATCATTGATCTCATAATAGTTGATTGTTGACAAGCCAAAAAGTACCTTATGCCTATCGACTTAAGGTACTTTTTGGCTTGTCATCAATCAACTATTATGAGATCAATGATCGACCATTCTGACACTATTGAATAGCAGACTCGGGGCCCAGTAGATTTAGAAATTGAATGTCATTGGCCCTCCTTCCTACCGTACCGCTTTCCCGTAAGCACAATGTAAACATGACGTCACATAATAATGTTTAAGTATAAATCGGGTAATTTATATATGGAAACCAGAAATGTTGCTCTTATTTATAAGTTCAGAACTTCGTTCTTTACGCACTTTACGCCTTGGCCAACATCGTCATGATGCATTTTGTAATATTTTCCATCGCGCGAAGTTTGACACAACTAATCGGGTACCGTAAAGGTTTGTTTACGTTACAGGCTACTATCAATACTACAATTATTCACTATAGTTATACTACAATTATTCACTATAGGAAAACAATACAACTTTTTGGCTTTTCATCTTGTCATTGCACTGTACTGAACTAATCGTTAACCTCTAAATGGTACACATTAAACGGCATTCATCAAACGATCTACTTACATAAGGCTTTTATAATTTAACTTTAGCTTCGGTTTTGGCTTGCTGGATTTTGCTTGGCTTTTGTTTGTAATATCGAGCAATGCATAGCATAAGATCACGTTTAGTCATTATATCGCGCACTGCAGTACAGTCCGAAATTACATGGACATTTTTACCACATTTATACGATAATATCTTCGCAACAACTTCATTACTGCAAGGGATTAAAGCCCAAAATCATGATTAACACTCTTTCCGACTAGTAACGCGACTAAACTAAAGGACTGGGCGCAAACTACCGTCAATCTGCTTTTATAAAAGATACCTTGCTGCATACGTGTGAATTTCTGTTGGGAAACTAGGATCGTTTATTATAATAATCACATTTTATTTTATTTTTTACTTCCTTAACAAGATTTATGTGACTTGCGGGAGTTCTGTTTCGGACGCGATCTGAGACGGACGGGTCCACCCGCACGCTCACAGCCCCTAAAAAGCATTCTACTGCCACTAATTACCTTTGTTGCTCGGCGCCCGCGCAGACCGACCCAAACGAAGATAATACAGGGCACATAAATAGCAAAACATACGGTTAACTAACTTATCAAAGTGATAATTAAGGTGGTAGGTATTTTACCACACGTTCGTGTGTGAATATTAGTGCCACAATCTAGTCTGACAAAGTGATAATTAACTAGTGCGTCACGCGTTCGATCGCGAATTAGTGCCGTGATCTAGTCTACCACAGTGATAAAGGACCGTTGCACTTCACGTTTGTGTGCGAATTAGTGCCGTTAGATTAAATAGCCCACCAAAGTGAAAAAATAATAATAATAATTACCTGCTGTACCACACGTCCGCGTAGTATAGTAAAAGGCCTTTAAATAGTCCGCCAAAGAGACTCCTAAAAGTGACTGTCATATTGTGCATCCATGTTTGAACTATTATTAGTGGCGCGAAAACCCCTTAAACTACTTCCCGCTACGTGTTGACACCACATAAGTGCAACTCGCACATATCAACTCTACCGAGGCTCGGCTGTACCCCTCATACTCAACAACACCTGCAATCAGCAACGATCCCGGAATTTGGTGAGACCGTTTCATATTTTAGGTACTTAAATCTAGGTGCACATACGTGCAACTTGCACATATCAACGCTACCGAGGCCTGGCGGTACCCCTCACACTTAACAACACCTGCAATCAGCAGCGATCCCGGAATTTGGTGAGACCGTTTCATATTTTAGGTACTTAAATCTAGGTGCACATACGTGCAACTTGCACATATCAACGCTACCGAGGCCTGGCGGTACCCCTCACACTTAACAACACCTGCAATCAGCAACGATCCCGGAATTTGGTGAGACCGTTTCATATTTTAGGTACTTAAATCTAGGTGCACATACGTGCAACTTGCACATATCAACGCTACCGAGGCCTGGCGGTACCCCTCACACTTAACAACACCTGCAATCAGCAGCGATCCCGGAATTTGGTGAGACCGTTTCATAATTTAGGTACTTAATCTAGGTGCAAATCTAAATGAACGCCAGTAAAAAGGGCTCCCAAAAACTAACGATAAAATCAGAACAGGAGAACAAAAGACGAAACAATCACCACGCATAGCCCCATCTGCCAAGCAGAAACAAAGGGCAAGCAGACGTCCCGGAGTATTACCCGGCAATAGTTACAATACGTCACTTACACAAAAGAGCCGACGATTTTAACGGCTTTTGTCTTACTCCAAACAGCATTAACAAAAGCCGAAGAATTCCTTAAAAACATAACACTCTTTTTTTTGGGGCAGTCGTGTAAAAAGCCGAAAATTTCTTGTGAGAGAATTACGCACATCTGGTCATGGGACCCAAAGAACCCCAGCCAGCCCTGGTAAAAACCCCTTGACAATAGTGTCATAACAAATATAGGGTACCATTAAAACAGCAAAATTACTGCGATTAAATAACCATTGCATTGTATTGCAGATAACCACACACAACCTAGCACCAATGATAGAAGTAGTTTTAGTCAATAATCAATAGAATAAGATTCATTTCCAGATACCAACCAAGGAAAGGAAAAGTAAGGGAAAAGTTCATACCATGGATATCTCACACGAGTGGCAGAGGATCAACATAAACTAACTGGAAACTGCTTATTCAGAGCCATTACCCACCAAATAAACAATCTATTCTACGTCACATTTACCCATGAAGCAATAAGAAGAGATCTGGCTCGCTACGTTACGGAGCAACGTGACGAACCACGCATGCGACTAGCCATAATGGGCAACTTAGAGCAGGCACAAGATGGAGTACAAAGCAATACAGACACAGACACATATGTCAAGAACCTTCACAAACCAGGAATTTGGGGCGGCACTGAGATCTTGATAGCAGCAGCAGAATATTACCTCATTGCGGTTAACATTCATCAGAACAACCGGACACCAACATGTACGTTCAGACCCGCAAATCAATCTGACATTGTAGGTGAAATTAACCTGCTTGCAACAGCAACCACTATGATAGTCTTATAAAAAATGAACAATCCGTAAACACCTCAACAACGAATACACAATCAAGCAAAAGCGAAATAGGAATCACCCCACAGACCACGACAACACCCCTTAGCATACCGACACCAGTAGACCTCCCGGATAATACCGGCTTCAGAGTAGTCCAGCCCCCGCTTACCCACCCACGCTATAATGCGCCACCATCACTAGCATCGACTAGGATTGCAACCTGGAACGTCAGAGGTGCAGCCACACTGGACAAAAAACACCGAATTGATGCCAAACTAGAAGACTTAGGCGTTCACATCGCTGTCTTACAAGAAACCAAGATGGCAAATTTGAATCAAATCACTACATCTGGACCCTTACGGGAACAAGTAAAGCAAGAGGAATGGCGATCCTAATAAGAAAGGACTCTGGAATCTCAATACTCCAAAGTAGAACGGAAACCAACGTTATTGGAACGACGATAACGGGAAAAAATGGCATAGTCCTATACTTGGTTGGAGTCCACATAGCCAACCAAAATACTCTAGCATCACGCGACTACACAACTCTACAAAGGACCGTAAGAAAGCAGCCCAAAAACTCAACGTTAATCATATTAGGTGATTTTAACTCACACGTAGGATGGCAAGAGATCAAAAGGCTGGACGAAAAGGCTATTCACAAGAAAAACCTATTTCACGAGACATCGAACGAAAACGGTGAAATGTTGATAGACTTAATTTTCCGTGAAAATCTCCGCCTTGACACCTCGTTTGGTCGCGGCAATTGCAGGACAACATGGCAAAGTGGAAAATTATTCTCGCAAATCGATCACATCCTCACGAGTCGCAAATCAAAACCTTTTTTCAGAGCAATACGGGGAGTAACCGTAAAATCGTTATCCGACCATAAATTAATAACTGCAGAAATTAAAACGGACCGGCTGAGTACGAATCTCACACGAAAACGCTGCTACATCGGGAAACAACAACCAGACGGATACGAAGACGACCTCTTGTCGTTCAACTACAGGAATTACGACTACTCACTCCTCACCGAATATCCGACAGTCGTGGAAAAATATGGAAAACAAATCATGGAACAACACACACAGCTGGAGAATAACGTCACCACACCAAATGACCAACCCATCTTCTGGGAAAAAATCACGAGAATAATGAGAGAGTCATTAAGAGAAACACTCACAATAAAACTGAACGTCAACAAGGAACACAGGATAGCGATAGCAAAACTACAACAAGCCAAGCTACTTAAACGGCTTAACCCCAAGAACACAACACTTCAGACTCGATTGAAGACCTGCAGAGCAAGGCTACGGACTATCGAAGCAAAGGCGGATAAAGACGAATGCCAAAAGCTCCTCAGCAACCTTAAGAAAACGCGTCCCGCTCTTCGGATGAAGTATATCTACCAATACTACAGAAAAATAAATTAAATATAAGACGTAAACAAAAACAATACTACATACCTATGCTGCATTGGGAAAATGAACTGGCAAAATCGGAAGGTCCAGCAATCTCTGAATTAAAAGACGAAGACCCATCCACACTTGGAGAGATCCCAACCAAAATTATAATAGAAGGCATAATTAGGGGCATGAGAAACGGCACAGCACCTGGTGCTGACCAAGTAGTAACAGAGCTCTTCAAAGCAGTCCCAGAACGATTTCTAGCTGAAATAACGGCACACATGGATAGGGCGTGGACACAAAATATCTTACCAACAAGCTGGACACAAACCATACAGATTCCCATACCCAAAAAGAAACACCCAAAAACAACATCAGATTACAGAAGAATCTCAATCTGCAACACAGGCTACCGCATCTACGCCAATTTCCTGCTACAAAGGCTAGACGAGCGTATTGATGAACTGGGAAATTACCAAGCCGCCTTTTTGCGGACAGCGGAATCGGTCCACCGACGACCATATGTTCACTCTGCGACGAATACTCGACGAAGAATGGAGACAAAGAGAACGGCTTTATGTCATAGCACTCGACATTGAAAAAGCATTTGACACAGTTGACCTGAACTGCCTACGCGATATACTGGTAACCAGGACCGATAAAGCACTCACAAACAGAATAATAATAGCATGCATGAATGAAACAACTTGTATACGATGGTTCGGTCAACAAAGCAAATGGATAACCAAAGGAAAAGGAGTCAAACAAGGCTGCCCCCTCTCCCCACGCCTCTTTACAATACTTATGGACGACGTTCTAAGAACTATGGAAGAGGAATTAGGCTTCCTCAAACTAGATCAAGATAATCGACTTGAACTGCCAATAATATTATCCTTTGCCGATGACGTAATAATTCTGTCAAGGAGCCTGGACTTGGCTGATCAAATTTTCATCAAAATGAAATCCCTCCTCCAATCCGTCGGACTTCACATAAATGAAACCAAAACTAAAGCAATCATACGTGACCCAGTGCTCTGTCAACCAAACTCCATAAAATTAGATGGAACAACTATACAACTTGCGGACAAAATACGATACTTGGGCACCAACATCACATCAGGACACAACCGCAGGCAAACTATTATAACAAGATGTGATCAAGCGATAAGCAACTCAAAATCCTTAGCTCCTTTCATCAAACAATCAAAAATGGAGTGGCAAACAGCCAGACTAATTTACAAAATGGTGATAGAACCAACGATGACATACGGACTCAAAGCAGCTGCACTAACCAAGGCGATGAGATCAAAACTAAGAAGGACCGAACGACTTATATTATCCGACATGATAAGTCATGCAAGAACATATCCACATGACAAAAAAAACAAGCGAAATACTACAAGGAAAAACCATATCAAAAAGGGTGAAAGCACTGAGGCTAAACTACTACGGCCACGTACTCAGACGTGAGCCCCCACACCTACTACAGGCAGCATTAAGATACAAAGCAGTGAAACGGAAACCTGGCCGGCCAATATTTACATGGAAGGACTCGCTCAAGCACGATATGGAGTACTACAAGAGAACCAAAGAAGAATGGAAAAACCTTGCCGATGACAGATCCAAGTTCAAGTCAACCACAGAAGAAATATACGACATCAGCGAAACTGACAGCGAAGCAGAAGCAATCGACACCGATCAACCCAGCAATGACCAACGCAGGAACACTCGCAGCCAGACATCGAGCCAAGGACTACCCAACACAACGTGACTTCAACGCTCACTCCACTTTAATACACCTGTCACTCCTCTTTTCCTATACTGGGTATACAGTGGAACACTGGCCTGGTTCTATATCTCCCTCCTTATCCCAGAGCATGTCTACTCCAAATAACCTTGTTCCTCCTGGTAAGGCGTACGTCGCGCGACGCATGCGCCGGCTCCGCCGACGCATGCGTTTCGCGACGCGTGCCTACTGGGCCGTATTATGCCACCTAAGAAGGCCAGCGAACCGACTTGCTACCTTTCCCACCATTGCTCACTATGTGACTCCGGTGGGAGTGATACATGGCTGGTTCAGGAACTACGAGGGTGTTGTGATACGACCCAAACTCCGGCTATGCCGGGGCAAGCAATGTTCTTGGCTGGGAGTTGAGCATATTCATTCATTCATTCATTCATTAACAAGATTTATGTGACTTGCCGCATAAGTCATACCCACATCGTATTATTTTTTGTTAGTTTGATAAACAATCGAGCTATTATTGCAAAGTTACTATTGAACTGTCGTAGGAGCCTATACTACCTCAAATTAGCAACACTATTTGTGGTGGTTCAAACTTCGATTGAAATACTGTTAAAATAAAGTTCTAATCAGCTTGCACTACAAAGCGGTTGTTACGTCTTTCGCTGCGGCCGAATAGTGCGAAATTAGTGGTATTTTGCGATTTACAACAAAACTATTGATTGGACTAAAAAAAAGTAAAACACTGATTTTGTTTACTGCAGTGAATCATATACTTTTTCGCATTATAAAACTCGTGTTTTACTCCTGTTGGCCTCATAAATAACTACATAGAACTAGATGGAATAAATTGACGCACTTCGTTTACCTTACTCGAGACGGGAAATTAAGACACATGTATCAACTTAAATTCAACCGGTTGAATGCCATCACATGCTTATTTTACCTATGAAATAAGTTAAAATTAACGGTTTCTCATATTTAATTTTAAGATCCTCGTTTGCAATTTGTCAAGAACTTTATGCAATAAGTTTATACCTGTTTGAATATCGACTGACGGTAGCAAGAGATTGCCTAGGAATGCTATAAACCACTGACAATAGTTTGATGAAATTATTGTAGCTATCATATTATAATTATTGTCGACGGGTTCCGGGCTATTTGTATTAACCGACATTTTTGAGACTTTACACCAGAGCAGATTAAAGTTTCGATTTTTAGAAAAAAAATTATAACTTTAGCAAATCGCATTATTTTTTTTAAAAGAAGGATATTACTGTTTTTATAACATATTCCCTATAACCGGATTCATTCTTTTTTGTAATATTCCTATTTTTACTAAAGATAAATGTCGCTTAATACAAAATGACCCTTAATTTACTTTTTTTTGTTCCAGGCTAAATGACTTTACCGCCTAGGCATGCAAATAATGGTTCTAAGCTAAGTGCTTTATTCAAAGAGTTGGTCATATTTCAAACTTAAGCTAGTTGGTTTAAGTACCATATCTTAAACTTATAAATGTATGGCTAATTAGTTTATGCGACTGATTTTTTTTTAAATAAATTGTTTGTAATCATACTTGACTAGTGCAGTTTGCAGAAATTGGCGGTTAAAACATTGATAAATTAAAAAGTACACACATAGGGTGTACTTACCTATCTTGTTAATAATTATGAAATGAAAAATAAAACACACATTATAATTTTTTATAGATAAGTTTTTTGTTCAAAATGACAATCACCTAGGAACAGCAGTCACTTCTTAGCTTACCAAGGTAACAACTAAAGTTTTTATGACAATTGTATAGGAATCAGAAGTTAAACTGTCTTTTTATTACGTAGCCTACAGTCTTATTACCTGAATTAATTATTCTCATTATTTTCTAAACTTTAATATTTAAGAACTTTACCTATTTTTTAAAAAACAAAAGAAAAATCTCTTTTATTACAGAATAAGGTTTATCTATAGAACCAAACCAAAATAATTTATTTTAAAATTAATTAGAATAAAAATGAAAATATTTACGAGCGTTTCTTTGGTTTTCATTTATTTACTTATTTTCTTCTAACTTTCTTAGTAATCAAAATCAAAAACATCTCTCGTTAACTCCAAAGTGCTAAAATGTGCTCCTCCCCGCTCCATTTTTAAACTAAAAGAGTAAAAAATCTAAAAAACTGGCCAAGTGCAAGTCGGACTTGCACATGAAGGGTTCCGTACTTAGACTTCTTATAAGTTTTCCTGTAATCTATAAGTGTTAAACTAATTTCTGTATTTCTTTCAGAATTTTAGGCTCAGTAGTTTCGGAGATATGGGGGGGGGGGGGGTGGTTGGACAGACAGACGAGTGATCCTATAAGGGTTCAGTTTTTTCCTTTTGTGGTACGGAACCCTAAAAAACTATATACAAAATATAGTTTTTTAGGGTTCAGATCGCCATTAAAACTTTCAACCAGAATTGGTTTGAATGAGACATAGTTAGCAGTTTATCTCAATATAGGACATTTAAGAAACCGCAAATATAACTTTGTCATTCATACAAACCCTATGAAAAACAAACTTATCAAAAACTGATTATTTCTCTTGCCGCTACTACAACAGACAAAAGCCTTACGGCTACCACCTTTTGGAACGCGTTCAGGTAGTGGGCGGCTCGCCTCCACAAAGAACGCGCCAACACCGGGGCTACGTAAAGGGCCATTGACCGAACGATCCCCGCATAGAGCTTCCAGCAGGAGGCGTTTGCCCCCCCAGGTTGGGCAAGAGCCACCTAAAGGCAGCCCTAGCCCGTTCCAGTCTGGGAGCTAAACGTAGGAAATGCTTCACGCGGTTCCACCGGCTGTCGAGGATGAGTCCTAGGTACTTCAAAGTCGACTCGACACCGATTGGAACCCCTCCCACCGTTAGCTGGGATACCGACGGTAGCACATTCCCACTCCCATGACATGACGCGTCAGCGTAGCAAACTACGCTACGCACTGCACCCAGTCATAACCGATGTTCCACACTCTCGCCAGTTTCATTCTCTATTTTGACAGGTAGAGATAGATAACAGCCCTGCCTGTCAGATAGTCCCCGACTACACGACGAAGGTAGGCCCCGGTGATACCGGAGTACCTCCCTAATGCAGCTCCAGGGCATGGTGTTGAAGGCGTTAGCGGTGTCTAGAGACACCGCCAAGACCACACCACCCCGAGACACTGCATCTCCCGTCGTGAGGGTTCTCACGCGCATGATTGCGTCCACCATCGAGCGCCTCTTGCGGAACACCAATTTGGTGCTCGGCGAGGCGGTTTGCAATAAGGATCGGACAAAAAAACTAATTAGTCCGCCAGATAGATTTCCAAAAAATATTGGACACATATTTTTAATTTTTTCTCGTAAACAAACATTGAAAACGATACAGTGCTTTGAAATCGATTATTGATTTGATAAAACAAAAATCACGTATCCAATATTTGTCGATAATCTAACTGCCGGACTAAATAGAATCATATTTTTTTGAGTCAGTCCGATCCCCTATTACTTTTTCAAAGAAAATGGGCCGGTATGTGAACGGAAGAGTCCGCAGGGTGCCCCGGCTTCTGAATCAGGACCAGTTCCCCGTCTTCCAACGACGCGGGAACTGGCCTCTTTTCAGGCATGCGCTTAAGAAAGAACCCCTCCAGTCGGGGCCCAAGAGCCTCCGAGGCCAGGACCCAAGCTTTGCCAGGCAAGCCATCTTGTCCCTGGGCGGTATTTTTGGCCTTAAGCCTCCGTAATGCTACTCTCAGGTCTACCGCAGTCATCTCCGGAATGTCGTCATCGCCTCCTGACTGGTCCGCCTACGGCACCAAAGGTGACGGAGCCATTGTGATGCTCCCCTCGCTAAGGGAACAGAGCGCTCACCATGTCCTCCACAAGCTCGGACCGGAGACTGCGTCAGCGTGGGGACCTAGGTGCGGAGTTTATTCAGCACCATCTTAAAGGGCGCCCCCTCGGGATGTAGTGCGTTGTCTGCGTTGTTCACTGTCAGCCGACCTATTTATAATAGGTGACTTAGTTCAAATAACCCGTCGACAGTCCACAAACTCTCCTCCAGTGGCTCCTAGCAACACATCCCGGAAACCACGTCAGCTCGAGGCGACCGACGGGGAGATGCACGGCGAGGTGGGAGACGAATGAAGCGCCCGCGCGGGGTGGCTAGGGCATTTAAACTCGCGCTGTTTATCGCGATGGCTCCAAAATCAAGGTTTTAACCGACGTCATAAGAGTCAATCCATATAAAATTATGATTGTATTAATGTGTATACTATTCTTATTCCGTGTAAGATAAACTGTTTGAAGTACTAGAACTTTACTTTTGCTATAACTGAAACGACACTGCAAATCAAATATTGAATAAGAAAAATAGGTTTAACCATAATCTTTAAATGTTTAATGCTGCAAGCTAAGTGTGTGGACCGACACTGCGTATTAATTTGACAAAGAGGCTAAATGTATTAAACGACATTGTTGTATATTTATAAGGTAAAGCTAATTGTATTAAGCGACACTGGATAAGAATTTATCAAAGAGGCTAATTGTATGAAGCTACATTTCTATATATTTATAAGGTCAGGCTAAATGCTTTAACGTACGTTGCCTGTAAATTGTAGCTCCAGGAAAAAAAGTTTAAACGACTGTCTGGCATTTGACAGTGAGCTTAAGTACACAGTTCCTAAATTTGCCAATATTTTGTGTCGCTTCATACATTGAAGTCCAAAATGGACCCGAAAATCTCGGTTGTATTAAGCGACAAAAATGTGCTCCGATCGTCACCAAACCCAGTTCAAACGACGCAGAAAAATTCGCTGATTCCAAATATGTATAAAAGTCTATATCGCCCAAAGTGTCGCTTAATACAATTAGTCCGGAACCCCTCGTTGTAATTATTATATTATAATTATTGTATATATTATTATATCTAAAGATTTACTTTGGAGTTGTTGGATAATCTAATGCGCACTTGAACTAAATAAAATATGTACATCTTAAGTTCTCAATTCCTTAGTACACAACTAGTAAAACCATTTTTGTACCGAGATAATATACTGATTAACTGACTATGATTAGATTTACTTATCGGGCCTACCAAATTACCTAATTTTGTCTACGATTGGCATAATTATTATCAACACATAGGGCACTTCATTGTAAAACACATTTGGCTAATATATTTGGCTAATGGCATTTGGCTAATATTTTGCAAATATCTGTTAGCTGGCATGTTAACTGACCTTGTTATTTATGCATGGTTCCTGGCAGCTCTCAGCGTGAAGTAGGACGGTTCCTCCCTTCCATGTCCTTGGGCTCGCTGTTGACGACCTTGAGGTAGCCTTCATTTACCGTAGCAGCGTTACTGGCAGAGAAATGGATACTTCTTGTAACTCGAAGTGTCTCACAGGTGGTTACTGGCCGCAGTCTTCGTTTTCAGGGTCAAATTATGGAATCAATGATGCGGTACTGAGGGCAGGCGCTTCGTGTTCCATCCAGATCGTAGACTGCTTTTTCAATTTGTGCCTTGTGATTCTGGGATGGGCGACTCTTCAATATTTTCCTTGTAGGCGGTGTGCATCAACGTTCTTCGTTTGAATTTTCAGACCTCGTCTTTTGTACTTGGTGACCGTTGACTTTTAAATGTATCAGAGCGTCGTTTAATCGTAGGTTTATTGTTTTCGATCCCACTTCTGAGTGTAACGACAGTGGTAAAAAATAAACAGGAACTGATTTATAACTTTATTCGGGCAGAGCTTCCCCTTACAACTATTACAATCGAGTGCGACAAGACCGCTAAAATGAGCTTGCAGGGCATTATAAAGCTTTATCCCCACCGGAGGCGTCCGGTAGTTATGGCTTGGCTCAGAGGTTGGCATGGCTGTCGTTGGCGTGGCTCGCTGTCAGGTGGCTGTCAGATGGCTGTCAGATGACTGTCAGTAGGCTGTTGTAACAAAATATTGGGAGTTCACCAAATAAAGAAAAACAAATTGAAAAAGAAAATGAGTAAGAAAGCTCTGTGCTCTGAGTACAAAGTTCCTAATTAAGGTTTTATAGATGTGATACTACATAAATGATAATAAATGTTATTAGTTTTCTATCAGATCTCACTTAGATACTATATGAATGTGATTCACAAAGTACCTACTAGTTGCTAAGATTTATTGATTGATAAAGCAAAGAATAAATATATTTCAATTAAGCAAAATAATAAGAAGAAAGAAGACTTTTTTTGAAATTCGTTTTGTGATTTTTATTTCCAGAATAGGTACTTGTTTTCCTTAGAATTCTAGTTGATAACAGACATTATTAAGAATTGTAAACCAAAAAACTTTAATTATATTAATATTAGTCAGTAAATTGCTTCTTATTTCATTGGATTTCCGCCCATGACCAAGGTACAGCACATACTGATCAAGGTACATAGGCAATGCTGTACCTTGATCCAAGAACTACTTTTTTTTTCAACCCAATAAATGCTTACAAAATATTTTTTTATGCTTTTGTAAAATTTTTATTACGTGTATTATTACTTAGCCTTTCAGATTCTGTTTATTTTATGAATTTATGTATCATAAAAAAAAAATAAAAAAATATTGAACCGAAACGGTATCGAGGTACAGCACCTTCCCCTAATGTCTTCGAATATTTAGTTTTGAAAACTGCCGGTTTCCTCACGACGTTTTCCTTCACCGTTTTGAGAGCAGTGGTGATTTAGAATTTATTACAAATTACACCAAGCATACACCAAGTGATGCTCGAGCCTGGGTCTGACTTACTGCTCCACCAACAATGAGTCACGGCAGCTTGTAGCTCCATATTCATTCGTTTACGCTGGAAGCTGATTTCAATGTCGGCTGTTTGGTGCTTCTTGAGCGTGCTAGTTTTTTTTACTAAGTGCCCGTCAGATTTTTTCGGAACTTTTTTTGTTTTTTTTTAAATTACTTACTTAAGTATTTATTTCAACAAAGTCACATGAGTGGGTATAATACAAATCTTCTGCCAAACTCATTGAGGTATAATGAATGGCCAAACTGCAGGAAAGTTTGTCGGCAGCAGGACAGTCTCTTAGTCACCGAGAATTTTACTTGCGCGATTGAGGATGCTGTAGGTAGTACCTACTATTTTTTTAGTGCCGCTGCCGCAACAACGAACAAAATATTAATAGGTACCTGCAGAACAAAATCGGGGTCATCCTCCAAGCTGTGCAGTATGAGCTTGCCGAGATGGTGTCTGTCTGAAGGCATCCCTGTCTTCGCCACCACACGGGATCCGACCTCTGTCATATACCAGTGCACTGCGTCGAAGGCATGTTTCCCCATTTTTATTTTAATCTGAAATTCAAAAAGTGCCTGTGTCTAGATTATGTAAATGAAACGGTTCGTTGTCACTAGTAGGTACCATTGACAGTTCCATGATGGAACTACTGAATGTCCCATGATTTAACTTTTTCTTGAAGATATTTTTGACGACACTCCCCGTTCGTCGTTCGATCCCCGCACGGAACAAATATTTGAATGGCGTACAGGTGGCGTAAAGAGATGGCGCTAGACACCCTGTATAGTTCTGTCACGTTTCCACACTGGATTAAGAATAAGTTAGGACTGTTTTATAGTAGGGCCCCAGATAGTTGTTTTGGGTCTGGCTGTGTAGGTACTTTAGCACTTATTCTTATACAGTACCTAATTAATAGCCTAGTGGTGTGAACGTTGGACTGTTGTGACCCAAGACACGACAACCTCTGATTTTTCGGATTCAATCCTGAAAAATACTTCTCGACGGCATTTTAAGCCAAGTTAGAGGTTCATGAGTGGCATAAAAACTCTGTGTGTGTGTGTTCTTACTACCCACACGAAAAAAAGAAGAGAAAGATGTACTTACTTGGATTAGAAAGACACAAGACGTGCTATGACCGATGACACTTTGCCAAATGTATGTAGTATTCGTTTCAAAAGTCTACAATGTCATATCTTTAGTATACCTAAATGTGATACCTATTAGGTAATAAATATGGGAGTACCTACTACTAAAATAAATATCGCGTGAAATAATCTAGAGATAATCAACAATTGTGTGAGCTCCCAATAAAACATTTATTTGTTGCAGAAATTATAATAGTGCCAGATGGCCTACTATGATTGTAGTGTGGAAAAGAGATGGCACTAGACACCCTGTATAGCTCTGTCGCTTTACCACACCATGGTAACCCCCAAAGAATAGGTTAGAACGCGGCAATATGGAACATAAAACTTATACTGAAAAGAGTTGGAACGTAGGTGCGAGGAAAAAATTGGGGAGGCCTTTAGCCAGCGGTGGGACAGTACAAAACTCACGCCATCTATCTTCCTATGGGGGTAAACAAAACTCCAAAACGCCACCACTGATCGTACGACCCTTACGTACTCCTTTTATTTCGCCCAAGTAACACAATCGCGTCTAAAAACGGACTATTAGATATCTAATAGACTTTAATTTTATTGTCTACCTTAAGAGTAAAATATGTCCCAAGTAATATTCAAGAACGCTTATAGACACAGTTTAGTAAAAGTGGGCACAACCTTATCCCTTCTCATAAGAATGAGTTAAGAAAACATCAATAGATAGAGATAAGAGTTGTAAATTTTCAAATTGCCTGTAGAGATTTTTCTAGTGTCTCACTAAACTGTTTATAGATCACAAATTTTACTAGTAGATAGTTTATAGATAAAGTTGAGACCTTTAACGAAGTCTTTATTTGTCAAGTTTTTAAACCAAATGAACTGAAGACTAACAACTTTAAGTTATATTTGATTTGTAATAGACAACGACACATAATGGCGCAGAACTTACAAGAGTTATTTAAACTTATTATTGTATTGCATCATGGCGTACTTATTTTTTACATTACTGTTTTAGCTATTTAATGATGGGTTTACAAGCAAATCTATATGCGATTGAAATTCTATCGGTGAATATTATGTGAAACTCTCATAAAATAAGAGCGCCCGCTGTTAATGTAAGATTTAATATCTTTATT
Source organism: Diarsia mendica (assembly GCA_949316265.1). NCBI lineage: Eukaryota > Metazoa > Arthropoda > Insecta > Lepidoptera > Noctuidae > Diarsia > Diarsia mendica. The sequence continues at coordinate 18,078,392 of OX438903.1, read as the reverse complement.
ACCAAAAATGAATATTAATTAAAATAATTATTTTTTAAAAATTACATTTTAATGTTTAAAATACTCATTTTATTTAAAATAAAGTAATTGAAAACATATTAAATATTTAACTAAACATAATTTAATGATAAAAACATAAAAATAAGCATTAAAATATGTAACGAAAATCATTTGAAGCGAAAATAGGTAATAAAAATGGCGTCAAGATCAAATTTACTAGAAAAACGAATATATTAGAACAAACACACTAGAGAATTTTCTGTAGTATGGCTCTAGCTCCATGACAAGAATAATTTCACTTGCTACATACTAAACTATCTAGTGAAAGAATAAACTAATTTATGAGTGGTTTAAGATTACCTAGTAACTGTCATCTCAGTATTCCTTTTTATCTTCTCACAGTATTTCTAGACATTCATCAGTCAATAGGTAATTTGATGTGTTGTAAACGAAAGACGATTTTATGCAGTAACAGAGCAATTTAATTAATCAATACGTAGGTACACAGAACCGTAGGTAGTCCATCAATTTTAACATCGATTGTCACTTTTTTGTTCCCTCAAATTTCGAAAATATCTAGTGAGATTATTCTTCAGCCCGTGATGCTAGTTTTTTTTTTAATTTAAATCGTTCTTGGACTCTGCAGCAATGTTCTCGGATCCTTTGGTAGAGTAACGGGTTGAAAATTATTTATTACTAGCTGTTGCCCGCGGCTTCACCCTCTACAACACGACGGAAAGATAAAATCGGGATAAAAACTATCCTATATGTTAATCCAGGTTATAAACTATCTGTGTACCAAAATTTATCCAAATCCATTCAGTAGTTCTTGCGTGAAAAAGTAATAAACATACACACTCACAAACTTTCGCCTTTATAATATTAGTGCGAAGTGCGATTTGGAATAAGTTCAAGACTATATGTGAGTTATAGCATGAGTTGCTGACCACTGGCGCAGATCCCTTTTGAGGCAATTGGATCGACTCTCGTCTTCCTCATTTGTATTGTTTTCATCCGAATAAGTTACTAGAAAGTTTCGATTCTGAATCTGAATTATTTTGCAACTCTTCTTCATCTTGCTTCCTTTTTAAATATTTACCGATTTTTGACGAAAGCCACCACACATTTTATTTTTTTCACTGTCCCCATTGCATAAAATCATCCAATTCAAATATTTAATACAAATGCACCTAACTTAGCCATTTTTAAGAAAAAATCCACTAAAGCCACGTTTTCACTATCATTTAATTAGACAAACTTAAAAATATCTATTAAAGTATTTTTTCTAGACGTAAGTCTCTTTAGAAACAAAGATAAGAGTACCAATAGCTAAAATAGAATGTTTTATCTTAAAATATATCAACTTATCTATAAAATTAGTTCAAGTTAGGTACCTTTAGGCTTTATTCACTATTTGTAGAGCATATTATCTTAAAACATTCAATATACCTATAAACATACTTAGAATAAGTGTGCTATAGAACAAATGTCCTAAAAATAATCCAGCTTGAGAAAAATAACTCTTTAAGAATAGGTACATTTTCTTTATTGCAACCATCTTTAGAAAGCCCGTAGCTGAAGATTAACAATGAATAGACTGTCAATAGACAGATTTGTTTTAAACCTCCGAGACTGTGTTACTTGGGCGTCCACGTTCAGACATCTTCTGGTCATACACGCACGCCAGCCGCGTGGACCTTTCTGAAGAACATCGCCTAGGTCTTTCTAGGGCGTCGCCTACTTGCGTTTCCACTCATATCTACACATAACATCACGCCTATAATCCCCGAAGGGTTAGGCAGAGGTGTACATAGTTCACCCACATTTCACCAGCTATGCTTAAATCCTATCAACCGAACACAAATCCAGACTACGTGGTTGATACAGAGAAATTCGTGACGGAAAAACCCTAAAACAAACAAAACAGGCCGAACCGGGAATCGAACCCAGGACCTAATGCTCAGCAGCCGCACTTGCGACCACTAGACCAAGGAGGTAGGCACTCAAATCTACCATCAGTCTATGTGAGGACTTGAATAAAACCAAAACCATATACTACAAAATAGAAAATTTTATTAATAATAATTAAAAATAGGGTGTATGTGACCCTCATAAATTCTGGGCAGCAACGTCAAAGCACAACAATCGATAACAACAACAATTGGACATAAGACAACACTTCATTTCTACAAATTAAACATTAAATAATACTGCTATGCGTCAAATCTTTATAACGGAGTTGTAGTTCGACAGGTTCACTGACCCACGTAGCGTTTGCTTTTGGAGATTCTGAAAAGAAATAAGTAATTTTTCAGTATGAGGTTTCATTAAAAACACAATCGTCATCATTTTAGCCTAGGTGGGGGGGGGGGGGGCTGGTTTTTGTACACAGAAAGAGTAGGTTGATCAGCCTACAGCAGCAGGCCACAGCTGGACAACTCAATCGCACGATCGTCATTTTTGTAGACAATTTTATGTTCTAACTAGTGACCCGCCCCGGCTTCGCACGGGTGCAAAAAAGGTATTAAAACCTTCCTCTTGAATCACTCTATCTTTTGAAAAAAACCGCATCAAAATCCGTTGCGTAGTTTTAAAGATTTAAGCATACAAAGGGACATAGGGACAGAGAAAGCGACTTTGTTTTATACTATGTAGTGATATCTGATGCGCGTGGAAATTATATACTAAATCCTTCATCGAGAACAACTTTATTCATTGGTGAAAACAGCATGAACATCGGTGCGGTAGTTTTTGAGTTTATTGCGAACCGACAAATAGACGTGGAGGAGGAACCTTTTGACCGCCACAATCAAACACAACGACAAGCCAAAAAAGTACCTTAAGAGGAAATGCGAGTGCTGTCTCTTTCTACTATCGCTGTCTCTCTCCGTCCTCCTGCCCTCAAATTCGTGCGATAAGGACAACTATAGAAAAAAGTTAGAATTCGAGGTTTGGCTCTCGCCTATTTCCTCCTCCAATATTGAACCAATTTAAAAGATATTTTAGACAATGAATAAGGAGGTTATATACTACGCCGCTATTTTTTTCTTTTTTCGTTAATAGTTGTCAAATTTGTACACTAGGACTCTGTTAACAGCGATCTAAACAAGCAATTTTGAGCATTTTTTGAGGGTTCTAGTGCTTATAAAAATAATTTATCACCAGAAAGGAAAACATAGGGGCATAGAAATAGTTAATATTTATTATTCTGTAAAAAACCATTGCTCTAGGGTCATTAACCAAAAAGAAAACAGGCGAGAGCGTTTGTATGGAGAAAAGACCACTCGCGTTTCCTCTTAAGTTGACCGAATTAAGGTTCTATTTGGCTTGTTCGGCTTGTCGTCTATACGGGACTGTGGCGCTCCAAAGGTTAATTTATAATATGTAGTGATAGTGATCATAAACTTGTCTTGCTAGTTTTGCTTTGAGCTAATTAAGCGTTAACGATAAAAGTGCGAAAAACTTGATATCTTTCACTTGGAATAACTTTTTAAGCACACGGTCGTGTTTGCTGGGGACTTTTGACATTACATTTATAATTGTGTACATACGACCTTCACCAATGATATTATAAAGAAAGATACGCCATGTTCATACTGAATGGCGTTCAGATATCGTTGCGTTCTACGACAGGGATAGATAATACGGAACGTTTAAGATAAAAAGAGATAGCTAGAGATACTAAACTGCACCAATTGCCGTAGTTTGTCCTCAACAATTTGTGCGTGCTAATGCGATATCTACCTCTTTTTATTTATAACTAGTGACCCGCCCCGGCTTCGCACGGGTACAAAAAAGGTATTAAAACCTTCCTCTTGAATCACTCTATCTATTAAAAAAAACCGCATCAAAATCCGTTGCGTAGTTTTAAAGATTTAAGCATACAGACAAACAAACAAACAAACAGACGCGACTTTGTTTTATACTATGTAAGGATATCATTGACCTTCACCAATTTTCAGCTCTATGCGAATTATTGTTATTTCAAATGTCTATTTTAACTGGACTATAAAGATAATAAATTGTTAATTAATTGTTGTTTAGTAACAAAAATTGGAAACAAACATTTTAATAAAGAATACTGCAGAGCAGCGGTGGCCCATTGCAGTGATGGCGACCCCGACTTACGAACAGAAAGTCGTGGGTTCGAACCCAGGCAGGCGTATTACTTTGTGTAATTTATTTCATCACCGCTACTTTCAAAACGGTGAGGCAACAGGCATGTCTTAGAACAAAAAAAAAATCGAAAACATGTGACTTCTACCAATCCGCACTGGGCCCGCGTGGTGGATTATAGCCCATCCCTCTCCTAGAGAGGAGGCCAGAGTCCCTGCAGTGGGAACATTATAGACTGATGATGATGATGACTGCAGATCGGCTTACCTTTTTAAACATATTAGCCATCAATAAATTAGTCTTCTTTATATTTTCTTTTCTCTTTTCCTCTTTCTTCTGAACGACTTCCGGCAACGTTTTATAGATCCTCTCAGAATGCTTCTTAAAATCACGTTCACTAATAACTTTTGGGGCAGCTGTAATGATAAAAAAGTATATTTTAGCAACTATTCCGCAGCAACACGTCAGTGATCTAGAAACTTGCAATTTGGCATTTTTAGGACAAGATTGAGGCCAAGAGTCTTGACCTCAATCTGGTCCTGAGGACAGAGATCAGGTCATTGATGGAAAGCTCCTATTAGCTCGCGACATAAAAAGATTGGGGTTATATGTGTAAGGTATAGTGCCAATGTTATTATTTCGTAATGTGGGTATGCGCTCTAAATGAATAAACCAGTCAGCTATCCATCTCCGTGTTTAATTGACGTCCCATTTGGCGACGAGTAAATCGAATTCCAAAGCGTGTTAAGTTGCTATTCACAATGCCTATCGGTCGACTAGAACCATTTGACATTAATTCGAAGCAGTGGCCGTCGTATATTCGCCGTGTCAAACAATACATCGTACTTAATGAGATAAAAGAAAACTTGTGTGTGCCGTTGTTAATTACGGTTGTGGGTGAAACGACATACTCGCTAATGTGCGATCTATGTGCGCCGGCAGATCCAGAAACGAAGAAATTCGACGAATTAGTACGCTTGGTGACCGATCATTTAGAACCACAGAGGTCAGAGATTGCCGAGCGGCACATGTTTCGCTTACGTAGGCAGCGTGTTGGGGAATGCATGACGGACTATCTACAAGATTTGAAGCATCTCGCGACCACGTGTAACTTTGGTGCAATTCTCGAAGAAAACCTTCGCGACCAATTTGTTTCGGGACTATCCAACAGCGCGATGCGATCGCGTATTTTTGCTGAGAAAAATATTAAATACAAGGAGGCAGTGGAGCTGGCTCTGGCGTTAGAGGCTGCAGAAAGGCACGCGGAGGTGAGCGCGGCGACCGCCGCCGCAGTCACGACCTCAGGTGCAGGCGGCGACGCGGGCGAAGGCCTGCACAGGACAGACGCGGGCCGACCACGTGGTGGCGGCGCGCGCCGGCAGGGGCGCAACCCAGGCGCTAGGGCTGACGGCGCGGTGCCGAGAGGGGGCACCCCTGCGGCGGCGCCGGCGCAGGCCACGTCGACTCAACAGTGCTGGCGGTGTGGAAAGCCACATCGGCCGGAAAGATGTCGTTACATCAATTATAATTGTGATGAGTGCAACCAACGTGGACATTTAAAAGTGATGTGCAAAGAGGTGCGTGGTAGTGCTCGTGGTGGTCGGCAAAACTACGTAAGTGACGACAGCTCGGGAGACGAGGATTTGTTTAGCATCGAACTGGCGTCTAAAGGTAACAAACCTTACTTTGTTAATGTGAACATTGACGATTACAAAATAAAATGTGAAGTCGATACTGGAAGTCGTATTTCAGCCATTAGTGAAGACTTTTATATGCAGATGTTTCCAAATAAAAAAATTCATTCCGATAATTTAATGTTACGGTGCTATGCCGGTACGCGGATTGAGTCATTAGGGTATATATTAGTCAATGTTAAACTGGGTAATGTTACGGCAAACAACTTGCCTTGTTATGTAATTAAAAATGGTGGATGCCCATTATTGGGCAGGGATTGGTTAAAGTCTCTCAATATCAAACAAATTAATTTTAATGAAATTAATGCTGATCCATGTATTAGTAAGTTGGCTACAGAATTTCCTGAAGTTTTTACGGACAAATTAGGACAATGTAAAAAATTGCTCCAATTGCAACTGACTGACCAAGAACCCGTGTATGTGCGGGCGCGCCCCGTGCCGCTGGCACTGGGCGCGCGTGTCGAGCGCGAGCTCGAGCGGCTGGAGGCCGAGGGCACCATTTACCGGGTTGAGCACTCTGACTACGGCACACCCATTGTGCCGGTTATAAAGGCGAACGGCGATATCCGAATCTGTGGCGATTACAAAGTGACTATCAATCCCAAACTAAAACGTGAATATTACCCACTCCCACGTATCGAAGAGTTGTTTGCTACTCTAAGTGGGGGAAAGGAATTTACCAAAATTGATCTAACCCATGCATATCAACAGACGATTTTGACGGATGATTCACAATTGTGTACAGCTATCACTACACACATCGGTACATTTGTTTATCGCCGTACGCCATTCGGATTATCTTGCATTCCGGAAAAATTCCAAAAGTTAATGGAGGAGACATTGCGCGGTGTGAGTGGCACGGTGGTTTTCCTTGATGATATTTGTGTGACGGGGGCTTCGAGAGCAGAACATTTGGTCAATGTAAGACAAGTATTGGTTAGATTAAGAGATATGGGTTTGACCGTAAAACTTAGCAAATGTTGTTTCTTACAAGCAAGCGTTAAATATCTCGGTTTCATTATTGACCAAAGTGGTCTGCGCCCGGATCCTCAGAAGGTGGAGGCTATTGTGAAGGCACCGCCACCAATCGATATCACACAATTAAGAAGCTTCCTAGGGTTACTTAATTATTATGGTAAATTTATTCCCAAATTAAGCATTTTATTACAACCGTTGCATGAACTGTTAAAAAAAGGCGTCAGTTGGAATTGGAGTAAGGAGTGCGATGAGGCTTTTAAAGAAGCGAAGCGAACCCTATCAGGTGAAAGGGTACTCGCACATTACGAAGAGGGGCGGCCCTTAGTGCTATCGGTGGACAGCAGCGCGTACGGACTGGGCGCAGTATTGGCACATCGTTTCCCAGACGGCAGTGAGCGTCCGGTCAGCTGTGTGTCGCGCACACTCAATGACGCGGAGCGCAATGAGGGCTACCGTTTTTGTGCTCACCAGTTGGCGCCACTGGCGCGTGAGGTCTCGATCTAAAGAACTGTCAAAGTTGGATAGATAATATTAACTTGTTTTGGCGTCAAAACAAAGTTTTCTTACAATTTAAAATAATTTAACGAGTATGCCGCAGTGTTGCGCGGTAATATTCACTATATCCAAGTCAGGTGATACACTTTTTGCCGTTACACTGTTGTACAAACTGTCTGCAGGCAACTCGACAGTATACAACAAATCGGTATGTAGTATTTCATATTCTATGTTTCCATTAAAGTTATTATTTCTGTCATAGTCTTGAAGTCTATAAAAAAAGAAAAACATAGCTGTAAACTCGCTATAGAAGCTTAATTTCGACAAAATATTTTGTTTGTAAACATTATACAAACCAAAACAAACCTCTGAATTAGCTGTTCTTTCAGTCCGCTTATCTTTGCACCTCTTTTTCTTAGTGCCACTTTTAAAGCACTGACATTCATTGACCCGTAACTCGTATTTGCCATAATTGTAATACCTCAAAATTAAACTTAAACGATCTAAATAAAACCGCGCAGCCCACCCATTAAAGTGACAAGTGACATTTTGGACCTCACGCTACACTAGCGCCTCTAGCGGCGAATTCACACGCGTTAGCCCTCATTATAGTCAAATTGATAAGGAGGCTCTGGCAATATTTTATGGCGTCACTCGACACCATCAATACCTGTTCGGTAGGAAATTTGAACTACGTACAGATTCATCAGCCTTTAAGCTACATTTTCGGACCGAAAGTGGGTATACCCCAAACTGCCGCCAGTCGCTTACAACGCTGGGCTGCCCGACTAGCCGCGTACGATTTTACAATAAAGTATATAACTTCAAAGCAAAATGGACCAGCGGACGCGTTGTCACGTTTACCGTTAGCACTGGAGCGTCGTCCCACTGAAACGATGAGTTATGTTAGCTTAGTACAACAATGCATGCCAGTTAATTTCCATGATGTAAGTAAAGAAACCAATAAGGATGCAATATTATCGCGAATATTAGGGTTTGTTAAATTTGGATGGCCGTCCGTACCTAGTTGCGAAGAAGAAAAACCATATTTTGCACGAAGAACCGACATTACAATGGATTTTGGTTGTCTTATTTATAAATATCGTATCATAATACCAAAATCTTTACAAAAAAAAATTTTAGAAGAAATCCATCAAGGTCATTTAGGAGTTAGAAAAATGAAAAGCCTATCACGTAATTATGTTTTTAATACAGTTGCTCAAAAAGTGGCGTATTGCAGGGACGTATAGCGTTCGGGATGTGGGCTATTACGTACTCGTGCTTTTTCTTTACCTTTCCCGAACTTGTGCGTTCTGTTTCCCAACTGTCAAAATAATGTCCATTAAAAAAAAACCAACCACGAAGTTTTTACTAAAAAAAGTGTTTATGATTCATGCAAATATTTCTAAAGAAGCTACTAATTTGTTTCAATATCAGATTTAATTATTTGATTCAATGAGTTAAAGGTTTCATTCCATTTCATCTCATTAAATTTCATTTTCATTTCATATCAATAAAAAAAATCTACTGAAGACTTGGCTGTATGGGCATAGTTCCCTTTGCCTACCCAGAATGGGTGAAGAAAACAAAAAAAAACTCTGCATAAATTCTTTTACGGTTGGCACCATTTTCAAAAATGTTCTTTGCGAGTTTAATTACGGTTTTATTATTTTATTAAATTCCTTCATTTTTTCGCAACTGTATTAAAAATAGTTGTTCAGTACACGTGCGGAACCGTCATTGCAACTTGTTCCGACTGTCAACCCTCGCCGTCGGCTCTGCCTAGGCTCGGGTAGACATTTGTCGAAACTCTTTGCAATGACAGGCTTTCCGCACTTATAATGAAATATACTATTACTGGCCTACCTTAGATAATGACCTTGAAGTTATGTGTCGTACGTGTGAACCGTGTCGTATGGTGCGGGATGCAGCGCCGCGGGCTGACCTGCATCCGTGGGAATTTCCTTTGTTACCATGGCAACGCTTACATGCAGATTTTGCGGAGTATTCAGGAAAAAAATACCTCATTATCGTCGACGCGCATTCTAAGTGGATTGAGGCACTTCCTATGGGACGTACGGATGCACAGTCAACAATTACAGCTTTAAGTACAGTTTTTAGTAGGTTTGGATTACCTTCGCAACTCGTTACGGATAACGGACCACCATTCCAATCAGTAGAATTTAAAAATTATTGTAATCAAAATTGTGTTGCACATGTGACAACGGCACCTTATAGGCCACAGGGTAATGGCGCCGCTGAAAACGCGGTGAAGACGGTAAAAATAGCCATCAAGAGAGCGGTACTTAGTTTACCGTAATTGTGAGCATTCAACTACGGGTGTGCCACCGGCAGTATTGCTAATCGGGCGTCGAATGCGAACACGTCTTGATGCGTTACGGCCTGACGTCGCACAGGTGGCGCGCGCGGCGCAGCAACGTCAGGTAGCACATGCAGGAGGCACGCCCCAGCCCCCTATACGTGTAGGAGAACCGGTGCTCGCACGCGATTACACCTCGAATTCCAATAAATGGTCAACGGGAACAGTGTCCAAAAGTACGGGACCGGTGTCATACCGCATTGATATGGGAAACGGTGTCGAGTGGCGCAGACATCGCGACCAAATAATCCCGGTGGGAAACAAGTCCCGGTTATCACTGTCGCGAGCAAGCATCGGTACTCACAAGGGGGAGGGTGGTGATAATGACTATGATGCTTTCGAGGATGCATCAGAGGCATCCAGTGAGCTGGAGACGGCTGTGGGTAGCACAGGCCCGGCAAGTCCAGCCGCACCAGCGGCGCCCCGCTCCCCGCCGCCGCCTCCGCCCCCAGGGGCTTCGGCCCGAACAATACGTGCGCACGTGCGTGCAGTTAATAAAGACAATGTGTCTAAATAGTTAAATAAATGTATATATTTTTAGGAGATGTATTTAGTTATAGTTTAAAATAATGTGTTAGGATATGTTGTGTTAGTGGTAAGTTTAGATTAGTTAACATTTAATCTTAGGGGGGAAAAGTGTAAGGTATAGTGCCAATGTTATTATTTCGTAATGTGGGTATGCGCTCTAAATGAATAAACCAGTCAGCTATCCATCTCCGTGTTTAATTGACGTCCCAATATGAACTTGGGAAAATCAAGGTACACCTGCTGTACGTCTGAACTCCCGATGGAAGACGGGAGAGGGTGGAATGAGCTCGAGCTCCAGGTTTTACAAACGTAGTGCGGGTGACAAAAATAGGTGGTAGGTTGTGTAGTACAGGGCGAACGTATTGCCATAAACAGGGCACGGATCCAGTGTCTGGGCTGACTTTCGTCGAACTGGGAGTCCGACCCAAGACCTCACCCTGACTCAACGAGGCAGTTTAACCTTTTGAGCGCCACAGTCACGTATAGACGACAAGCCGAACAAGCAAAAAAGTACGGTCGTGTTAAGGTACTTTTTGGCTTGTCGTCTGTGGCGGTCAACAGATTAAAAACTATCAAGTCTGAATAGACGAAGTTTATTTATTTACCACTCATTATAGCAACATTACAGATTAGATCCAATACGATGCTATAAGTCACAAAAAGGACAATATAAAAAAGAAAAAGTAGGAAAACAATAAATAAAACAATCCTTACGTTTTTTCTTTCGCAAGTCCATTCCGATCTGTTTAGCCAGTTGCCGCAGTTCATCAGAGCTGAGGTTGGTCAGATCTGGCTGTTGTTCCACGTGCAATGACAGCAGGTCCCGTTGGGCAGCACGCTCGTTTGCTCTGCAAATAACGACGTTACTACGATGAGAATAAGGCCTCATCTAGATACAGGTCTTTTTTCACAAATATCAACCTTGTGCAAGTTGAAATATATCAGAGAGCATCACGTGCGGGGAGGATTATTTTATCAACTTTGTTTTAAGAGCCGCAATGTTTATATTTTTTTGGCAAGGATCAGATCTCAATCTCCAAAATTGGGCTTAGGTCGGCTAAGCCCATTTTTGGTGATTGGGAACTGATCATTTTGACTGGGCTAGGTAAGGACCTTCAAAATTTGTCTGGCGGTGTAGTCGAATGGGTTGTAAAATTACAATTAAATCAATGGAGTCAACTGACAGGTGTAAATATAATTTTAAAATAGTGATCGTTTCGAGTAATTTCCCAGTATTTATCACTGATTTTGCATCGATTGCTGTTCGTTCGTTAACAGAGGAAAAATACTGAGAAAGGACGGTTAATTTATTCGAAAAATAAATGACAACTAAAGATATTATGTCAATTATTTTTAAAACTGACGTACGACCGGTCAGTTTACTCTGGCATAGGTCAATATTTAAGAACTCACCAAGTACCGTACGCATGTTACAAGGATCAACACATTGGTTACGAGGATCACAGCATGTATTACAATTATCGAACATTGGGTTGCAATGATCGACACTTGGCTGGCAAGGACCAAAGCATGGGTTGCATGTGTCCGCACACTGCTTACAAGGATCAACGCATTTGCCAGGATTCTGCTCACAAGGATTGCAACTCCTGCAGTGTACGCTAGGATTGTATGGATCGACCGAACCGCAACGTTTATAGCATACACCTACAAAAGTAAGGTTATTTGAAAATCTAATTATTATGATTATGAATAGGTTTTAAGAAAGGATTTGCCTAAAAACATTACTATTGCTGATTGTTTTGACATTATTAATCATTTTCAAAATTTTCTAAATGTGTGTGCCTACTAACTTTAGTGTATAAGATGTGTACGTATTACTAACAAATTGGATTGTATGATCTGTTTAATAAAATGATTATTATTATTATTAAAAATCTAAGCCAAATCTACACTAAAACGTATTAGGTTAAGGATCAATTTACAAAGACAAGGTACCTCCACAATACACAGGGGCAGACCTTACTTGTCCTGTGCATCTAGGTTTGTGTAAAACGACCATTTTCAAGCTCGGAGTGTATCGGGCTTGAGTTCTGAAGCGAGAAAACTTGGTGAGTTCTTAACTATTGTATAAAGGTAAGGTATAAAGAGGTGGGGTAACGCCCGTCCACGAATTTAGGAGATACAACTTGCAACACGAGTCGCTAGTTGAAGCACGTGAGCATTGTTGCATTACGATGACCCATGGTATGAACAAAACCATATTTTCTATTATTCATCTTTTTCTTGAGTGAGTAGCTCGTGGTTCCAATCCCGAAACAAGTGTTGCTATCTGTATAGTATGTGTAGTACTAGTAGAGTATATGCTGTCTCACGCTATTTCGCGTATGTCGCTCGAAATCAGCCCCTTACGTTCGACTTCAATCGACATCTCACGTTTACACTATCCCCAAATACTCTGGGAATAAACATTACAAAATTACAGATACTGCTTCCAACTGTTGCCAAAGGAAAGTTAAATGTGCCCGCATTCGCACTTACTGATAACGTCATGAGCTAAAAAGTCCCGCTATATTTCGTGAACTGCGTATTTAATATCTCCACGGGCTTAAAATAAGGACACGCACTTCGACTTTTAGAGTTGGTCACACAGGTATGAAAAGCAACCGAGTAATGACGTTAGAATGAAATTATTCCTTACCTTCTCTCACTGATGAACCTCAAACAATTCTGTCTCTGCGAGGTCTTCTCCACGAAGTCTGGCCGGTTCTGTTCCAAATACTCTCTCACTGTGGACACCTCCACCCTTCTGGGATACTCATCAGACGTCTCGCACTCATCAGGACAACTTCGAGCCCTGTTCTTGCTACATCGGGGACTACGAGGGCTTGAACGACACGAGTCTTGTCCTCTACATGAACCCTCTTTCTTCCCATCGCACTTACGTTTCGGGACTTTTAAAATGATGTTCTTTAAAGGGGGACACTTTTTCTCGCAAACCGTCTCTTCGCTTAGCATACTTTCTGAAGTCTGTATTATTAAATTGTAAGCAATACACTTCTTCTGTAACTTCTCGAAAGCCTTTGAGCGTTTACATTTGTGACTTCTGCAACCACAGTAATGCACTTTCTTACATTTTTCGCAGTTGACTGAAGTGCTACTAGACACTTCGCATTTCCTACCTCTGCATTTAACTTTCTGGTGGTATTTCTCACATTCTTTCTTTATTTTATTGAGTACCCTACAAGCTGCAGAATTTGAGGATGTTGTGGGTAAATCTGAGGAGCAGGGAAGATCAGAAGATTCTGTGCATGCTATTTTGTCTTGGCAAGATTTCTTGCACGAAAGTTGGACACTTTTATCCACAAGTTTGTCTGAACTGTTGTCACCGTCAGATCTTTTATTTCGTTTGGATTGGTTGCTACTGGACTTGGTATCCGTACTTGTGCTACAACATGTCTTTGGATCCGGGTCAGTACTATCTTCAGTCTCAAGAAGATAGTTCAAAACAGTAACTATTTCTGAAAAGCATTTATTCTTTTTCATTTTTGTCATTTCCGATTTGGAATAGCGTCGAGTTATGTCTTGTATCATGTCTAATATGGGGCCTTTGCTCATTTTTTGTGGAACGCTATCATTGCAAGTATTTGATTGTACTGGTTCTTTCTTCCGTTCATTGTCCGAATTAGATGATTTGCCACTCGCTTCTTGGTCCCGTTCCCTAGTTGCATTTTCTTCAGTTTGGCTACCTACGCAGCAAGATTTGGGTTCAGATTTATCAGTTTCAACCCCAACATCATTGAAACGGGAAGCAATCTTTGGTTTTTCGCTTGTTGGATTCTCGAATGCTATTTTAGCGTCATCTTCACAACAACCTTTTTGGAATCTACTTTCGATATTTATTTTACCACTTTGATTGGAATTATCGCTTTTGAGACTCTTTATGCTATTGGTTTCTTTTTCTTCGCTGTCTTTTTCTACTGTTATCTCAGTATTTTCTTCATATTTTTCTATTTGACAAGAATTCTCGCAAGTCAATATTCGAGGTGAGCCGGCTCGTCTCGTTAAGTCTTTAAAAATTGGAACTGTTTGGTTGTTATTAGTTTCGACCTCTTTATTATTTTCATAATCGGTTTGTGTGCAAGAACATATTGATAACTTCCTTGTATCAGTGTTTGCTCGATTAAAGGGTGGTTTTTCTTTGGGTTCATCGATTTGACAAGAATTCTCGGAAGTCAATATTCGAGGAGAATCGGTTCGTCTTGTTAAGTCTTTAAAAATCGGAACTGTTTGATTGTTATTTGTTTCGACAAGTTTATTATTTTTATAATCGGTTTGTGTGCAAGAACATATTGATAACTTCCCTGTATCAGTGTTCGCTCGTATAAAGGGTGGTTTTTCTTTTATTTTATCGATTTTCGGGAATGTATTGCAATTAGTGCAACTGTCTGTCAAACCCTTCTTTGGAACACCTGATCGTCTAGAAACTGAAGGTTCTTTCGAGCAGAGTTTGCAACTTTGGTTTCGTTGACTGTTGGTGCACTTGCAAACTATAATGCACGAACATTGTGTAGATTTATTGTCTTCAATAGCTGATGTCGCTTCATCAACAATACCTATATTTTCTGTGACAACACCTTTATCGGCTTCCTTAGGAGCCCCTGCTAGGTTTACTGTGAGAGTCATATTTGTACCTTTAATAGGTATTGTATAGTCTTTTCCGAACGGTGCGCTTAGGTCCTTCGGTACCTCTCTTCGATCATCAGATCTTTTAGGTTTCACATCATCACTAAAAATGCTCCTCGATTGAATTAGGAGATTTCCGGACGTGCTATTAGTACACACATCGCAAAAAGATTTACCTCCTTCAGAATCGGAACTTTGAGTAGAGATCTTTCTACGTTTCTCAGAAATCAATGCCGCACAATCGTCACTACCTACAATGTTAATATCAGATAATTGGGGATCAGCAATCCGGGGGTTTATACTAATTTCAGTCTGAAGGCATCTTGTAGCCTCACATACTGTCGCACCCTTGTCCGCATTTTTTGGACTCACAACACATCTCGTTGAGGTCCCGCGCAGGTTTTTGGCTTCGGAACCGGAAGAACTATAATTTCTCATGCCTAGGGACATATTTACGAGAATGTTGGTTTGAGACGATTTTGAATGTCTTCCAGCACGTTTCGAAGTGTAATCTGAACTATCTGTTCCAGTGGACATCTGGCATGGGGGTCGTATCAGATCTATTTCATCATCTTTGACAGAGCTACGAACACTTCCGCATTGTATACCGGTATTGCCCATTCTCCCGGGATCTTCGAACTGTATGCCTCGATTGGTCAATTTACAGCATTTGTAAATCATAAAATTGTCACCTACATCAGAAGAAGAGACTTGTTTCCCGTTACATAGGCACACGTACTTAATTTCGCCCGTCCTTTTATCTGGGATAACACGAGTATCTTTAGGAGACAGTGGTTTACACTTTTTACATTCACATGATGATTGTGGACGCTCCTGCGGTTTAGTTTGGCATGGCCTATCATTGGTAACAGCTTCTTCGCACGGATTTATACACACCTGCTCAGAACTGTCAACACTGTCCACCTTATGATTTAAATAGTGGTGAGGACAACAACAGTAAGGATGTTTACTTGGACCAGCTTCGCCTAACTCCCGTTCGGCTTGCATCTTTTTCTTCAAATTGGGCCGTTTTTGGCATTCCGAATGACTTGATGAGAGTGTGAACACAGAGTGGCTTCTTTGACTTCTCATTGCATTTAATCTACCGAAATCTATATTGGAGGAAGAACCACCTTCTAACTTGCTGGCATCGCCGGATCCGTCATCGTAATTGTTTCTGGTTAGGTCTTTCATCAAGTCTTTAAGTCTGTTGTTAATTTTAGCATCCGGACGTATGGGCATTGGCACTTTAAATGCTGTTTCGGAACTTACAAGTTTCTGCTTCAAGAACATTTCTTTGTCTTTCAAGTGTCTCTTGTACGCCTCTTCGCGCCTGAGAGCTTCTAGATATTTTAGGTAGAGCTCTTCAGACGATGTTTTAGGGAACGCAATTTCTGAAGAAGTCTTTTCTCTGCTAGAGACATCAGAGTCTGTGTTAGATGCCAATGCCTTCATCAAATTAGTATTTAATTTCTCGGTACTAGCAGTGAATAGATTCGGTGCACTTTGTGATGTGGAAGCAACTACATTGGGGTTAAATTTTTCATTTCTTAGTATAGATTTCTTTGGCTTTTTATTAGCACTTTCTTCTGTATTGGTAGCATCAGACGTACTTGTTGTAGTGTTGTTCTCCTTGCCTAACTTCTTACTGTCAAAAGTGAGTCCGGACAGAAATTCCGTCGTAGTTTCGTCATCCCTATATTTTGAACTGATTAGTTTATGAACTATATCTTTGATTAACTTTTTCTTTGTACCGTCGTCATAACGCTTTTCTAAAGTAACTTTTAGTAAGTCAATACATTTTTCTAAATCTTTGGTTATTGAATGATTTGAGCCTTTGCTTGAGTCCGTGGTTATAGGTCCACTAGACTCTAAACTAGACTTGTTTCCTGCTGTGCTATTGTCAGGTCTGGGTTCATTATCTTTCATTTGGTTCTGGTGATACATATGTCCAGGCATGTATTCAAAACTTTCCGCTTCTGATAACTGCTCTCCACTCTTTTCTTGTGGAGTTACATCTTTGTTCGGTTCAATATGCTTTTTATTGATTCTCAATTTTCTTTTGATATTCCTGGTTCTCTTTCTTCTTAATCTTTTGCGTAATGTGTTTAGGCTGATCATGACAGGTATCTTTTGATTGTATGGATTGACAGGCTTGGGTATTTCATCTACACTGTTTGATTTTTCTTTAGGTGATTTATCTTTAGTCAATGAAGTTTGTATTTCTTTATCCATTCCCAAGTATGGAATAGTTTCTACAGATTTTTTTTCTGGAGATACACTGATGTCATTCTTTACATTATCAATAGTAACTCCACCGTCCTTTTCAACATTAAAAGATATATGCTTTGTAAGATTGACATTGATTGATGGAGCCTGATTCGTATCTGAAGTATGTGGTACATTAACCTCTACAAAATCAACATCTTTTTTGTAAATCTTTGTGGTTCTCTTCCCTAAACCTTTTTTTTTAATTTTTCCATCATTTTCATCAAGAGGTGTGGAATGTGATGTAGGAGGTCCAATATCGTGTTTTGTATCATTGTTTGAGTATTGTTGTTTTAAAGCGAGTCTTTCTAAGGTACTAAGGCTAGATGCAGAGTTTTTTCGGTCACTTTCATTGGCATAGCCTACGTCTGCGAGAGAGTCCCATTCTAGTCTTCTTTGAGAAGTAACGCTACTGGTTGGAGAGAGTGGTTTATGAGTTGATAAGTCTAACAGTGCATCTAAGGCTGAAATATCAAGAATTAAAATATAAGTAAAAATTATTTCAATGGTACTTATTGTATTTACTTAATACAAGTCATGTTCAAGGCATTAACATAGCAACTATGTAGGTAATTATTTTGAATAAAATGTCAAAACTTTAGTTGACTCAAAGAGCTAAGGACAGTCCGAAGCCTTTATGGACGCAGTTCATGATTGTATTTACAAACAGTTCATAGGTTGCTAAACAGTAGTAGATTGTCACTCGGGAATAGCTAGCTTCCCATTCGTGAAAGAATTTTCAAAACCGGTTAAATAGATCCAGAAATTACCCTCTATAACCTCACAAAGTTTATCTCTCTATAATATTATATCTACTGCTAATAATAGGTACATAAACTTACATTTCTGTGAGTTGTTATCATCAAAATGAATGGACTCATCATCTGTGTGTCTTATTGATAAGTCAGGGGGAACATCCTCAGTGATGATAGGTGGAGATTCAGTCTGCGGAGAGTCAGTTTTTGTTTTCTGTTCATCATCATCCTGAAAATTGTAAAAATAAATGTAGAAGAAGGCTTGATATTGTTACACCTACTTAAACTAAGTGATAGGAAAACATGATGTAAACCAGTATCAGCATTTTTTAAAGTAGGAAGTGATAGAATACAAAAATGATTCATCATATATTCAATACATCGTCATTCCGAATTCCCCCAAATACTTGCTCCCAGAGTTTTAGAGTGTGTCGTGCATCATCTCTTTCTGTATCAACAATTCTGGGAGAATCTATTGGCAACCAATGTCCTTAGTAAGAGTAATAAGGGTCAAGAAGATAAATTGGTTTGGCAGAAGTTGAGTATGACGGTTCTTCTCTAAATTGCTTTCCTCATTCATTAAGACCTGCCATCCTATTTTGAAACCTGTGCAAGCCTGCATCCTAAGTTCTCCTAGTACATTTATTTAGTCAGTACAGCCTAAAACGACCCGCTGACTCAGTTGTATTATTTATGTAAGTATAAAAAAACTCAACTATGGGTCTAAGATGACCCACTGACCGCCATTACTCAATTTGTATTTTATTTATCAAAAGCAAAGTTTACCTGTGAACTAGAAGGATCAGGCAGAGAACACCTGATTGAGATTCGGCAAACCTCATGAGAAGAATCACTTTTTCTGTCGCCAGAATCCGAGGAGTCGTTTTCACTTTTCATTTTACGCCAAAATAAACCACTCGTGTCTTTAATATCACTTTGAGCTGTCGATAACGAGAAGAATTGCTCCAAATCTCTTTTTCTACCAAACTTTTTATAGTAATCGAGTATTGTAGCATTTACAGCGCCACGGGACTCGATATCGTTTGAAGTTCCAGCACATTTTTTGTCAACTTCATCGCTTTCCATAATTCATTAAAGCAAGGAATTAAGCTTTTACTTGTTTTATAGGAAAAACAACACGATTTATTTCGTTTACATTGTGTAACGGCTCGGAATGTATAGTCGACCAAGAAATTGGTTTACCACTCTAAGGTTGAATATCATTTGCACGTACAAAACATCAAGTGCTATTTTCACGTCAGAATCTGTCAATCTGTCATCCTTAGCGAATAATTATGTTACTGGGAGATGTCATCAAAAGTGGTAAACCAATTTCTTGGTCGACTATACATCATTTTCAAAATTGTTTGACGTTTTCAAAAAGCAAAACAAAAGCTGACGTCATTTCTCGATCGCTGGTTTGGAATCTAGGCTTTTGGATTTAATGTACGACACGTATTAATTTGCTAAACTGTTTTAATGGCCTACTTAATTAATTACTAATTTAGAGAAACCTTCATTCATAACCTTTACATAAATAAAAGTTTTGGCGGTGCAATGTTTCTTTCGTAACGTCTATAAAACAACCACGCCACGGAATAAAACGTGTTTGACAGTTGACACTTGACATGACCGATGACATGACAGTGACATTTGTAAATTTTGTGAGTTGATTACAAAGGGGAGTTTCTTGTTAATTATTTTCTCTTATTACCGTAATCAGCTAATAAATACTATCCAAAATGTCCCGACAGACTTCTAGACTCGATGCCAAAAAAGTTGTAAGTTGAAAAATCAACCAGAGATGTGCTACAACAAACAATTTTCTTGTTTGCTGAATATCTTATTTTTTGTAGAATTCCGAGCTTCTTACGCTTACTTATGGCGCTCTGGTATCCCAAATGTTGAAAGAAACTGAGAATGCGGAAGATGTGAACAAGCAGTTGGAGAGAATAGGCTACAACATGGGCGTTAGACTGATCGAAGACTTCCTTGCGAGGACCACGTCAACTAGATGTTTGGAGATGAGGGAAACTGCTGATAAGATTCAGCAGGCTTTCAGGTTGGTTGCTTTAATATATAAGCCATGTGATTTCAATAGAAGAAGATTGTTATTTCATTCTCTCTATACAATTTTGTACTAAGTCTCTGGGCACACACGGTGGATTACAGTCCTCTACCTCACATAGAAAGTCAGTTTGTATCACAAAGTTGTCTCATTTCATTGATAACAACCTTTACCCAACAATTAAACACAAAAATAAAGCTCTTTATTATTTATCTTTTTGTTACACTTTGTGATTGTTTATTTTCTTGTTTCTAATCTCAATTCATCAGTATCACCCTCAACATAATCTTATTCAAACCAATATAATGTTCATAAACCTGCACTAGGCAAAACAAACACTTCACAAGAAGCAGTCCCACCGTGTAAGTAAAAAATATGAATACTCATTCAGCTGTAAGTATCCAATCCAGTTAGACTTCAACCACACAGTCAGGAAAAGGTTGATGACGGAAGATTCAAAGGCAGGTGGTAACTTACTAAAAAAAAAAAAAAAAACTTGCTTGTCAGTCACCCATCATTTTAGATGGCAATCTAAATTGTGTCAGCTTAGAAATTAAGTTTTTAAACTGACATGGTCACTGACACTACTATTAATATCATATTATATCATATCGAAACAAAAATCAAACATGGTGAATATCCCGTTTATGATATTAATAGTAGCTTAGAAATTATCTACAATTTTTGAGCTTTCCATAGCATCCTGTTCACCCACTTATTAACCCATTTTAAATGTATTATTGCAGACTATACCTCAACATGCAGCCCACAGTGACAAGCTGGAGTAGTGCCGGGGATGAGTTCTCCCTAGTCTGGGACCAGTGTGCCCTCAGCGAATGGGTGGAAATGCCCAACAATGGCCTCAAGTACTGCGCCCTCATACCTGGGGCCATTAGGGGGGCTCTGCAGATGGTGCAACTTGAAGTACAGTGCTGGTTTGTGCAGGTAATCAAATTGATTTTTATTCTTTTTTATCGCACTGCTTTTTTTTCAATGAAAAATCCAACTGTAGAACAACGCCATCTAGCGATAAAAACAACTAACGTCAAGTTAAGTTTACTTAGTACCACTGGCAAAATACAGATGGCGTTGTAATTTTTTTTATCAACTAAAGCTTTTTTTATTTAATTTTTTTCTATAGCGTTATTATGATTTAAGATAATAATTATTGATAGAAAAAGAAACATATATTTGTTTTTATTCATAGGATCAGTTGAAAGGTGACGCAGTAACCGAACTAAGAGTGAAATACATCAAGAGATTAGAAGACGCGGTACCTGCTGGCGAAGACTAGTCACATTATATTCTATTCTATTATATTACTACGTTCCAAGATGAAGTTTATTTAATATATAAAGACAATTACTTCTTTCTTATGCTAAAATAGCGTAGAGCTAGCTCGCTTAAATTACTTAATCATTTTAGGGATGAGTTTTTTATGATGCGTGCGATAAGATAGCCCGCGAATTTTTTGCTCGCCCTTTTTGGTAATTTGCAAGCTACAGTAGAAAGAAACTGAGAAAAAAAAGTATGTAAGTAGATCCATCAATAAAACTCCATTTTGAATACTTTCATCAATTTCTTATAATTTTCTTTTGTGAGATTTGTTTAAATTAGGAGAGTTCTAATAATAAGTATCGTTGGATTTTCTCTTGAAAATAATTGAGATCAAAAACATAGAACCTATTTTTTATAATAGGTTCAAGATTGTATGTTTGTAACAATATAAAATAAAAAATCAAGTATTTCAATGTAGCATACGAGGTTGTCGATATGTAGAATGTGGACTCTGCAATCTCTTTAGCAATACCAATAGGTAGTCGTTATTAAAGAGCCTCGACCAACACTTTTGGAGGCTCTCATTGCACGGCTGAGTCAATGGCTTGATCCAGAAAGCAGTACTCCTGAACACGGCTTGCATAGTGAGGAGGTTCCTCTCTGTGCAGCCCTGACCACCTGCTGCTTGCACCTTGTCTTGGATAGGCCATCTGTTTTTTTTATATTTTAAAATGTTTTGTATAGGTAGGTACTTTAGTATTTAAAAATAATAATTAGAGAAAAGACGAATAAATGACTTAAAATTACCTTGAGGAAAAAAATACCTTGCATCTTGTATTATTATGTGTACCACTTCATTGAGGAAAATATTATTAGAAAAACAACAGCGATATTATTGAAATTACTGTATTTTAATATTTAAGTAATGTTTTTGCAATCATTTATAATTAGTACCTATGGGATAAGGGCAGGAAAATTAATATTTTTGTAATAATTTGAAATATTAGGTACCTACATATATAACAAAACTACATCGTAAACAAGTTTAACTATGCATGTATCGAATCTTGTTATTAGGGATTTGCTTTCGCCCGTCGGGGCCGCGGTATTTGTACTAGATTACGTGGCCTCGGCGCAAGGGCAAAGAAGGAACATGGGTTCGGTTTTTAGTCAGTAGAAGTCTGACACTCCCCTTCGCTCTGCCCAAGAGCGGGGGGGGTCATTCGATGATTTTCCACCCACCAAAAAAAAAAAAAAAAAAAAAAAAAAGGGATTTGCTTTCCTATAAAAACGTTGCCCCACAATAGGAATTTCTCCTGTATCGTGGATGCGTTTACAAACATTGAAACTCACATACACAAACACCCAGACCCGAAACAACTATCTGTAGAGGCCATACAAATATTTGTTCCGTGCGGGGATTGAACCCGCGACACACAACGCAGCAGTCTCATCGCTTAGCCACCGCCACTGCGCTAACCTTTTCGTTGTAGTGAGCCATGGCGGCAGATTCTCCAACCACCCAACCTCCCTCCAGAAACAGATTAAACTTCCGAGTCTTCTCAGGACATTCACACGAGATCTTGGTTTCTGCGCGGCCCCGGAACACTATGGGCTAAGAAGGAACATGGGTGAGTTTTAGTTAGTACAAGTCTGACACTCCCGCCATCCGCCCAGAGAGAAAGGGGTCGTTTGATGATTTCACATCCACAAAAAAAAAATAGGATTTGGTATTTCAAGAGTTTCCTTGCCGCCGGTGCACTCTAGGAGTACATAAGCTACCGTTTCCACCAGCTTCATGCACGTTCTGTATAGTGGACTGTCAGTGATACCTAGAGTGTGAAAGTGTTTTTAAGTCACTGGACACTAGCCATTTTAGACCCCCATTAGATCATAATATGAATTCCGTTAAAGTTCGTAAAATGGTCACAGACTTAGAACTTACTATTAAGGAAGGTCCATTTTACGCTTTTTAACGCAATTCACATTATAATCTGCTAAAGTGACCATTTTAGACACGCAGGCGTAGAAGACGCTTGATCAGCTTCATATAGCATAGCCTCCTTAGATTACCTACACGTAGTAAGAAGGGAGTATGTAAGGATCTTAGTACTCGTAGCTGGCGTTCTATGGCTGCTGCCTACCCCCACGGGAAAGGCGTGAGCCTATGTATGTAATATGTAAGTTATTATTATTACAGATTATTGTTAGGTTTAATTATCTTTGCATTAGATTTTTTTATGGTAAAATATTTTTTGGCCCATTTTCCAACAAAATGGAGCGCAGAGGAAACGTGCAATGTTCGACCAATCACAGGAGGGAGACGACAGATGCAAAATGCACTTCAACCAATGGAATTGGTCGATTCCTGCACGCCAACTCCCCACTCCACTTTGGTTTTAAACGGGTACCTATCTTTGTTTTACAACTGTACACATAGTGGTTTTTTAAATAAGTAGTTTATTGTAGGTAATATGTCTTGATTGCGTCTGTGTTCTATTGTTTCGTATTTGTGTCATCGGCGTAAACAGCTAAATAAAATTAATGTTCTCTATTTTATGGCTTTGATTTATTATCCACATCTCAGTTCATCTCACTAACTAAGTAGGTATAATAATATTAAAATTTGAGTCCTGTGCTGAGCCTTTTGCGATTAATCTGGGAGAAAATCGGACTCAAGAAGATTGAAAAATTTCTGGTGGAAAAACCTAATACCTACCACTGTTCTTTCAGGCGACCGGAACCAGGATCTAGCTGACCTTATATCAGGTAAATACAGAGGTCACGTGACGGTTACCCCCGCTTTTCACCCTTACCTACCCCTAAATAAGTAATACAGGTAGGTACCTAAGTTGAAAAGTGGTTTTATTTTTTAAATATTTTTTTTACCTAAGCATATTGTTAACGTAGAAACTAAAGTTTAGTTTAATTACAACAAATCCGTAGTCAACACAGAACCAGTCCAAACAAACTAACCAATTTACAACTCAAAAGCAAAGTTATAAAGCTGAAATTTCAACAAAACACGTAACAATACATAGTCAACGTGACTAGAATTGAAGAGGGGATGTGTTCCTGTCTATTTTTACATGCACAGTGACAATTGAGATACTTCGACTGCTCTCGAAGCGATACTCTGCCGTAACGATACTCTGGCTGTAACCGATTGGATGTCTGTCACACCGAACTACGTGGTTAGACCCGGTATATCCACCCGGTGCCCAATTCGACCAAACACAGAAAGAGCGAAGGACCAGATGTAAATTTTAACTAATGTGATTGACCGATTTCCGCACATCTCTCGTCTCCGCTCCTCTCCGCTTAGGTGGATACCGGGCCTTAGGGCTCTTCATTCACGAATTAACATTTACATTACGCCTGTATGCCATCCAAGGTTTAGGGTAGAGGTGTACCTATACCTACGTCCTACCTAACAATAGGTACTCCCACATTTCTCCCGTTATGTTCAAGTCTGATGATTGATAAGGGGCGAGTCTATCGCCATCAACGGGGCGAATATACAGACTTCTTGACTGCTACTGAAAAAACCCTGATTGAAAAAGCCAATAAATAACAATTTGCCCGGCAATCGAACCCGGGACCTCATGAGGCAGTCTGTCAATAACTCAACATCCAAATTTTTTTTTTTATAAATAAGTATATGTTTGAGTTTTACCACAAAATGTGATTTTTAACTCCAAAAAAAAACTTGATTCCCAGCATTAACTTTTACGTAGGGTTACCTAGTTTGATGTTCATATTGCTTGGTTTACGGCGTCCTGAAGGGTACGTTTAGACCCCGTAGGTCCCTTAGATTTATTTTTTAATTTTGATCACCTTCGCTTTCTAGCTACCTTGGTCCTTGGTCCTTGCCCATAATAATTATTAGCTGTTGCAAATTGCAATACAATAAGTCATAATTCTCGTGCCGGAAACCAAGTCCGAGGTATATCTATATACGCTACGTTGGGTCATAAATATTGATGTCCAGCAAGTTTCTAAGAAAAAATTGCAAAACTACCAAAAGTATCTAGTCCTCATTTTCCATGTGGCTCTGGTCGGCTGGACAAAACTTCAAAACGGCTCGCATTTACAATAGGGCACTTTATGTGACGGCTAAACACCCTTATTTCAGAATAGGTGACGCTACAGAATCTTAGATAATCGATCGAAAGCGTGTCCAGCCAGCTTGAAAAACCACTTTTCGCTGGTCTCTCAATCTCGGTAACGGAAGTGATTTTGACGACTTTTTGCATATCAACGGGCGTCACATAAATATGTGACAGGCATCAAGCTAAAAGTTTTGTGATACGTACAGTGGTTTAGTAGAAAAATGCAAAAAACTGTGTCCAGCCATCTTGAATTTACGTAAAAAACTTTTGGCTGGCACTTCCGAATCCCACATAACGGGAGCGTTTTCGAACATGGTTCCTTTACTAATACTTGGTGACGCAATGTGTGACAGTAATAACGTTTGATTTATGGCGTCACATGTAAGGGTTTACGAGATATCAATGAAAACTTAATGTAAACTTGTGTCCAGCCATCTTGAACTCAGGCTGGCTGGACACGTGTATCTCCGCTGCCTGATGATCTACGACCTTCAAAATGTTATCAAAATGTTATGACGGGGACGATAATGATAACCTGAATTTGTGACGGAGAAACTTTGCGTAGTTTCAAAGATTTTGATCATTTAAATTTTCCCATACAAACATCCATTAATATTGTGAGGTGACCATATTTTTTACATAATTATAGGATTTCTTTTTAATCGGCCGGTAGCAGCCAAGCCACGCCAGTTTTGTATTTGATTTCTCCGTGGGAATAAAAGGTTTTCCTGCAGAAAAAGGGGAAGTATGTGTTAATTCTAAATAATAATTAAAAACACTAACAAAAAAAACAAAGTGCATTGCACTCAGTGATGCCAATTTAGCATAAGCTTTTTATTATTGTAATTTGTGTTTATATTTGTTATTTTATGTGTGCAATAAAGAATAAGAATAATAGCATTTTTTCTTGTTGTTTAGCAAACTTATTCGTTGTTTAGCATCATATTTTTTAGCATATAAAATTATTTTAAAATAAAATACATTAATGCGTAAGCAATTATTTCCATTTAGAAAAAAAATCCCTTTACTAAGTATATTGTTGGCGCTCCTGATGCTAATGCTGATGATAATGGAAAGAGTATAAACCGTTTTCGTTTTATCGTTTAGAGTAAAGTACACATAATGGTATTTAGAGCCTTCCGTCGATTTGTAAGGAATACGTGCAATATTTGCTAAGCGCGTTGTCATTTAACGAAGTCCTTGGTAAGTAACGTGAATTACATAATTTTTTCATTTAAATACCTTAGAGCATTAGTCTGTTATCCTGACACAATATCTACATACGTACTTATCATAAAAAACACCAATACTTAACTACTAAAAAGAGTAGATAGGTATCTGCACGTAAATAATCAATAACATTAACCCCCCCCCCCCCGCCCCCTTCTACACTCTTGTCTTCTATTGATTTAAATATCTACAGTTGTTCGTATTAGTATCACCAATACGCGGATTTTCGTCCATTAAAGAAAACACCTTAAAATATACTTAGTCCTACATAAAACCTACAATATTGGTAACCCTACTACAGTGTTTGTATGGGAAAATTTAAATGATCAATATCTTTGAAACTACCCAAAGTTTGTCCGTCACAAATTCAGGTTATCATTATCGTCCCCGTCATAACATTTTGATAACATTTTGAAGGTCGTAGATCATCAGGCAGCGGAGATACACGTGTCCAGCCAGCCTGAGTTCAAGATGGCTGGACACAAGTTTACATTAAGTTTTCATTGATATCTCGTAAACCCTTACATGTGACGCCATAAATCAAACGTTATTACTGTCACACATTGCGTCACCAAGTATTAGTAAAGGAATCATGTTCGAAAACGCTCCCGTTATGTGGGATTCGGAAGTGCCAGCCAAAAGTTTTTTACGTAGATTCAAGATGGCTGGACACAGTTTTTTGCATTTTTCTACTAAACCACTGTACGTATCACAAAACTTTTAGCTTGATGCCTGTCACATATTTATGTGACGCCCGTTGATATGCAAAAAGTCGTCAAAATCACTTCCGTTACCGAGATTGAGAGACCAGCGAAAAGTGGTTTTTCAAGCTGGCTGGACACGCTTTCGATCGATTATCTAAGATTCTGTAGCGTTTTTTTGCAGAAGCGAGAATAACAGGGCCATCTGAAGTAAAAATTGTTCCTGCACGAACGTTATAAAGTGACTACTTCTCCATCGATGGAGGCAGCGACAGGACAGTGTAACAGACTTTTTGACTCGTCCTACCGATGTGTAGTGTATCGTTAATTACGATTGTCGATAGGAAACAATAGCCAGCAAGTGCAATCACTACGGACAAGGATTGAAAGTCGTTCGATGGAGGTATAAGTATCAAGTTTTCATGGAAAAGGAGGTATTTTTTCATAACTATTCCTCTTATAATGGTGAAGAACACCGACATGACCTAGAACCAAATATTGAATAAAGTGTGCAACCCAGGTTTTAGAAAGAAAATAATTTACCTACTTAATAAACAAGCTGTCTGTCATTAGAGTTAGATTTTTTTGCCCATGAACTGAATTAAACAAATGTCGTGAGGAAAGTTTTTAGTACGAATGTGGATAAAATTAAAACTATAAGAATAGGGGAAGACCCAAAACGCAATGAATGAATGGACTCTTTGAAAAATGATAAGTTGGATGGATAAGGATGACCATATAATTTGGTTGATGACGTATTAATAGGAGAATTACAACAAACAAGGGGCTTCTCCTCAGACATCAGCTATAAGTTAGTATTAAATGCATAATATTATTGATCAAATTTATTTTACGTTGACTTGCATTGCAATTCCTACAAGGTTTTGAAGCTCATTTAGTTTTCCCTTAACCTAGTAGCCGATTAGCCCACAGATTTCCGTATCATATCATCAGCCTATAATGTTCCCACTGCAGGGACTCAGACCTATACCTACTCTCTAGGAGAGGGATGGGCTATAATCCACAACGCGGTTGGCTATGTCACTTTTGTAATCGATGCGGTTGCCCAGCCGGTAGCGGCCTCGACTTACGAACAGTAAGTTGTGGGTTGGAACTTCGAACCGGCAGGCGCATTAGGTACCTCTTTGTGTAATTTATTTCGTCACCACTCTGCTCTCAAAACGGTGAAGGAAAACATCGTAAGGAAACCGGCATGTCTTAAAACCAAAATATTTGAAGCGTGTGACATCTAGCACCCCGCGCTGGTCCCGAGTTTTGGATTATAGCCCATCCCTCTCCTAGAGAGGAGGCCTGTGTGCCTGCAGTGGGATGAGAACATTATAGGCCGGCTGTCTAGGCTGATGATGATACAATAGTAGTGCGCCTCGATAGATGACTTTCGAAAAACAACGTTTCTATTAATAACCGTCCTAGTAGGACGGTTATTAGAAACGTTCCAGGGCCGGCAGTCTCTACAGAAATAACGACAAAATCGCTAACTTTCGATTGCTAATTATCAACGAATAAATTCGGTTGCAATACCTAATAATGAGCGTAGAGACTGCCGGCCCTGTTCGTAAAAAAAATGGGCTTTGTATAAGAATTGACGAGATCATTGAACAAAAGCTGATGAATTTCCAAATGTTTTAGAACGGAATTATGGTTGCTATTGAGAAATTTCTGAAAAATCCAATTTTACTTTCCCGACCTGGAAATCGAAACTGGGCCCTCATGCTCAGTAGCCACGCTTGCGGCTACTACACTATCGAGGCAGTCAAGTCAAGCTTGACCACCATTGATAAAAGAGTACATAACCATGGAGTTTCTTACGGGTTCTTCTCCATAGAAAACAATCAACCCGAACCGTGCACTTTTTTGTCGACCATTTTTTTTTTGCTTTTATTAAAATAGCAATTTCTAGTTTTACCGTAGTGTAGTTAGAATAAAAACACAAGATTATATTTACAAGTGTCCCGTTACATTTACATAACTATGTAGTACCAGGCTGGCAGAATGCACGAAGAGCTAGTTGAAACAGACAATGAGTTCGTTAGACATGAGTGCCCTCCTTTTGAGGGTGTCACTCCAAGTTTGTTGCGAAAACCACCACAAATACACTGTACTATCCTTTTAGTTCATCGGCAACCTTATTTAGCGGATATAAAGCCTATTTTCGATCAAGATATGGGTTTTCGAACTGTGATTTTGTACTTGGAGGAAAACTAAAGAGCTTCTCTAGATGAAAGTGCCTTCTATCTATCTAGGTAAGTTTCTCTTTTAGGTATAAAAATCTTGAAAGTAAAAAGGCAGTATGTAGTGTACCTATTTTGTATTCCCACATATTATTATGTCTACCTCCATAAATGTTTTTCTGAAGAAGGGTGGAAGACTACGACTGATTCTTAAGTGTAATAACAATAAACAGCGGTTTGGGGTTCGCGAGAAACAATGTGCTGCCGAGCGCATCGTCGGTGTTGCAGCGTGCTTCTAGCACTTCTGCTGCTTTTACAGTTAGGGTTCTGATGAGTGAGAGAAAAAGATAGGAGCATAGAAAAATAAAATTCCGTGCAGATATGTGGTTTAACCCTTAGTCACTAGTAATCATCAAAATAATTTTATACCCGTAGTGATTTTACCCGCCAACAATTTTAGCTATGAATCTGGGTGTTCGTTTCGTAGAAAAAAATATAATAGTGACGAGGAGGACTGCCTTTCGATTTCGTTAAGGATACTTTTACACCCTTTATGTACCTATAACGTGAGGAAACCAGCCTATAAAAGATATATTTCTCAACAGCTTGTAAAGCCAAATCAGATCCCCATGGATGTCATAAAAAACTATGAGTATGGGTTAGGCACTTACCACGAGATAATTAGTAAAGCTAACAAAACTCATGAGTCTTGCAAGAGAACGGCCACACACCCTAGTGTCAGAGTTTCTAAACCGCCTCAAGGGCCTCTGACATGGTTTGACGAACGCCATTTGGCGGCCGGGACCACCAACTTATACGTGCCTTCCGAAGCACAGAACCATCTTTTTATCAGACAATCAGGTGATTCAAGCCTGCAATGTCCTAACCAAACTGAAAACAACTTCACAAAGTATGCTTCCCGTGGGAATCGAACCCACGACCACCGGGTCACAAGGCAAAGCCTAAACCACTCGACCACGGAGGCAGTTAAGAATTAAATAATAGGTTGCAATATTTTTTGTATGTATTAATTGTAAAATATAATTACCTAAGTATTTGTAAGCAACATGAACTAAAGCAATAAATAAACATCTATTCTATTCTATATTCATCAGTCTTGCTGGGTGTCGATTTCTACACAAACGACAAAACGAAAAAGATTTTGATGTTCGTTTATGTAGTAATGTAGGTACACTGAAAAAAATAAGCAGTAAAAACAATCGAAAAAACATTCAACTGTACTGCTTTAAACAGTAAAATATGAGCCTAACGTTCAAAGCAGTAACTTTTAATGCGTCGAAAACAGTAAAAGCTTGACAATAAATTTTAATGTTTTAAACAGTTAAAAAACATTTAACTGTTTAAAACATTAATTTTTTTTTTACTGTTCTAAACAGTAAAATTTTTTAATGTTTAAAACATTAAAAAAACTTTAATTTTTTTAATGTTTAAAACATTAAAAAAACTTTAATTTTTTTAATGTTTTAAACATTAAAATGTTAAAAAAAATTTAATGTTTTAAACATTACAAATTTTACTGATTAAAACAGTAAATTATTTTAATGTTTAAAACATTAACCTATTTTAATGTTTTAAACATTATTTTTTTTAATGTTTGAAACATTAGCAAAATGTACTATTTAAAACAGTAAAAAATAATGTGTGTACACAGTAGCGGGTACTGTAAGTGCACAGTTACAGGTAATGTTTAGGATGCTACTTTTTAATGTGCTTGCACAGTAGCGAGTAATGAATTTCACAGTTAAAGGTAACGAGAAGGATAGTACTTTTCAATGTGCATGCACAGTAGCGGGTAATGAGTTTCACAGTTACATTTAACGAGAAGGGTAGTACTTTTTAATGTGCATGCACAGTAGCTGGTAATGAGTTTCACAGTTACATTTAACGAGAAGAATAGTACTTTTTAATGTGCATGCGCAGTAGCGGGTAATGAGATTCACAGTTACATTTAACGAGAAGGGTAGTACTTTTTAATGTGCACGCGCAGTAGCGGGTAATGAGATTCACAGTTACATTTAACGAGAAGGTTATTACTTTTTAATGTGCGTGCACAGTAGCGGGTAATGAATTTCCCAGTTGCATTTAACGAGAAGGATAGTACTTTTTAATGCGCATGCGCAGTAGCGGGTAATGAGATTCACAGTTACATTTAACGAGAAGGGTAGTACTTTTTAATGTGCATGCACAGTAGCGGGTAATGAATTTCACAGTTAAAGATAACGTGAAGGATAGTTATTTTTAATGTGCATGCACAGTAGCGGGTAATGAGTTTCACAGTTACAGGTAACGTGAAGGGTAGTACTTTTTAATATGCATGCACATTAAAAAGTACTTTTTTATTCACGTTACTTGTAACTGGGCACTAACCGTACCCGCAACTGAGCATACACAAAAAATATTATCCTTCACATTACCTGTAACTGTGCAAGTACAGTAGCGAGTACTGTACGTGTACAGAAGCAGGTGTCGTGAAATAAAAAAATATGTTCTTTAAGACATTTATTTTAAATTAATAATCATACGTACTAAAGTATTATATTTACCACAAAATAAATGGAAAACCAATCAAAATAACACTTAGATAACTTAAAGATACTTATTATACTTACTACTCATGGTACACGAAATCTCTTAAGGGGTAATTGTACTCATCATTTTGAACAGCTTTTATTATGGGACAAAACCCTTAATCGCGAGAGAAAAAAAAACAGCTTTTCCATATATTTTGACGAGTTATTGCGATCATATTGTAGAGAACAGCTGATTCAGGGTTTGGTGTTATAGTAAAAGTTGTTCATAATGATGAATACAATGACCTCTAGCTTTTAAGAGATTTCGTGTATGAACAGATAGACCTTATAATTATGGACATAGTCATTTCAGGCCATAATTTAAGTACAATATTTATAATTAAGTATAATACCAAAACAATATTATATCCAAAATATTTAGAATTAAGTAAATTGAAACAAGTTTTAGTCTTAAGGGTAATTGAACTGAACTTAGTCTGAAAATAATCATACATATTAAACTTGGAAAATTCTTATATTTACCACAAAATAAAGGGAAAACAAACCCAAGTATTTACACATAAATAACTTAAACATAATTATATTGTATACACATCGTCAATTGTCACTAGATAACTTAAAGATACTTATTATACTTACTATTCACGGTACACGAAATCTCAAGGGGTAATTGTACTCATCATTATGAACAGCTTTTACTATGGGACAAAACCCTGATTCGTGAAAAAAACAAACAGCTATTCCATATATTTTGACGAGTTATTGCGATTATATTGTAGAGAACAGCTGATTCAGGGTTTGGTATTATAGTAAAAGTTGTTCATAATGATGAGTACAATGACCCCTTAAGAAAAGAGAATGGGCGAAAATGTATGAAAGCTGGTACACCCCTCCAATAGCAATGAGATATACACGTCGTTGGATAGCTCTTTTTAACTGAAACAATATTTACTATTACAGTTTTGTTGAGATGTTTGTCCGTTTTGAGTTACTTATAGCTCAAAAACAAAAGTAAAAATGGATACCTATTAACGTTATAATATATTAGTGTGTAAGCTAAAATTACATCAATGTCGTTGTATATAACGTAATTCGTAATAATTATCATAACAAAACATAACATCACTCCTGAAACTCCCGAAGGGTTAGGCAGAGGTGTAGGTGCCTAATAGTAGGTACACCCACTTTTCGTCAGTTATGTTTAAGTCCCATGTAATAGGGGGCGAGCCTATTGCCATCAACCTGGCACAAATCCAGACACCATGGCTGCTACCAAGAAATTCTTGAGGGAAACTCCAATAACACTTTGTCCGACCAGGGAGAATGTATGGAAGCTGGTACACCCCTCCAATAGCAATGTCATATACGTCGTTGGATAGGTATTTTTAAATGGAACAATATTTACTATGACAGCTTTGCCGAAATAGTTTGTCCATCCTGAGTTATATCTCAAAAACCAAAGTTAAAAAAAGTTTTTAGTAAGTATTCCGAGTATTCCGACACAAAGTACTCATCTGTTTACGTACATTTTAATTGGTAATTTTTGAATGTCTCGTTGATCTAGTGGTTGCAAGCACGACTGCTGAACATGAGGCCCTGCGTTCGATTCCCGGGTCGGGTAAATTGTTACCTATTGGATTTGCTCTCAAGAATTTGTCAGTATCAGTCAAGGAATTTGTATTTATGCCTAGTTCATGGCAATAGGTTCACCCTCTATTACATGGGAAACATAACTGCCGAAAACATCGATGTATTATTATAAGTTACACCTCAGTCTAACCCTTTAGGCATTACAGGCGCGATGGTATGTTATGTTATTTGCGAATTACATTATTATACTATAATAATATATATTATTATACAACGACGTTAGTGTTATTTTCCTTTATACACCAAGATATCACAATATTAATATCATCAATTTTTACTTTTGTTTTTAACCTATAACTCAGAATGGACACACATTTCGACAAAACTGTCAAAGTAAATATTGTTCCATTTAAAAATACCTATCCAACGACGTATATGACATTGCTATTGGAGGGGTGTAACAGCTCCCATACATTCTCCCTGGTCGGACAAAGTGTTATTGGAGTTTCCCTCAAGAATTTCTTGGTAGCAGCCATGGTGTCTGGATTTGTGCCAGGTTGATGGCAATAGGCTCGCCCCCTATTACATGGGACTTAAACATAACTGACGAAAAGTGGGTGTACCTACTATTAGGCACCTACACCTCTGCCTAACCCTTCGGAATTACAGGCGTGATGTTATGTTTTGTTATGATAATTACGAATTACGTTATATACAACGACATTGATATAATTTTAGCTTACACACTAAGATATTATAACGTTAATAGGTATCCATTTTTACTTTTGTTTTTGAGCTATAACTCAAAACGGACAAACATTTCAACAAAACTGTGATAGTAAATATTGTTTCAGTTAAAATGAGCTATCCAACGACGTATATCTCATTGCTATTGGAGGGGTGTACCAATAAGCCCATTCACCTTTACCAATAAAATACAATAGGATAAGACTCTAAGTTCAACCACTGCTTTCAAAACATCTTTTGAAGAAAGGTTGTACTAAAGTTTGAATCTAAGGGTAATTGCTACTGAACTTAGTCTGCTATAAATTAAATATCCACTACTTACACTAAATTTAAGTACAATGCCAATACAATACAATAGGATAAGACTCTAAGTTCAACGACTGCTTTCAAAACACCTTTTGAAGAAAGGTGGTAAGTACTAATTTTTGAGTCTAAGGGTAATGCCGTGCTTAAAATTAAATAAATAACAAACAATTTTGTTTTAAAACACCTTTTGAAGAAAGTTTGAATCTTGGTGACATGTTTTTATTTTTAGGATCTTGCTTTGCTCTTGGCTACTACCCCAGATGGTCAATTGCTACTTCAACATGATCAAGAATAGACATTGGGATAACAATGTAGAAAAATATTAGTACGAGTAATTTCAAACGAAATTCTTAGACATGACCCCAGGTCAAATGTAACTGCTGATATACATATATTTAAGTTGGCTTAGCGAGACCTTCAGAAAATCTTCATTGTTATTACACCAAACCAAAAGCTGGAATACAACGAGCTCACGGCCGGCTCTACGACGCAGTGGTAAATTTAAAAGCCAAGTACCGAAGACAAAAAGTGTATCAACCGAGAGCACGACGCTCTCTAGAGAAGACGTTAACTCCAGAACTGTCTACATCTACATGTAACAGTGTTAGTTTACATAATAATAAAATATCCATCACGCAAGAAGAAGAGGAGTTCCTGGAGTGGTTACGTTGCTCTTCTGGTAATTATGCCTTGTGTGCAGAAAAATGGCAAAGCACCAACAAGAGCCAGTTCACAAAATTCTGCGGAAAAGCAGTATTTTTGCAAAACTTGATATTTATAGAACAAATCAAAAATATGTGTTAAATAAAAGTACTACTTTACAGCTAAAGTTAATCTCTACATAATTATTAATTAGAACATCTTAGTTTTTTATAATTGAACTTTCATGTATTGTCTTCTTTTCTTACGCGGAAAATTCTACATGGGTAGTTGGCAGAATAGCTTTCCACAAAACCAGTAATAGAATGAATGCCTAAATTGTCTCCGATAATTGAAACCAGTTCAAAATACACAACTCCATCAAAATTTGGAATAACAAATGAGATGCCAGTAGAACTCAGATAATTAAGCTCATCTATTACAGGCTGGAAAATTATATTATTGCCGAATTTTAATCTGTCAGAAGAATGGAATAGCAATGTTAAGAAAATATGAGATGGAACACTACAACGCCAAGAAGGCAGACAAGGGACTGACACATACACAGCACCTAATTTATGAATCCCGGAATGACTTCCTAAAGCATTTGAAGTCTCATAGTCGTCAAAAAATAAAAACAACGGTATTACATGTTTGCCTACGTGAGCTCTTCTTTTTGATTGCCAATAGCGCCCTTGAATAAAATTTCGAATAACGTTAACATCTTTGTTAAGATCCGCCATGTAATGCAATGTATCAACCAAGACTGTTTCGATGGAAAAAAAAACTATCTATGACGTCTCCTAATGGAATCAACTGCATAGTGCAAGTAACCGAAGAAAGTACCTGACTGCCTCGTAAAGTACTCGACTTGTGACGTTCACCCACTACTTCTGCTTTAGGTGGAATATAAGTCTGAAAGTATTTCAATCTACGATACTCGGATAAGTCCGATAAAAACGGATTGAAGCACGAAGTGATTGCAGTAGACATTGTATGTAGCACTTCTGAAACGGGACTGTTACAAGAAATTTCACCATTATCAGCCATATTCTGCAAGAAGTCTCCTATCAATTATTGAACCACCGAAGACGACAAAATGCTTAAAAGATTTTTTATAATTATTTGGACAATATTTCTTGGCAAGTTCACAGACCCATACAAGGATGCTACTAGGGAAGGTAGAGCCATTTCTAAAGAAACGTGAGGTAAATCTTGTCTTAAAGGGTCTGGTGTTACAACAAAGTTACAAGGATGAGTTTGATTACTAGATTGTTCAGAAGACGAATGATCATTCACGGGCCCAATAAGATAGAGTGGCTAACTAGTTCTTGAGAAGGGGAACCGTCAGTCTCGACTAAAATTTCCTGATCTGTGCAGGATGTTGTTCGTTTTCTTCAGTTAAATCATAAAGTTGACTTGAATGCTCCCGAAAGTAATGTCTACGAAACGAATTAAAGAGGTGATACGACCGGAAACAATTGCCTTCTACGCAGTGATATTGTTCAAACCTGTGGTGCTGATGAAAAACTTGGAAATGGACTTTTAACGCTCGTACGTTTATGACAACAGTATTACAAATAAAACAGGTAACCATTTTTACTCAGCAGACATACTACAATCACTCAATAAACTTAGGACAGACGATGAAAGTCTGTTTTTTGAAATAAAATTTGCAGGAAACTTGTAAATGGCCCTTTCTAAGAATTGCCAGATGGGTAAACATTCACTAGGATACTCTAAGTTAAGAGCCCATATAATTTTAAAATATGTATCAACAGTTTTGCAGATGTTTGGCAATTCGTAGAGAATATCATCAACAACAACGTAACGTGCTATATTTTTCAATGGACCTGCAACTATCATATAAGGTTGGATGGTCAATCCCAAAGACTTGTACCTGTCGTGTCGCTTCAATCACTCTTCCAAGACTTGTCTTTCCTCTTCAACATGTAAAATAAAGCTTTGACGCACTTCTGCAGCGGAGATTCTCTTCTTTTTTAAGTGAACTGGTCCAATTATGTGGGGAATAAGGAGTAATACAGCGAGAATGCTCGTTTCAGGATCTTGTTCTGTCAAGCAAGAAGAACAAAAATTAGTTACTGTCATTTTGAATAATCATTATAACATCTAATAGCATGAAAATCAATAAATATAAGTATTGAATTAAATTGATTATTAATCTATTGCATAGATTCTATCGCGGGCCTTGGGTTGAGTTGAGCGTGGAGAGCGAATCCAGAGATTTCCTAACAAAAATATTCAGTTCAAGATTCAACCAGGTTGCTATGGTTACGGAAAATAACAAGGTTGTCAACTGAGGTTGTCAAATTAAATAATTGTTTGTCTCTCTGCTTTCTCCTTCTAAAATATTCTTACTCGTATAATTTGTGTACAAAGTGTTTTAAATATGAATAAACAAAGTGCATTTATTAATGAAGAAAGTCACGAAAAAATAGTGAAAGAAAATTAGTGAGGAGTGAGTACTCTATAAACATTCATTTTATTATTAGTACGCATCTATCATAAGTTTTATTGGTTTTTGCATTACTATTCTGCGAATCGGTCTAAAACGATTCGTTTTCTTATAAAATATCTAAAATAAAATAAATAATTTTCATATTTTTCAATGTTATGACACTTACGTCAGGCTGTCAATACTTTTTCTTTTAAATTTTCTGTCATAGAGTTTCTTACTAGCTTACTAGTCTATGAAGGTTAGTTTTGATTTATATAATGTACATCGCGCGAAATTCGAAGATCAAACTCTTAATATCGTTATTTTTGTTCAAATTTTTTGAATGAATAATTATTTTGGTGTGTAATTACACTATTAATACCTAATTATTTATATCTCTTATTGCATAAGTTGATAAAAAATGCTATGCAATAGATTTACCGCGGCAGTCTCCGAGTGCCACACGTTTTTTTGACTTTGAAATTGGCAGGGCTCCGACCAACCAAAATTTTATCTAGACTAGAATGATTATTTTAATTGAAGCATGGTACTGAAAGAGGTGTTACATACACATGTCGCAGCCAACTGGTTGAAACCGCAACTCTTTTGGGCAGATAGACAGTTATACGACGGTATTTATTAAGCGGATTGAAATAGTCCAGCCAAATAATAAACTATAATACAAGTATAGCAAACTAACCTTGCGCTAGTTTCTTAAGTTCCTCTTCAAATGGTGATCGTCTTGATAAGGTTTTAGATATATTGAGTAATTTGCTCTTTAGTAACGGTAGTTAGTTACTCATCATTCTAATGAATGTTTATTTTCAGGATACCAGTGATTGAAGTCGGCAGTCAGCTGAAATAAAGAGATGTAGTTTGAGAAACCTTAAAAGTTTACGACTAAAGTAATACATTAAAAACTCAGAGAAGTGAAAAAAAATACCAATTCATGTCCCCAAGAGCGCTTCAAACATGGGAATTCTTGGATATAAGACTCTTTTTCATTTGAGAGAACACGTTGCTTCCGATACTGGTTGGTGCTTTGCCACTTTTCAGCACACAAGGCATAATTATCAGAAGAGCAACGTAACCACTCCACTCCAAATTACTCGTACTAATATTTTTCTACATTGTTCTTCCAATGTCTTTTCTTGATCATGTTGAAGTAGCAATTGACCATCTGGGGTAGTTGCCAAGAGCTAAGCAAGATCCTAAAAATAAAAACATGGTCACTAAATTGTCTTATATAATTATATACAGAATGTTTGAAAGCTAGGTGCAAAGCTCATCCATACTAATATTATAAATGCGAAAGTAACTCTGTCTATCTGTCTGTCTGTTACTCTTTCACGCCTAAACGGCTGAACGGATTTTGATGAAATTTGGTACAGACATAGTTTGGAACTTGAGAAAGGACATAGGATAGTTTTTTTTTTTTTTTTTCGCGAGATAAACCAAAAATCTGCCGGAAGTCACTATTCCACACGAACGAAGTCGCGGGCAAAAGCTAGTAATGCTATAAATGGTGTCAACTATCACCCCCTTAAGGCTTTGCACCCAGATTCCAAACACCCTGTATTATTGTATAAGTATAAAGTAACTAAAAAGTTTAGTGTGTATCTTCAAATTCTACTTTATATAGAAAAAAACTAGATACTGGAAAGATGTGTTGCTCAAAAATGCACAGAATATGTAATAGAAATCTATTTTCGTTTGTGTACATTATCCAGGGTCACGCTGTATTACATGATGGTGAGTTGATATTACCATGTGTACCGTCCGGGCGACTGGTAGTGGGGATTTTGCAGTACAAATAAAACTACTTACAAAATTGTCATGTGTGGACACAGACACTGATGATCGTGATGAGATGCTAGGTGACGCTGGAAGGGATTTGATTGGGCTCGTGGAACTCGGCGTCAGTCCGTCTAAAGAGTCTCCATATGTTGAAATGATATGGTCTAAATCGTCATCAATTTGTGAAGCCACAATTCACTCTGTAATAAACACTTGTAATAAATATATAAGTTCTATGCAGGTATGATTCCCTGACCACATGACATGACATGTCAAGGTAAAAACTCAGAAAATATTATCTTTAGAGACTTATTGAGACTGTGTCTTAAATTACCTTTTCAAGCGACACCTTCCACACTGACAGAGATTTTTTGAATTTTGCTTGCGGTCCTATTGCAGGAATTAATGCCCTCACTTGCGCATCATCTAATAATCTTAAAGCAGACGCGTCGACTTCGTTCTCTGAAAACAGTAAGGGTGCTTGCATAGAGAATGTAAATTTTTAAAGTACTGACTATCGGTACGGGTCAACAACAATACACATTTTTAATACTCCATAACACATACGTACACCCATAGCTAAAAATGTTATAACCGTTAACCCTTAAATCATTTAAGTGTGTCAATAGCAGCATGCTTTTGTACTGGAGGTTTAAATTGAATGTACTAATTATTTATTATTATTGTGTTATTATGACTGAACGTTCTATGTCTATGCAACTTGTAGTTTTTATTAAACAGAAACTTGTAGAATTGAAACCCGCCCCTAAGACGACCCACTGACCGTAACTTGTAGCCTACAATTACAATTTGTAAGTTTTATTTTATAGGGCCCTGGCTTCAGACATTCGGAAACAAAATCTGACGTGTATTTCCAGCCCATTTCGAACTGTCTGACCTTGATTTACAGTATTTTTAAGCACAAACAGAAACATTCGAAGCAAATACACCATAAACACAACACAATGATCACTACTAACTTATTTAGAAAACAAAGTCCTCCGCCGCGTCTGTCTGTCTGTTCGCGATAAACTAACAACAATAAACGATTTTCATGCTGCTTTCACCAATGGATAGAGTGATTCTCGAGGAAGGTTTTAGTAGGTAGGTACCTATTAATGTCAAGCAGGCGGGCGAGCCCCGGGCATCAGCTAGTACCTATCGAAAGTACCTCCTTAATTTTACACTTCGTCGATAAAACGTACCTAACAGTTTTGCACTCTTCGGTATCGCATCACGTCACACTAGTCATGAAAAAGAAATTCAATTCAAATTATTACCTAATGAAGGGTGAACTGTTTCAACTGTCTGAACATTAAAATAATTATCAACAGTAGATAGCAAGTGTAGCAACCCATCATGACCTTTTTTTTCAAGATGGCTACGATTACGCAATAATCTATACTAATATTATAAAGCTGAAGAGTTTGTTTGTTTGTTTGTTTGAACGCGATAAACTCTGGAACTACTGGTTGGATTTGAAAAAATCTTTTTGTGTTGGATAGTTCATTTATCGAGGAAGGTTATAGGCTATATAACATCACGCTACTACCAATAGGAGCAGAGCATAAATGAGAAATGTTGCAAAAACGGGAAAAGAAAATTCCTTTCTGAGAGCTTCCGTTGCGTGCGCTGCGAAAACGGTTTAAGTTACGAGAATATCATGTATGAAGTAATTATTCGTCTTTAAAAGTTCTAAAAAAAAGTCCGCGACAGCATCTGTCTATCTTTTAAGATTGACTCACTGTAACCATTTTTTACTATTAAAATGTTAGGTTAAAAAGAATTATTTTTTGCGAAGCTTATTTAACCCCTATGGTATTAATCTATATCTAAATAAATGTGTTCGTTAGAACTGAAATTTAATGTAGAATATTTGTGTTCTTTACTCTATACAGTTTAAACAAATATCTTAGAAGATATCGCAATGTAAAAATACCCGTGCGGAAAAATAATTACGCGGGTTGCGTCGCAATGTAGGTACGGGGGATTCTGGCTGGCCTCCGGGAAATTCAAATTCAAAATATTTACTGCATCATAATGTTTACAAGTACAGAGTGTTATAGTATATTATTTAACAGTAAGAGATAGATTTTATAGTAATTCACACTTTAATATAATATAAGCTAATCTAAACCATCTAAACTATTGTAATAAAGAGGAAAGATAAGATTTTTTGTTTGTTACGATTTAGCTTAATTAATGTCGGATAGTCGATATATCGAGAAAGGTTATAGCTATATTTATGTGACGCAGACGAAGTTGCGCGGGTCAGCTAGTTATCTATAAAATACAATCATGATCTAGCTCAAATTAAACAAAAGCCACACAAAATAACAGAAGGTAAATTAAATATACAAAACCGTTTTTTCCTACAATTTTCAAATGGAATTTCTTTGAATGTTCAAGTTTTTGTGGTTTATTTCATTCTTAAAATTTAAAATGAGCTGTCCTTTCGTACGTCTGTCCTTTTCAATAACATAACGGTCCTATGAAATGGTTTTAGTGGTTTTAGCTAGATAAACCTCTAAAGTTAAGTAAAAAAGTTTATGAAATGGCTTACCTCTAAACACATCAATGTATTTTTGAAATCCCCATTCCCTGAGAAGCATCGCTGTGGTCTCAATCTCGTCACCCATGTTATTACTTCAATGTAATTGAAGGAATAGGTACACTGCAGGCACCACAGGCAGGCACAAATTTTTCTGTGTACCAGCCGGCACCAGCGCCACCAGCCAGGCACCCTTCGACGTCAAAGTAATGTATGGGCATGGCGCACGCACAGAGTACTTTTACTATAATGGCGGACCGGCCCGGCGCGGCGCGCGGCGCCCGGCGGGCGGCGCGGGCGGCGGCGGAGAACGGTGTTGCCAACAGTTAAAACTAATTCTCCACCAGATTCAACATCTCAGGGTGCATAAATAAAGAACGCATTTTTTAAAGTACTGACTTATCGGTATACGGGGCAGTACCGATCGGCACAGGGTTATGCATAGAGAAACAGGTAAATCTGTTCATAGTGTCCATGATGTCTTCGAGTTCGTCGGACGATGAGTTTTTTCTCCTCGAAAGTGTACCTACATTAAAAATAAAAAAGGACAGTCGGTGTTTCTAATATCAACAGTAAAAGAAAAAAGAAATATGGATCGTATTACCAATTATTCCTAAAAGATACCTATAAGTAATAATAATATTTTATTTGCTCAGACAACAAAGGTATAAAAATAAAACATCTAAAGACACACATTACACATACATACAAAGTTCAACACACAAACAACACATTCACACAAAGAAAATACAAACATAAAAAGTTCGACGAATCCATGATATTAAATTAGTTTCTAATTTCCTTCCAATATTTGTCAATCACATTTCTGTTGCTGTGTAATTTGTGTCTTTTGTCCCACAATGGTGTCTTAGCAAAAACCAATGCTATTAGGTAAAACTTCGCAATCCAAATCACCAAACACCATCTATCATTATCATTTTCCACTAAACTATTTTTTAGTTATTATGAAAGAAAACAATAAGTACAAATAATCATTGGTTTCTTTTATTATTACGTAATATTAAGAATCAATAAATAAACATTCTTATTTTAACTACTAAAACTCCGGGTCGAAACCACCAGTTTTAGTGGAAAATCCACTAGGTTGGCAACACAAACTGCTACAGACGTGACGTTTACGGAGCGTGTTTCGACTTGTTTTATTTTAATTTAATCAAGCAGTTCTTTTTAATGTCAAGACAGTAATTCTAATCGTTTTTCAAATTCATCGTAGGTATTGTTTTGTTTATGATTGTTCAATCAAACAGTTCTTTTTATTGTCAAGACAGTAATTTTAATCGGAAATCGTAGGAATAAAAATCAGTTTTCAATTTACGTACCTGGGCGTTTTTCAAAAAAAGTGTCCGTTACGTAGTGGATTTCCACCGAGAAAATAAATGATTTAATTATAAATATGTGTTTATTAGACATCATAATTAATATTTACAAAAAATAAAAAAATTGTATCGTATATTTAACGAGAAATTTATGTTTTCATAGAATAGGTCAGCTGAAAAGTTCCATTACATCACGAAGTTTGGATAACTATTAAAACATAAAGGTCTTCCAAAAACATTATAATTATTATCTAAACATTTTTCAACATAATCAGTCTTCTTAATCACAAGCTTATAATTAGTAATTTTCAAATATAATAAGGTTTTTTCTATGTAAACGATTCCTATACGTTACTTTATGGTAGGTTTTATTGCACAATCTTTACATTACTTTGGAATTTTGTTTTATTATGCTATTCAAATTAATTTTAGAAAATCCTTAATGTAAGTATATATTTATTTTTAATTTAATTGAGACTATATTGGTACCCAGAATTATGAAATTAAATCTAAATATCACAAAAATAATAGGACACGTTACGTTACGTCGCGTTGAGGAACTATAAGGCATGGCTTACATAAATTATATTTAAGTAATCAAATTAAAGCTTAGTAGCTTATCTATGTAAATTTGAATCTATAATGTACAGGGTGCAAGCATTATGTAGGTACATCAAAATAAGCAACCCTACGCAAAAAATATTGCTAGGAAACAACTTTTTTGGAGTAAAAATCACGTGTTACTGCATGTAGTACACTTAAAACATTGTGCTAATGGATGCTTAGTGAGGCAATTAAAGTAAAGTAATTACCTTAAAAACTGAAATATAAACAAAAACATGTGAAAAATTCGGAACCTATCAATATCTACATAACTAGAAGGTTCCCGGGAATGGTGTAGAACAAAAAATTATCGTAATGACTGGGAGAACTAGTACTTTCAGCTTCGTTAAGGGTACTGTTACACCCTTTATATTGTAAGTTTGAATGAACAACTACATTTTTATTTTCTAGTTAATAAAGTCTATTTGACAAAATATTAATTTAGACCCCAAAATCATCATACATAATCACTTTGACAAAAACTTCAAAATAAAGAAGGAACAATGTAAACCATGCTTAAGAATTCCACTACGTCACATTTGTTATTCCGCTTATACGATACGTTGCGTA
This sequence comes from Diarsia mendica, assembly GCA_949316265.1. Classification (NCBI taxonomy): domain Eukaryota; kingdom Metazoa; phylum Arthropoda; class Insecta; order Lepidoptera; family Noctuidae; genus Diarsia; species Diarsia mendica. The sequence continues at coordinate 18,033,803 of OX438903.1, read as the reverse complement.
GATGACGTGACGGATGACGCCAGCACAGAAACAAACAGTAAAGTTCAATAGTTTCGATGTAATTTTAGTTGATATTACTTTCAATTCAGATTTGTTAACACTTTTTTTAATTAATTGTCAAAATTTCTAACTAAAAATGTCGTTACTTAGCTCAAATAATCAAGTTCGTAGTGGAACGACGAAACAAGACAACGTGACGCCCAACCACTCACTTACACTTTGCAAACGCCACAGCTATCAAATAACTAATATAACGACCGTTTCCACGTTTAAATGCTGCCATAAGACAAAAACAAAACTCAGTTTATTATTTTTTTGCATTTTAAGTCGAAATTCGACGTTGCGTAGATGGAACTTTCCACCAATGACGGTTTTTAAGGACAAGTTAAAATGAATATTTTATACTATTTTGAGGTGTAAAACCCAATAAATAAGGCATTTTATCGAATTTAGATCACATTATCCTACCAAATTACAAACTATGTTGAAGATAAAGGTAGGATAATACTGATATTTTTCGTTCTGAACTTTACGAAACGAGGGTGGGACAGTACAAAAATCACCTTTTTTATTTCTTATATTGATTGTATTAATTTAAATATGTAGATTTAAGTAGTTTTGACGACATCAATAAACAGTTTTGAAGTTATTGTATCGTATCTAAGCAGAAAAAAAAAGTTATGAAACACGTAGCTCACAGAATATTAGTCTAAAGTCATGGGACACGTCATTTTCGGGTGGACAAATTTTTTGAAAAACGCCCACCTACCTACCTATATAACTCGTTTCCAACAAATCGAAGTTAGGTTCAAATTCAGTCAGTGCAGTCGCAATAATTCATCTCAGCGACAATCAATGTCAAAAATGTAAGAAAATTGATTGTATTTACTTACCTACCTACCTACTTAATCGGTAACGAAAAAAGGAGTCTTTTTTTTAGGGTTCCGTAGCCAAATGGTTACTATGGAACCCATAAGGATTCGTTCAGTCCATCTGTCTGTCTGTCTGTCCGTCCGTCCGTATGTTACAGCCATTTTACTTCGAGACTGTTGGCACCTCACAGTTGAAAGGAGAAACCCGTTTCTGGGCCTAGCGTTACACGAATCAAATGTGTATCAAAAAAATCCTTTGCCTAATTAACCAATTTAAATCTTAGCTTCATTACTGGTGGCCAAGTATAGAAAATAAGTATATTTCTAATTCTTACCCGACTGCGGTGAAGCCCAAAGGGAGGGTTATGTGTTTGACGTGTATGTATGTATGTATGCCCGTTTCTTTATTCCCTCATAACTCCTAAACTGATGAAGGGATTTGAATAAAATATACGTCGTTATATTCGTCTTGATGGCGCGATTGTTAAAGGCTACATTAAAATTAAAAAAAAAACAAAGAAAAATTGCGGATTTTGGGGGCCAACAAGAGCTGTCTACATCGGACTCAAAATGGATGTTAAGAGGAGGGATGAAAGGAGGGAGGGAAGGATAAAATCCAGGCATATTAGTAGTAGTATATATTATGTATGTATAATAACTCTCTAAGTGGAAGGGATGCTATAATTCAATATTATTGCACCTGTATCATAGGAAAAAGAACGGTTGGTTGCTGTGCCCATACCATGAGCATAATATGGTATCTTGGTTGGGCACGGCACCAAGGTAATCAATTGCCTCCTATGATGATCCTAATGAAGAAGATGATTAAAAAACCATTTAACATAAATATGTGTTTTATTTACGTTTTAATATTATGGGGTATCGCAATCTAAGATTGCTATAATTAAAAATCCCCCAGCAGATATTATAATCCTAACAAATATCAGCCAGTAGTTATGTAAGTGGGCCTTGTCTAATAAACATAGTTTTCAGCTGAGGTTTTCAGTGATATCAATAAGATAAATCTGAAGTCACCCACCCCCTTAAACGCTTTTTAAGATAAGTAGCTATCTACTTACCTGAAACCTCATGGTGCTACGTTACAGCACAGCGCATGGGGGTTTTAGATTTGCGTAGGAAACAAAGCCTCGAAAATATCATGTTAATTTACTTAAATAACTGAAATAGTTTAAATAACCTAAAATGTAAACATTGTCTGATATTATCAATTTGGCCATCACTGGGAGACGTGAAAATTAAGGTCATGAAACCTTCCTAGATTCCTAAATGTATTTCAAATTTTCTTACATTGTTTTGCAATTTGCAGGCCAGTGCTAGGTTGTATGTTGATTAAAATATGATCCGCGGCTGTAAGACGTATGCAGTAACAGAATTATAATCATCATATTCATCAATACAAAACTACTACACAAAACATAAATTATACGAATCCATATTTTTTTACCCCCATGTTGAGAATTACGTGGCGGGGGGGGGGGGGGGGGAGGGGGGTATAAAGGGGGAAATTTTTTCATTCTCTTTGCTGAGGACGTGGGTTAATTTTGTATGGGGCCGTGAGCAAAGCATTTGGTCATGACATGTTTGGGCCGAAAAAAACACTTCCTTTATCTTGCTAGTAGTGCTTTTAGGTGTGCTATCAGTTCAATTGTATTTACTGCCATATCACGTTAACTTTTTGTCGAATCATGATCAGTTAGTTTTAATGTGCTATCTGTTACATTAGATGTTTTATTCGATAAGTTTTACCGATCAAACCATTACAATTTACTGCCACATCACGTTTACTTTCTCTCGAATCATGATAAGTTAGTTTTAATGTGTTATCTGTAAAGTTAAATGCTTTATTCGATTAGTTAAAACGATCAAACCATTAAAATTTATTGTCAAATAACGTTAACTTTTTGTCGAATCATGATCAGTTCGTTTTAATGTGCTATCTGTTACATTAAATGATTTATTCGATAAGTTTTACCGATCAAACCATTACAATTTACTGCCACATCACGTTTACTTTCTCTCAAATCATGATAAGTTAGTTTTAATGTGTTATCTGTAAAATTAAATGCTTTATTCGATTAGTTAAAACGATCAAACCATTAAAATTTACTGTCAAATAACGTTAACTTTTTGTCGAATCATGATCAGTTCGTTTTAATGTGCAATCTGTTAAATTAAGTGCTTTATTCGATAAGTTTTAACGATCAAACCATTACAATTTACTGCCACATCAGGTTAACTTTTTGTCGAATAATGATCAGTCAGTTTTAATGTGCTATCTGTTAAATTAAATGTGGTATTAGATAAGTTTTAACGATCAAACCATTAAAATGTACTGCCACATTACATTAATTTTTTGTCGAACCATAATCAGTTAGTTTTAATGTGCTGTCTGTTAAATTAAATGTTGTATTCGATAAGTTTTAACGATCAAACCATTAAAATGTACTGCCACTTAACGGTAACTTTTTGTCGAACTAAAATCAGTTAGTTTTAATGTGCTATCTGTTAAATTAAATGTTTTATTCGATTAGTTTTACTGATCAAACCATTACAATTTACTGCCACTTAACGTTAACTTTTTGTCGAACCATGATCAGTTAGTTTGAATGTGCTATCTGTTAAATTAAATGTTGTATTCGATAAGTTTTAACGATCAAACCATTAAAATGTACTGCCACATGACTTAACTTTTTGTCGAACCATGATCAGTTTGTTTTAATGTGATGTCTGTTAAATTAAATGTGTTATTTCATTAGTTTTACCGATCGAACCATTACAATTTACTGCCAAATCACGTTTACTTTTTGTCGAATCATGATCAGTCAGTTTGAATGTGCTATCTGTAAAATTAAATGTTGTATTCGATAAGTTTTAACGATCAAACCATTAAAATGTACTGCCACTTAACGTTAACTTTTTGTCGAACTATAATCAGTTAGTTTTAATGTGCTATCTGTTAAATTAAATGTTTTATTCGATTAGTTTTACTGATCAAACCATTACAATTTACTGCCACATCACGTTAACTTTTTGCCCAATCATGATCAGTCAGTTTGAATGTGCTATCTGTTAAATTAAATGTTTTATTCGATAAGTTTTAACGATCAAACCAATAAAATTTACTGGCACATAACGTTAACTTTTTGTCGAACCATGATCAGTTCGTTTTAATGTGCTGCCTGTTAAATTAAATGTTTTATTCGATTAGTTTTAACGATCAAACCATTACAGTTTACTACCACATCACGTTTACTGTTTCTCGAATCATGATCAGTCAGTTTTAACGTGCTATCTGTTAAATTAAATGTTCAATCATTAAACGTTACTGTTTTGTTTTTTAATGTTTTACAAACATTCCTTTTTACTGTAAAAATTCAGTAAATCTTAATGTTATAGCTTTAATGTGCGGTAGTAACATTTTATTTTTTTCAGTGTATGTGATTTTAGTTAAAAATCAAATATTTCAAGTAGCAAGTAGGCCAGTTACAGGCACTTTTTTTCCTTGAATTATAGTTAAAAGAAATAGGTACAGAATAAAAAGAAGCTACAGTCTTAGAGACTCAGACACAAGGCAAGGTAACTGTGGATGTAGTTGCCCATCATCAGAGATCTACGCTAGGGTAGATGTCTATGGAGAATAGAGCGGGCAAGAAAATCCATGGACACTCTTTAAACCAGAGTATTGTTACAATACCTTGGTTATTACATCATTCATGTTAATAATTTTCTTTATGTAAGCTTCATAACAGTTGGTGTTGTGTGTTTGGTGTTATTATGAGTAATTTTTTTGTTGTTCATTGTTTAAAAACACATGCGTGTGACCTAGTCACCTACGCTATCGGCCTAAAGTCCGTACCTAACAGATGTTTGGTTATAGGAAAAATAACAGCTACGATGAAGTCATCGTAAGATTAATAATTTGTATAGGTAGGTATGCCGGACAAACTGTGGGCCAAAGTAGCAGAAAACTGGTACCTACCCTGAGACAGTGAGACGGGGTCGCGGCAGGCCACGAAGGAGATGGCGGGATGAGCTAGATCGGTTCCGTCAAAATTGGAAGGAGGACGCGCGGGTTCACGAGAAGTGGAAGGAGTGGAGGGAGGCCTTTGCCCTGGAGTGGGACAGAGCAGGGTAGAAAAAAAAAGGTATAGGGAATACAAACTATTTTTACCATTGTTTTTAACCGGCCATTTTAAGATTTAGGATCTAATGCCTCATTGCGTTGGTCAAGTGGTCGCAAGCGCGACTGCTGGGCATAGAGGGTCGGGCAATGTTATTGGGGTTTTCAGGTAATTCTCAGTAACAGCCATGGAGTCTAGATTTGAGCGCAGTTGATGGCAATAGGCTCGCCTTCTATTGCAAGTGACTTAAAACATAACTGGCGAAATGTGGGTGTACTATTGAGTAGACCTCTGCCTAACCCTTCGGGGATTACAGGCGTGATGTTATGTAATGTTCATTAAACTCTGTTACGACAAGATCGATTACACAGGATTCTTTTAATCCTAGTATAGGTATTAAGTTCCTGTAAGATAATTTCCGATCTACAAGTGATCGAAGCCGGGGGCACTTAGCTCGTACCCTTTGTTTTTTTTGTTGGGTGGAAAAACATCGAATACCCCCCCCCCCCCCTCCCCGCTCTTGGGCAGAGCGAAGGGGAGTGTCAAACTTCTACTGACTAAAAACCAAACCCATGTTCCTTCTTCGCCCATGTGCCGAGGCCACGTCATCTCTTTCGATAATCCGCAGCCCCCGCGGGAAAGCTACTCCCCTAAAGCAAAGAAAACTATTACTTTCTAAGTATAGGAATCAGGTATCCTAACGAGTAGCAGCCATGGAGTCTGGCTTTATGCCCGGTTGATGGCAATAGCACTCGCACTCAGCATAAGACTGGATGTACCCGTCTGCTATATAGAGACTCCTCTGCGTAACCCTTTTGGTATGTTTACCGTGATGTTAGATACCTATAAGGAAAGGAAGGGAAGGAAGTTGATAATTCATTGGAAATTGATGAAATAAAACTGCGATACAGAAAACTCCAGTAGGTATAATTACTGATTGGTTCTTATTTACCTTTTTTACATAAAATGCACATAAAAACACAAGTATTAATCTTAAAAATAAGCGTTACATTTAAAATTATCAACAAACAAATTCCACTGCCTATGAAACTCACGGATCGCCCTCGTTTTATTCTCTGGCTCCAAAGCACTGTATTTCAGAGAATTAAGAGCTAAAGTCTTCAACATCTTCAAATCCGAGAGCCTGCTGGCTACCCCTACAAAAGCCACGTAAAAGTCATCAGACAGGGGATCGGCTTCCCAAGCTCCGGGATCATCGCTTGACAAAACAACAGGCAAGTTCATACTCAAGTAAATGTTTAAAGGATGATTCCGGATATCCCTGACTAAAGATAACACAGTATTAGATAAAACATTGACTTCAACACCAATGTCCCTGTTAATCACTTCTTGTATAAGCACTGGATGCTTCGCAAGCGCATAACCATGTCCGATTCGTTTAGCTCCTAATAATATAGCATCTACTAAGTTCTCATCAGTAAGTGTTCCAAACCAATTTGTTTCACCAGCGTGGAAGAAGAAGTTCAAATCCTTTGCTTTAAGTAACTGTGGTGCGAATTCTATTAATGGATTCCCTGCGTCTTCTTGGCCGACTAGATCAAAACCAGCAAAGATTTCGGGCATTTCTCTCTTGATTTGTCTTGCTGTTTGTATGTAGCCGGTGAGCGTATCTCTGTCCACTTTCCGCGATGGAGCAAATATAAGTTTAGCTCCAATAAAATCTGGGTGATCTTTCACGAACCTGTTTATAGTTTTCCTGTATGCTCTTGCTGTTATCAGTTTATCATACACAGTACCGTCTAACTCGTACAGATTTGGTAATACACTCCTGACTTCAACGTACATCACATTGTCTTCTTTGAACAATGTGAGGGCGTCGTAGAAATACTGTTCCCAATTGGGTCTATATGTCAGTAGAGCATACACTGAATTGAAATAATGCATGAATTTTTGCCAAGTTTCGTTGATGGAAGGGTAAACCACATCAGGATTATCACAGACTAGGGTGAAATGTGTCCGGATTTTGGCGTCGAATTCGGTGACATTAGGTGCAGCCCGTCTAACTTCGGACATAAGCTGCCACTGGGTACCGCACGTCATGTTAGGAACTGTGTTTGAGAACCAGAACCTCACAGGTTTCCCAAGACACACGTAGAGATGTTCCATGTAGGTGATGTTCATCAGATAATCAGGTCCGATGATTGCCATGTCGTGGACATGCAGCACGGCTCCTTTGGGCATAGCCTTGATGATTTTGTACACTTTCGAGTTCTGAATCTGGTTCTTGAAAGTGAAGAAGTGATGCGATAGATTGAACTGAGTCGGGTGGTCGAATCCATAGTCTAGCTCTCTGAATTTGTGTTGCATCAAGCAGTTGTTTACCACATTTTCTTTGTCGTTTAGCGTCGTGTTTCCTCCGAGGGTTGACCGTAGTTCACGTTCAACTAACTGGCGTCGTGTCTCGCTGTAATTGTCGTAGTTTTCGTCACAGTTTGCGTAAACAAATAGTAATGTAAATATTAAATGCCACATGGTTGACACGTTCGCCTCGGTCGGGCGTGGAATCGTTACTGAGGCTTGAGGAGCGTCGACCTATGACACACGATAAACTCCGTGTGCTAACAAGAGTATAATAGGTAGCTGATATCAATTTACTGTGTTGTTGGTACGTGAGAACCAGCTTGTTCTGCGAGCTATGTTGATAAGGTAGCTGATGTTCGTATGAATGGAATGTATAATTACAATGCTGCAGAATACATAATTGTGTAAGTATCGGTAAACACTGATCGGTACATAAGTGTCAAATGTCTAAATATAGGATGTAATCGTGTAGTTCATTACAAAAATAACTTTATCATGAGCATGACCAATGTCAATGTCATTTCTAGTGTGCGAATGGTGAGCATGAGCTTCTGAGTTCGATTACCAGGTTGGACAAAGTGTCATTGGGTTCTTGAATCAGGAATTTCTCTGTTCTCTGATGATTTGTAGGTTAACACTGTCAACTTTGAGCTGGCGTAGCGAAGTTTCAAGGGAAATGGGGCTAGCTTGTACTGATTGAGTTACCACTAAAGTACATTTATTATGATAAATATTAGGAATGACATGCCATGAAATACATACACATAACATAACATCACTCCATCATCAATCTGAATATGTAATTACGCCTAACAGCAGGAGTTTTCTTTCGTAAATGCAGGTAATTCGTAATTAGTTATGATGAACACATGGTACGCCAAATTTTAGATCTGTTTTTAGAAATACCTGATAGCGAAATAATACAGAGCCTAGTGTCTTACTAAATTATGTAAGTATAGTACTGAACCTATATGGAGAGGAACCATGGCCAAGAAAGAATTGGATGACTTGGCTACGGAGGAACCGTAACTGGATTACGACGATGAATACACAGAGAAACGCTTCTAAAACAATAAAAACTTCTTCACATAAAGTGCGCTGCCGACGCGACACACAATTGACAAGGGTGCCTAGTAAAACTGTTTTAGCAGCAATAAGTAGTACAAACAAATTATATTATTATAATAAAAGGGCTTTTTCTTGAGATACAGTGTTAATTAATAATAATAATAATAATAATATTTATTCACAAGTTGTTACTCACAAACATCAGTGTAGCCCTGGCTCTTGTACTAGGAGTTCCTGTATCACAAGAGCCAGACCTCTCAATTTACAGAGAACATTTAAATAAGCGATAGACAAAAAAAGATGAAACGTGTAGGTTTTATAAGCATGCTTTAAAAACTTTTGACAAAAAAACAAAAAAATTAGATAATTCAAGAGGATAACCTCAGACCAACCTAGGTAAGCTACCGGCTGAAGTGCTGAACTACCTACTTATCTTCCTTCAGCTTAAGCGCGGCTTACCCTGAAGATATGATCCGAGTAGCTGTTATTGTTTAGCCCCGAGCTCTTCGTTTCTTCCTAGAACAACATACGACTCAAATTATATGGTACCTACTTACTTAGCTACCTACAATCTACTTTATTTTCAAAGCACTTTCAATCCACGAAAGACAAGGAATCACTTAAAAAATATTCCTAAAGCGTCTAAAACTCTAAACATCTAACGTACCACCGCAATTAGAAGATTAAAGGGATAGGTGACACGGACCCCGTCTCGACATGTGACGTCACAGGCAGCCATGTTTTTTTTCAACTGCAGGGCGGTACTATAAAGTGCCACTTAATCCTTCCAACCCTTTTGCAGGGAAATCAGCAGGCGAGCAATGGCGTCCTTTTTGCATTTTTTTCCCTCAAGCTTTGAAAGCGAACCCCCTTTTACGATACCGATTTTTGTAATGTATACCCGAGTTTTATGATTTCTTTTTTGAATTATTTCTTTCTTTCTTTATTTGATGTCGTCTCGCGTATGTTTTGTGAGAAACTTAGCTTAATATAGAGTTTGCTCTTTTAGTTTTAAGGCGTTTATTCGTCTGTGAAGGGTATTAATATTTCTTTTAATGGAAATGAGCTCATAACTTCAAGTAGGTATTATACGAGGATTCTAGCTCAGTAAAGTTTAAAAAGTATTCTTACCTTTGTCCCTTTGTGTTGTGTATTTTCTTGAAAACAACATTTTTTTTGGTCTAAAATCGATAGGTAATAGAAGTGTTTGTGAAGATAAATATTATAAAAAATTAAATCAAAAGACAACAAGTTCGTAAGTACTGGAACCAGATGAAAACGGTGAGTTATCTGATCTACCATATTATTATGTGTACTTAAAAAGTTTTGGTTTACAAGATTTACAAACTAAAATTTACAGCTAACTGAAATTACAATAAAATATAGTAGATATACCTACAAGTAGGTATCAAAATATGTTTGGTTAAGTATGCCTAACGCCTACAAAACTTACAGAGTTGTAGGTAGGTATGCTGTGAATTCGTGATATCAAACCCAAACAGATGTGTAAGTTTGTATCAATTCATGGGAATAGAGTAAGTAGGTACCTACCTACCTCGTACCTACCTATTATGTTATATCAGAAAAGTTTGTATAGGTCAATGATACAGGTAGGTACTTATGTATTTCAAATTCAAATTCAAATTTATTTATTTTAGGACAACTGAAATCCATAGGTTAGTATACAAAAACTTAAAAACTATTGTTAGTTCATACAATTACAAGAGACAATCAACAATCACATACTTAATCCTATAAACTGTACACAAAATACACAAATTAAATACCCATTAATTTGTATCATTTAATTTCAAGGGCAGGAATGATGATGAGGAATTAATAGATCTGTCACCGCAATATTTACATTCTCAAATCAACAAAAGTGTCGCCAAGTATGAATGACCAAATTAATGACAACATAAGTAGTATCAAAAACATCCCTTGTTTTTGATAGGTACCATGTTGTATACCTAGATTATATATCAATAGAATCGTAGACCATTCGATGGATAAAAAGTTTTTTCTAAAAATAATAATCCGACTGTAATACCCGAAGGGTTAGGCAAAGGTATACCTTCCCATTAGTACACCTCCATTTGGCAGTAACAGGGGGCAAGCCTATTGCCGTCAACCGTGCACAAGTCTAGACTCCTGCTTACTACTGAGAACCGAGAACCTGATAGGAAAAAGCCAACAACACTTTGTTCGACCCGGGAATCGAATCCAGGTCCACATGCTCAGCAGTTGCGTTAGCGACCATTAAACCAACGTGGCAGGCATTAAGGTAAAATAGCCCTGAAAATAAATAGCTTCATATTCAGAATAATAGGTTTTTTTTCAGGTTTCTCTGTCGCCACATAGGTACCTATATCGGTGTCGTCCCCGATAGCGACTTTTTTATTTTTTATTTTAATTTCGTTCACTTATCAATATAATAGTCTTCGTTACATTTAATAGTTACTTAGTTGTAGTTAGTTAAATGGTTGTAGTTTATCGACCAAAAAACACAACGGTTTTGTAGAGTATTGTACGCTGTACCTACTTGCAAATGCCATTGTCATGTTTTTACTGGAGGTGAAACATCGTAGAAACTCTTTTACAAGACATTCAAAAAGAGTGAATGTCAAATAAGGTTGTCTGTCAACCTTATTTGACATTGACAACCCGTCGGGGCTGTGGATTATCGAAAAGTTAACGCGGCTCCGACACAAGGGCGAAGGAGGAACATTCATCATGGGTTTGGTTTTTAGTCAGTAGAAGTCTGACACTCCCCTTCGCTCTGCCCAAGCGGGGGGGGGGGGAGGGTTATTCGATTATTTTCCACCCACCAAAAAAAAAAGGTTGTCTGTCAACCAACAAAAAGGCGCAATTACATCGTTCCGTGGCATGATGTTTACTGTAACAAATGAGCGGACCGAAAAAAATTGTCTCCTCTTTTTGTCATTTTATAAAAAAAGGTGACACTTATCGACGCAATCAACCTATAAGTACAACATTAGCAGAACTAAAACGAGACCAATTTCACGCTTCATCATCATCATTTCAGCCGAAAGACGTCCACTGCTGGACACAGGCTTCCCAGGTGTAGCCACATTGACCGGTCCCGTGCGTCTCGCATCCTGTGGATCCCCGCAACATTCACCAGGTCATCGATCCATCCTCCTAGTGGGAGGTGTTCCAACGGAACGTCTTCCGGTTCGCGGTGGCCACTACAGAACTTTTCGGCACCATCGGTAATCCGTTATGCGGGCAATTCTTCGAGCTACGTCGGTAACCTTGGTTCTCTTGCGGATGTCTTCATTTCTGTTGCGATCCAGCAAGGAAACTTCGAGCATAGTCCTCTCTATTGTCCTTTTGGTGACTTTGAGCTTTCTGATGAGCCCCATTTCTGACTTGTGACACACGAAATTGCAACAAAATCTTTCAGATTCAAATATTTGAAATTAAGCGTATTTTAGTAATCTGTGATTGGTCTAAGTTAAATTAAGGCGGGGTTGCAGTAATTTTAAGATTTTTGAACCTATAAAAATCGAACTAAATACGAGTTTTTTAATAAATAAAAATCATTACATAAAAATTGAACATACTCTCTAGTAAATCGTAAAGATAGAAACGCGATTTAGAATGATCGGCTCGATACTTTTTTTTATCAAACATGACTCTAAATCACAATTTCAAACGTGTACTGCTAAGACATTTCATCATGAATTTATATGAAAGTTATATCAGTACATAGAACTTTTTATTCTGAAGTAAATGGTGAAAACAGATTGTATAATTTCTTTATAGTTTTTCTCCAAGAAGCAAAAAACAGTCAAAATTTAGGCATTATATCGCTCGCGCGGCAGGGCGGGGGGCGAGGTCGTGCGTACATAAAAACAAAATACTGCAACCTCGCCTTAACCGAATTTCTTCGAAAAGAGTTGAAAATCACAAATAAAGCTGCCCCTCGGCAGCGTGGTCCGTCAGAGGCGGACGCGGCGCGGCGCGGTGGCGCGGTGTGGCGCGGCGTGGATTTTGTCAGCGGTGCGCGACGCCAGTCTTAGCACGGTCTTAGATCACACGAAGTGAAACCTGTATTTTATCAACCTCCTTCATTCTCCTAAAACTATTTTTTTTTAATTAAGTATCTATTCTGAACTGACATTCTGACATTTTACAACATACTGTTTACAAGTGAGTGTTGTGATATTTACTTTTTACACAAAATAGGAATTTCTTTTAAAAAAATCATTAAGCCGTTGAGTTTTTAATCCCATTTCCTAATATAATGCACTTGATTCATTGCATGATTTCATTGCACTTGTCTCAAACATAAAATATTTGATAATAAATGGGTTATGATTAAGGAGACAGAAACGGCACGGAGTTTACATCGGAAAGTTTTCTGCTAGGATAAGGGGAGATGGCGTGCTGTTGTTTCTGCTTACCATCATATTATTATGTGATCTGCCTAGCTTTTCCCAACTATGTTGTCTAGCCTTATACATCTGAAAACCAGTGTGTAACTGTGTGTATATTACATAAAGCGACTGCCTATCTGGCCTCTAAGACCCATTACCATTTACCCATTTACTGGGTAATACGAAACCCATTGGTAACACTGGTTGCCAGGCTTTTAGCCACTGACAATGGACATAAAGATAAGAAGTATAATTTGATCCCAATTACCACTATGATGATATTTGGAATTAGGATCAAATCATACCTACTTTTCTGGTTAAATGCGGTCAAAACATACAATGCAAAATCAAAATAGTCAAAGTGTAATTAAATAACAACAACGTAAATATCACAACATCAACTATTCGAGTGTTCCTACAGAAATAAAAAACATAGAATATAATAAATGGAAAATCATGTATTAATGGACGGTATCCAGAGAAAACTATTTATGCAATCGCAGGTATTGCGCCATTATTATTATGACCGTGAATAAGTAATATTGACGGAATCGAATCATTGGAAATATTCTGGTAATAAAGGTATGTGGTCTTATTAAAATATTATTTTTAGAGCAGACACTGCAATAACTATAATAAATATAGTTATTGCAGTCAATGGGAGTGACCATAATTGTCCAGCAGTGGACGTCTATGGCTGATGATGATGATGGTGATGAGAGATTCGATTATACCGCGACATAATATGATGTCATGGATTTGTCAGTTTCGCTTGATGTAACTGTAGATTGCGGTCTATCGTTGAACTATTATTTTCTTTCAGCTAGTATGTGACGTCGATCGACTTCAATCTAGTTGCACCCTTACAAATTAAAGAAACGCCTCAGCGTCCGTTCGACCTTCAAAGAACTGTGGATGCCACGAAAAATATTAACTCTCAATGCCGCCTCTACCGGCACAACGATTCTGTGCTTTGCAGCTCATTTTAAATGATATCTACTTTTTGTTATAGATTCCGCCTACGTTACACACACCTAGCAATAGCATTTTTACAATTTCCAAGCAAAGCAACAAAATGAAATAAAGCTTACGAACATTTAAGAATAGAAGAATTGACACTGGGTGAATTGATTGTTTCGTCATATCAACTATACAAGAATCACTTATATGCTGAAGTATCAGTTTTGCTACAGGTACCAACCTGGCTGATAGTAGGACGGTGTTCAAAACTCAAGCCATGACAATTTGTCCATTAGCTATAATACTGTTAACCAATGCTATAATAGCTCACTCCGCAAGTATAGACCATGTGTTGGAAGAAAGAAATGATGCCCTTCAAACAGAACTTGCTATGATGGTCGGCAGCTCAATAGAAGTTATTTATTACTTATCTCTTCGAATATAAGGACGTGGTAAAAGAAATGCCGCTGTTCCAGATTATAAATAATATACCGAAGGCAGCAGTGCTCCATGCTCATGACAAAGGATTGTTAAGCCCAGATTTAGTGCTGCAATTGGCACACTTGGATAACTTGTGGGTTTGTTGCACAAAATAGTAAACGAATAACATGTCCATGTTTTGGTCTTCTTCCTCTCTTATACCCATGCACAAAATTTTCATCTCGATCTCTTCCTCATTTATTCGCAACACACGCCCATACCTGATATTATGTCTCCGTTTAGGAGTTACGAGATCACAATGGAACGGAACTACACACGCATACCTACATTAGGCGCGAAAACCATTAATCTCCTACATAACTGGGTCAGTCTAGATATTACCGTGATATTAGCGACACTTATCGACGTGATCAATCTACATATTACAACATGTAGGTATTGTGTGGCTGTATTATCATTACCTAATATCATTATCAGAACTGAAACGAGACGAATAACGCCTCTTTCGCGCTAAAAGCCTGAAACTTATAGTAAACTCCTTTTTTTGTAACATTTAACATCGGAAAGAAAGTGTTGTCTTCATGCTCAGGTCAAAATTTACGCCAATTTAAAAATTGCAATCGCGGACGGTTCTTCACGTCCACACGGCGGGGTATTGGTAAAGTTTTCAACTAGCAATAATCGCTCATTGGTTACGATATTACCTGTGCGCAAATCGCGGTAATGAAACCATCATCATCATCATTTCAGCCGAAAGACGTCCACTGCTGGACATATTATTATGGCCTCCCCTAAGTCCCGTGCTTCTAATAGCGACTTCTAATTCAACGACAACACCATGTAGTTAAGAATGTTGAAGTTTTATGCAAACTAAGGCACGCGAAGTGAAGTTGTATTTTAAAGCTTTTCAAGAGATGCACAATGCAAACTTGGAAATCTGAAATTTCTGAAATTTCCCTCCCTAACCTAACCCATTTAACGGTTCGCTATATGATCGTTATTTTGTGATGAGTCCTAATTTGGCCTAGGACAAACTAGTTTTCCTAAAATCGGTTTTGGCCGGTAACATTTATACGATAAGTTTGTATGCGTACAGCGTACTGGCACTGTTTTTTAAGGACTCAGGTAATTGATCACGTTACTACGAAGTATTTGTGTACAGTGAGCAAAGCTAATTGCCCACTGTACTACTTTTGTACAGATTGGATGACATTGGACGTCACATTTCAGTAAAAAAAATTTAGTTCAAAAATCTAAAACCCGACTACTAACAAAATCGCGGTCTTAAAAGTAGAAAACAAGAAAATAATTCTTGTCTGATATTCTTCGTAGTCGCATGCCATGATGCCACTGATACCTGATGCTCCTTCATGGCGTTCTCATTGATACAAGGTGCAGCTGTAAGTTTTTGACATTTAAATTCCGTCATAAAAAGAATTTATAAAATTTATATAGCCTATAATAATATGTCACGCGGGCTATTCTTACGAATCTATTGACACCTAATTTATTAAAATCCGTTCAGTAGATTAGGCGCTACGGTGGAACATACATACATACATACCTACATACATAGACTGCCAAAATCATTACCCTTCCTTTTGGCTTCGCCGTAGTCGGGTAAAAAATGGACTGAAATGTGACTTCACACGAGTTTTTGGAGCATTGTCTTCATTTTTTGTTTTCGTGAAAAGAGAAAAATATGTGTCTAATATTTTCGGAAATCTATCTGACGGACTTATTAATTAGTTTTTTTTTGCGAAGTACGAAGAACCCAATTACAAAAGGTGGTCTAATACTTATTGTTAGTGAAAACTGGTACTTATTATAAAAGTGTCTACAATCTACATAACATAATTGAGAAACAATAAATTTATCACTGTCTGTTTTCTATAGATAACACTGTGCGGGTTCGCGACCGAGTGAACAAGTGATACGCAAAGAAGTTATAAAGATAAAGTTTATTAAAATATTAAGTAACTAAAACTAGCAGTTACACGTGATATGAAAAGGTAAAATTAGATAAAATTAGAAATGTTACAAATAGACAAACAAGATCACCGCGAGCTTCGGCGAGTAAAAATGATCGGGGTCAGAAAAGGACCTCGCTCGATCGTGGTTGAAAACAGACTGCCTGCCTCGTCCAAAGCTCGGAACATCCTTCCCACATCTGGAGTTTTCTAAACAAAGGATGCGGCAAAACGATTGTTACGTAGAAGTATAATAAAACACAGGAAATATACATACAAATGGGTACAATAAACGATAACTAAAAATAACCGAACAATGAACCTTAAATAAAGATAAAGAATCCTAAAAGACAATGGTACCTATAACTATAAAGAATTATAGAATACAATAGTTCCCATTACTTAAATTGCTTTGCAGATGTTGCAACGTGGGAAAACACAAAATTAAAATAATTACAATAGAAAAATATTACATTCTTAATAACTATGCAAGGGATGAGTACGTGAGACACCGTCGCCACAGTACCCCCCTACCAGTGATAAAGATCACGAAAAACTTGCCTGATAGTAATCAGGAAATTTAACTCGCCTACCAGAACGGCGAGGAATAAGCTGTTGCTGTTGTTGTGTGTTACTATCGGCCCTTAGCAGCTGATCGGAAGCTGCGGTTTGGTGATCATTTTGGTTCACAATATAAGTTGTGATATTCTCGCTAGGCGCAAATTGATTTTCTGACAGTATATAAGCCGGTTTTAACCTATCAATTGTGACTGTAACGTCACGGTCCCTAATTCGAATGACAAATGTTTTGTCATTCCTCGTGATGACCTGGTAAGGCCCATCGTAAGGCTGTACTAGAGGAGCTTTAACAGTGTCATTGCGCAAGAAGACATGACTGGCTGTTGCCAAGTCTTTAAAAATGAAGCTCTTTCTATCACCATGTGCAGAGCCATTTACTGGTTTTAAAGAATTGAATTGAGATCGAAGTTCTTGAGCAAAGTCTGGCACCACTATGATACTACTATTTACAGAAGGTGCTAAAAACTCACCCGGCAGTCTAATACCTTGACCGTATAACATTTCAGCTGGGGTAGCTTGAAGATCTTCCTTCCAGGCTGACCTAATACCTAACATTACTGTTGGTAAGATGCGTACCCAATTATCAGTTGTTAAGTGACATTTTATTGCGGCTTTGAGTTGCCTGTGCAGACGTTCTACCATTCCATTGGCAGATGGGTGGTACGCAGTAGTACGAAGATGTTTGGTTCCTAAAATCCTAATAGGGTATTGAGATTCCTAAATAGGTGTGATTCAAACTGTCTGCCTTGATCTGTAGTAACACGTAAGGGAACGCCGAAGCGTGATATCCAGTGAATGTAAAATGCACGAGCAACGGTTTCAGCTTCTTGGTTTTCTAGAGGTATGACTTCAGGCCAGCGCGAAAAACGGTCGACACAAGTTAGACAGTACCTGCATCCATCTGCATACGGCATTACAATTAAGTCTAAGTGGATGTGCTCAAACCTAGCTGACGGAGGTGCGAAATTTCCTGGTATTGAATGGACATGTCGTGAAACTTTAGCACGCTGACAATTAATGCATGCCCTAGACCATTGTTTACAATCTTGGTTCATAGAAGGCCACACAAAACGCTTCGACACTAGCTTCGTTGTAGCTCTAGCACCCGGATGTGATAGTTTATGTACGGAGTCAAAGGCTGCTCTGCGAAAAGACTCGGTAATAAAAGGCCGAACGTTTGGTGTACTAACGTCGCAATAAATAGGTTCAGATGTACCAGGTAGATTTACCTGCTTCAGCTTTAAGGAAGAATTATTATTTTTTAGTAATGATTGCAAAGATATGTCACTGCTTTGCGAAACTGCCAACTCTGTCCAATTTATACATGAATCGAGTGTTTCGATCCGCGATAGGACGTCAGCTGGTACATTGTCTGTACCTTTAACGTGGCGAATATCGGTTGTAAATTGACTAATGAAGTCCAAATAACGAAACTGTCTAGGAGTATTTTGTTGATCTTTCTTTCTAAAAGCAAATGTAATTGGTTTGTGGTCAGTAAAAATAATAAAATTACGCGCTTCAACATGATGTCTAAAATGTTTTACTGCAGCATAAATAGCGAGGAGTTCGCGATCATATGCTGAGTACTTTTGTTCAGCAGGTGACAATTTCTTGGAAAAGAAGGCGATAGGTTGCCAATCATTACCTACTCTTTGTTGTAGCGCAGCGCCTATCGTGAAGTCAGACGCGTCAGCCGACAAGTCTGAGTCTGAACGCGGATGAGCTAACAACGCGGCTTGAGCTAAACTGAGCTTACAATTTTCAAAAGCATCTTTGGCTTCGTCGGTCCAAGCGATTGGTGTTTTGCCTTTAAGGTTGCCTCGTAAGAGTTCACATAACATAGCTTGACTACCGGCTGCATTAGGTATAAATCTTCTATAAAAGTTTAACATACCCAGGAACTGACGCAGCTGCTTTGCTGTGGCTGGAATTGGGTAAGTACGGATCGCTTCGACCTTTTCAGGGAGCGGGCACGTACCATCGGCTGACACAAGATAGCCGAGAAACTTAATGGTTGATTGACCAAACACACATTTAGACGGGTTTACGACCACGCCATAAAGCCTTAATCTATTGAATACTGTCTCTAAGTGTTCAAAATGTTCTTTTTCACTACGCGAGGCGATTAAAATGTCATCAATATAACAATAACAAAAGTCTAGATCACGTAGCACTTCGTCCATAAACCGCTGAAAGGTTTGGGCTGCATTACGTAAACCAAAAGTCATGTATGTAAACTCATAAAGCCCAAACGGCGTAGTAATCGCGGTTTTGGGAATGTCTTCTTCCGCGATCGGAATTTGATTGAACGCACGCACTAAATCTAGAGTCGAAAACACTTTTTTATCACTAAGGCACTGTGCAAAGTCTTGAATATGACGCACTGGGTATTGGTCCGGTTCCGTCCTGGCGTTGAGTGCGCGATAGTCGCCACATGGCCTCCATCCGTCGTCCTTCTTAGGCACCATGTGTAACGGTGATGCCCAGGGGCTTTGCGAAGGCCGAGCGATACCTAGCTTCAGCATCGCGTCGAACTCTTTTTTCGCAGCGCTGTATCGATCTGGAGCAAGACGTCTGGGTTTCTGCGCGACGGGTGGTCCGGGAGTAACAATGATATGATGTTTGGTATTATGTTTCACTTGAGCAGTGCCATCAGGGCGTGTGATATCTGGGTATTTTGAGAGCAACTGGTGATATGGCGATGAACCCGTTATTGTTTTTATGGATGTCTCTTGATGGCCAGCCACCTGTCCGTTAACAGACACTGTGGTTGTACCATCAATGAGTCGCTTGGCTTTTGTATCGACCATAAGGTTGTAGTGTTCTAGGAAGTCGATACCTAGTATCGGCTTGCTTACGTCGGCAACTATGAACACCCAAGTGAAATCTCTGCGTAGGCCCAAATTTAATGTGAGAGTTATGGTACCATAAGTTTTGATGGGGGTGCCGTTAGCCGCCACAAGTTCGTAGTCGGTATTTTCTCTTGAATGTAGCACTAACCGGTGAGGAAAGACACATAGCTCTGCTCCAGTGTCTACCAGGAATTGTGCTTTTGAGACGCAGTCGTAAACGAAAATGCGACGTGATGTGAGCGGGGAGTGCGCGTCATCCGCCGCTAGTGACTCCCGCTGGCGTTTCCCGGCTGCGACTGGTTTCGATTGTATGCGCATGGCTGTATACACTTATGAGCCTGCGCGCCGAATTTTAAATGATACCAACACAAGCCCTCATTGCGGCTCTGCTGCGATGGGGACATGCCACGTGGTCTGGAGCTGGAGCGTGACCGCGACCTTTGTCTAGGGTATCTACGATCGGTCTGCATTATCTCTCCCAACATGGTCATGGTTTTTACCAGCATCTCTGCTAACATATCATTGGGCTGACGCTCAACGTTAACGGCTGCAATGGCTGAGCTGCTGCTATACTCTGGCATTCGTTGCGTTTCTAATATTGTATCCGCAAGCGCTGCGGCTTTCTCGAGCGGTACGTCCTCTTGAGTGGCCATTATAACTCTCATTTGCTTGGGTAAACCTTTGACCCATACTACGCGCAGCGTGTCTTCAGTGATTGAATTTCCACACTGATGCTTGAGGTGACGCAAATATTGAGAAGGCGTTCGATCACCCATCTCTTGATCTTGGAGAAGCTTTGTAATTCTCACGTTTTTCGAGTCGGTGAAGCGTTGAATGATTCTCTCTTTAAAATATTCATATTCGTCCCGCCCGACAGGTGTTTGTTCCAGCACAATGTCTCGTATATCTTTTAATACACAATTGTCTATGCTGCGTAAACAGCATGTTAACTTGTTTGCAGGGTTTGTCACTCCAGACTCTGCCATTGACCTTTCTGCTATTACGAACCATAAATCTGGGCAGTCTGGTGTGAATGTCGACAGCTTACAATACGACACGTTACCGTTCTCCATTTTTAACACGTAATTTGATTTAGCACTCGCGAAACTTTTCACACACTATCACGAACTCACGCTATATGATCGATTTGATCACGTCGGGGTCACCACTGTGCGGGTTCGCGACCGAGTGAACAAGTGATACGCAAAGAAGTTATAAAGATAAAGTTTATTAAAATATTAAGTAACTAAAACTAGCAGTTACACGTGATATGAAAAGGTAAAATTAGATAAAATTAGAAATGTTACAAATAGACAAACAAGATCACCGCGAGCTTCGGCGAGTAAAAATGATCGGGGTCAGAAAAGGACCTCGCTCGATCGTGGTTGAAAACAGACTGCCTGCCTCGTCCAAAGCTCGGAACATCCTTCCCACATCTGGAGTTTTCTAAACAAAGGATGCGGCAAAACGATTGTTACGTAGAAGTATAATAAAACACAGGAAATATACATACAAATGGGTACAATAAACGATAACTAAAAATAACCGAACAATGAACCTTAAATAAAGATAAAGAATCCTAAAAGACAATGGTACCTATAACTATAAAGAATTATAGAATACAATAGTACCCATTACTTAAATTGCTTTGCAGATGTTGCAACGTGGGAAAACACAAAATTAAAATAATTACAATAGAAAAATATTACATTCTTAATAACTATGCAAGGGATGAGTACGTGAGACACCGTCGCCACAACACATAATTACTCCAATCATCACCTTATCGGTTATGTTCTAACACGTTCAATATTTATTTCGACATTCTGATAATATATTTTTGATAATCCTATGGCAAACTCAAAATATATTATGTACCTACTTACTCATAAAAAAATATGATTGTTGACTGACTATACGTTCATCTATTTGTGAGTATTGATCGCCAATATTTCTGTCTTTATTTTATTTAATTGGACAGAAGTCTCAGAATAGTGTCTCAATCACAAGCAAGTTTTATTTTTAATTTTTCCGGGCGGTTTTTCCAATTTTACATTCTATGAATCATACAAGGTAAACTGATCCTTCCACCGGCCAAGTGCATGTCGGACCACGCACAATGTAGGGTTCCGTATTTGCCCATCAAAATATGTGAACTTAGGTACTAAACTGATTAACCACCCTGCCTACCTGCCTCCGAACGATATTTTTTATTGTAAAAAAATCGGTTGTCTGTAAAGTCGGTTTACTGGCGATACTTGAACGTGACAACCTCATAAGAAAATACAGCACTTACATTGCTATAAACAAACAATTAACACGCCGTTGCTATGGAACGCCTCAGAGCGAGGTAACGCCTCAGAGCGAGGTAACGCCTCAGAGCGAGGTAACGCCTCAGAGCGAGGTAACGACTCATGACGTCATCTTTTTTCGTTCGTGCAGCCGGCCATCGAATTATAAGACGTTATCACGTCAAAATAAAACAAACTTACATTTGCAGTTTTAAGACCTGCGCTCCCATAAATTATGTATAGGAAAAAAATCACGAGAGTAACATCACTATAATTATAATTGGGATCAAATGATACTTTTCCGGTCAAATACGGTTAAAGTAAATATCATTAGCACAATACGGAATACACGAGTGTACCTACAGAAACTAAAAAACTGGCCAAGCCAAGTGCAAGTCGGACATGAAGGGTTCCGTCTTTCGTACCATCGTAGTAGGGTACCCTGTAATTTGTATTATTTCTTGTTAAAGTGACAACAGAAAAACATATTTTGTGATAAGTTTATTTTTCATTGTGTTTGTATGAATGACAAGGTTATATTTGCGGTTTTTTAATATATAATGTGCTATATATCTCAAAAACTACTTAACATTATTATTCCCTTTATTAAGTTTTTAACAAATTTGATCCATTTTTAAATATTCCTTACAAAATACACAAAAAAAAACAAAACCAAAAAAACATTTAAAAATATAAAAAATTGTAGCCCACCGGTATCGGGAACAGGGTCCAAGCTACCGGCGGTCAGGGCTCCAGAGAAAGAAACCTCCTAACAATACGAGCCGTGTCCAGGAGTACCGCTTTCTGCATCAAGCTCCGAAGCAAGCGAGAGCCTCCTCAGGTGTTGGTCGAGGCTCTTGGCAATTAAGCCATTGGCTGTAACGACTATCGGCACAATGATCGCTGAGTCCACACTCCACATGTCGACAACCTCGCGAGCCAAGTCAAGATACTTGATTTGCTTGTCTTTCTCGGCTTTCACGAGGTTCTCGTCATGCGGGACGGTTATATGTCAACAATCATTGCGCGCCGCTCTGATCGATCCACCACCACTATATCAGGTTTATTAGCTATAATAGTCCTGTCAGTGATGATGGATTGATCCCAGTACAGTGCGATATGACCATTTTCGAGAACTGGGTCGGGCACATACTTGTAGTACGGCACTTCTGATTCCACAAGGTTGTATTTCAGAGCAAGTTGCTGATGGATAATCCTGGCTACAAGGTTGTGTCTATGCAAGTATTCTTCGTTAGCCAGACGAGAACATCCGGAGATAATGTGACGGATTGATTCGACCGGACGGTGGCATGCCCGACATATGTCAACCGTCCTTCACAATAAATCTCCGGTAGTTATTCGTCATCATAACTTCGTCCATAATTGCACAGACAAAACCTTCGGTTTCTCCGAAGAGTTCCCCGAAACGTAGCCAGGCTACGGACGCTAAGAAGTCTACATCGGGCCCATGTAGGGCCCGGAAAAAGCGTCCGTGAAGCTCCTTACTCTGCCATACCTCCAAGCGGTCGTTAGTGTCAAGCACTACAGGTTCGCGCCAGTTCTCTTTAGCCAAGGAGAGTGGGGTAAGGCCCTTGTCCACCGCGACAACATCTCGTTGCATCCCCACGTCGGCTTCCAGGAAATATTTTCTGAGTCTCACGATTGTGGAAAAGCCTCGACCTCCACACTTCCGTGGGATATACAGTCTCAATAACCGAAGAACGTGGGTGATGCATTCGATATGCCGTCAACAATGTACGGACCCGCCTATCCAGGGCGTCTAGCTCTGTTTGAGTCCATTTGAGTATGCCGAAAGAGTACATCAAAACCGGCATGACCCAACCGTTGAAGGCACGCACCTTATTTCCGCCTGACAAAAGACTATTAAACACTTTCCTCAGGCGGCCAAAGAAGCGCTCCCTCAGCGATTGCTTCATGTCGGCAACGTTGATGCCCAGCGCTTCCGACATACCCAAATACTTATAGGTTTCGGTTGCTGAGAGGGATCTAAGATTTGTGGAATCTGTGAGCTGGGTTCCCACAGACTCCACAATCCCCCCTCGCTTTACATGCATGACCGCACATTTGTCCACTCCGAATTCCATCCTGATGGCGCTACTGAAAGCTTCAGTGACTATTATTATGTTTCAGTTCCATGAGACCCCACTTTTTTTTTTGGTGTTTAGAAAATCATCAAAATGACCCCCCCGCTCTTGGGCAGAGCGAAGGGGAGTGTCAGACTTCTACTGACTAAAAACCAAACCCATGTTCCTTCTTCGCCCTTGTGCCGAGGCCACGTCATCTTTTTCGATAATCCGCAGCCCCGACGGGCATGAGACCCCCCTTAACCTTTTTTTTTTTATTATGTTTAAAAAACGTAAATCGGTTCACAGAATACAAACATCTACTTACCAAGTTTCAACTGTGTAGTCTTAATAGTTTTTGACTAAACTGGCTGTGACATACGGACGGACAGACAGACATGATGAATCTATAAGGGTTCCATTTTTTGCCATTCAGCTACGGAACCCTAAAAACATAATATTATATTATGTAATATATAAATGGACGGTATTCAGGGAAAACTTTTTATACAAATCGCACGTATTTTGAATCCATTAGCACTGTGACTAATGACAGATTGGAGTGATTCGACACATTGGCAATATTCTGGAAACAAAGGTATGTGATCATATTAATATCATTTTTAGAGCAGGGCATTTGTTCATATTATCTTCCGGTTCGTGGTCGCCACTCGAGAACCTCCGTGTTCCGACCGTACCGGTAATTGTTTGGGAGCGATACTCTCGAAGGAGTAGATAGATGTCTACCTTGAACAAACTGTTAAACTGGGTAGATCTTACTTCCACAAAGAGGTCGCCCGAAGAATCCAACTCGGATGGGCAGCGTTCGGGAAACTACGCGACATCTTTTCGTCTAAAATTCCGCTGTGTAATAACTAGACCGAATTCGATAAACATCGCACAGTAAGATAATTGGGACAAGATAGTATATCAACGATGGTCCGCAATCTCATCATCATCCACAGGTCCACAGCCCACTTCACCCACTGTTGGTTTTCTCTTTGCTTTTCACAACTCTGCCCCCCCCCCCCCTCCACCCCGCCCCGCGCGCGTGCTCGCGTCCTCCCCGCTCTGCTCTGTCTCTGCTCTGCTCTTTTTTTTTTTTGCTTTTTTTTTAATACTTTTTCTTTCTTTCTTTCCCAAGCTCCTCGTTCTGGCCCGGTTCATCCAGGGTATTCCCGCGATGGCAACAATGTCGTCAGGCCATCTCGCAGCCTGACGTCTCTTTCTAGTCCTTGGAGGCCACTCAGTCATGGCTTTACTCCACCTACCATCACAGCGCCTTGCTAAGTGTCTTACCCAACTCAATTTGAGTTCCATAACTCAATTTCCAATATTGCCCGCCATTTATAATTATGTTCACAAATAGGCGAAACTGTGACAAATCCGTGACATAATATTTATGTCACGGTATAATCACATCTATGAGTAAACAAAACTCGAAGGAATTATTACATAATATTTTGGCAATATAACAACTGGTAACATAATAATAATATAGCCTATTATGCTAGGAACATAATTATGCAGAGACTTAAATCGAAATTGCACGGCCTTAAACATCGCTGTCGATTTAGAAATCTCAAATTCAGACAGTCACACGAATATTATTAGTTCTTATTGCCGCCTCTAGCTCTAGACACTACCGGCCCAACGATTCTGTGCCCTGTTGTACTGCCTATGTTGTGGTTTCCACTTTCCATCGTAACTTAACCGACCATGTAATTGGTTATTGTCAATCTTATTGCCTATTGTCGATCATGTAAACTAAAATGTAATATTAAACTTGTATGTCGTCTCAATAATAATATTATTATTTACTTCTGTTGATTTGTTTGTTGACGAAATATCATTCACAGGTTCCCCTGTTAGACCCATCTTAAAAAATAAATAAGCTGTTGAGTGTGTTCTGTAAATAAAGTAACATTTTTCAAATGACGTCTAACCTTTGTTGTAGATTCCACTGACGTCCCTACCTATAGCGCTTTTACAATCGTCAAGCAAAGCAGCAGAACCAAATTATGCTCACGAGTATTTTATGAATACAAAAGTCGGCATTGACTGAATTGATAGTTACGTCATATCTCACCTACAAAAAACACTTATCTACTGAGGTATCAGTTTTGCCATACCAATCTGAGCCGATAGCAGTACGGCGCTCGAACTCGATACGTGACAATGTGGCCATTAGCTATAATACTGTTAACCAATGCCATAATATCTCACTCAGAAAATATAGAAAAAGTGCTAGAAGAAAGAAATGATCTCCTTCAAAGAGAACTTGCTATGATGGTCGGAAGCTCAATAGTGCTAAGTGACAGTGAACTGAAAGCGAACGAAATAATCATGAATCTGAAGAATAAAGAGGTGGAGCGGGGATTTCGGGAACCGAAAAATTTTAACGTAGCAAAGCATTTCTTCGAATATAAGGACGTGGTGAAAGATACGCAGCTGTTTCAGATAATAAAGAGTATGCCAAAGGGAGCAGTACTCCATGCTCATGATACAGCATTGTTAGGTCCAGATTACGTGCTGCAATTGACTTACTTGGATAACTTGTGGGTCTGTTTCACAGAAGACAAAACGCTTATCGCGTTCCAATTTTCAAAAGCTGTGCCTGATATTAGTGTTAATCCTTGTCTCACTCAATGGGAACTCATGAAGGAAGCGAGGAACGCCTCCGGCAATGTCAAACAATTCGATGCTAACTTGAGAAAACACTTCACTTTAGTGATTGACAATCCCAATGAAGTTTACACCGATGTAAATACTGTGTGGAGAATATTCCAGAACTACTTTGTTTGTACCGGAAATTTGATGACTTACAAACCTGTTTGGGAACAATATTATTACGATACGTTACTGGAGTTCCGGAAAGATCAAGTGATGTACCTTGAAATCAGAAGTACGTTACCTACGTTGTATGACTTGGAAGGGAATACATACGACTCTGTGGCGACAGCAGGGATTTACAAAGAAGTTACTGAAAAATTTATGAAGGATTATCCAGATTTCTTTGGGGCGAAGCTGATTTATGCTCCACTTAAACTTGTGGATAAGCCAACGTTAAAGCAATATATCAAAATCGCTTTGCAAATTCAGGCTATGATGCCAGAGTTCCTGGTTGGTTTCGACTTGGTTGGTCAAGAAGATTTGGGAGTCCCACTGAAAGAGTTTGCGTATGAACTGGCAGAAGCTAAAGAGTCTTTGGACCTGTACTTACACGCCGGTGAAACAAACTGGTCGGGCATGAGTTCTGACGAGAATTTATTCGACGCCATAGTTTTGGGAACTAAAAGAATAGGTCATGGATTCGCGATCGTAAAGCATCCTTTACTGATGGAGGAGGTTAAGAAACGAAAAATTGCCTTGGAAGTTAATGTTGTGTCGAATGCTGTTCTTAAATTAGTTGATGACGTGAGGAATCATCCTTTAGCAACTTTCTTGAGTCAAAACATTCCTGTGGTATTATCGTGTGATGACCCCGGCCTTTGGGAAGCTGATCCAATTTCCCACGACTTCTATGTCACATTTGTGGGAGTTGCTAGTCGTCATGCAGACATCAGACTGTTGAAACAGCTAGCATTAAATTCTCTGTTTTACAGTTCATATGCGGAAAAGGACAAGTTAGTGCATGAATTCGAAATTCGCTGGACGAAATTCATTGACACGATTGTTAAAGATGCATGGTAAAGAATCTCAATTTGTTTTGTAGTATTTGATTGTTTTTGTTTTTAGTAGTTAGTCATATTAGAAGAAATAGAGAAAAAGCGTTCATTGACAGTTTAAAAACTCCATAACGGCCCGTTCACAACGACATGCGACACGACTTGCATTGAGCAATGCGACATAAGCTTGCTCCACTCCCGTCAAATCGCGTCGCATGGCTCGAGGATTTATGTTCTAAGTTCTTGACTGGCCTGTTGGTCTAGTGGTTAGTGACCCTAACTGCTATGCCGGAGGTCGTGGGTTCGATTCCCACCCAGGACAAATGTTTGTGTGATGAGCACGATCATTTGTCCTGTGTCTGGGTGTAATTTATCTATAATATGTATGTATTTAGAAATATATAAGTATGTTTATCAGTTGTCTAGTACCCATAACACAAGCTCTGCTTAGCTTGGGACTAGATGGCGTTGTGTGATAGTTGTGGAATATTATTATTATTCTAAATTAATTTGTTTTTCTGCAGTAAATATCAAAAGGCACGGAAATATGGTAAAAGCAATGAAATAGAATAAAATAGCATAATGTGAGATGAAAACACAATTAATGGTTCTTACTACCTGACGCCGATATTTAGCTGCAGTCCACAAAATTATTGCAAACGGTGTTTTTATGATGCATGTGAATATGATTAAAATTGTGTTTTTTTTTAATTGGCGTTTTATTTCCCGTTTTACAACCTTAGTTTTGTATACCTCTAATGTAGATTTCTTGATTTAATGGAAAGGTTCGAATGTTGTAGTTTATGTTTAATTTTTCTTGAAAATTATAAATAATAATAATAATTTATCGTCAGATAAGAATGATCCATAATCGTTAGTAACAAACAATTTAAACTTATAAACTATGTTAGTACTTAGGCAGGTAATAATTTAGCAACAAGACTGAGTGTTGGTAACAAACTAACAATGTCGTTTTGTGGCGTTTGGAAATTACCAAATATCTGTGTGTGTCTGAATGGCTGGTTGCCTGTGGCTTTGGTCCATGAGAGTTGATTAGAAAATTGCTACATAATTGCTTATATTTGCTACATTTAATAAATAATTGCTACATACTATATATATTTAGAAATAACATTTTTTTTTGTACAGCCATCCTGACGTTTAGTTGGCTGGTCGCCTCCTAGTTTAAAGCCAAGCATGCAGAGTTTCCCGAAATGTATTGCGTCAATAATTGCTACATATTTGCTTCATTTATCTAATTTAGTTGTATCTTCAAACATATGTTAAATAAAGGATGTAGCAACCGTATCAGTCCCTTTCAGGTATTAATTTTATTACAGGTTCAAGTTTTCAAGCTGACCGACTGGTAGAAAATATGATTGATAACAAACATCTGATTCTGCACACGTTTCACGTGCCTTTTTTTTTTTTTTTTGGTGGGTGGAAAATCATCGAATAACCCCCCCCGCTCTTGGGCAGAGCGAAGGGGAGTGTCAGACTTCTACTGACTAAAAACCAACCCATGTTCCTTCTTCTTCGCCCTTGTGTCGGAGCCGCGGTAACTTTCGATATCCACAGCCCCGACGGGCGTCGGCCCTTGCGGGCCCCTCCTTGCTGACATCTCTTTGAGGCGCGCGTGGAACACGTACGCGCCGCCGACACGGTCTGTTGCCGTCATGACGACGGCCGGACGGCGAGCTAGCCCGTTACTCACCGTCCACAGGCCCGCGTCTACGGTGGCCGGAGGTCATCGCGTGACCTCCGACGCCCGGAGCGCCTTCCGCGGCGGCTGGGACGTTGAGAGGTTCTCTCCCTCTCTCGTTCCGCCTCCTCCTTCGCAAGCATCACTGCTTCGCAGAAGGAGGCGACGGCGTCCCATTCCTCCTCGCCCCGGACCATGGCTTGCACCAGGGCCGGGCGCGAGAGGTCGCCGCCGCCGATCGCCGCTACGAGAACACGGCGGGGCTCTGCCCAAGCAGGGCACGCCTCCACAGTGTGCTCCACCGTGTCCTCCGGTCGATCCTCGCAGTGGAAGCATCCGGGCGTTTCCTCCCGCCTGATTCGGTACAGGTACCTCCCGAAACACCCGTGTCCGGTGAGGACCTGCGTCAGACGGTAGGTGAGGGCGCCGTGGCGCCTCTCCAGCCACTCCTCAAAGAGGGGACTTACCGCCACTATCGTGGCGTGCCCTGCGCTGGGTTGCGACAGTCGCTGTCTCCATGCCGCCATGAGATCGCAACGGAGGTCTGTCCGCCGCGCAGCAATGTGCCGCGGCAGCAGAGTGACCCCCCGGTGTAGCGCCTCCGCGCGCCACTCATGTAGGCGCGCGAGGACTATCGCCTCCAGATCCCACGGCGGCAATCCGGCAAGGAGAATCGCCGCCTCGCGGGAGATCGTGCGGTACCCGCGTACAAGCCTTACGGCCATGACCTTTTGGGGCGCGTTCAGGTAGTGGACGGCCCGCTTCCTCACGGCACGCGCCCACTTTACATTATACTCGGTCTCGTACTACGTCAATATTATGTCATGATTTATAATTATAACAGGTGAACTACCGACTTATTACGACTATCATAATAACAACGCTTTTATCTGTAATTAATATTATAAACAGAAAAATTTGTTTGTAAGTTTGTATGTATGTGATAATCTTCGGCACTAAAATTCGTTATGTTCCTGCGCTTGTCCCATGTTTCTTGGGGTCGGTCGGCGCAAGATTTTTTTCTTCAATTCTCCTCTGTCAACCGTTATGCTATCAAAAATAAAATAAATAAAAAGCCTTTATTGTTGTTAAGAAGTTTTACACAGAGTAGTTTCGTGTGCCTAAAATTAATTTACTTATGACTACTAGCTAAAAACAAATTTTGACTATTAACTAAAGTTTAACTAGGTAATATATTAACAATTTTAATAACTATTGATTATCGGCAAACGGTAGTTCGGTTACAACTTGTCTTCCGACAAAGGCCTCCTCTAAAGCTCTCCAGTCTTTCCTCATTTTTGCAGTGCGAGTCCATGCTGAACCCGCTATTTTCTTAACGTCATCCTCCCATCTCTTAGCCTGTCTTCCTCTATGTCTCTTTCCGTCTAGTCTAAAGGGTACCATTCTGTGATAAGTTTTGTCCATTTTTCTTGCTTTTCTCTCATCATATGCCCTGTCCACCTCCACTTCAGCTGTTTGTATGTTGTGTAGGTATGCATTCTTAAACTTGGTTTTACTTTTGATGTCTATTAATTTTTCTCGGTCTTTTCTTTTGACGCCTATTGTACTTCTTTCTATGCTGTTTTGAAAAACTTTAATTTTAGTTTTAGTTATGCTATCATTGACTCCTTATTCTTTCATATCATTGACAATGCAACCATCGTTTTCTTGGTCTTTCTCTCCATCCATTAACATTTATATTAATCAGTCTTTTAATCACACTCACATCCCGACTATTCCCTCCTCAATAACATTCGATTCCGAAAATTCTGTCAAAAACGGGAAGCTATGTTATCCGCGAGTGTCACAGGTCAACGTTCTCGTGGGTGGATTTCCGTACGCGACCAAAAGCTAATTATCTGTTTCACTTTTTCGACCGGATCGTCGAAGCTATTGATGATTGCAAAAATGTTTCAAGAATCTTTATCTCAGTATATATTCATATTTGCGTGTAATTTAAAAGTAATATAGATTCTACGCTTTGGAATAAATTGTGTTTCATCCACTAAGTAACTTTTCAGTCCGATAGGTAACAGTACTAAAATTTATCATAAGTAGATACACAGTCCGGTACAGTACAAGACATCAGACAAAATGCCTTGCGCGACTAGTTGCACCGCGCCTTGTATCAAAGCAAAACGCGTGTGTGTCACCTGGTTAATTCGCGTCGCATCGGGGTGAGTCGTGGCGTGCACTTTTGGAACGTTTCGTTACAAAAGCCATAATTAATAGTAGTTTATGCGACTGTGCATAATGAAGGGCATTACAACACAAGTGTGGGTTTAAGAAACGAGCCGAAGGCGAGTTTCTTAATAGCATCACACGAGTGTTGTAATGCCTAATTATGTATAGTTGCATACACTAATTTATCTACCCGAATATCATAAGGGCTCTATGATGGGCTCAGGAACCATAGGGAAATGACCAGCATTGTTACCAGTGTAATGCAATAAAAAATAAACAGGTTATTAGTTGCATTCGTCGCTGCATTTACGATATCTGGCGGAATGTTCATGTTAATTTCTGAGACACTATCACTCATTTTCGACAGAAATAAAGAACTTATCAGAAATTTGTCTACTCAATGAAAGGGAATAAAAAGCTAACGAACAAATTTTAATGACAGCTCGACATGGCGGCGTTTCGGATATCTGTCATTTTTTTTAAATCATAGGCAAACGTACAAAGTCACAATTCTTGTGTCACTCGAGATCAAAATGTCGTGCTATTTATAATTAAAATCATGACTGAATTGGGGTTTCGTATCGATAGGTATCTGTTTTAATGTAGATACTAGAATAGCACACTCACTTGAATTTGACACCTGTTCCAAATTTAAACTCATAACCTACTGTTTTCAGTAGGTTATGAGCTCATTACAGTTCCGTTAATTTCTGCTGGTTGGTAATGCTGGTCATTGCCTATGGTTTTTGAACGCATTAGAGAGGCTTTATGATATTTGGGTAGATAAACATTCATAATACATTGGATTGGATAAATGTAACAAAACTTGACCTTTATTTACGACTTAGCAACAGTAGGTAAGTACTTAAGTAGTACTTATCATTCGTTGAGTAATCATATCGAAATAATAATTTACAATAATGAAAGCAATAATATAGATAAAGAATATTCCATAGTAATACGATTAAATAACAGTACCTACGTTTCTAAGAACTCGTTCGTAATCGCAATAGTATAGATAAGTTTAGGAAATTCCCAAAAAAATGTTACAAGCGCCAAAAAGTAGGATTCATTTATTTGAGAAAATAATGTAAAGTCACGAGCAAAAAATATGTAGGTAAACACTTGGCAAAGTACAAAATATGTACCTAAACACTTGGCAAAGTACAAACGCGAATTTCTCGTGAAATAATGATTGCAACTTTGATTACTAAGATATGATTTACTAAAATGAGTACTTACCTACCATAAAATATTAGTTTCGTTACGTTACATAAAAATGAAATTAACCTAAGTAGATGGCGAAAAGTGCTTCTAAACGTTGCTAAATGTATTGATGCACCGACTTTACTTACCTACAACAGAAAAATCCAGGTTATAAGTACCACTGTTACAAGAAACACTACAATAAAGATTGATAAAATGATGATCTATGGTGATTATTGTAGAAGATTTTGTGGTCTAGTGGTCGCAAGCGCTTCGTTCGATTACAAGGTCTGACAAAGAGTTATTATTGATTTATTAGTCATTGTTTGTTTCGATCGTAAATCATCAAAGCATATTTCAACCAAAATATATCCTGAAACTGCAACACTTTGAGAAAAAAATATGGTTTCAAGAAACTCAATGTCATTTCTAGAGACCTATCTTTAGACACTTCACACGAATAGGCTTGATGAAAAAAGTATTTTTTAGTTTCAGTTCCTTAATATAGGTATGGGGAGCCCCCATAATCTTTTTTATTTGGATATTAAAATCATAAAGCCGTTCACAGAATCTACATACACGAAGTTTTCAAACTTATAACATGACATACCTAAGTACGGACGGACAGACAGACAGAAATGTCGACAGACAATGAATCTAAAAGGGTTTCGTTTTTGCCCACACCTTTGCTTAACCCTTCGAATAATCTCAGACGTGATGGTAAGAGAATTTGCTGACCATATTACAGAAAGCAAGCAATTAAACCCCGCATTAAGCATAAACAAACAAATAAAACCTGTGTGGTCCATAATACCCCCGTTCATAAATCTCAGGGGCCACTAGCGGCACTAGCGACTGACACCAATTAGTGTGAACAGCTAACGATTACGAGCGCAAACGGCCCGTGACCACGTCAGTGTGAACTTAGCTTAATTAGATCAACAGCGCTGCCCGGGAGTGGAAGTGGAGTAAGATTGTATTTGG
This sequence comes from Diarsia mendica, assembly GCA_949316265.1. Taxonomy (NCBI): domain Eukaryota; kingdom Metazoa; phylum Arthropoda; class Insecta; order Lepidoptera; family Noctuidae; genus Diarsia; species Diarsia mendica. The sequence continues at coordinate 18,000,075 of OX438903.1, read as the reverse complement.
AATTTGAAAGAAAATACATTAATTATATCAGGCAGACGTTTTACTTTGTGTAATTTATATCATCACCGCTGCTCTCAAAAGGGTGAAGGAAAACATCGTGAGAAAACCGGCAAGACATGCCGGAAACAAAAATTTCGTAAACATGTGACATCTACCAACCGGCACTGGGCCCGCGTGGTGAATTTAGCCCCTCCCTCTCCTAGAGAGGAAGCCTGAGTCCGTGCACTGGGCCACAGCTCTGGTGAAAGGTGGGTGTAGTACAGCTACTATAGGTCAGTACCAAACCTTTTGGGGATTACAATAAAATTCTAATTCCATTTCTCTGGTGTTTTTCGGTTTCTGTAAAGTCCAATTCTCCTCTCCTATTGCTAAACTAACAAAACATAAAAAACATGAATGTCGGAGATACACAGTTACACATCGCGGCAAATGCAACTAATTAGGAGGTCGACAGAGAAGTAATGGTGCACAACTGTGAACATTCACGCTGCGATTGCAGTGCTGACACCGACAGGGGACACGCTGTAGGATAATGCAGAAGTTCCACGAGAAATATTGTATGTAGAACAGGAATGTTTTCTGACTAAAAAAATATGATTATTTTTAGTCCATTTTTACCCGACTACGGCAAAGCCAAAGGAGGGTTATGATCTTTTTAGACTAAAATTATCAAAAAATATTGGATATGTAGATGTTTTTTTGTTTTATTAAATTAATAAAAAAATACGAAAAAAGTTCGCGTAGAAGATCATGAGTGGGGGTTTGTGACATCCAACGACATACAGTTTTTTGTCCGATCCCCTGATTTACAAAATTCTGTTTTAAAGGACGTATACTCGTACTCCCAAGGTGGTCCCATTGCAGCATTGTTACCAAGTCAGGATCTGATGAAAGGCTCCCAGGAAAATCGAGGTGAACCCTTAAATTTTATAGTTACGTAGGTACAATATTCCTGATGGAAAAAGGCACTTCCCGACGATTGCCCGACCTGGAGTCAGCATCGTAACCTTCTGTTTCTAACGACGTTTTCATAGTTCCCCTTCTACGCTTTCCTACATTGGATGGTAACATTCTGTTCACCCGTGAATAGAACTAATTGTGTTATTTATACCCTGCTATTAGTGATGTTAATTTCAACATTTCAAGCACATTATGTTTCTTACAAATTACATACATAAACTCACGCCGTTTTCTCATAGGAGTCGGTAGAAACAGAAGGTTACGATGCTGACTCCAGGTCGGGCAATCGTCGGAAATTTGAAGTGCCTTATTCCATCAGGAATTTCTCAGTAGCAGCCACGGAGTGTATACCTATTTGTGCACGGTTGATGACAATAGGCTCGCCCTATATTGAACGAAATGTAATTATTCTATTCTATTAACTAGCGAAGTGTGATTATTATAAGGTAGGTACACCTCTGCTTGCGTGATACTTCCTGGTCGCGCCACAGTCGAATTTTTAAAATGTTCGAAAAGTGTTCATTATTGTTCATTATAATAAAAAAAAATACTACCTATAAAGGTTTGCGAGATATTAACCCTTCGGCCCGAAGGTGGTTTGACACATAGTTATGTCATGTTCATTCTTGTCACCAACGGTAACGCTGGTTATGAGTACTACGCCCCTGATCTTCTCCTTCTAAACTACATCACCAATAAGGAGAAGACACCCTGGAAAGAGATAGGACCTTCTTCAAGGCGTCTCCGTCGGGGTTTCCACTCCTGCCTTATAACATAACTTTTGTTAGCCATGTTTCACTCCACACTGGGCTGGGCGCCTTACAAAATTCTGGTACGATTTTATCTATCAAAATACTGAACACAATCTTTCTGCAGATTGCTTAATGGATAGTTATCAACATTATTGACCACTAACGATAACGTACCTAGATAAGATTTGATGTTATTAGTCTAATGTAGAAATCCTTACGACTATAGAAACGCCTTCATAATCTAATGCTTTAATATTGTAATTGCAACTCTGGTAGCTCTGAGAGTAGAAAATTGGACGGTGCGCTTTTATTCAGGCGTTCATTTTGCTTTCGTCTAGTGAATAGTTGTGATCTCGAAGATGGTTATGTTTAATCATCGACTGCCTTTTTTTTTTTGCGGGTGGAAAATCATCAAATGACCCCCCCCGCTCTTGGGCAGAGCGAAGGGGAGTGTCAGACTACTACTGACTAAAAACCGAACCCATGTTCCTTCTTTGCCCTTGTGCCGATCACGTCATCTAGTACAAAAATTCGCGGCCCCGACGGGCATCCGCGGCCCCGACGGGCATCATCGACTGCCTCGATTCTGCAAATGCAATCATTGCTGCAATTCCCATGCAGGTCGGGCAAAGGGTTTTTCCATCAAGAATTTCTCATTTGCAGCTTCGAAGTCCTGCCTGAAGTTGTGTGGAAATTGGTTGTCGTGTTACGAGAATGAGGAGGAATGAGAAAAATGTGAGAAAGGTTTTGGATGTGAATGTGGATGGTTTTATGAGTAGAAGAAGACCAAAAAAACATTTAATTTTTTTTTTGTATGGCATCTCGCAGGTCAACCTCGGAGACTGGTCTCTGCTTAACCGGACTGCCCTGTGGATACAAATACAAATTGCCTTTATTTCTGATAATATAAATATATTTTTACAATTTTGTTGCATCGCTTCACATAATTTATTGTGCATGCTTTATTTCGAAATCATATTCAATATAATCAGTTCATTCCACTATATCCATTATTACAATGATCAATACTATACTAGGTACGTAATACTATAATAATTATTATGATGATTTTAACTAATTAATTTAAACTACATTGTACTAGCCCTGTGGATGCTTTGAGCTTAATGTATCCAGCCAGAGGCAAAAATCTTATACTAAGGGCAACCCCTGCGGGGTCTCGCAAGGCACATAAATATAACTTATAGCTTTTTACGATCATTGGGCGTCCGGCAGGCACTGTTGCGAAACAAACAACTATTGCTAAAAGTAACCTGTAGGGCGTAGGCGTTGTAAATAAAAAATAAATCTAAATTGTTTTATTTTTAGTATTTACTAAAAATAGAACAAATACTGTTTAACAACATTTATCTTGAACAAACCAATTTAACAATTAACTTCAATGATCCAACAACAATCTTGTAGAAACCTGAGTGTATAATTGAAAATATATTCGTTCCTACATAATATAAAAATAAAAAAAGATAGAGGAAGACTAAAGAAACGATATAGATGACTGTGTAAAGAATGCAGATGGTAGGAACCACAGAACAGATAAAACTCAGAAAAGACTCTTTTATCTGTTCTGGGAATTGCACCGAAGACCACGTGCACCCCGTCGGCTGCGGGCCTGTGGATCCCGTCGCGCGTCGGGGCTGTGGATTATCGAAAGGATAACGCGACTCCGACACAAGGGCGAAGAAGGAACATGTGTTTGGTTTTTAGTCAGTAGAAGTCTGACACTCCCCTTCGCTCTGCCCAAGAGCGGGGGGGGGGGGGGGGTTATTCGATGATTTACCACACACCAAAAAAAAAAACCTCATGCACAGCATAGACCAACGCGGCAATCCTTATTCTCATTTTCTCCTCTGTATTGACAAATCGACTTTCGCTCTGTATATGTCTGCATACTTATAAGTATCTCGAAAATTAAGAAAACAAATAAGGTAATTACTGGTATCCGTTTACGAGAATGCATGTTTATGTTAGACTATGTTGTAACTCGACGCTAAGAATCAAAGTATTGAACGAGTGGTCATGTTTTACAGGCACCTGCTGAGACTATTCAACTTTGTTTCAGTCTATGAACAGTAACTGTGTTATCTGACATACACTTTACTGCAAATTATTTTTTACCTTCATTATCAGCCTATATGTCGCAGGTTTTTCATAAAATTAGGTTTTTGATCAAAAACCTAAGGGATTTGATCAAACCACGGAGGAAGATAAAATAACAACAGTTTTATCATTTCCCTAAACAAATCTAGTGAATTGAACAAATCCCAGTAGTACTCCGTGACGCGCGCTCGCTTCGCTCGCATATTATATAACACTAATGTCTTCTGTCCCCAAAGTGCCGGGCCTCCGCCGGCCTCCTTCGTCGGCCTACGGCCCGGTGCCCATGCCGCCCATAAAGGATATTGGATTGTTTTATTTATTTCATTTAAATTTGTCATAAAACAAAGCAAACCCGTGATTTTGACAAGAACTTTATCATAAACGCAAACCCGTGATTTTGACAAGAACTTTATCATAAACCCAAACTAGTTCAGGTTTTTGATCAAAAATCTGAACTAGTAGTTGAACTAGTGTGGATGTTTATGATGAAATTGAGTTTAAAATGTGTCATCTTCCGGTGTTTGATGAAAAACCTAGGTTTTTGATCAAAAACCTAATTTTATGAAAAACCTGCGACATATATATATGACGACGGTAGGTCAACTATTTCGGGTACATCGTTGTCAGATTCCAAGTTCAGCATGGCGGAGGTACGAAATAATAGTCTCAACACTGATTACAACCGCCTATTTATTTACTTCCGATAACAAATTAACAAAATCTCAAATAATCAAGCTGATGGAAATGGATTAAAGTACGGAAACGCGGTCAGTTCGATACAGCCGGGCAGAACAACCGTTCGCGCTCATGTCTCACCAAAAAGTAACGTCCCTCAAGTCAAATGCGTCTAACGTCAACGTCAACCGACCACTCACAACTGACATTTGACATATGACAACAGCTGTCATCTGTCAACCGAAAACTGTCAAACCAGACCTGCCACGCTCTGTAACGACCTCACCCAAGCTCACTGCTTGACGTTTCCGACTTTAACGATGATAGATCCGAAAAACGATTATAGATGGCGTTATTGTAAATTGTCAACTCTAAATATTGTGCCTCGGTGTTGAATTTGCGACACGGCCATCTTGACATTTCACACGTCCTCGTGTGAGGTATCTGCAACAAGAATTCACGGAAAGTAAATCGTCCCTTACTCGGCCTTCCTGACCAAGACGTCGGAGTATTAACACACACACAATTCAAAACAAAATTTTGTTCTATCCATAATCTCATCAAATCTCATAAAGAAAATCTCAACATTGAAATCAACATTCTTCAAGAATCATCAACTTTCGACCAAATCTAGTATCCGATCAAATCTAGTATGCAATGCTCTGCTCGGTACCCAGCTTCGTCACATACAACACACACAGCTTCCAACAGGCAACCATGGGACCTACATTCGGTACCCAACCTCAACACATCTCATTGCCTCCATTCGGCAACCATGGGACCTCCATCCGGTACCCAACATCAACTCAACACATTGCCTTTATTTAGCACCTTTAGCTACATTGTCATGCTCGACGTTGGTCACAGCCCTCAAGTAAACACTTACACGCGTGCAGCAACGAACAGCATTGCAATGTATGCAATCTGAGTCACTTGCATACTCCATTTGCATCTTTTACCTCTCACTTAGGGTCTGACCCCTTCATCATCACCTGATCTCGTTTTGGTAGTGTCTATCGTATCAAAGTCAAATTTACAGTCAGCAATTGCGTCACATGTCGCAATTGACAGTATTTTCTCAAATCGTATCAAATAAATCAAACTCGTAAACGTAACTCATACTCGTACTCGTAATCGTAATCGTATCGTATCGTATCGTATCGTGACATTATGAACCGAAACTAATCGCAAAAATTGTCGGGTAAAACGTGAAATAGAATTTCTAAAACAATTCCATCGGTCTCAACAATAGTCAAAATTTGTACAGTTGACCTTACAGAAGTCTGCCCAATACCAGTCGTTCGGCCATTCCTGGCCCAAGTGGGTGAGGAATAAAAGGTATTCTGATCAAAATCATTACAGGTTCTAATGAAATCAAAACAAACTCTTTGTCTTAAAGCTGACATGTCGAACAACACCCATACTCATTCAAATAATAGGAAACTCATTAAAATATTGCAGTGCTCATACTCTGACTTCCATCCGGTCTTCATAATCACACTTATAGCCTCCATCCGGCCATAAGCATCAAAACAATCGACCTCCATCCGGTCTTCATCATTACACTTATAACCTCCATCCGGTTATAAGCATCAAACCAATCGACCTCCATCCGGTCATCAACACGTAACCTCTATCCGGTTACATACACAACAGGCAACCTCTATCCGGTCACCTCCACATGTAACCTCCATCCGGTTACATGCACAACACCATCTAGATAATCATTTCGAGCCTTTATCAAAATAATTTTTAAAGTAGGGTTGTTCAACATGTTACTTTATTTTTCCTGTAACGATACAGGTTATAAGAAAACTCTTACTATGCTAGGTACTTTAAATGATAAGTTGACCACTTAGTATTCAACTAGTCTTGTTGTAATATGGGATCTAGAAATCACTAGTAAACAAAGATGAATATGCTGTCAATAGATTAATTAATTGGGAACGAAATTCTAACGGAACATCACTGTATCAACTGTATTGAAATCAATTTGAATATTAGAAGCATTCTTGAGCTTATTTGAAACATCACATAACCTAACAACCTTTTCACGACACAAAAACAACACTATCACACGTCTAACTACCATTGAATCCTTGTTATAAAATCTCAACGCCAATTAAAATATCGTTTTTTTTAAAACAACTATCCGGTACAACATGAAATAAAATCTCTAATAGTAAATCGATAATCATAACCTCAGTAAATAATTGTGAAGTACAAACTATCATGACCTATCCCGGGTCAATTTACAATATTACAATGTTATTTACACGCTTGCCACTGAACTGTAACGAAACATTTTTGATCAGAGAGCATTCGGCGACAGAATCATAGTAAAATGGATACGACTCACCAGATATTCATCAGCACACCGCTGGGATTGCTCACATTGCAAACTTCAACACGTCGCTCGCTATTTGCCTCTGCTGTAGGCTGCAGGCACTGCTTGGTCAGCCTGCCGCGCCGCCGCACTGCCAACCACGCGCCGCCAAGCCGCGTCCCGCCGCCGCGCCGCCGGCGCCGCTGCCGAAGTAAATTTTCAGCGCACCGTGACGTCATCGCACCATTCTTCGTATTTTCTTCAGCTCGAGTGAATCCCGGTTCTGATGTCGCATCAGGGTCTTCACGATCGTCATCACCATACGGGGCACTCCAGACTATAAACAGCTCCTTAAAATCACTCCATTTCATCCCAGGACAAGATATGGACGACAGCCATGACGAAACTTCTCCCACGAGTCTCGTGGAATTCGCTGCGTCCCCTGTAGGCACGCCACAGCGCCGGTTTCACGGCGCTGCTGTCTTCACAGCACCCCGGCGGTCCATCCCCGCCAGGTGAGACCAACGGTTACCCGGAGGAGGCCCAGCGGAGGACAACCAGCGACGGAGGTGCCGACTTACGACGCACCTACAGTGGATGTGTGACTCCCGTTCGTCCCGTTTCTCCCATATCGGATCGATAACACACATGTCGGCTGTTGCCAACCAAGCCCGCGGGACAATATTCCGTTTTTCAGGGTCAAAATGCGGTAGGCGAATATCCGTACTCGCAAAAGGTGTTTTCATTGCTTGCACAATAGTCATAAAGTTTTTGTTTAGCTGCTCGAACATAAAACACCACATTTCCGTTTGAACTATGTCACTTTCAGACGCACGCGCATTGTCTTTACACTTTTCCGGCCTAGCACTGTCACTTACACTATGTAGGCGTTAGAGTTACATACCACTTCAGTAGCTCTACCATGAGTTGTCATCGAAAACTTAATCGCTTGCGTTGTACTCGCTAGCGTGCTAACGTGGATCAAATAGATTACGATTATGTTTGCACCATGAGATTTACGAAGTCTTACGCAGGCGCTAATGTAAGCTCGATAGATTGTGTCGTCTAGCTAACTTCACTCTACTCATGTTTTGTTTCTTTCTTTCCCACTAATAAGAAGAGAGAACGGTATCTACACAAATAAACCGACGAAATTGAAAAGTTGACAGATAGTAGACTACACATAGTGATAAGTGGTTTTTGAATTTTTATTCCTTATAATATGTCACTGTCGTGTATTCACTTTGTAATTTTGATAGTTGACCTTGAGTGACAGAGCTGCGTTGTGTAGTTTAAAAGTTTACTTTAGATTCAAACAGATTATTTAATACAATGAGGACCAGTGTCACACAGTTCTAATTGTTGGTAGAGTTTATAGAAAGGTAAGTTTGAACTTTCCATAAAATTATATTTTCCAATTGGTATCTAACATTTTGGCTTGAAATTCATGTTATTCAAGTCGTTGGTCTTCAAATTTAGCTATTTCTGTCATATTCCATGCTAAATAACCACTTGCTGGCATTATTTTGACTATATTAGACTCAAAAACGTATATAATTTTAATGTAAACATATGTTTCACACGCCAAAATGCTAGTGAGCTACGTAACTACTAAAGTAAGCGTCTTACTCGATAGGTTTAGTGAAATTAGTGACTCATGGTACCGTTTTGTATGATGACAGCTGAAGAACGTTAGTGACTATCGAATAGATTACGTTAGGTGTTTAACCTATCGTAATCTATAGTGCTCATGGTGTGAATTTTAATTATTTCTGTGACCGCTAGGGGCGCTGTACAATATTTCATACAACTAATTTACGGAGACGCTAGCGAGTTTTGGCTGTGTAAACTCATGGTAGAGCTACTGATGACGACGGTAGGTCAACTATTTCGGGTACATCGTTGTCAGATTCCAAGTTCAGCATGGCGGAGGTACGAAATAATAGTCTCAACACTGATTACAACCGCCTATTTATTTACTTCCGATAACAAATTAACAAAATCTCAAATAATCAAGCTGATGGAAATGGATTAAAGTACGGAAACGCGGTCAGTTCGATACAGCCGGGCAGAACAACCGTTCGCGCTCATGTCTCACCAAAAAGTAACGTCCCTCAAGTCAAATGCGTCTAACGTCAACGTCAACCGACCACTCACAACTGACATTTGACATATGACAACAGCTGTCATCTGTCAACCGAAAACTGTCAAACCAGACCTGCCACGCTCTGTAACGACCTCACCCAAGCTCACTGCTTGACGTTTCCGACTTTAACGATGATAGATCCGAAAAACGATTATAGATGGCGTTATTGTAAATTGTCAACTCTAAATATTGTGCCTCGGTGTTGAATTTGCGACATATAAATAATGTTCCCACTGCAGGGACCTCCATGGCAGGGACTCAGGCGTCCGGCGTTCTCTCTAGGAGAGGGATGGGCTATAATCCACCACGCGGGCCCAGTGTGGTTAGTACTATGTCACAGGTCTTGGAATTTTTTGGGTCTAAGACATGCCGGTTTCCTCACGATGTTTTCCTTTACCGTTTTGAGAGCAGTGGTGTTGAACCTTGGTTCGAACTTGGGATTGGGCGGGTCATGTCAGCTATTCACGATGACCGCCTAGGCGACATAGGTAGTCTCCACACGATTTTATACTGTGACACTATGGTTGTTAGAAGATAGACGGCGCGCGGCGTCACCTACACCGAGACCGGCTCATAAAGAGCTGGTGAGACAATCTGGACGCGTACCACGAGGGCTAGTTCGAGGCGACACGAGAAAAGTGAACATGGATGGAAGTAAATGGGGGAGGCCTTGGCCCAGCAGTAGTACAGCACAGGCAATTTAAAAAAGACTTAAAATAAAGTGCAAATTAAATGATAATAATCCAATGATTCCGCAATACCCCAGTACCTTTTGGTAACAAAACTCGTAAGAAACAATCAGGAAGTTCAGCCTACTGAACTAACCTGACGTGGACGTCAACATTATTGACGCCAATAGAAGTTGATATAGTGACGTCAGAACTAATCAGACGTGACTCTTAATGATCATAAAAATCCAAACAAATGACGCAAATCTAAAGTAGTTTCATGTTTCTAACGAATGAGATTTGATAATTGTTTTATACTAGCTGTTACCCGCGACCTTCGCTGACGTGACATTATTATTATAATTAAAATATTATTTTCGACGGCACGGTTGGCGCAGTGGCTCAAGCAATGGACTGCGTGTCGCGGGTTCGATCCCCGCACGGAAAAAATATTTGTAAGACTTACAGATAGTTGTTTCGGGTCTGGGTGTTTGTGTATGTGAGTTAAAATGTTTGTGAACGCACCCACGATACAGGAGAAATTCCTAGTGTGGGGCAACGTTTTAAAAAAAAAACCGGCCAAGTGCGAGTCGGACTCGCGCACCGAGGGTTCCGTAAAAAAAAATATATTATGTGATGTAACTAAAAATTTATGGTTTTCGTAATTATTCCTTTATCTATGCTATAAGACGTTGCTTCGTACCAAATTTCAAGATTCTGAGTTCACGGGAAGTACCCTGTAGGTTTTGATTCCCTTGCGAGTGTCGAAAATTTGCGGCATAAACGGGAGTATCTTTTGATCGCGTTGACTTAGAAGTTTGATTTTTTCACAGCTCCAAGAGACCATAGACTTGAGTGTTTGATATGAATTTCAGCTTGATACCTCCACGCGTTCCTGAGAAAAAAGGTCTTGACAGACAGACAGACAGACAGACAGACAGACAGACGGACAACAAAGTGATCCTATAAGGGTTCCGTTTTTTCCTTTTGAGGTACGGAACCCTAAAAAAACCCTAGTTATTTTTCTCAAATAAAAGTAGCCTAAGTTACTCCTTAAAACATCAGCTTTATTTGTTTGTATGTCTTCTTCTTCATCCTCGTTTCCTCATGACTGAGGTGGACATGAGGAGGCCTTCTTCACCAACGCTCTCCATGCTGGACGGTTTCCGGAAATGTTTCCTCTGCAGACTTCCTTCACCACATCTGACCATCGGGTTGGTGATCTTCCACGAGCCCTTGATGTATAATAAGTACAATTTTTATTTGCTACCTACTAAGCATTACGTGTTTGCAGGATACATATTGCGATTAGTTATGTTATTCGCCCGATCCGACTGTGTTCCTTTTATTTTGGGTTTGACATAAAAACTTTAATTTGATTAAAATTTGCATTTGTTTACTTCAAATTGCATACTAATATGGATAAAAAAACCTCTTTTAGACACCACTACTAACTGGAAAAGTGAGTTTTTATCACGATGTTATAAGGTGAATGCATGTTATCGCATGTCAGTGTGAATCCTAAATTACTTTTGTCTAGTAGGTAAGTGCTAAACTGGATTTAGCACTTACCTACTAAGGGCCGGTTTCTCCACTTGCTGATAAGTCCCTGATAGCCTATCCGGAACTTATCTGCCAGATAAACTACAACTTTTGATAGCATTATCTGTCAGATAACTGTCAGATAACTATCTGACACTTTATCCGTAACCGGTGAAACTGGCCCTTAAAGTCTTAAAGTATCACCTTGGTTTGTTTGGCTTGGTTTTGTATAGGTACACAAGGCTACACATCAAGCTATACAAAACCAGTATAATCTGATCGTTCATTGTGTTCAAGATCTAGTAAAGTGAGGCCAAGATTAACTGGTTTTGTATAGCTTGATGTGTAGCCGTGTGTACCTACTCCACATTTTATAAATTATTAAAGTATAGTTTCGGTAGCCAGAGTTGTGCATGGCTTGATTTATTTTAAAGTCAGTTGTATAGGCTTTTTTTGCATGGCAAATTCTAAGAAAAATCCGAGTGTGGGTTGGACATTTATAAAAAAATAAGACTTGACAAACAACCAGCTGTAGGTACTGGTAGGCTTTTTGATTAGCGATAAATATCTTTTTGTTTTTAATTGCTCCTGCATCAATAAGTAAAAGTTGCTCGTTGCATCCTTGGCTATATTTAACCGACTTATATAAATAGGAGGAAGTCATACCTATATTCCACCTTACTCTTTTGTTTCATGTATAGTATAGTATAGTGTAGTATAGTACCTTTGTTACACCGATATCTCCGCGATAATCATAGATTGTTAAGCTATTGCATAGCTTCTATCGCGGGCCTTGAGCGTGGAGAGTGAATCCAGAAATTCCGTAACGAAAATGTTCAACCAGGTTGCTATGGTTACGGAAAATAACAAGGTTGTCAACTGAGGTTGTCAAATTAAATAATTGATAAAAAATGCTATGCAATAGCTTTACCGCGGCAGTCTCCGAGTGTCACATTCTCTTTTTTTTTCATCATCATCTTCCTGACCTTGTCCCATTACTTGCTTGGGGTCAGCGCAGCACGGTGTTTTCTTCCATTCTCCTCTGTTATCCATCACGCTATCTTTTACGCCTTGTTCTTTTTTTTCATTCCTCGCACATCCATCCATCGTTTCGTTTGTCTTCCTCTCCTTGGCCATCCATCAATATATTTATTTATATTCATCACTCTTTTCGATTTCCTTCCCTGGACTTCCTCTGAGTTTGTTTCGTCATTTTGTTTTCGAGTGAGAATTAGGAAATGTCCCTAATTCCGATATCTTTTTCACAGAATTGAATCATTTCGTTACATTGGCCAACGTCATAAATGTTTTCTCAACAAAGATTTAGAGGTGTGTAAGAGGTCAGCGTATGACATAAAAAGATAAAGTACTACTTAACGCATTTTTATTTTAGATCATGTTAAAGATCACAATATAAAAAAGACGCAACATTTTCTAAAAAATATTGCTAATACAGTTATTACAATAACTGTATTAGCAATATTTTTTTCTTTATTTAATAATAGAAATAGTCCATAATAGCATAACATACAAATCATAACAGATTGTGCTTTGTATGCTATGATAGTGTTATTAGTAGGTACAGTTTAATACCACTAACATAAACCCAAAGACATAGTGTGATGATCAACAGCTGTCCCTTGGCTAACCTAGGCAAGAGCGGCTTAACCGTGAAGATCAACCTTTGCGGCTATTATTATTAACCAGAGAGAACCAGGCGAGAGTATCTAAAGTCCTAAATATCAACATTTATTTATTTTATTTTGTTTGAAAAGTTAGTACTTAACAGAAACAAAATTTATTTAAACTTCATGCACAAGAGTAGTGTAGGCAACTAATTATATTGTTTTGTAGTCTTTAGTATTTTAATTGTATTAATTTTAAGATATTATTTTGTCTATGATTTTTACGTTGCGAAATGGCAACAATTTGAATTCGCGCGCTTTTTTGTACCAACCGTTGTGGAACCGCGGCGCGTGGGCGCGCGATCCAACTAGTGGCCGCCAAAACCTTGTCGCGAGCGGGGGTGCATCGTAACGCTCCTGCGTTCCCGCCAATACTGTGAAAATGTGTCTAGTTTAATGTAAAGTGTGTGTTTCTTGAACAATATACGTATTAACGATAGCTAACCAGTGTTCATTCATTGTGGAAACATCCCGCCCTAAATAATATTGGTCCTCCGAGCCTGGATCACAATGAATGACAACGTTCCTGGTGTCGTTACACGGAGCAGAGCCCATGCTGGGGCTGAGCAGCAACCCGGTGCGGATTCCACGTGTGTCACTACGGCCCCGCGTAGTGAAGTTGTTGCCACGTCGTCGATCGGGTCGCGATCAAGCCGCCTCAGCAGCGAAACGCTTCGCCTCCGTGCCGAGTACAAGGCCGCAGAAGAAATCGCCAAGCTGAAGGAACAGCTCATAAAGAAGAAACTAGCTGTAGAAATCGCGGAGATTGAAGACGAAGAAGAAGAAAATCGTGCGATGAGTTTTTACAGTGGTCCTGAGAACATGGATGAGTGGCAAGCCCCATTCGAACACGTGGAAAAGCCGCCGGTGCCTCACGCGCCGGCCGGCACGTGTCCGAACCCGACCGAAGGCCTAACTCGAGAACGCGAGCGCGCGCGCGGCGTCGCGCATGCGCAGAACGACGGACGCGAGCCGTTCGCGCCAACGGCGGCGTCCTCCCCGACCGACGCGAAGCATGCGCCGAGCGCTCTGCCCCCGGCCGCTGGCACCGTCGCGGCTTCTGACATCATGCATCTAGCCAACGTTATTATATCGAACATGTCGAAGCGACCACGACAAAATTACGATCTCCCCGTGTTTGATGGCGGCCCAGCAGACTGGCTGGCATATCGGCGTACCTACGAAGCTACCGCGGCCACGTATAGCATGTCCGAGAACAACCTACGACTGCAAGCATCACTGCGTGGCGCGGCAAAGTGTGCCGTTGAAGATCTGTTGCGCACCGGGTCCGACCCAACAGAGGTCATAAATGCTTTGGAGGAAGAGTTCGGCCACCCAAACTTGCTTCTTGAAACGGCTCTGAACAAAATAAGATGTCTGCCCCGTGTGTCCGAAAGTGGCGTCGAACTGCGAAATATGACTTGCGTCGTGCGAAATTGTTTGTACATTTTGAAAAATATAAGAGCGGAGGGTTACATAAATAACCCGCAGTTAACCCACGAGATCCTTGGTAAACTAACCCATGTGCAACGATCGCAGTACGGCGAGTTTGTAATGAAAAGGCACACCGACAGCAAGGACGATCTTCGCTTATCGCCAAATATAAGCATAGTACTCGAGTTTCTGAGTCATTTATCACGGGCATCGGCTTATTACCTACCGTTGAGCATGAACACCGAGCATAACCATCGTAACCGGACCCACGCAACTTCCAACCCAGCTGTCGCCGCGCCGCCGCCGTCGTCTCGCGCCAAGCGCGCTGAGTCTACGCGTCAAAACCGGGAGGCCCGGGAGCCTGCCTGCCGAGTACACCTCACCAGCGAGGAAGCATCGTCGCCGAGTACGTCGGCGTTAAGTGAGTGCGCGTTGTGTCGTAGTGCGGTTCATCAATTACCCGAGTGCGATAAATTCATTACGAAAAGTGAGTCGGAAAAGTGGAACTTTGTAAAAGACAACAAACTTTGTTTTAAATGTTTAGTGCAAAGCCATTCTCGTTTTCGTTGTCGCGCAAAACGATGTGATAAGTGTCGTGCGCCGCATCACACACTCCTACACTACGAGAAGCCGAGCGCCCAGGGCGCCGCCGCCGGCAGCGGCGCGCCCGCGCCGGCCGCGGCTCAGGCGGCCTGTGTACAGCCGCCGCCGCCGCCGTCTGTGAGCGCTGAGTCTGTGACGAGTATCGGTGAGCGGTGTCGAACCACTAAAACTTTATTAAAAATTATGCCTGTTACGATTATTGTTAATAATGTTGAACATAGTCTGTATGCTTTGCTAGATGATGGGGCCACAGTGTCGTTAGTAGATTCCAGTGTGTGTAATTTCAGTGGACCATCATCCCCGTTAAGAATTGTCAGTGCGCGCGGTCTTGTTATGACGGATAACAACTCCTGTAAGGGGACTGCGCTAATCCGTGGGCCCAACGGCGTATGTCATGATATCGTGTTACGAACGATTGAGAATTTGGACTTGCCTACCCAATCTGTGCCTGCCAGAGTTTTGAATAAAAATAAACATTTGCGAGACTTAGATTTGTGTCAGATGTCGTGCGCGAAACCGATGGTTTTAATCGGCCAAGATAACTGGAAGTTAATCGTAAATGAGGAAATACGACAGGGAAAATCCGGGCAACCCGTAGCGTCCCTCACAAAGCTAGGGTGGGTTATTCACGGACCTGTATCTGTAGGTATCGATGATAAGTCTGGTAGCGAGTCAGTAAATCTAACCTTCGATGGTTTAGATGATTTAAATGACCTGGTGAAACAACAACTTATGCTCGAGTCCATCGGTATCACGGAAGTGTCACGCAAAAATGTCGAGACTGAACGCGCATGTAAAATCCTAGATAGCACTAGCCGCCGTGTCGACGGAGGCTGGGAGGTAGGGTTGCTTTGGTCACGTGACACTGTACACTTACCTGACAACTACGATTACGCTTTCAAACGATTACGCGGCATAGAGAGTAAGATGTCTAAGAACCCCGGTTATGCGGAAGCGTATTCATGTCAAATCGAGCGCTTAATAACACTAAAGTATGCTAGGTTATTGGATAGTCCGTTGAGCGTTAACCCGGTATGGCACCTACCGCACTTTGGGGTCGTTAACCCCAATAAGCCAAATAAACTTAGATTAGTTTACGATGCCGCGGCTAAATACAAAGGTGTATGTTTGAATGATTATTTGCTTACTGGGCCGGACTTATTAAATTCATTATTAGGTGTATTATTTAAGTTCCGAAGTGGTCGAATAGCCTACACAGCTGATATAGCTGATATGTTTTTACGTGTCAGGATTAGGAAAGAGGATCAGGGCGCGCAGCTCTTTTTATGGAGAGGCCGAGACATAGAACGCGACCCTGATACTTATGTAATGGATTCAATGATTTTTGGGGCTAAGTCGTCACCTGCCTCAGCCATTTATGTATTGAATAAAAATGCTAACGAGTTCCGAGATTCATATCCTGAAGCGGTCAAGGCGATCCATGAAAACCATTATATGGATGATTATTTGGACAGTGTAAACACAATAGATAGCGCGCGTCAGCTGATCAAAGATGTTTCCATGATACACTCCGCTGGGGGTTTCTCTATCAGGGGGTGGGTGACCAATTCACCTGAACTTCGAAAAGAGTTACCAGCTGTCGTGCCTAGTACTGTAAATTTTGACAAGTCTCCATATAATGGTGAACGAACTTTAGGTATGATATGGGTGCCGGAAACAGACGAGTTAGCGTTCGACTTATCGTTCAAAAAAGTGTCGCCTGACGTAGTTGAAGGTAGAGTTATTCCTACCAAACGACAGTTTTTGAGGTTTATTATGAGTATCTTTGATCCCTTAGGCTTACTTTATCCTTATACGATAAAGTCTAAAATCTTGTTACAGAAAGTATGGAAATCTGGTATAGGTTGGGACGATCAGCTGATGGAGGCCGAGTTCAATGAATGGCAAAAGTGGCTGATCGATATAAAACAGCTGAGTAGTATTCGTGTACCCCGTTGGTACAAGCTTGACGCAACTGTCGAATTACACATTTTTGGTGACGCAAGCGAGTCGGCGTATGCTGCGGTCGCTTATTTGGTTGGTAGGGATGAGTTTGGCGTACCTACCGTTTCACTTGTTGTTGGTAAAGCTCGCGTCGCCCCGTTGAAGGTTATATCCGTGCCGCGCCTTGAACTTCAGGCAGCTGTGCTGGCGTGTAGGTTAGCTTGCGTCGTTATTAAAGAGCAGGGCTTAACAATAACACGAAAGTATTTGTGGTCCGATTCGAAAACTGTCTTGAAATGGGTGCATTCGGATCCTCGTGATTACCAAAAGTTTGTCTCACATCGGTTGGCGGAAATTGACCGGAAATCCAGCCCAAGTGAGTGGCGGTGGGTTCCATCTGCAGAAAACCCCGCTGATGAAGCCACTAAGTTGCACTGGCCCACGAATTGTAAGCTGTGGTTTACAGGTCCCTCTTTTTTGTACCAGGACAAAGACCAGTGGCCGGTCAACGAGTTTGAGGACGTAGGTAATAATATCGATTTGGAGTGTCTTGAGAAGGTTCATTTTGTCAAACAGTATGTACCGCTACTTAATGTTGATAGGTTCTCTAGTTGGACACGTGCTGTTAGATCCACAGCTCGTATTCTTGCCTTTGTAGGTCTGTGTCGCAAGAACCAGGTTGAGAAGATAACAGCGAGTAATATTCGTGAAGCTGAGAATATTTTATTAAAACAATCACAGCTTGAGACTTTTTCCAAGGAATTGGAACGATTGAAAACAACAAGTTCATTACCTGCGGAAAGTAAAATTCGAGATTTAGATCCCTTTTTATATGAAGGTGATGGATTGCTTCGCGTCAGAGGACGTCTGAGTGCTGCGTCGGAATTAATGTTTGATGAAAAGTATCCAATTATTTTAGATGGTCATAGTTACACCGCGCGGCTCATTGCCCTCGAATATCACAAGCGCGCTCACCATGCCAATACTGAAACTGTCATTAACAGTATTAGGGAAAAATATTGGATTACTAGATTGCGACGTACAGTCAAGTCAGTCGTATCCAAATGTCAGTCATGTTTAGTCCGTCATGCTCGCCCTTCCATGCCCAAGATGGGAGACTTACCTGCCGCTAGACTTGTTAATACACGTAGAGCCTTTGTACATTGTGGCGTTGATTATTTTGGTCCCATGGAAGTTTCGATAGGAAGACGTCGTGAAAAAAGATGGGGCGTTGTTTTCACTTGCTTAGTCTCTCGCGGTGTTCATATTGAGCTCGCATCTTCACTATCAGCTGACTCCGCCATAATGGCAATTCGGCGTTTGATAGCTCGCCGTGGGCAGCCGACTGTTATGTTTAGTGATAGAGGCACCAACTTTGTAGGTGCTGACGCAGAGATGAAAGCCGCTGTTCAGGTAATAGAGAACAAAATTCACGATTTCGTCGCTACCAAGGGCATTTCTTGGCAGTTTAACCCTCCAGCAGCGCCGCACATGGGTGGATGTTGGGAGCGTCTCATTCGCTCAATAAAAGCTGCACTTAAAGTGACTTTGTCGGCACGAGCGCCTAAAGAGGAATTACTAACCACTTTGATGGCTGAGGTAGAGATGACTCTTAACAGTAGGCCAATAACCTTCGTGAGTACGGACCCCGATGGGCCCATAGCGTTGACCCCAAATCATTTATTGATAGGTACAGCTACCGGTGCATCTACGTTAGGTTTTTTTGAAGCGTCGGATTTAACAAGTAGGAAAGCTTGGGTAAAAGCTCAAACTCTGGCAGACATGTTTTGGCGTCGGTGGCTAAAAGAGTATGTCCCTACGCTTCAAAAGCGTCAAAAGTGGCAACATGGAGTGCCACCCATTAAAGTGGGAGACATGGTGCTGATTCTGGACGAAAATCAGCCTCGTAATGTGTGGCCTAAAGGCGTGATTAGCGCGGTCCACCCAGGCCGCGATGGTCACATTAGAGTAGTAACTGTAAAAACCTGTAGGGGTTTCATGAAGAGACCAGTTGTAAAGGTCATTGTGTTGCCTACTGACGAGTTTGTTCAGGAACAAGGGGGTGGAATGTAGGCAACTAATTATATTGTTTTGTAGTCTTTAGTATTTTAATTGTATTAATTTTAAGATATTATTTTGTCTATGATTTTTACGTTGCGAAATGGCAACAATTTGAATTCGCGCGCTTTTTTGTACCAACCGTTGTGGAACCGCGGCGCGTGGGCGCGCGATCCAACTAGTGGCCGCCAAAACCTTGTCGCGAGCGGGAGTGTATCGCCACGTTCCTGCGTTCCCGCCAATACTGTGAAAATGTGTCTAGTTTAAGGCGACATCACCTGCCCGCGACCTTGAGCGCGCGCTTAACTCATCGCCTAAACAAATAAGGTTGAAAATGGCGACGCGTTTGATGCTCGTGACTGCCAAAATGAACGATAGTTCGCAGATTTAATTTATTAAAAAAAAAAATACGCTGTAATGTTAAAATATTTTTACATATGTCTTTAGTTGGTTAAATTTCCTTTCTGATAGTAAAAAAATAAATAACAGTTGTCACTCAAAATATTGAGCATTTCGAGACGAAAAAGTTTTTTCGTGTGATTTTTTTGTGATTTTGTGATTTTTTTTTTTCGAGGTTCTTGATTACTTTTAGAAAATATTTTTACATAAGTCTTTTACCTATACATTTGACTATACACTGTATTTTTTTTTGGAATTGTAATAAGTAGCAATACGGCTAACTCTGCGACGAAAAACAGGTCGTTTTTACGGTTCCCCCGTTGACTGCGTCTGTGTTTCTTGAACAATATACGTATTAACGATAGCTAACCAGTGTTCATTCATTGTGGAAACATCCCGCCCTAAATAATAAGTAGATAATTAGATTAATAAGACAATGGATAATTAGATTAATTAGACAAAGGTGAAAACATTTTGCGAGCAATTTGGAAGTAGCACTGCTGCCGCGGCACCGCTCGCTTCGTTCGGCTCGCGCGCGTTTCGCAATCAATATTATTATAATCTTAGCACGTTTCTAAAACTATTCAAATGAAGTAGGTATTTGATAAGAATCCTCGAAGATCTAGTTACATAATAAACGGACTCGAAACGTCTAGGACATTATTAAAGGCCAAAGAAAAAAAAAACATGAATTTAATATTTTACATTAATACTACGACAGCAAAAAAATTGAATCACAATATTTGAATAGATCACGTACATTTTTATAATGGCTTTACGTTTTGCTATGCCGTGTAACACTTTCAAAGATACTAGGAAATCATCAAAATATCAAATGCTCATGTTTATTTTCTTGATTTATCTTCATAACATCACACCTGTAATCCCA
This sequence comes from Diarsia mendica, assembly GCA_949316265.1. Classification (NCBI taxonomy): domain Eukaryota; kingdom Metazoa; phylum Arthropoda; class Insecta; order Lepidoptera; family Noctuidae; genus Diarsia; species Diarsia mendica. The sequence continues at coordinate 17,979,879 of OX438903.1, read as the reverse complement.
GAAGGTTTAGGGAGAGGTGTACCTACCTGTCTCTTGTAAATACCTCGTTGGTCTAGTGGTCGCAAGCACGACTACTGTGCAAGAAGGCCTGGGTCCATCAGGACAGGAATCTTTCAGTGGAAGCCACGGAGTATGGATTGGTGCCCGGTTGATAGCAAAGGCTCGCCCTCTATTATACTACGGGACTTAAACAAACGATATGATTTCACGTTTAGCGACTTGCGATTTGTGGAATGCAGGCTAAACCGTTGCCAGTCGCTAGAGGTAGTCAGTGGCCAGAAAGTCTGACAACTAGCCTTACTAAGGGGTATCTTATTATTACCCAATACCCAGTACTAGCTGGGTTGTGGAAGGTCAGATGGTCAGTCGCTCCATGTAAAATACTGGTATTCAGCTGCATCCGTATGAGAGTATTCGGAAAAAGGCTAGACAGATGAATTACAAATATATGTCTTTTTTGGGGTTAGGAAATCATCAAATAACACCTCCCGCTAAGGCAGAGCGGTGGAGTGTCAGACTTCTACTGACTAAAAACCACCCATGTTCCTTCTTAGCCCTTGTGCCGAGGCCGCGATGTCTCTTTCGAACAGCCCGCAGTCCTGACGGGCGTCGGCCCTTGCCCCTTCCATGTTGCTTACATCGCTTTGAGGTGCGCGTGGAAGACGAACGCGCAGTCGACACGGCCTGTCGTCGTCATAAGGCCTATTAACATACACAAGCGACGTAAGGCAGCAGGCGTGGAACAGGTGTGGCGCAGGCGTGCGCCGCTTCAAAACGATTTCATACAAAATGTATAATGCAGGCGACGTTTTTGAATTATACTGAAGCGACGCGGCGCAGACACGCCGTTTCGTTGCCTGCGCCGCGTCGCTAGCAGTCGGTTTTCGTGAGTCTTCGTCTTCTGAAGACGAAGACATCTTATCGCACCAAAGTTAGCCTATAAAATGCCGCATCTGAACGTTTCTTGCCTGTTCCACGCCTCTTCTGATATAATTCAAATCGCGTCTGCGTATCTGTCCCACGCCTGCGCTGCGCCTGCCCCGTGCCTTCGCCTTACGTCGCTTGTGTGTGTTTTAGGCCTTAGATGGACGGACGGCGAGCCCATTACTCACCATCTACAAGCCCGCGTCTACGGTGGCCGGAAGCCGGAAGGCGAAACGTCTCCTGCGGCGACTGGGACGAGAGGTTCTCTCCCTCTCACGTTCCGCCACCTCTTTCGCTAGCATCACTGCTGGCGACCGACGGCGTCACATTCCCTCTCGCCCCGGACCATGGTATCGTGACCATGGCTTGCATCAGGGACAGGCGCGAGAGGTCGCCGCCGTCGAATATATTATAGAAATCTCCATGTCTTATCATGACATACATATGTATTAGTTGACCTTTGCAAATAGGTTAATTTCTATTATTTTGTAAACAGATGAGTATTGCGCCATATTCGATAACTTCAAAACGGAATTTAAAGTGGTTTTGAGTCACTTTTGGTTGCAACACGATTGCTACCGTGGTGTCAAGGGTGAATTTCTATATCTTCGCGGGTTGTTTGAAAGAGATAACGCGGCCTCGGCACAAGGGCTAAGGAGGAACATGGGTGGTTTTTAGTCAGTAGAAGTCTGACACTCCCTTCCGCTCTGCCCAGAGCAATGACGAATCCAGGACCTCATGCTCTAGTTATGTTTATAAGATCAAATACCTTATGTGTTATTCTGTAGGTGTAGGTCAGTTTAAACACTGACCCAGAGCAGGCTAGCTTAGCTTATAAGAAGTTTTAATTTGAACAAGAAACTGGCCTAATTAATCAACAGTGTGAGGTACTAGAAACTTAAAATGCCAACTGCGACGATCCTAACATACTCCTTTCACCTCGTCCACGTTCATACACCAGGGCCCCGAGTCTGCTATTCAATAGTGTCAGAATGGTCGATCATTGATCTCATAATGGTTGATTGATGACAAGCCAAAAAGTACCTTATGACTGTCGACTTAAGGTACTTTTTAGCTTGTCGTAAATCAACCATTATGAGATCAATGATCGACCATTCTGACACTATTGAATAGCAGACTCGGGGCCCTGGTGCCCAACCATGACGTCTTAAAGCAGTCTTGTTTTATTTTTTATTGGAAAAATGACAGAGCTATACAGGGTGTCTATCTAGTACCATCTCTCTTCCACATCATCATCATCATCATGGTCATACATGAATACTGCTAATCTGAAGAATCTCATCAAAACAAGGTTAGTATAAGGGAGCCAAGGGAGGGCTCCCTTATACTAACCTTGTCCTCATGACATCATTTTCTTCTTAATTAATTGTGTTCATAATAATTAGGTATATTAAATATTCATGACAATAAGTCATATAAGTTAATTTATTGCTTTATTATTGGTACATAAATAAGAGGCGACGAGTTTATAATTGTAACTGTTTTAATGCATTTCTTGTGTGTCTTGATATTGTGCTTTTGAGAAACAGTAAAAACATTGCCTAACTATTAAATTAAAAGTACAACAGCCCATCTGTGGTAATCAGAATAGGCGAAAGTTAGGCGGGGCCAGGGGCCCGTGCGAAAAATATTCGACCCACTTTACAGAAAATTAATCAAAAATCTTTTGATCCAGTACCCTTGATTGTGGACCACTCTGGTCGCTGGACAGAACTCCAACTCTTCCCGCCATCCTGCGAGGCCATGGAGATAGGCCCACGCCCAACAGTGGGATGATACATACAGGCTAACAGTTTTGGACACTGGGGAACAATTACAACAAAACAGCTGTAAACATAGATAAAAACATAACATGAAGTCGATCAATATCACGGTTTAACTTTGTTTATAATACTAATTTATTTCCATAATCGATATCATTACGATTATTCATATTTTTGTGTTTTGCACACATAAACACAATTATTTACAAACATCAACCATGTTTGTGTTTACGTTATAAAGTTATTATAAATTATCTGACGATCACTGATTGACTATAATAGGTACCTATAATATTTTTGTTACGAAATGAGATACACTACGGTAAAACATCTTACTATACAATATCCACCACTACCCCGGCATCATTTAGTATGAGTTTCTCGTATACAATGAGAATTCAGCATAATTTGAGATACGACTTTCTAGTAATAAATAATGCAAGCAGTCGATTGAATGGCATTATTTTAATTTTGCAATTTATCTAACACATTATCAAGATTCACATACAGTCACAGCTTCACGAGTACTAAATACACTTGTGATTTTCTAGCGAAACAACAATTTTATGGGTACCAAAACAGTAGTAAGTACGTACATAAAGTTACAATCATAAGATTAAGAGAAAGTCACTGTTAAAAGTCGGTGCTCGTGACTGTACACAAACAAATCTATCTATGACACATCTGTTTACTACTTAACTTAATATGTACAGCTTATCTGCGAGAAATTGCGGACTTCCGCAAAAATTAAAAGTCATTCACAATACAATCTTTTAACAAAATCACGAAACACTAGTATCTAATAACGACTCATCAGAAATCACATCTTTCACAAACCTGTTCCATTGATCGTTGAAAACATTATATAGTCTTGTTTTACCTTCATCCTCTAACGCGCTATACTTGATGGAGTTGAGAGCAAGTTGTTTCAGCAGTCTCAAGTCAGCATGCTTACTTGCAGCTCCCATGAACGCCACGAAGAAGTCATGAGACAGAGGCACCGCGCTCCACGCGCCAGGGTCATCACTGGACAGCACTAAAGGTAGACCCAGCGCTATATACGAAGCTAACGGATGGTTTCTTACATCGTGCACTAATGATAACACCACATTTGATATCACATTCACTTCCAAAGCAATGTCTCGTTTAATCAAAGCTGACATAAGACTCGGGTGCTTCGTCAGAGCGTAGCCGTGTCCAATCCGCTTGGAACCTAGAAGAATTGCATCCACTAAATTCTCGTCGGCTGAAGTTCCGAGCCAGGCGGTCTCCCCAGCGTGTAGATAGAAGTTTATCTCGTCTTTAGCCTCAGATAATATAGGAAGGAAATCTGTCAATGGCCTGCCAATGTCTTCTTGACCAACAAGATCAAATCCCGCTATCATGTCTGGCATTTCTGCTTTAAGTCTTCTTGTCAAATTTAAAGCTTCTAGTACCTGATCTATACTTAGAGCTCTGTGTTTTGTGATAATCAGTTTTACACCGACAAAGTCTGAATGCTTCTCAATGAAATCATTAGTTACATTCTTGAAGAGTTCCACTAAGTACTTCTGGCTGTGTTTCGTGCCATCTAATTCATATAAGTGTTGTAACCCGGTGCGGATCTCTATAAACATAACGTTGTCTTCATAAAACTGCTTGAGCGTCTCATACCAGTATTTTTCTCTTACCGGCCTGTAGGCAATCAGTGATTTAATTGTATAATAAACTTTGTTAAACCTATGCCAAACTGTGTTGATGTCAACAAAGTCGTAATCTTCGCCACCATCTTTATAAAGTGTAAAGTGATTCTTCAATTGAGAATCAAAAGCAACTGGATCGCCGGAAGAATTCCTGAGATCACTAACAAGAGCCCACTCAGACGGACAAGGTCGTTTTGGGGTCGTCTGCGAGAAATGGAATCTTAAATCATCGTTCACGTAACACGCATATAAGTAGTCCTCATAAGTCAACGTCACTAACACATCCGGATGTAACATTAAAGAGCTATGCACGTGTAACACTGCACCTTTCGGCATTTTTCTGATTATTTGATACACTTTCGAATGTTCGATGTCATTCTTGTACGAAAAGTAGTGTTTCGAGAAGTTGAAATGCTGTGGATTGGTGTACGAAAGATTGAGTTCTTTCAGCTTCCATCTGGTCAAGATATCATTTGCTATTGTTTCGTCTTCATTCAAATGTTGTTTCCCGCCAACGGCTGTGAGTGTTTCTTCGTCCAATAAAGCTCTTCTTTCTTTGCTGTAGTTATCCGGAATGAGGCGTGCGTCGAGTGTGATAAGGAGACACCCGATAGTATAAGCAGCCAGTGTATTCATTTCCGTTCGTTCGTCACTTGTTGGGTAAGTGCTCACGCCTCGGCCGCCACTACCGCACTGTGTGTGGCGCTCGTATATATATGTCGTTAAACGTTTACTGTTGACTGCATATGTACTAGAGTTAATGTATGTTGGATTTCGCTGCGAATAACGTTGATTCTGATTTTATATTCGGCGAAACATTTGAGAGTGTCGGAGGCTGTGGTCACGAGACTAATTAATTGTGATGTTCTCACTACGTCTTGGCTTATCGGTTAGTTATTAATGGGTTCGTGTCTAGACTAATGTTCTTTGTCCAATATGTACAAAATTCGATTTCGTAAGCATCATTTACACATGCTTTAGTGGATTTGTTGTCTGGTCGACCTTGATAACAAACTAATTTGCAGTTTGGTAGACTCTTTATCTGATATTGTTTTACAGAATTTTTTAAACGTACATCAATCATTATTATTTTGCCTTTACTGTCAAACTGTAACTGCCTCTGTGGACTAGTGGTCGCAAGGGTGCGCTTGTGCTGAGCATGTGGTACTGGGTTCGATACCCAGGTTGGCTAAAATGTCATGAGCAAACCGACAGGTTTGCAGTTACACGCTGTCGTCCTATCACTAAAAAGCCGTTAACCCATAAATTGTCAATTTTTTAGGGTTCCGTAGTCAACTAGGAACCCTTATAGTTTCGCCATGTCTGTCTGTCTGTCTGTCCGTCCTCGCTTAATCTCTGTGACCGTTAGCACTAGAAAGCTGAAATTTGGTACCAATATGTGTATCAATCACGCCGACCAAGTGCTAAAATAAAAATTGGAAAAAAATGTTTTATTAGGGTAGCCCCCCTATATGTAAAGTAGGAAGTGATTTTTTTTTTAATTTCAACCCTAATGTGTGATATATTGTTGGAAAGGTATTTAAAAATGAATAGGGGTTTACTAAAATCATTTTTTGATAATGTCAATAATTTCGAAAATAATCGCTCCAAAAGTAAAAAACAATGCGTCCCCCCCCCTCTAACTTTTGAACCATAAGTTTAAAAAATACGAAAAAAATCTGAAAAGTAGAACTTTATAAGGACTTTCTAGGAAAATTATTTTGAACTTGGATGGAAACAACAGATGGAAACAGCAGTTAACCGATATAATTTGGTCCCTGAATCGTATGAGCGCCTATACAATCCAGAGGTCAAGTTTCATTGGCCCGTATTTCAAACAAAAAAAGAATTATTACTACGGAACCCTACACTGAGCGTGGCCCGACACGCTCTTGGCCGGTTTTTTACTTTTTGATACAGCTTATTAGAGTTCGAAATTCACTATCTTTTTGTCTAAAACATTTTTAGAATATGAATAGTTCCAGAGAAATAAAACTTTACAGGCCGTTTAATATTAGAATAATTTATGATGATTCCAGCTCTTAAAAGCGTCTAAAATACCTTAACTGCCTAATTTGAATTTCCTAATTTGAGTATCAGAAAAACAAATACATAAAACGAAGCACAGTAACAGTCACCGTCACACACAAGGTATAATAACTTGTGAAAGTACCGTATATAATAAACAAGTAAAAATTCATAAACGGGATATTTACCATGTTTGATTATTGTTTCGAGTTCCCGATATTTCGATGGTAGATAAACCATTGCAACTAAGAGATGGCCAGTCTCTACTGACAGCACCTGATCATGAACATGACTGTCTTCGACTTAACTACAAGTAAGTTATCAGATTTTTTAGAAACAACAATTTGCGCACGTATCGGTATTATGATGTCCTCTGTGGAACTCGATTTTGCTTGGAGGTCGCGGTTTGGCATGCACATTTATAACTGTCATGCATAACCATTCGTCTATGACCGGCTAAATTCGCGGTGCATGCGCGTCGTAGACGACCATGTTCGTGGTCAAGTGGCAAGGCTACTCTTTGGTCATCCTAATCCTATTCTTCTAAATAAGCAGTATTTGTAATCACTCGAAAACGACTGTAAGGATTTCTATGAAAGTTGCATTAAAGAAGTTTTCATTCATTAATTTCAGCCGAAAGATGTCCACTGCTGGACATAGGCCTCCCCCAAGTAAGGAGCCGCCACATTAACTGGTCCCGTGTGGCTCGCATCCATAGGATCCCCGTCACCTTTACCAGGCCGTTGGTGCACCTAGTGAGAGGTCTTCCAACGCAATGTCTTCCGCCACTCCTGTATTGCCCCATCAGCCATCCGTCTGTAATAGCGATTTTCGGGGGTTCAATATGCAAAATCGATGTAGCTGATGTCTTATAAAATGTCCTGAAACTTCGTTTTATCTATTTTCAGTTCAAACGAAGGTAGGTAGGTACTACGAATTTAATATAATAAAAAAATAAATAAAAAAAAACTAGGTATAACTATAAGTATATCTACACAATTTCTGAAATATTTTAAATTACTAAACCATTAATATAAACACTATCTATAATTTAAAAATAATTTAGTTTTAAATAATAATGATTTGTATCCGTCTATTGAATTTTGTGGGATACTAGATATTAAATCATTTACTTTAATTCTATTTCGATACCTAACTTATAATTTATTCATAAATGTGGGAAAAACTAAAAAAAAACTGGCCAAGTGCAAGTCGGACTTACACATGAAGGGTTCCGTACCATGACTTGTTATAGGCTTTCCTGTACCTAATCTATACGTGTTGAACTTCTTTCTGTATTTTTTTCACAATTTTAGGCTCAGCAGTTTCGGAGATAGGGGGGGGGGAATGATCGGACAGACAGACAGACACACGAGTGATCCTATAAGAGTTCCGTTTTTCCTTTTGAGGTACGGAACCCTAAAAACAACCAAATTCCAAAAAGACGCTTTTTTGTGGCAATAGTCGTTACTACATTATTATTATAGATAGGTACGACAACCGAAAATTCTGTCGCACTTCGTTAGATTTTGACTATCAACTTTATTTTTTATCAATACTAATATTAAAAAAGTTTGTTTGTTTGCAAGTTTGTTCTTATGAGGTAATCTCTGGAACTTATGATCCAATTCTAAAAATTCTTCCAGTGGCAGAAAGCTATATTGTTCGTGGGTGCTACAGACTATAATATATTACTCGTATTTTATTTATAACATGTAAAACAAAACTTATAATGCGGCTATTTAGCCGCATTATCACATTTTTGAGGGCGAAGTCGCGGGCGAAGTGCTATAAGTTTCAAAAAATTTGGTCTACAATGTCTAAAGTAACTTCGGAATTAGAATTGGCCGTCTTTCTTATTGTGATTGAAAGCAAAAGTCACAATTGGTGGGTCAACAGACTCGGTAACCCTTCGGCAACCTTGTTCTAAAAAGTAGAACGGTCAATAGGTACACTTACCACAAAATCCAGAATATTCTAAAACCAATAAAAAACTATAAATAGTTTATTCAAAGTTGTCGTTAAATGAAAAAGTCGTTCGTGAGTGAAATTCAAGGTTATAACTGTTACTTAACCAACTTTACGTAAGAAGGTGTGATGTTATTAAAATATGATCGTTTCTATAAATAGACCTGATTTTTCTGTGCTTATTTTTTTTTGTGTTACGCAATTTTTAGCATTCCGTATGAAATCATTACCACTTGGCCACGAACTACGCGTTCAAGCGACACGCAACTGCATCAGCGCAGAAAACATAAATAAAGGGAAATGCGTAAAGTGTTCATGGTCGTTCCGCGACGCGCGTGTTGTGGTTACTTGTAACAGTGCCTGCGAAGAAAACGACGCCGGATCTGCCCGGATTGCAGTTATTACACAGAATGTGTAAATCTGTTGCCTCTTTAAGAACAAATAATAAAAACAAAAATATGTAAATGAAAGGAGACTTTCTGCGAAGGCAACTCGCTCTTGGTCGGTGTATTAATAACTGGTCTGATCTATGTTCGGAACCCTCGGCCACACTAATTTTGATTTATGTGCGTCATCATCATCTGCCTAGCCTTTTCTCAACTATATTGGGGTCGGCTTCCAGTATAACCGGATGCACAACCCAGTTAATACTAGGTAATACAAATTACAATACCCATTGGTAAGACTGGATGTCAGAATTTCAGGTCACTGACTACCTGTAACGACTGCCAAAGATCTATATATATATGGCAGCCGGGACTTTCGCCGGGCTTTCCGAGGCACGGAGGAAACTCGGTATGTCGGGCGGTCACCCATCCACAGACCGACCTAGGCAAGCACAGCTTTACCTAAAGATCGACCTGAGTGGCAGTTCTTAATAAGCCACGAGCTCCGGATTTATGTGCGTATTCTATTATTAACATTTAATTTTGCTTCAGTGATGCAAAAAATATTGTGAGGAAACCAGCAACCTGGGAGATATTTCTTGACAAGTTAGAGGCTCCTTTGACACAAAGTTAGGCATTAACCACACAATAAAGGAGAAAGTTTGCAAATGCTTCTTTGATGAGCGAAAAAATTGGCACAAAATAAAAATTTTTGCTCCGTCGGTCTAGAGGACCAACATTAAAATTCCAAGTAGTATCAATAAAATCTGAACCCTAATATTGACCTACGCGCCTAGCTAACGAGAATTACCACAGAATTATCAGTGATAGACTCAGTATTATTTTGATCACTACTAAGACTATTTTGTAAACATTTCTATGAAATTGTTGTGATGTATTGTGTTCTGACGCACAGTATGTTCTGCGTATAGATAGAGTTCTGAGTTTTAGTCTTGCATGCAACACAACAGTCACATCTGCTAAGGGTGTGGTGTGGTCATGCTTTTGAAACCAGGCTAGCCAACTCTCTTAGTTTTCTTTTTTGGTTAAAGCATTATTCATCAGCTTTCTCCTGCCCATAACCCAGTTTATTTGGGGTCGCCTGCTCGCTGGTCTTCTTCCTCCATACTTCTCTATAACTCGTCATATGAGCTGTCACCTCCCTTCTGACCACATCATGCTTCACAGGTCATTCATTGTTACTTTGTTCTTCCTTGAAATATAATTAAGTACCTACTTATAGTTCTTTACTTATAATAATAAGTAAAGAATTATACTAAATTACATTTAAAATCCATATTAGTTGCTGCAAAATGTATATGCTAAAAATATTAATTTGAAAATAAATCTGTCTCACCTTTTCGCAGATTGACGACAGAGCGGATCTGGCTGTTTGGCACAAGAGTAGATCAAGATCAATATTAGGTCATAGTGAGGGTAGAATAGCATATCCTTCTCTTCTGCACAAATAGTTGCACCCTTCAGGATTTGAATTAAGTCTAACGACAGAGCACTTACTACACACTGGTCGGATAAAATCTGAGTCATCGATTCGAAAAGAAGAAGAAAGTTATTGGGTATTTCTTTTAATGTTGCACAGCTCATGCCACCGACATGTCGGTCTAATACCTACACCTGTTCCACGACCTCAGGCTGTACGACTTGCGACGGCCCGCAGTGTGAGTAGGTACGGCATTGTCGCGATCTTCGTGTGCTGCACTAATATTTATGTTAGTCTGAAAGGTACCTAGCTATTACATGTCAATAAGCCGAAGTTCCCTAAATGAATATTATGTTTCAAGCTCTGAGCAACTTTTTTCCTTTTTTTTCGCAGTATTTACGTCACAACCTCCCACTCAAATCTTTGATGCGTTATATCTTCGTCAATTTTTATTGATTTGCCGTAAGCTCGTGGGCAAACAGTCAAACTTGGCTAGTGGATACTATCATAATTTTTCACTACGTAACAGCTTATAAGAATTTACGTTTGTTTATATATATCGCATAGTACCTACAAGTAAAATGGGCATTTTTGTTAACAGCGCCATCTATCATCAGCACTTGTGTACTTAACACAGTTAAACATAAGTGTGTCAGTTGTGGTCTAGTGGTCATTCAAGTTCCGTTGAGATCTACGCGAGGCGCTACGAACGCTACCCTACGGTCATGTCAGTCAGTACAGAGAGTCAGAGATAAGCGAGGTGCAAACAGAGACACATAAAACCGGCCAAGTGCGAGTTGGACTAGCGCACGAAGGGTACTGTCCCAATTTCTGAACAACATTAAACACTATTTTATAACCTTTTTAGTTTTTGTTGATACAGCGGCAACAGAAATAATCATCTATGAAAACCAATCACGGTTCATGAGATAGGTGACAGACAGACCGACGTACAGTAGAGTCTTAATTTAATAATAGGGTCTTGGGTACGGAACCCTGGAAGGCAGTGGAAGGTGAATACTCCTCAAGAGAGGGATAAGTACTCCTCTCACGGGAGGAGCATTCGCTTACCAGTCCAGATTCGAGATTCGTAACCGAGCATTACAGTGCACAACCTATTACGGTATAGGCCCGAGATGCCAGAATAATTATCAATCAAGCTAACAAATGTTCCCTATCAACCTTAAACCTAATCCGCCTTATTACAAAACGTAGTTAAACCTGGTTTAACTTAGACTTGGTTTATCTCGCATGACGTCTCACTTCAATAATATTCAAAAGAAAGTGACAGCATGCTAGTTAAACCAGGTTTAACTACGTTTTGTAATAAGGTTGTACGTGTTAAAGATAAAGTAGAAAATCTATTAAAAAAACAATAGACAAGTGCAAGTAGGACTTTCACATGAAGGGTTCCGTACCATTGTAGGTCTTTATTTCAATAAAAATCTAGGTAGGTAGGTACAGAAAAATACATACGAGAAATTTAAAAAAAAATACATCAGAAATTAGTTCAACACTTATAGATTACATCTATAACAAAGGGGTTTGAACTTTTTTGTATGGGAGCTGGCATATCGACCCACCGCCATTTTGATTTTTTTTTCGAAATCGTGGCCCACGATGAAAGTGGTATTATGGATAGAGGACATATAGAGTAGACGAACAAAAAATGTCAAGCAACACGGTACCCAAAGTGTCACGTTACCGAGATATTTGAAGGTAAAGATGGACAAATCAGTACAATGACCACATAAGAATTAGACCTTTTACGTGTCCATAAGCGTTGATTATTATTATTACTGGTTATTGAAAGAGAGTTGGTACACACGGCTACACATCAAGCTATACATTTCCAGTATAAGCTGGTCTTGCATTGTATAGGATTTCCGTACAGTGCGAGATCAGCGTAAACTGGAAATGTATGTGTAGGAACTGGATGTGTAGCCGTGTGTACATTACATACTACTAGGAGCACGAGAAAACTATTTTTTGACATTACATAGCGTTTCAATGAGATGCGATGCGATTTCAATGTGCGTATAACAATAATCAACCTGGGAACTATTATTTGGATATAATTTAACGCCCAAACACGAAAAAAAAATTTTTTTATGAATGTCGTTGTACTCGTTTGTCGATCTTTAACTTCAAATATCTCGGTAACGTGACACTTTGGGTACCATGTTACTGGACATTTTTTGTTCGTCTATATGTCCTCTATCCATACATATCACTTTCACCATGGGCCTCGATATCGAAAAAAAAACAAAATGGCGGACAGGTTGATATGCCACATTGGTTCTATCCCCTTTCTGTATTTTCTCAAAATTTCTCGTCATCTCAGCAGTTACCTCTTTTCTATCCTTCACGCAGTCTATCCATCGTTTCTTCTACTCTTATAGCCACCACACATCTGCATTCATATTCAACATTTTCCTCATATCATTCCCATTATATTTACTTAAGCGGAAAAAAATATACTTTTCAACACACTTGCTCATAAAGTGGCTAAAATTTCACCGCAATTAGGCACATAATGACACCTATAATCAAACTGTGAATTTTTCATTACTATTATTCACTAGTGAGTTATAGATTTTTTTTTTAAATTAAATTGGTTGAGTTGCTATGTTGTTAAAAAAGTTGCGATACAAAAAAGATCGTGTACAATAGTAAAAATTAATTAATGTACCTAGTGCTTGCTCATTTCATGAAACTTTGTATATAAATAGATAATTTTAACTTAGTACGTTTTAATAAATAAAACTTTCACTTAAATATAATTTTTATTTTCTCTGTGATAAATAAAAATCAGAATTCCCCATTTTGTACGTTGCTCCAAACACTATCCACGACAAGCAAAAAAAAAAAACTTCTTTTAGTCTATGGCTGATCGCTTATAAAAAAACATAATATTTTCCCGCTACTGCGAAAAAAATACACAACTCGTTTTCACTGTTATTATAGTTATTTTATTAGTTAAATATTGTCTAGTTTTGAAGAAAATGATTCATGTTGTACACCGCCCGATGTAAGATTTGAAGCCCTTAGCGTTATGGAAAATTTGCTACCCGAAAACTCCAAGGAGAAATATCTAATATCGTACCAAAATTTGAAGCAGTGGCAAAACACCAAGAAATCGCAGTCATTTTCTGAAAATGTGTTCTTGGCGTACTTTAAAGAATTATCTTCTAAGTACAAACCTAGCTCTTTGTGGTGTATATACTCAATGTTAAAAAGTACAGTCCGAACGAAGAATGGAGTGGACTTAAAAACATACTCTAATTTGTCAGCTTATCTAAAAAGACTGTCAGATGGATTTAGAAGCAAGAAATCAAAGGTTTTATCGTCTAACGATGTTGGAAAAAATTATAAAAGATGCTTCAGATAACCAATATCTGGTTACTAAGGTTAGTTAAACTAATTTTAAATATCTATCTACGTGACTTCAGCGTGTTGTGTTAAACTTAATAATTATTTTTTTCTTTTTTTCAGGTTGCTTTAATATTTGGTGTAACTGTAGAATACAAGAATTAACAAATATAACTGTAAAAGACATACAGAACCATGGCCAGTAATCTATCTGAAGAGACCGCTACGCCATCAAAAACAATTAATTATAATTTTACTAACTGCACATTTACTAATTGTTTCTATAAATAAACTTTTTATCTACTAAATAAAATGTTTTTTTCTTTAAATAATAAGCTATTGCATAGCTTCTATCGCGGGCCTTGAGCGTGGAGAGCGAATCCAGAAATTCCGAAACGAAAATATTTCAACCAGGTTGCTATGGTTACGGAAAATAACAAGGTTGTCAACTGAGTTTGTCAAATTAAATAATTGATAAAAAATGCTATGCAATAGCTTTACCGCGGCAGTTTCCGAGTGCCACACGTTTTTTTTTATTCGCAAGTGTGTTGAAAAACGTCGTATGATACACGTGTGTATTGATGATTACCGTCCTCGGCTTTCTTAAGACCCTCACCTGACGGCTCGGGTCTCAATGCCGCCTCGGCGGTAATCACCAACGTTACACACTTATACCATAATGTACTATTATCAAACACTTCACGCATTAATTAATCTAATTGTGACTAACCTACTTTTAAGGTAAGTACTGTTATATTAACAATAATATATGGAAAAAATACCTTGTTTGAATTTAAAGATTTCTTTTTCATCGACATCATCTTTCTGCCCTAGTCCCATTCTATTTAGGGCTCGGAGCCACACGCGTCTTTTTTAAATTCTCCCTGTCAGACGCCACGGCATCATTCATCATCAGCCTGTATTGTTCCCACTGCAGGGACTCAGGCCTCCTCTCTAGGAGAGGGATGGGCTATAATCCACCACGCGGGCCTAGTGCGGATTGGTAGATGTCACATATCTTCGAATTTTTTGGTTCTAAGATATGCCGGTTTCCTCACGATGTTTTCCTTCACAGTTTTGAGAGCAGTGGCGATGAAATAAATTACTCAAAGTAATGCGCCTGCCTGGGTTCGAACCCACGACCAACTGTTCGTAAGTCGGGGCCGCAACCACTGGGCCACCACTGCTCCACGGCATCATTAACTCCTTTCATATCATTCCTCATACAATCCACCCATCTTTTCTTTGGCCTCTCTGTCCCTCCAACAACATTAACCATCTTCATTATTATCATCATCATTGCAGCCAAAAGACGTCCACTGCTATAGGCCTCCCGCCTCCCCCAGGTGTCACCACATTGACCGGTCCCGTGCGTGTCGCATCCAGCGGGTCCCGGCAACCTTCACCAGGTCATCAGTCCATCTAATGGGAGACCTATCCATCACTCCTGTATAATGTATGTGTGCTGTGTGTGTATGTCTTAAGCTGTTAGATCAGTGCTGTTGTTGTGGCTGTTAAAATAAACATTGCCTAACCATTCAGGGTTACAAGCGTTATGTTATGATCTAAAAATAAAAAAAACTGAAGATTCAAGCAGTCAAAAGTCCTAAGTAGAGCGTCAGGTTTAATTGAAAAATGATCTTCAATGCGTTGGTACTGAAAAGGATACCTATCTATTTGGTATGTCAAATATTTTGTGTTATTTTTTGTCGTTAGATTTATAATAGAAATATCAACTTTATCGTAGTGTAAATTTTGTTGATTTGAAACCTACCTGTACCATAAGCCATAAAAATATTATTTTTCCGAGGTTCATACATGTTTGTTTACAGTCTTAGAAACTAACTTGTGAACACAGTGTACCTACTTAGATTACACTCAATTATAATATAATCTCTAGATGCAAATTGACCGAGCAGAATTCGTCGCAATCAGTTCATTACCAGTCACGTCACAGATACGTCAATATCAATAATAACAGTTGTGACCTCTAACAGGAAAAAATTACATCAAAAATGACGATAATATTGTATTTTTTGCATCAGCTAGAACCACAGTTCACTTGTGACGGCCGCGGTGCGAACACGACATGGACAAGTTAATTGTTCACATTTTCTTGTGCCTCTTTACCATACTCGGAGCAACCATCATACCAGACCAATACAACAAAGAAAGAAGAGCTTTATTGGACGAAGAAACGCTTACAGCTGTAGGTGGAACACTACTTCTCAACGCAAATGAAACGATAGCAAACAATATCTTAATGAGATGGAAGATTCAAGAACAGAGCGATCCGCCACATATCGACTTCTCCAAACATTACTTTTCATACAAGAAAAACATAGAACAGTCGAAAGTGTATCAAATAATTAAAAGAATGCCGAAGGGTGCAGTGTTACATGTGCATAGCACTTTAATGTTACATGCAGATGTACTAATGAAGTTCACTTACGAAGACCACTTGTATGCGTGTTACAAAGACGACAGTATAGTAGTATATTTCTCGGAGACGACACCAACACTGCCTTGTTTATCTAATTGGACCCTTCTAAGCGATCTCAGAAATTCTTCCGGCGATCCAGTTGCTTTTGATTCACAATTAAAGAACTATTTCACACTTTACAAAGACAACGGAGAAGATTATGACTTTATAAACATCACCACAGCTTGGAAAAGATTTACTAAAGTTAACTACGCCATCGGGTCTTTGATTGCATACAGACCAGTAAGAGAAAAGTTCATCTACGAAATGCTCAAGCAGTATTACAATGACAAAATAATGTATATAGAAATCCGCATAGGCCTTTTTAATATTTACGAACTAGATGACACAAGCCACGATCAGAAATATTTAGTAGAACTATATAAAAATGTAACTAATAAGTTTATCGAGGAACATCCAGACTTTATCGGTGTGAAACTGATCGTCACAGAAACTAGATCCAGGCGCATCAACATGGAACATGCACGAAGATCAATTAGTATAACAAGAAGACTTAAAGCAGAAATGCCAGACATGATAGCGGGATTTGATCTTGTTGGTCAAGAAGACATTGGCAGGCCATTGACAGATTTCCTTCCTATATTATCTGAGGCTAAAGACGAGATAAACTTCTATCTACACGCTGGGGAGACCGCCTGGCTCGGAACCTCAGCTGACGAGAATTTAGTGGATGCAATTCTTCTAGGTTCCAAGCGGATCGGACACGGCTACGCTCTGACGAAGCACCCGAGTCTAATGTCAGCTGTGATCAAACGAGACATTGCTTTGGAAGTGAATCTGATATCAAATGTGGTGTTATCATTAGTGCACAATGTAAGGAACCATCCGTTAGCTTCGTATCTAGCGCTGGGTCTACCTGTAGTGCTGTCCAGTGATGACCCTGGCGCGTGGAGCGCGGAGCCTCTGTCTCATGACTTCTTCGTGGCGTTCATGGGAGCTGCAAGTAAGCATGCTGACTTGAGACTGCTGAAACAGCTTGCTCTCAACTCCATCAAGTATAGCGCGTTAGAGGATGAAGGTAAAACGAGACTATATAAAGTTTTCAACGATCAATGGAACAGGTTTGTGAAAGATGTGATTTCTGATGAATCTTTACAGATGGTTGAATAATAATTAATTTATAACAGAAATAGACATTCGAGTTTTATTTTGGAGTGTGAAATGTACATATTTAATACGAATGTGTACATAAAGTGGATTTACTGTTAGTAATTTTCTTGTTATTTTCCGTATTATGCGTCATTTTACTGACATATTTGTCTTAATTTTATGAGAATTATTCAACACAGTTTTGTATTCTTGACCTATCATTTTAAATGTTAGAAGTTCACTTGTTGTTGTTAGACATGAATCCTTATTACCTCCCTAACCCTGTACATAATTATTATCATTAATTGTCAGAAGTTCAGTGTTCCACATGGATCCTTATTACCTGGTTGGGAGAAGCTCACTCTGCATAGGTCGTCTTGGCGCTCTACTATTTACAAAAATACAAAATCTTTCGGAAAACAGCGATCGATCGAAACACTAAACGAAAAGCGCCAAATACATAAAGAGAGACCTAAGCCCTCCTACACCTACAACTCTGCCGGTCAACTCTACTGCTTTAAATGTGAGTGGCGGGTATTTAAAAGCGAATCTGGTCTGGCCACCCATATAAGGGCACACGCTAGGAAATAGCTTGTAAGGGTCGCCGTTACCGAAATCGGTAAGGAGGACTATCCTTATTACATAGTATAAAACAAAGTCGCTATTTTTGTCTGTTTGTCTGTATGCTTAAATCTTTAAAACTACGCAACGGATTTTGATGCGTTTTTTTTTTAATAGATAGAGTGATTCAAGAGGAAGGTTTTAGTATATAATTTGAACGACATCCACGCGGGTGAAGCCGCGGGCATCAGCTAGTATATATATATATATAATGTACCTATGTATCTGTATTTGTAGTGATGGTGTCACCCTTGGTGGCAATTAGGTAAGTCCCCCAATCGTGTATTAGTTATTAATTAGTGTGTTTAATTATAAATAGTTGATTTAGTTATGCCTTATGATAAGCTTTTGTTTATACGCCACGACGATAAAGACATATTGACATAATAGGTACCTACCTATTTATCATCAACGAATTGACGTATAAAACGGTAAAACAAAGTACCTATCAATCTCTCTCCCGGGGCTGCGCGTTGTTCGAAAGTAATGCGGCCCCGGACACAAAGGGCTAAGAAGTTAGTCAGTAAAAGTCTGACACACTCTTCCGCTCCGCCCAGAACGGGAAGAGTCATTTGATGATTTCCCACACCAAAATGTAAAACAATCTCTATTATTAGACCGAAAAATTTACCTAAGGTTACTAGACCATAGATGTCACATGTCTTCGAATTTTTGGTTCTAAGACATGCCGGTTTCCTCACGATGTTATTACCAAGCAGTAATTTCATTACATCAAAACTACAGTATCATTCGACGAAACACCACAAGTCATCTCATACCTGCACTTCGAAACATATTCTAACATAACCCTTGCAATTCAACGGTCTAGTAGACCGTTGTGTCCGACCGACCAACAGTGTTACGTCAAGATACGTGCCACACACATATCGTATCATCATCATCTGCTTAGCTTTTTTTTCCAACTATATTTGGGTCTGCTTCCAGGCTTAACGGATGCAGATGAATACAGGTATTTTACATGGAGTGACTGCCTATCTGACCTCCACAACCCAGTTAACACTAGGTAATAAAATGTCCCTTGGTAAGACTAGGTACCTACCTGTTACTTTTCGAGGCACAGAGGAACTCGGCACGTAAAGTGGTCTCCCATCAATGTGGATGGTTGAGTGGTTGGTCTGTACTCTGTACCAACCTAGCCAAGCGCTGCGGTCCATAGTATCAAAACATTGCATTGAACGTCCGTAGATCAACATTTCACTAGTTACATTTATTGAGCCTATTGCCGCCAAGGTGGTACATATTCGGACTTTTCTGTACACATTTCAATCTGACGATTTACGTCTATTCCTCACTAGATGTCGCTACTATACTAAACTTCATTCAAGTTCACGCGCACTTAGCGCCATCTATGAGCGAGTAGCGCGTACTAGTTACTTATAACGTTACGGAACTGACTTGTGGAAAGGTTTGTTTTAGATCATGCTTGATGCTACCTCGTTGGTCTACCTGTTGATGAGGTCCTGGGTTCGAGTTCCAAGTCGAGTAAAGTGTTATGTTTTCCATTAGGAATTTCTCAGTAGCAGCCACAGATTCTGGATTTGCATCCATTTGATGACAATAGGCTCGTCGCCTATTACTTGTTACTGACGAAATGTGGGTGTTCTATGAATCTCTGTTTTCTTATGCCTTCGAAGATTACAGGGTACCTAGGTAATGTTTTACCTATGTTCAGTTATTCCCCTAGGTTGACCAGAAAACAGAAATTATTCTGCGATGTTTTTCAGGCCTTTGTTTGAAAGCAGGACCTAAGACGAACGTGCCAGCGACACGTTCCAGGCTGGATAAAGTGTTATTGGGTTTGTCGACTGTTTAGTTTTCTGTTGCTGCCTGGAGTCAAGTTATGTGCCTGGCTATTGGCAATAGTCTCGCCACCTATGGTTACATGTTCGAGTTATTTAAGCAAAAGTAGGAACTGCTGAATTGTAGGTGTAGGTACATATTAGATATAGATAGACACACTTGTACCGAACCCTTCGGGGAATAAAGGCGTGATTTCATCAGTCTACATAAGTAGAATGGAATGGACACCGTCGCAGAAATTGTTACAGTAAATTATTCTAAGCCTGATGAAATATTTTCATACATATTCCCCGGCCCACCGAAATTGTTCATAGTACCTAACCTAACTAAAAAAAAACAGCTAAAATATATTTGTGAGTAATAAGACGGGCGTCGTCGCCGAGGGAGGCCTAGAAAACGCTGGCGTGACGACCTAGAAGCGTTTTTGCCCACTTGGACGGAGAAAACCGCACAGAGGGATGAGTGGAAGGCTATGGGGGGGGGGGGAGGATTTTGCTCAGCAGTGGGACAATATAGGCTAAAAAAAAATGTTTACTTACCTACTATAATTGTTTCGAGTAAATATCCCGTTTCAAGAGTTAGGTAATGAATGTAGAAAACAGCAGATTTTTTTAATGAATAGGAAAAAACTTCCGATGTGGGAATTTGGTTCACAGTACTTTACAGTGACATGAATTGATATGATGAAGAATTCCGAATAGATACTTACGTGGTAACGGTTTTAGCATCGTCGGTGGCTCTTTCACCTTGTATGTTAAATTGCCCAACATAGTAACTTAGTGAAATGTTTGTTATCATATACCTTGAAAAGGTAAGACTGAATTTACAATTCATACAAGAACAAAACTAATCAGATAACAAAATCTCAGATTTCGTCGTACGTCTCCCAAAAAGTGCGTCACGACGGAGCAATTCTTTTGCCCAATTATAGCTCTTACACTGTTGTAATAAGGGCTAAATCAGCGCGGGTCATCTTGGGTCAAGTCGTGACAATGATGTGACGGTTCAGCGAGATGCGTTGGGACTTGGAACCCTGCTTACCACAAAAGCGTGAGTGATTTACGATATAGAAATGGTAATGGAGATTGGGGGGTATAGAAGGAGTTAAAATGTGTTTCGTTGGTGATCGTAGATTTTTTATATTCACACGTAGCTTATCTTAGGTAATCTCTGGAACGAATGACACAATACTAAAAAACACTAATTTCGTGGGCCTATAAATTATGGATAGGTATATCATGAGCATCACAAATTTCGCAAATTTTATCAAAAAAGCCATCATCCTAGCATTTTCTCTACTATATTGGGGTCGGCTCCCAGTCTAACCGGATGAAGCTGTATAGCGACTGCCTATATCTGACCTTTACAACCCAGTAAACTAGGTAAATACGATACCCATTGGTAAGACTGGTTGTCAGATTTTCAGGTCACTGACTACCTGTAACGACTGTCAAATATCTGTATATGGCAGCCGGGACCAACAGCTTAACGTGCTATCCGAGGCACGGAGGAAACTCGGTATGTTAGTAATGGGCGGTCACCCATCCACTGACCAACCTAGGCAAGCGCGGCTCAACCTAAAGATCGACCTGAATGGTAGTTATTATTAAGCCACGAGCTCCTATTAGCTAAGCCAGCTATATAGCGAGAAGAGTCATCATCATGATCAGCCTATAATTTTTCCACTGCAGGGACTCAGGCCTTCTCTCTAGGGCCAAAGTCATGATTATCGACTACTTCGCCTTTACTATTAAGTAAGGTATGATTTTTGGAAAGTAAAGAACAGCTTGACAGGACTAAGAAATATATTTTTGCGTGAAAGTAGATATTTCCATCAAAGTAAAGTCAAAGTGTGGTCTTTGAATCTGGGCCTAGGAGAGGGATGAGCTACAATCCACCACGCGGGCCCAGTGCGGTTTGGTAGATCACATAATATGTCACATGTCTTCGAATTTTTTGGTGCTAAGACATGTTTCCTCACGATGTTTCCCTTCACCGTTTTGAGAGCAGTGGTGACGAAATAAATTACACAAAGTTATGCGCCTGCCTGGGTTCGGATCGAATCGACCCACTTACTGTCCATAAGTCGGGGCCGCCACCACTGGGCCACCGCTGCTGAGCGAAGCGAGGAAAGTACTGGTAGATAAATAAAAAGATGCACTTCAACAAACTTCTCAAAATCCCAGACATCGAGACAGTAAACACAGGATCAATTCATCCCAGAAAATAAAATAATCGTCGCAGGATGCATTATTCAATTCAAATCATTCATTTCATTTCGGTAGGGCCACTTACATCAAATTGTTTGGTCCACAAGCAAATATTTTCAAAACAGGGGTCCAGCTGCCATTGTCAAATTGACCGAATGATTGTCGGGGGACCGAATGAATGAATGGGATGTATGTATTGTTGGATTAAAGAGTATTTTAGGGGAAACTGTACGGTTGACATTCGTTTTGGTTTGCGATATTTAATATTTGGGTAAGTTCTTGACTTTTGTTGGGTGCCATTTCGTTGTAAGTTGAATCTGAATTTATAATAAGAGACATTTATTTGAACTTTTATCTTCAAATGGATGGAATGGATTACTGGCTTCTGCTAAACGTATGTGGTTTTATTATTGTTCAGTTGCCATTGTTATATCATAAGATTTAATACATAAATAGCCATAAGGATTATCTAACACATCTTCAAATTCCGATTTCAACAACTCCAAAAACAAATGACAGTCGACACAATACTCATTCAAAATTCAAATACAGTAGGACCTATCCTATACTAACACACATTGATGGACAACTAAAATACGAATCTACAGCTTGACTACCCGAAATCCCATTCATCAGTGTTTTTGCCCCCAATAACGACGGCTGTCCTCCACACAATACATTTGTGGAAGACGCCAGGGATAAATCTTGGCGGCACAGGTGAGTAAGATCAAAGGAAGCGGCACCCTTTGTGACGCCCCCACCCTGTAGGCGACTGTCAATATTTGCATGTAGAGTAAATAAAGTTAAAAGATCTTTAAATTGTGTTGATTGAGATGTTCAGATGGGAGGCTGGGAATCACTTACTGGTTTATACGTTTGGTAGTAAAATAGGAACTTATGCTTAGATAAAAATCAGTCTTTATTAGGGTGGTTACTGTTGACACCAAAAATCTAATTAGTCAATTAGGTAATAATAATAATAATATAATATAATAATATTCCACAACTATCACACAACGCCATCTAGTCCCAAGCTAAGCAGAGCTTGTGTTATGGGTACTAGACAACAATATTGGACACATATTCTTTCCTTTTTCACGGAAACAAAAAATGAAGACGATACAGTGCTTCGAAAACTCGTGTGACGTCACATTGTAGTTCATTTTTTACCACGTATTGGTCACAAGCCATCACTAATGATCTTTGACGCGTTTTATCTTCTCAATTTATTATAATAACGTTT
The DNA here is from genome assembly GCA_949316265.1 of Diarsia mendica. Classification (NCBI taxonomy): domain Eukaryota; kingdom Metazoa; phylum Arthropoda; class Insecta; order Lepidoptera; family Noctuidae; genus Diarsia; species Diarsia mendica. The sequence goes on along the minus strand of OX438903.1, from coordinate 17,956,807 downwards.
ATTGAATGAATAATGTATATACAGGAGTTGTCCTAATAAAGAAAAAAAGCAATTACAAATTAAAAATGACTCACATAATTATATTTTTATCTTCTTAGATTTTTATTAATTAAATAGAACAAAAAACACGTATCCAATATTTTTCGATTATATAATCTAACTGACGGACTAAACAGAATCATATTGTTTTTAGTCAGGAACATCCCTAAGGTGTGGTTTTTAATTTGAGGGAGTAAATTGACACTTGGAAATGTCAAACTTCCATATTTAAATTAAAACAACATTGTATGGAAGTTTGACATTTCCAAGTGTCAATTTACTCTCTCAAATTAAAAACCACATGATAGTGTTCCAGAACTGGGACCACAGGCCTGGCCTCACTCTATGAGTAAAGGAGTGGACTGTGGACAGTACAGTAAAGGAGTGGACCACATGAGTCCAGGTCACGTTGCTATTTTATTAACATACACATCACGCCTTTAATCCTCGAAGGGCTAGGCAGAGGCGTATCTAATCGTTTACCCATATTTTGCTAGTATGTCTTCTAAGTTCTATATAACAATGTCGAGAGCAGTGGTGGCCCAGTAGTGGCGGCCCCGACTTACGAACAGTGAGTCGTGGGTTCGAACCCAGTCAGGCGCATTACTTTGTGTAATTTATTTCACCACCGCTTTCAAAACGGTGAAGGAAAACATCGTGAGGAAACCGGCATGTCTTAGAACCAAAACATTCGAAGACATGTGACAACTACCAATCCGCACTGGGCTCGCGTGGTAGATTATAGCCCATCGCTCTCCTAGAGAGGAGGCCTGAGTCCCTGCAGTGGGAACATTATAGGCTGATGATAACAATGTCGTATCGTATATCCCACAACTATCTGGGTTGTGAAGATCAGATAGGCAGTCGCTCCATATAAAATACTTACTGATATTTAGCTACATCCGGATAGACTGGAAGCCACAACATATGATAATGATAATAATAAATTCAGACTCCGTCGTCTGACAAATTCCTGATGAAAAAATCCACTAACACTCAGCAGTACGTAGCATTTGGCGACCTCTAGACCAAACAGGCAGTTTTTTATTGTTATCTTCCTATAGGTAATTTATATCCAGCTGACACATCAAGAGTCACCTCCAAACATCGCGTGCTACTCAAACGAGCCGCCTTTGACACGGAGTGACGACACAATGATCACGCAGCATCATCGCTGGACCACATCCGACCGAAGTGCCCTAATGAGGCCCAATCACTGACAAAAAAACGAGCCTTTTCAACCGTTTTCGACCGATTTGTTACTTTTGAGACAACAAGGTTACTTTTACACCCCAAATTTTTACCCTCAAACCTTATGGTAAAGTAGGAGAGTTGGTTTTTGAACTTCGTTTGGTTTATAAAGTGATGATAATTTGGTGATTGGTAAGAAATTAATCTGTTCGCTCCCGTTTGCAACATGTCGTCTTTGTATTGTTATTGTTATAATATAAAGAATCTGCGGTTTTCATCTGTTTTTGTGTATGTTCTGGTAACTGGTAGTATTAATCCGATTTGCAAATTATAGAGGCGATTGTTCGTATGACATATTAAACGAAATAAAGGGACACCATTGTATCGTCTATATACCTACCTACAAGGTGCTTTTTGGGATGGATCGAGCATATCCCATTTGTCCAGATTATATCTACAGCGGTCAACCTAGGTTCGTAACCAGTTAAGAGATTTCCGGATTGGCCAGTGCCATTCGTTTCCGGGCGACAGGTTTTCTTCCGTGTTGATGAAATATGAAGGGATTAGATATCCCCGTCGGGGCTGCGGGTTGTTCGAAAGAGATACCGCGGCCTCTCTGCACAAGGGCTAAGAAGGAAACTGGGTGGTTTTAGTCAGTAGAAGTCAGACACTGGGATTCCGTTCTGCCCAGAGCGGGAGGGATTAATTAATGGATTCCCATGCAACATCCAAAAAAATGGTGCTTTTTGAGATGGATCGAGGATCATTTGTCCAGATTACTTATATCTAGAGCAGTTAACCTAGGTTTGTAATCGGTTAAGACATTTCAAGGCCATTGCAGTATTCATCCGGGCGGCAGGTGTTCTTCCGATTAAATGCGTGGAGGGATGAGATGTTTATTTCTCCACACTTCGCATCTCTCGTCTGACGCACCATCTTTTAAGGAGGTCGTATGTCTTAAAAAGCTTTTGCAAGTGTGGAGCCCCCTCTGCAGGATATGCGCCACCTCATCATCACTGCATTATATTTTCGCACCCCATACTTAATTATTTAATTCAATTCAAATAATAACAAAACCATCTTATTTTACACGACATTATTTTGTCACAAGAACGTTACATTCTTTGACGACTGTTTAATTTCCTATAACTATGGGGTCTTTTGTGCCCCATGATAATTGTTGCAACTGTCTCCTGTGGCAACAATGGGGTCTGTCCGTTATTTTGGTTTAAATATAAACAATGCGTGGTTGTAAGAATTGTGCCAACTGTCGTATGGTATTTGATTGGCGAAGATGGTCCTCTGTTGTACGAAAATTAAAAGACGTTTTTTATTGATTGTCATTTTAAATAATTGCTTTATAGTCTTTTTTGCATGGCATCTCGCTAGCAAATGTATGAAGATGGCTTCTGGTTAACTGGACTAACCAGTGGATGCTTTGAGTGTCCACTGGCCTCCAACCAGGGCGTCAGAACTTATAGACTAAAGTGACAGCGTAGTAAGGGCACCGCCTGTGGAGTACAGACCTCAGCTAGCATCACTAAGGACGAGGACGTTGGGCGCAACAACAATGCCCGAGTCACGACTAGGGAATGCAATCTCGATCTCGCGAGATCCCGAAAACCCGAGATCTCGCCTCATTTTTCGAGATCAATCTCGAAGCATAAAATGTCGAGATCTCGGCCGAGATTGACGGGATCGAGTGGCAGTAGACGCGAGGCATGTCGCGTGTTCCCTGCGCGTGAGCGAGTCGGGATTCCCCGAAATTCACCGATTTATGTTATTCCCCGGGCTCTCCACGCGCTAACCTTCAATTCCCCGCAAATCGGGGGTTTCCCCGCGATGCACTGTGTCGGACTGCATTCGCTTACGCTGTTTTAGGTACAATCAGCTATTTAGAACAGAAGCTATTTCCAAAATTACTTTAAATAGTTTAGGAGTGATATTGGAAATAGGATTTTTTTGTATTTCATTAAGCATATCTTTTCAATATAAAATAAGTACTTTCTATAAAAGAGATTTTACGGGTCTGAAATGTTGTGTTTGTTAACTTAAGTACCTAACATAAGTACTTAAAAGAAAAATGTACCAATCGAATTGAGAACCTCCTCCTTTTTGGGAAGTCGGTTAAAAATAAAGATTTTTTTTCAATAATTCATGTTGTATTTTACTCGCATCATAATCACAACTACTAAGCAGTTTCAATCATGTGTCAGTCATCTAATTAAAACAATACTATTTGAAATCCATTCGAGATCTCGAAAATGCCGAGATCTCGCCGAGATTGAATTTCTGATCCCTCGAGATCTCGACTTAGCGATCTCGTCTCGAGATTGCATTCCCTAGTCACGACGACGGCAGAAAAGAGACAGGCTGGATATGAAACACATTATTTAGGGGCCAATTTAAATCAAATCATATTAAACAAAGTAAATTACCTGATTGGCTTCATACATAATTTTGTTATAATGGTACAACCCCGCCAGCGCCACACTATTCTTTAACCACTCTGATTCCTGTAAACGAATGAACAGTGGCAACCACCAGAAAGCGCTGAGACAATGAAGCTTGACGAAGTCCCAGTTAAACAGTACTTGCGAAAATGTATGCCAACCTATGCAAAAGAGAGACACACTTACTTACCTACTTATATTTCAGATCTCCATCACACATGAGGAACCGCTTTCTACCACCAAACTACCCCAAACATCAATAATCAATTTTCCCAAAAAGCAATATTATAACAACGTACAAAACTACTCGCACGCGATATAACTATTGTAAAAAAGCTTATAAAAACAGCCCACTGCTGGGGTAAAGTTTTTTGTTCCCATAATTAGTAATTGGCACGTAACGTGTGGTTGCAAAGCTGCGCTTGCGCACAAATTGCGGTTAGACTCATCATTTGTCGAACATATGGTGAGTAACGGATCCTGCAATATTGTTTGGTTGGTGTCATTGTCTGGTGGGACTTCGGTTGTTAACTTAAAGATGGCTTGCCAGTTTAATCAATTTCAAAGAGCTTTAAATCACCCGTCGGGGCTACGGTTTGTTCACAGGATACCGCGGCCTCGACATAAAGGGCTAAGAGATTGGCTAAGAGGGTACATGGGTGGTTTTTAGACAGTAGAAGTCTCCCTTTCGCTCTGCCCAAGAGCGGAAGGAGTTATTTGATGATTTCCCAACCAAAAAAAAATTATGCCTTGCCAGTTTAATAAATTTCAAAGAGTTTAAATCAAGATCATCATCATCACCTCTGGTGGACATAGGCCTCTTCAATCTCGCAGGTCTCTGAACTCGATTATGAAGATCGTCGTAGCTCCACCGAGCCTGAGGGTGTCCCACCTTACTTACGATTGCCGGGTCGTGGTCTCCACTCAAGAACACGTCTATCCCAGCGGTCATTGGAAAAAAACTGTGGGACCAAACAGGAGATAATTTGCTAAAGAAGAGACAGAAGACAATGGAAGATGCTCTAAAAAGGTCTATGCTAGGAGGCCTACTGAATTGCTATTGATTTCTTAACGTATAAAAATAATAACATCAAATCTCATTTTTCTATTAATGAGACCTAATCAGTGTGTTGACTCCACAACCCAATCTTTGAAGACCCCATGCGAGGACATGAACTACCTTATCTATATTCCCTTCACTTAAGACTCAAACTCGCATGCAAAAGGATTAAATCGGCGATATCCTGTGGGGATTCATCTAATAGGCGCTGATTTACAAACCGAATTACGAATGGGCTGATGTTCGTTATGGTAACTCGATTTTATACAATTTGTTCGGAAATCATAATATTGAGTTTGGATCGGATGCTGGTTTAACGTGTGGTAGTAAGGTAGCATTATATATCATCAATCATTATCTGCCTAGCTTCCAGTCTAACTGGATGCAGCTGAATAGTCCAAGATCCAAGAGCAATCAGACATAACTTATTTTCACACGGATGAAACCTGAAGTTTTCAGTAGCGTCTCGTGTGCCTTGAATACCTACGCGCTTTGTGGAACTTGCCGAGTGACACCTGGGCAGGTACCAGGGGAGAAAGGTGACTAAAAATAAGAACTATTTAACTTAAATTCACATGGCTGATTTTTATATAATAATATGTCATGTAGAATATTATTTTAAAGTAATATCATATAGTGTCAGACACTTTTGATGGACCAGAGTTTTTGTCAGACGCTTTTAAGCTTGGTTTTTGAAGCGCCTCACCGATATAGCATGGCAATATCCCGATCAATTAGCGGAAAGTGTCTGGGAGTAGAAAATATACGTAAAAAAACAGCTTGGAGAAAATACGTGAAGTATTTTCTCCAAGCTGTTTTTTACGTATATTTTAGGAATTATCCTTAAAAATAAGTCGCAAATACTCCCAGACACTTTCCGTCGGCCGTATTGCTTAACAGACGCTTTAAATAATACTAAACTCCTAATGATTTAATACCAGCTAATTGATCGGGATATTGCCATGCTATATCGGTCAGGCGCTTCAAAAACCAAGCTTAAAAGCGTCTGACAAAAACTCTGGTCCATCAAAAGTGTCTGACACTATATGATATTACTTTAAAATAATATTCTACATGACATATATAAAAATCAGCCATGTGAATTTAAGTTAAATAGTTCTTATTTTTAGTCACCTTTCTCACCTGGTACCTGCCCAGGTGTCACTCGGCAAGTTCCACAAAGCGCGTAGGTATTCAAGGCACACGAGACGCTACTGAAAACTTCAGGTTTCATCCGTGTGAAAATAGGTTATGTCTGATTGCTCTGGGATCTTACTCTAGAATATCAGCATTTTATAACGTGTATAAGTATTATTATACATCATCATTCATCATGTGCCTAGCCTCCAGTCTTACTGGATGTAGCTGAATACCAGTATTTTATATGGAGCGACTGCCTATCTGACCTCGACCAGTTAGTACTGGGTAATATGATACTCCTTGGTAAGACGGGTTGTCAGACTTTAGGGCCTAATGACTACCTGTAACGACTGTCAAAGATCCATAAATGGCACCACGGTGTGTATTTGTGTAATCATCGTCATCATCCATCATCAGTCAGTAATATGTTCCCACTGCAGGGACTCAGGCCTCCTCTCTAGGAGAGGGATGGGCTATAATCTACCACGCGGGCCCAGTGCGGGTTGGTAGATGTCACATGTCTTGAATATTTTTTGTTATTATGCTTTAAAGTAACTTATAATATAAAAATCTACTTATTTACTCGAAACAACATGAATCACAAATCTGAATTAATGGTCATCTTAAGACCAGAAATAACCCAATCAAATGATTCTTCTCACTTTCTTCACGCAATATCTCTACACTGTAAACATAAGTAATAAAGAGTAATACAAAAGTCATACAGCAAATCATACAAGTCGTTATACATGCTGGGGACCTCTAAATAAAGCCTGATAAATTATCTGATAAAGATAATTTAGATCCTCGTTACAGGGATTAAGAGTGGCTGGATGTGGCTGCGATTTATCATCATTTGCCTATCCCTTTTCTTACTACGTTAGGGTCAGCCTCCAGACCTTCCAGTTCAACCGAGTGCAGCTGAATACAAGTATTTTAGACGATGCGATTGCCTATTTGACCTCCATATCCCATTCTTCTTCTTAGCGTGTCGATGGAAATTTAAATTGAGCTAAGTATTACAAAATTTTGCGACGAGTTTGGCACTTTCGGTAGCGTCTATCAGCTCCTGTGATGTGCAAGCACCACATCAGCAGGTAGGGCACGATAGCAAGTATCCCATCGTGTGCCATTGGGTACTGCTAAGCTGTAGTAGCTTAGTTATAAGGCTATATTTAAGTAAGTGAGTAAGGTGTGTTTCTATGGGTCAAAGTTGCCTTAGAAAAACTTTTTAACAAAAAATAAAACCGACTTCAAAAAAAATAAACAAAAAAGTGAAAAATAAACTTAAGAAGAAAAATCAGTTTCTGAAGTCGGTGACTTTTGTTTGTTTGATTTCATTTTTTTGCCACCGACTTCAGAAACTGATTTTTCTTCTTAAGTTTATTTTTCACTTTTTTGTTTTTTTTTTGAAGTCGGTTTTATTTTTTGTTAAAAAGTTTTTATTTATCACTTTTTAGTGGTTCACATGTTCATGGGTCAATGTGGACAATGTAGTTTTTTTTGAGTTTTGTTGATTTTTCAAAAACCGCTTGTCCGATTTCAATAAAAAAATTATGGGACCATTTCGGAAGTAGGTATACCCTTTCCAACAAAAAAAGAATTTTTCAAATCGGTTATTAACAAGTGACGGAGTTATGCCCGAACAAACATAAAAAAAAAAAAACAAACATCCGAATTGAGAACCTCCTTCTTTTTTTAGAAGTCGGTTAAAAAGGTTGTTGTCGTATACATGTGGGAATGAGACAGGGCTCGCCATGTCTGTCGTATGCCCAATGATCTGTTTGCCAAAAACCAGTATGTTAGCCCTGACACATGCAGAAAGCGTCGTAGAAAATGGCAAAAACAACTTTTGAACAACAATTTTCTGTTACTTTATGTACACCGTGTTTTTTTTCTTTTATTAGACGAGTAGTTGCTATTACATTTTCTCAGGAGCTTCTTATAATTTATTTTCATTTCAGCAGTGAATATCCTTCTAAAAAGTAAACTGTTGCACCATCCAGCAAACGCAACCCCTAACTACCCGGGTATAATATCTCCAACAAACAGTGTGCTCAAACGAGAACAGTGTATGTCTGCTTGCCGGATCGACGCAATTCAATAAGGGTGGTTCGACTGATTGCAATCAACCCTCTGTACGTGAGCCGAAAGTATTGACGTAATTTCACTGGTTTTTCGCATTTTGGATATGGTGAATAATTAGGTATGTTTTTTTTTGCTGGGATTTAATTTTTGTTACCTACCTAAAGCGACCTCTGTTGAAAAAAAAAAATTGTTCTAGAGCTAACCTGGGAAACTAAGGGGCTAGTTGCGGAGATATTGGGGTCAAAGTTCCAATTTTTTCACTGTTGTTTATTTAAATAAGTACTAGTTTTTCAGGTTATAAATATAACTTTATTTAAATTACCTCCATGACCCGTTTACTATTCAAATCATCCACTAGCACAATGTTTTAGGAGTGCTACATTGTGTTATACCAAAAAATGAGATCTTTCACCCAAAAAAAAAAAATGGTTTCTCAGCAATATTTTTTGCGTAGGGGTAGGTATTTAGTGTGATGTAGGTACATAATGCTTTGTTGATAGCTGGGTGAATATTTCAAGATAAGCATATTCAGGCTTCGTAAATTAAGGTCAAATAATGCTTCCAATTTGAACTTTTATGGATTTAACCTAAAGTTTATAGTGTAGCTTAACCAAATAAATCAAACGCACAGTATTTGAACTGCTCTATAGGTCTGAATTTACAGCTGAAAATTTTCGTCGAACGGTGATGAGATATGAAACGTACGGTAATTAGCATTTAAAAAATGGTAATTATGCTTCGTGATTGGTAATTAGAAATAAAATGAACAATATACTTGAATCACATATTTATTAATGATTTAGGTGACATTATATGACATCAAACTTAGCTATTTAGCGACGTGATTGAATAAAAAAAAATAACTCAAAAATCAACCGGTTTTCCAAAAAATCAATAACATTATCTGTCTAGTAATTCAAATAAAATCAAACTCAGTGTAAATAGAGCTTAAACCTTATAAGTTCCATCTAAGATATTTCTTCAACTCGATGAGATCATAAATAAAAACTTAAAAAATATTTATAAGTCTCACTTTCATGACCAGAAACTGCTCATGTACATACGCCAGCACATCAAGCTACAGCAATCTGTCAAATTTAAAATAGATTTTCAACTTTATCGCTAAAGCATTAGGTTCAAAGTTGATTGAGAAAATTTGACAGTTTCGGGTAGCTCGATGTGCTGGCGTCTGTACTAAATCATAAAATAATTTGGTCTTAAGATCTGCAAAATCAACTTTAATCGGCAAATGATAAACAGAAAAATACTAAAGATTTGCTGTTTCGATAAAAGAAATTTATAAAATTTAAAAAATAATATTTTTTTTAATTTCTATTTTTATAAATTAAATTTAATTTATATTTAATTAAATTTAATTTAAACTTAATTTAAATTTAATTTTATAAAATTTTAATTTTAAATAATAATATTTTTTTAAATTTCTATTTTTTTTTCTATCTGTTTTTATAATTATGTACTTTTTTTTTCTTTTTCTTTTTTTTCTAGGTAGGTATGTAGGTTTATTTTGTTGCGGAAGTGCCAGTTCACACCGAACGATCAACAATCGATCAGGCGTTGGTAGTAACAATTCGATCTTGGGCTGGCCTAGCGGAGTAAGGAGTTTCAATATAATAAGAGGTCCGCTTAAACTGGTACTAATTACCATTTCAAATTGCTCATTACCGTTCGCCAAAATACGAACGGGAAAAATGGTAATTATATAAATGGTAATTAGGTATTTGTACACTTTTTCACATTATACGTTCTTTGTTGAACTTAAAAAATTGGGAACATAATCAAACCAAAGAGTCTCCTATGGCGACTATTACAATACATAAAAATGATAAATAAAAATGTTAGACAAGCCAGGGGAAACTCGAACGGTAAGGAGATTTTTGTTTGCCAAACACGATTTCTGGGCGATTAAGGTAGGCTAGAGTTGACGCCAAAACACTTTTTGACGTGTGACCCGCACGAGTCGAGACGCAGAACTGAGCGCGACCGCCGAGTTACTCTTACAGATAGCAATACACTACGCAGAAAAAAGAAACCCTGCGACAGTGTGAACAAATGGTAGTGAGTATAAAGTGTTGGGACAATTTTCAAAGTCGTTACAAATTACCTAAAAGTGTTCTTTAATGTGTATATTTTTGCTAATTAGTAAAGCATGTTGTGTACTATCTAAATTACTTCTTAAAAATACGATCTTCAGGGTATTTTTATAACTTTTAGAGCATGAACTGCTAACATTTGGAAATTGGGACACGAATGGTGATGAGATTTGAGAAACGTTTATGAACATAACTTAGTTGTTTAAAACAATAGGAATATATTATGTACATCTGTATATAGTGCTCGAACTATGTTTTACGTGAAATTAAAAAAAACATAACTTTATATCTAACTAAGTAGTTATTTGGGGAGGGCCGCGTGATATGCACATGTTCAAATAATCACCCAGCTTCGTGCAAGGTTCGTTCACACCCTGTATGTATGTATACCTTACAGAATAACAAACATAATTAATGATTAAATACAATTTGTGCTTGATTGTTCTAGATTATCTCTGAAACTGCTGGATCGAATTTGATGGGGACTTTCCCAGGCTGCAGCTGATGACATATGGAGACATATTACTTAAGATACTTTTATTTTACAAAAAGATTATTGATGGTTCAAAAAAAAAAGAATCTAGTACAAAATTCGATTCAAAAAGAGAGGGTAGGTAATTTTTTCTAAAAATTTCACGCGGACGAAGATCGCGGGAATCAAGTACCAAGTAGGCTAGTAACAAATAAATGAAGCAATGTCGCCGCAAGCTAAAACCACACAAAAAGCTATAATATTTCAAGCTCCATTCAAAGCTAAGCTGCAATTAATGGCGGGCAGGAATATAATAAACTTCATAACTGGAAGGTTTACTACCGACACGGGATGTTAATACGGCCGCCATAGCTACTACATGCCGCTGCTATGAGTTCAAGAAACTTTTGCACGCGAGTTTGTATAGCAGAAATAGAGTTGGACTAGTTTTAACCGACTTCCAAAAAGAGGGTGGTTCTTAATTCGTCGGAGATCTTTTCTTAGGAAACATCCATCGGGAATTAATGGGCATTGTCTAAGAAATCTAAGCTGTATGTTTTTTTTTACTTTTAGTTAAAATACTAGTTACAATTCTAAGAAACTTTTTTGAAAATTTTTGAAATTCATTGACTTGTTTAAGGGGATAGAACCGATGTGGCATATCAACCTGTCCGCCATTTTGATTTTTTTTCGAAATCGCGGCCAACGATGAAAGTGGTATGTATGGATAGAGGACTTAGAGACGAACAAAAAATGTCCAGTAACACGGTACCCAAAGTGTCACGTTATCGAGATATTTGAAGTTAAAGATCGATAAATGAGTACAACGACAATCATTAAATATTTTTTTAAATAGCCTTTTTACGTGTATAGGCGTTAAATTGTATCCAAATAATAGTTCCCAGGTTGATTATTATTATACGCACAATAAAAAAAAAACGCTATGTTATGTCAAAAAATAGTTTCCTCGTGCTCCTAGTAGTATATATTGTACCTACTCTCTTTCAATAACCAGTAATAATAATAATCAACGCCTAGACACGTAAAAGGTCAAATTTTTATGCAGTCATTGTACTCATAATTATGTCCATCTTTACCTTCAAATATCTCGGTAACGTGACAATTTAGGTACCGTGTTACTGGACATTTTTTGTTCGTCATTATGTCCTCTATCCATACATACCACTTTCATTGTGAACCACAATTTCGAAAAAAAAACAAAATGGCGGTGGGTCGATATGCCAGCTCCCATACAAAAAAGTTCAAACCCCTTTATATTGATTTTTAAAGTTGGCACACCTGTAATCCCTGAAGGGTTAGGCAGTACTGCAACTGCACCACGAAAACTTCACCAGTTATGTCTCATGTAATAGGGGGCGAGCCTAGTGCCATCAACCGGGCACAAATTCAGACTCCGAAATGACTGCCATTGAGAAATTCCTGACGAAAAGACCTAATGACACCTTGCCCGACTTGGGATTCAAACCCAAGACATCATGCTCGCCTGATCGGCAGTCGCCAAATAAAATTCAAGCTTATTTCATCACTTTTTTTTTTTTTTTCTTTTCTTATGGCATCAGAAAGTCATTACGAGTACAAGAGCAATCATATTCTGCGGTGGTAATGATTGCTCTTGTCCTTTTTCTAAAGAAATGAACGTCATTTTTGTGTAATAAGACATTAATTAGCTTTAGCAAAGTGCAAAGGCCCATTCAAGCCATACCAAGGTTGTAAAGAAAATCTGTACTTATACCACGATATGTTAATAGGGGAAGTTTCTCCCCACTATTATTTTTCACCATGCAACACCATTGTCACACTCTGCAAAGCAAAAACTGGTGCTGCTACCGTCATTATCCAGTGGGCGTGCCAAGGAAACCAATGGAAACCATGATAATATACTCTATATTGGAGAACTTAAAGTTTGAAATGGAATAGTGGCTGCTTTTGTACATGTTCGTGTATTATATAGAAGGTAATGTATGTGGGAAAGCGTGTCGATGGCCATTTTAATGTAGTGTTAAGACTTTATATTTCGGAGCTAAAAAACTAATTTTGTGACATAATCTAAAGACTTTTTCTTTCCCCTAAAAACACTAGGTTTCTAAGAAAATATGGCAAGTAAGGCAACGAACAATATTTTATGTAAAATATTAGTAAACAACATTATTTATTATTCATTTTGATATTAATTAAAAACTATAAAATAAACTAAACTAACAATAAACTATAATATAAATTTAAAGGCATCGAAATACTGCTCCTCAACGCTGTCAGCCGGTAATGTAATCTTCACATTATTTATACGATTGATTCCAACATTTTTATTGACTGATTCGAGATCCGAGTTACTTCTGCGCTTCGGAAAGCTCGTGAAGCCGTTAGTCCCGGCTGTCATTTATACATCTCTGACAGTCGATATAGGTAGTCATCATCAGCCTATAATGTTCCCACTGCAGGGACTCAGGCCTCCTCTCTAGGAGAGGGATGGGCTATAATCCACCACGCGGATTGGCAGATGTGCACATGTCTTCGAATTTTTTGGTTCTAAGACATGCCGGTTTCCTCAAGATGTTTTCCTTCACCGTTTTGAAAGCAGCGGTGATGAAATAAATTACACAAAGTAATTCGAACCACGACCTTAAGTCGGGGCCGATACCACTGGGCCACCGCTGCTCATTTACAGGTAGTCAGTAGTCCGAAAGTCTAACAGTCAGTCTTACCATGGTATGAAAACATAACATAAGTGGAGGTCATTTAGGCAGTTGGGGCATTAGGTCGTAACCAACGCACGACGGCATAATAAATGAGTTAAAAATCTTGAGTTTAATTGTGACAGAGATACCTTAGAAAAAACTTTAAGTAATGTCGACTTCCATTTTCTTACGTCAAGATACCTAAATGAAGTTCAATCATTCCGCCATATTTATTTTCGGCCAGCCACCAATTAATTTCAATGTAGTGACACGATACCTTGCCGAAATCGCATATTGAGCATAAAAAAGTACCTACATAACATGCTATATAAGCTGACGATTGACGTTAATTTAAAGTATTATGGTCCTTACTATATAGCCGTTTGGGAGGTATAAAGGCTATGTTCTTGTGTAACTAAACTTAAATTTACGTTTTCATTTTACAGCTACTTAGATTTACGAGTTTATACTGCCGCACTCTGACAGCTTTAATAATTACTTAGGTCATCCCTAAGTAAAGGTTTTGACAGTTTTGTCATACAAAAGTATGTCAACGACCTTAAGTCGGGGCCGATACCACTGGGCCACCGCTGCTCATTTACAGGTAGTCAGTAGTCCGAAAGTCTAACAGTCAGTCTTACCATGGTATGAAAACATAACATAAGTGGAGGTCATTTAGGCAGTTGGGGCATTAGGTCGTAACCAACGCACGACGGCATAATAAATGAGTTAAAAATCTTGAGTTTAATTGTGACAGAGATACCTTAGAAAAAACTTTAAGTAATGTCGACTTCCATTTTCTTACGTCAAGATACCTAAATGAAGTTCAATCATTCCGCCATATTTATTTTCGGCCAGCCACCAATTAATTTCAATGTAGTGACACGATACCTTGCCGAAATCGCATATTGAGCATAAAAAAGTACCTACATAACATGCTATATAAGCTGACGATTGACGTTAATTTAAAGTATTATGGTCCTTACTATATAGCCGTTTGGGAGGTATAAAGGCTATGTTCTTGTGTAACTAAACTTAAATTTACGTTTTCATTTTACAGCTACTTAGATTTACGAGTTTATACTGCCGCACTCTGACAGCTTTAATAATTACTTAGGTCATCCCTAAGTAAAGGTTTTGACAGTTTTGTCATACAAAAGTATGTCAAATCTTTATTAAGTGATGGCTTAAGTATCATTACATATTATCTGAGTACCGCAGTATTGGATCAAACAATAAGGAAGGAAGACCAAATAAGCGATAGATGGACTGTGTCAATGATGACAGGACAAGAAATGAGGTGTCTGATAAGATGACGAGTAAGAGAAAAGTTTGGAAGAAGAAGACATGCTGCAAAGAAGAAGACATGCTGCGAAGAAGAAGAAGACATGTTGCGAAGAAGAAGACATGCTGCGAAGAAGAAGACATGCTGCGAAGAAGAAGACATGCAGCGAAGAAGAAGACATGCAGCGAAGAAGAAGACATGCTGCGAAGAAGAAGACATGCAGCGAAGAAGAAGACATGCTGCGAAGAAGAAGACATGCAGCGCCGACCCCAAATGAATTGGGATAAGGGCTAGAGAATGATGAATTAAAGAATAAAGTTTGGAAGTGCAGCTATTCTATGTATTTTTGTACACGAACATGGATATCATTGATATCACTGGCCATCATCTTTCTGCCCTTGCCCATGTTATTTGGGGTCGGCGTAACTCATTTTTTTTCGATGCTCTCCTGTCAGTCGTCAAGCTAACATTTACTCCTTTTTCCTTCATAATATATCATTCCTCACACAATCCATCAGTCGATCCTTCCAACTTTTCTGTAACTAGCGCAGCCTTTAAACTTCCTCTAATCGTGTGGTTTTTAATTTGAGAGACTAAATTGACACTTGGAAATGTAAACTTCCATAAAATGTTGTTGTAATTATATGGAAGTTTGACATTTCCAAGTGTCAATTTAGTCTCTCAAATTAAAAACCACACCTTAGTAAACTTTAAAAAAAAACAAAATCAAAGTCATTTATTCAAACTAGGCTGATAATCAACACTTTTCGAACGTCAAAATTTATTTACAAGAGACAGTCCCCCAAAACACCCACCCTTAGACACTTCCTAGTGTTTAGCTGGGAAGAAGAAGTAGCGGAACAAACTCCTCAGCACACATCTGTCTGTTAAAGAAGAATTCTTACTTTATCCATTTTTACCCACGACGGAACGGAGACGGTATATGCGTTTGGGGTGAGAGGTTGTTTGTTTGTTTGTTTGTGTGTTTGTGCAAATACATGTTGCCATTTTTCTCCTAAACTACTAGTCCGATTTTGATGCAATTTTCATCAGTTATGGGTTTGGGTTTGATTGGTGCATGTTCTTGGATAGGTGTTACGGTGACAACTCACCAGGGGGCGCTGCAGCAAACATTTTTTGTGCAAATCAAAGTTGCCATTTTTCTCCAAAACTACAAGTCCGATTTTGATTCAGTTTTCATTTATGGGTTTAGGTTTGATTGGTGCATGTTCTTAGATAAAAAAATAAAAGTAAAAAGTTTAAAATCAAAAGCAAAATTAAAAATTTTGAAAAAACCCACGACTATTAAAAATTAATTGAAAAAAGGATAAAATAACATAAAACACCCACCTTAAAAAACCCAAGAATGTCCGTCGGGAGCTGAACATTGCAAAACTAGTTCATTTAATGGCAGCCCCCGACGGACATTCTTGGGTTTTTTTAAGGTGGGTGTTTTATGTTATTTTATCCTTTTTTCAATTAATTTTTAACAGTCGTGGGTTTTTTCAAAATTTTTAATTTTGCTTTTTTTGTGAGGATGTTTAAAAGTTGCGCTAGTTACAGAAAGTTAGTGAAAGCGGCCACTAAAGGAAAAATGTAGGCCTCCAACCAAATTGAACTTTAATAGCGTGTGAACATAGCCACTACACTAATTAGTGTAAATGGGTTTTAAGCTTAAAAGACTAATTAATTATAGTCATTTATACTGATACATAGACGAAGAAAAAAATCCGGCGAAGCACGATGTCGAACTTCAACATGAGGGTTCCGTACCTCCCGTTTCGGCTGCGGGTGGTTCGAAAGAGATACCTCGGCCTCGGCGCAAGGGCTAAGAAGGAACATGGGTAGTTTTTAGTCAGTAGAAGTCTGACACTCCCTACCGCTCTGCCCAGAGCGGGAGAAGTAATTTTATGATTTACCAACCACAAAAAAAAGAAGGGTTCCGTAGCTACCATATAACCAAAATAATATGATTACAGGGTGGAAGGAAACTCCTTCGCGAAAACGATTACCACGCATCAATCTCAGCGCCCATATTTTTTTTTCATCGGGTACAAAAGATAAAAACACATATTTCATATAGCAGATTTTCAGAAAACACCCCTAAACTCCACGCTTCTCAGTGCATGAGAGGTTGTATTTTACCCTTAGACGACGGAACCTTAAATAATTTCCAATTAATAAGGTACTAAGGACTCAGTAGGTAGCATATAATGATTTAAGATGTGATGATTATGAGACCAGTTGTGCTACAACTGGTTAGACAGGACGCTTGCAAAAAAGTAGAAGCCAAGTAGAGCAATGGGCTATTCTGTAAGGATCACTTCGAGCATTACTGTTGTGACTACATACAAAAGTAAAGCTCTCGTCTACTGAAAGAACATCTTGTAAATTTATGTAATCCTAGTACTTTTGGCCGAGTATTAACAAAACAACGATTTTAGAACTAATTAAAGGGGAAATCGACGGACGAACGGTTAGGTACCACGTAATCAGTAGTAGGTACCACGCCCTCCAACATAACATTTCTTTAATTTCAGGCAAGTTTGGCCCATAGATACCTACCTATACCTATATTCACCTGTGCCTATATTTACGGACTATGATATAATACAATATTTTTGTTAGTCATTGAAAGAACCTTCTTCTTCTTTACGTGTCGATGTACTCAAATTGTGTTAGACCAGTATGTAGCCACATACACAGCTGTATCATTTGCTTGTGCAGAAACAATATAACCAATAGAATAGAACCCTAAAACTATATAGTAACACTTCACTTGGGCACTATGTCACTGTGCGTCCATGTGGCACTTGTCCATTGGACAAGTGAATGTCCATGAAAGCGACGGAAGACTACTCCTAAACATAACCGTTACTAAAATGGGTGTGTGGTATTTAATCATGTGTGCGAGTATGTTAGTCTGAAAGGTAAAGGAAGGGAAAAGGAATATCTGTGGGCCAAAGTCACCTCAGTATAAATAAATATTAGAGTACAACTAGGTGGCCAATGAAGAATATTTGTTCGCTCTCTTTCTCAATGAAGATACCTTTTTCGCTGCGCCCTCAAAATCTCACCGACCACATTACAATCTTACGTAAACAAACAAACACCTAGTACACACACATACCTCTAGTAGGTAAGTACATACAGCTGTAAGGTACAAAAACAATCGGTCTAGACATCACCCCGTGCACCCCAAGTGTCTGAGCTGCTGCATTATTCATTGCCACCCAGGACACTACTGTTTGTAGTGCGTTCGTATTATTGTTTCTACAAGTATGTATAGGTATTGTTTATTTTCTATGTAAGAGATTTAAGAGACATCATATTTCACCAGTTAAGTCGAAGTTCACGGACCACGGAGTCTGGATTTGTGTCCGATTGACGGCAATACATCCCCATTCTATTACATGGCCCTTATGCATAACAGGCGACATGTGGGTGTACTATTCCATGTATCTCTGTCTAGGCCGGATTACAGTCGTGATGTTATATTTAAGTACCTTGAAATATCGGGCGAGTCTATTGCCATAAATTGTACACAAACCCAGAAGAGCATGCAATAATAAAATATTACTTAACCTGCTTGCTCTTGGAAGTAGATGAAGATTCTGTTCACCCCAAGAAATCATCTCCAAACATCATCATCATATGCCTAGCCTTTTCCCAACTATGTTGGGGTCAGCTTCCAGTCTAATCGAATGCAGCTGAATATCAATTGATATTTTATATATAGCGTCTGCCTATCGGAGCTCCACAACCCCTTTAGTACTGGGTCATACGATATCCCTTGGTAAGATTGTCAGACTTTCAGACCACTGACGACCTGTAACGACTGTCAAAGGTCTACAAATGATAGCCTGGACCAAACGGTTTACCGCGCTTTCCGGAGACGGGGGAAACTCGCTATGTAATGAATGGCTGATCACCGGTCCACAGATCAAGCTAAGCAAGCGTGTCTAAACCTGCAGATTGA
Source organism: Diarsia mendica (assembly GCA_949316265.1). Taxonomy (NCBI): domain Eukaryota; kingdom Metazoa; phylum Arthropoda; class Insecta; order Lepidoptera; family Noctuidae; genus Diarsia; species Diarsia mendica. Next base: position 17,938,293 of record OX438903.1, on the reverse strand, counting down.
TCCGAGCGGCGGTTCATCATCATCAGCCATAAGACGTCCACTGCTGGACAAAGGCCTCCCCCATAGAACGACATACAGAACGGCAGGAACACCCTTTTTTTTTTTGGTGGGTAGAAAATCATCAACTATCCCCCCCCCCCCCCCCGCTCTTGGGCAGAGCGAAGGGGAGTGTCAGACTTCTACTGACTAAAAACCAACCTATGTTCCTTCTTCGCCCTTGTGCCGAGGCCACGTCATCTCTTTCGATAATCCGCAGCCCCGTCGGGGCGGCAGGAACACCTCAAGAAGAAATCATGTACAAACATTCATACATATCGTCACACATTCATATTGTCTCTGATATTTGTTGACTCATCCTCACCAGGGGTGCTGGAGTGTTTATGAGGTTTCATTATTCATCGGATGGGGTTGCAAGTGGCTTAAGGCGGTACTTCAGGCTTTAGCGGTGCGGTGGTAGGCAGGGCTCGTTTCAATTTCAAACGCCGAATTGTGGTTGAGTTGAAAGTCTCTTATTTTGAGTCTTTAGTCAACTGGACCCGCTTGCCAATAAAACCCAATAAAACTATGAAAAAAAAAACAATTGCACCCAATAAAACTATGAAAAAAAACCAATTTAAAATGTGATTTGTTCGACCAAACTCGTGGGTCCAGATGACCAAAGACTTTTGACTCGGGAATACACCTGCTTAGGTACCTCATCATCATCTGCCGAGCATTTTCCTAACTACTGTAGAGTCGCCTGCCATGTCTAACCGAATGCAGATAAATACCAGTACCTATTTTACATGGAGCGACTGCCCATCTGACCTCCACAACCCAATTAGTACTGGGTTAATATGATATCCGACTGGGCGTCAGAGAATTTTGAAGCTTTTTTTTTGGACGGTCGGAAATCGTCAAATGATTCTTACCGCTCTGGGCGGAGCGGTACTTAGGGAGTGTCAGACTTCTACTGACTAAAAACCATCCATGTTCCTTTTTAGCCCTATATGTCCGAGGCCGTGGTGTATCTTTCAAATAAGCCGCAGCCTCGGCGGAAGAATTTCGAGCCTCTGATTGAGTTTAGTAGATTTCTATATACTTAGGTAAATTAAGTAAACTGTACATCACAACAAGCAAATTCTTCGACAAATCAATCAATGTCTGTTTAAAATTCTTGATCTTGCTATGTGGTCTGACTACTATCTGAATCTGACATACCTACCTACCTGCCATTCCGCTCAATTCTCCAAATTATTACCGCATCAAACAAAAACGAATCCAAGGATCAACGCAACTCATCTTCCTTCGCCACAAATAAAAGAAAAAAAAACACGGAATGCCGCGAAAACGGAAAAATGGCGTTCCGTACATTGGCGCCAAATTAAACCGGGTTCTGTATCCTATCGCGCTTTGATCTCCGCGCACAGGAGTGTTTGCGTAGCCCTGTCTGTCTGTTTGCTTCGTGCGCGTTGAAAAGAGCCCGTGAATGGGCGTCGGGACTTCTCTCAATAGTAGATTTATATCGGCGAGGACGGCAACTATAGCGCGGCAATTTGTGGGTAGAAGATACTGCGATAAAGTAGTATGTGGAGTGATGTATGGCGGGATATGTGGGGACGAATGTGTGGAAAAGCGAAAGGAAAGGTATTCAAGACGGAGATGTGATGACCGAATTGTAGATACTTACCGAGGTATGCCTGCAGAAATCTGAAAAATTGTTATTTCCTGTGGAAAACTAAAGATGCACTGTCAAATTTACACAGAACTGGTTTTGGAGTTGTGAATTCACCATATTTTATTGGCGGCTTTGTGAAGGACCTGTTTACACCTTGTTTGAATGTTGTTGTGTACTAAATACTAATACACAACCGCCTAACTTTACAGTCAAAACAGATGATGTTAATAAGCCCAAAAATAATTTACTTTAAACTGCCACCATACTGTCCCGGCCCCCTTCGAAACGATAACTAAATTCTATTCACAAGCTAAGTGTCCGAGCCCTGCTTTTATGGTGGTTTTACTTAGATTACATGGTTTACAGTTATGGGACACCATGGGACGTTAATGGTGGAAGGGCACGGAAGAAGTGATTGGGCTTTGAAAGTCAAGGGTAGTGCGTATCTTTGTTTTTACTGGTAATTCTGTGAACTAAAGTTTATCTTTTGAAAATGTTGATAGGTTTTACTTATCAGGAAAGTTTCCAATAAATTGCTATTTTAATTCGCTGACTGACAACGATGAGCCTAGACCATAAGATATAGAAGCTTGATGTGTATGTCCTTTTAGGGCGTCTCTTCCCGAGGCGTTGCCACTTAGAAATGGTTTGTAAACCTTTTGTTAGTCGCCTTTCACTCACCCTCTCCACCTATAGTGGAGATTTCTTGAAACATATAACTTCCAATACAGTCCAACGATTGTCTCATCATATGGAACGAAATATATAAAGTATTTGTGTATGTGAGTTTAAATGTTTGTGAATGCAACCACGATACAGGAGAAATTCCTAGTGTCCCCCAACGATTTAAAAAAAAAAATTAACACTCATTCTATAGGCAGTACATAGGTACAAGATGTTCATAGGAATGTCACTACTCTAGAAAGGGAGGTAGGTATTGCAGACAGACATTCATTGGTCAAGATGACGATTGCGCACGAGTGCAATCGGCCAGTCGCTTACAAGCACCACTTCAAACAATTGTCTCTACGTGTCCTCTCAATTGACTAGTAGGTTATCTGTATTATATAGATACAGGACGATATTATGAATGATAAAGTTCTGCAATTCAAATAAAATCATGCTTACATTCTCTTGACGGCCTAGGCAGAGGTGCTCTTAAAGTAAACCCAGATTTTTCCACCATAAATTCAGTTTCAGTTCCATAAAATTGAGGGCGAACCATACTACTAATTACCTTCAACCGGATTTCAGGTTACTTCGAAGAAAATTCTTATATATGAACAATTTATTAAAACAACATCAACTCTTTGCGCGTCCTGTGTATCTCGTGTTCAACTTGTTGTCAAATCATTACCCTCCTTTTTGGCTTCGCCGTAGTCGGGTAAAAAGAAACTAGTCATTTAAGTCTACAGCGAATTTCATTACAACTTAAGTTCCAAGTTGAATTAGGTACCTAAAATAGAACCAAAAAAGTTTACCAGCATTTTCTTAACAAAACGCCGATCATCTAACTTTCTAAGCATTAGATTAGATTTCCATACGTAACATAAGCACATTAAGCACAAAACACAATTTGTGATGTAATCCTATACACCACCATGACTTATCTCCATGGTTAGGGGAGCCATGATTGAATACAAATGAGGATAAATCCGGGGGTGAGTCATATGGGTTTAGGTGGTGGTGGATATTGGGCTGAGATTTAATTTATAATTTTAAACTCAAAATGGCGTTCACTTTCCGGGGTTAGGTACCTGAAAACTGGTATTTAAGTACTTAATTTAAGTTACGAAAATGAAAATGTCGCACAACATCATCATCTGCCTAGCCTTTTCCCAACTATGTTGGGGTTGGCTTCTAGTCTAACCAGATGCATCCTGAATAAGTGAAAAGAATCGTTGGCGCCTTCAGCATTAAATCGCATCGCACAATTTTTTTCCTCTACTCTTATTACACCTACCTTAAGTTCCAAAAATACATAGGTTTGTAATTATAAAACAAGCAACCAAGTACCAAGACAGTCCGTCTATCCGTCACACATCTACGCACCCTACTCCGTCAGAATTGATGGGTTGTTAGACTGCGTCCGACGTCAATCTTCATAATGATCTCGTAGATCACCACCATTGAATGATTGCTTACTAATTGTGGTGTGTGTTCGATGGACGAGATTTTATCGAATAAGTATGTATTTCGGTACATAAAGAGATAGTAAAAAAAGATACACTGACATTATTGGTGAGGTTCTTCACAAAAGACAGGTGCGTAGTATTCGCAAACGCCGTGCGAGTATGACCAAATGTATGAACGTGGACGAGGCAAAAGAAATATGTAAGAATTTTGTGATTTCTGCCTACCACCATGGAAAATGGCTCGAGTTTATGTGTGTAAGAGAGAGAAGTTTAGGTAAACCGTAGCATAAAAAATATTAGTATCAGTCTACAAGTTTTCTCACAGCTGGGACGTCAAAAAAAGTCCCAAATATCGGGCAAAGGCCACCTCCCAATTTCTCATACCTTACACCTTCATGTTTATTATACACTCACGCCTTTCTTACAACATCTTCATTATGTCTGATAATTCGTCGCATTTCGTCTAAATGCAGGACTCGTTTCAGCCATTTTGAGCCATTACGTTAGACACATAACATTCCACATTAAATGTTAGGAATTAAATTAAAATGGCGTCTCACGTCAAAACTTATTTGATTTCCGATCACGTTGTAAACGCCAACTAAGTGCATGTTTACGTACGCGCGGCGCGGCGCGCGGCGCGGCCGGCGACGCGATCCGCACTAAATTCAAACGTATGGCGGTGTATGAGTGCGTTCACGGAGAAGCGAATTTATACGCGATTGCTTGAATTTGAGGCGGCGGCCGCGGCGGCGAACGCGGCGGCGGCCGCGGCGACGGACGCGGTGATGCACGCGGCGGTTTATTCTCGACTAGCTTTTGCCCGCGACTTCGTTCGCGTGGAATAGTGACTTCCGGCAGATTTTTGGTTTATCTCGCGAAAAAAAAAAAAAACTATCCTATGTCCTTTCTCAAGTTCCAATCTATGTCTGTACCAAATTTCACACAAATCGGTTCAGTAGTTTAGGCGTGAAGCAAAGACAGACAGACAGAAAGACAGACAGACAGACAGAGTTACTTTCGCATTTATAATATTAGTTAGGATGAAGCGATGCCCGCGACGGAACTTGGCCTTGAAAATTCGCGGCGGCCGCCGCCGCGGCCGCCGCGCCGCGTCTCTATGAACACCGTCGTACATTGCCATACGTTTGTGTTTGCGCGAACGATGATATCTGCCGCTGCACGCATCGCCTGTCCGTGAACACAAAATTCGCTCGACGCGTCGCTCGACGCGTCGCCGGCCGCGCCGCACGCCGCGCCGCGCGTACGTAAACATGCACTAAGGGAAACGAGATAATTAATAATGCTAACAGGCTATGAGAGTTGTCACTTGTAAAGGTATCCACAGTAAATACATTAGTATTGACATACAATAAATTAACTCGGAACAGGTCACCTACATGTTAAGTGTTTAGTGCAGCCTAAGAAAAGATTAGGTATGGTTGACAACCGTTAACAGTTAACACCCACGTTTAGCATAATCAGCCCATAATATGGCTATTAAATCCACCACACGGGCCCAGTGCCTGTTGGTAGATGCAATGGTGACAACATTAAGTACCCAAAGGGCCTAACTTGGTCACCAGCGCTCTACTGGGACATAATCCCTCTACTGGACCACTACTGCTCTTGATTCCGCAAAAAGGGCCCATTTGATTCACTGGTTATATTTACACTGTGGTCTGACACCTTATAAGATTTATCTTGAGTAACGTGATTCACATAAAATCGATGGATTCCCACACCTCATGCTGCTTTTGCAAGGAATCCTGGTTTTCAGAAAAAAATAAACATCGTGTACAACAAATATGTTGAGGTATTTTTCTGATGACAGATAGGTACAATTATTTCCATTTACATGGACCAAGAGAAAAGGAAAGAAAAAGCATGAAGGAAGGGAATTCTCACGCAGAATAATAGTTACATGAACCTAAACTCTGTGTACACACGGCTACACATCAAGCTATACAAAACCAGTATAATCTGATCGTTCATTGTGCAAAAAGATCTAGTAAAGTGAGGCCAAGATTAACTGGTTTTGTATAGCTTGATGTGTAGCCGTGTGTACACTCAACGTTTTTTTTAATAGTGAGTTTTACTCTAGTACCTATTTGCTATGATTTATTTATATTATTGGGCTCTTATCGTGAAAAGATTGAGGAATTTAGCTATTTCTTTAGAGTAATATTATTATAGATAGAAGTCCTCACTAAACTATTCTATAATTATAATAATATAACCAAAAGCTTTCCTTATAGTTTTGGGTGCCCCTCTGCAGGATATGCACCACCTCCTGCCCTTTCCATTCTGCCCATTGTGCACAACTATTTGCATCTTTCAAGATTAAATCGAAGCAAGTGTTAGAGCTATGCAGGGGGCTACATACTAGTCGGAAACAATTTGAGTTCATCGACACGTAAAGAAGAATAAATGACACAAAAACGTCTAACTGACCAGTCATAACCCTGAATTCTAAATTCAAAACTAAACAAAAATGGACACTAATAAATCTTCCTACTCAACGGTCACTGACCAGTCAACACTTCCAATTTTCAAAATATTTTCTCTAAAATCCCAAAGTCATAGACAAAACGGAAGTGACTACGGAGATGCGCGTGCGCCTGCTTCCTGCCGCGTGCTCGCCAAAATGGCGGCTGCCTGCTTCCGGTTAGAACAGGAAGTGACGCTAGAGGGTGCCGGGGAGTTCGCTAACGTATAATTTATGATAAGGGATGCTGCGACAATGGAATTATTTAGATTTGCGCAATCATTGTCGTGTGTGTCTAAAGTGTGGCGGATTTACTTGTTGTTTTTTAGAGTGATGGGACGTTTTTGGTGAGAGAAATTTCGTTTTCTAGATTATTTACAATAATTCCAATAAATGTTGAGGTCGGCCACCAGTATTTTACTTAGAGCGACTGCCTATCTGACCTCCACAACTCGTTTAGTACAAGGATGACACGTAAACCCTTTGGTACGTGTAACGACTGGCAAAGATCTACAAATTACAACCTGGACCAATCCAATGTACGGAAGAAACTCAGTAACGGTCGTCGGCCCCTGCAATGTTGCTGACATCTCTTTGAGGCGCGCGTGGAACACGAACGCTCCAAGCTAGGAGCACCTCACTGCACTCATAACTGTTCTAAATCGAATGGAATCGATGTAGCGACTACCTCGCTGCTTTCTCTTGCCCTTATCCCAATACATTTATGGTCGGCGCATCATGTCTTCTTTCTCCATAGTTCTGTATAACTCGTTGTTTCATGTGACACCATGTCTCGTGCCATACTATCCTTCACACAGTTCATCCATCTTTTTTTGGTCTTCCTCTACTCCTATTCCCATACTTTCCTCACGACATTTTCCTCAATATTCCACGACTTTACTCACACGTATTGTAGTAAATTATATTCAAAAATATGATAATGTTGGTAATAGTAATTACCCGTTATGGTCGATATGGTATAAAGACGACGAGAAATGCAATTATCAATGAATTTGTGCTAACATTAACTATTAGTGCTATTATAACGCCATTATGAATATTTTTTAGATCGTACTTGTATTTTGTTTGAGTTAGGGGCCAGTTTGTTGTTGTGAAATTGGTTTTGGAAAATATCAATTTTAAGTTTTATTGGTAAACTAGCTTTAGCCTGCGTCTTCGCCCACGTGAAAATGACGATTTTCCATACGAATTTTGCCCCCTTTTTTCACCCCCTTGAGAATTGAATTTAAAAAAATCCCTTCTTAGTGGTAGCCTATGTCCTATGAGGAACAAGTGTGCGAAATTTTAAGTTAGCAGCCCTAAGAGTTTGGCCTGTTCGTTGATATTCAGTCAGTCAGCTTATATTCAGATAAGAAAACACTAAGACATGGATTATCTCTTCATTCTGTTTTGTGGATATTCCCGTGGAAACACTGCCGCCCAAAGGCAAACGATCAATAGATCTTTACGTCCACCTTTCTTGAATTACCTAATTATTTTTGTTGTGATGTTTGCCTATTGATTTTGCCGATGGCAACCAATCCTATATATGGGTCACCAGACACTCACATAACATTTTGTCTGTTATGCTGAAACGGTTAGACAGAGCTCTAAGCTATGGTAAAAACCCACAGTTCATCCAACAAAAAAAAAACATATCGAGACTCCCAGCTGCTAGGTACGGCCAGCATCAGAAGTATATTAACATTACTCAAAGTTTCGAAGCTGTTTTTTTTACAAAAACTTGTTAGATATTACTCGTTACTACATGTTATTGGAGTGTAAGGACTATTTTAACGAATAATCTTCTGAAACGTTAAAAACAATAGCTATAGAGTCCTGCACATAAAAGAATTAATATTCCGAAATGTTCAGCTACTTCTGATGCTGACCGTACTAGGACCCGTGATATGAAACCAGGACAAAGAAAAAGTGAGAACTGCACTCTGTTTCATTCAACATGCGGAACCCATCCATGTCTTGATGCATTCACTGCCGAAGTGCTGAAGTTTTCGCTCCGTACCCATACTTCTTGGAGCGAAACTAATATATTTACTGCGAGCCATGATATTACCAACTCTTGGGTGTTACTCTTCCATAACGCAATGGTTCTATGGTAACTATGGTCAATAATGACCATCATTTCACGGTAACATTATAGTTTTCTAAGTAGAACTACTACCAGTTTTTGTTGACCTGTGGCGCGATGTATAAAGTCACTTTTTTCAATTAGGGGAAAGCAGAAAGAAACTAAAGAACGCCAACAGCTGCTCCAATCTTGGAATAAAAGTATTTAAGTACGTACGTGGAGTACCTAGGTATAGTTAGTTTAGCTTCTTCTACATCTTATCACGTCTTAAACGCACGCCAGTTGTAAAACGTGAAAAACGGTTTAAGTATTTGCATGCCATCATATCCATCAACTGGACACGGACACAAATCTAGACTCCATAGCTGCTACTGTGGAATTCCTAATGGAAAACCCCAATAACACTAAAACAAACCCTCCAGTCAACCATAAATAATCAAAAGTTAAAAATAGACTTGCTGATGCATTTTAACCCCATCATAAATCGAATCAAGTCTTTCAAAACGATCACTTAGCCGACCATTAATCAAGCTCAATAAATCTTAACAAGAACAAAAGAAACAACAATAAAATCTTTTATAACTATTTTACGCCACTTAACAAAAGCGTCCATAAAGTAATAATAATGATGGCAACCCCAACAATCGCAATTAAAAGAAATCTCAATTAATAATCTAGATTGCGGCCCATACATTCAACAATACAAGAAAAAAAATAAGATTGAAAAGGACATCCTTATTAGTATAATTAAATTCGACTAAACTGATTTACGACATCTATATACCCACATCACTTGAACCTTTTAATTGGCAGGATCTTAGTGCTCAATTTTATGCACAGGAAATACGCCATTCAGCCTAAAGATTGTTTTTATTAGGCTGGCAACACAAAGGTATAAAGTACAAAGAGCCATATGATATGACAGATTTATTGTAAGTCCCAATGCGTAGGCAAATTAGACGGATATATCCATCTCCTTTCTAAAGTTTTTTGCGTGATTAAGAACGTTTTTGGTAAAACCGATGAATAGTAATGTATTCCTTAGTCGATTATTTATTTTCGGGAAGCTCATGTCAGTTTTTCGGCAGACATTTTGTTTGTGGTTTAATTGCATGGTATGAAGGATCAGGCGGTATGTTTTTGTTATGTAAATTTTTTGTTTTTAGAGCTGTACTGGAATCGCTTTTTAATATGGGTTAAGTTGGTAGTAAGTTAATGATGTGAAAAGTAAGAGAACACATGCTTCGTTTATGTCAAGTTTGCAAAGCAAGACGTCAAGCAACCTCTGAATATTCTGGATGTTTAATGTCGATCGAGATCGACCATGATGTAAATGAATCGGAATATAATATAATTGAAATGTTGGTCAGATTTAAAATGTTTTCTGTTAGCAATTTTGTCATTTTTCAACACTTCTTCAATTTTATTTATTTGATTAGAAAACCACATAAAATTCAGTTTGAATGCAATGTTAATATTGCAATAGATATAAATCACAAATAATATACCTACCGCACAATGGGCAAATAGTAGATTATTGCATCGAGCACAAAGTAATTTATTATTGCACCGAGTGCCTGATTTAGAGCCTGAGCGTTAGCGAGGGCTCTAATCTAACAGGCACGAGGGCAATATAAATTACTTAAGGCGAGGTGCATAATCTACTTTTCTTTCAACTATTACTTAGAGGAATAGTAGATAAAAGAAACTCATATCAAACAGTTAAAAGATTTTCTATACTTAACACTGTCGGCTTCATTTAGAATGTTTTCCGGAGTTAATGTGTCGCTAAATGATTCCATTTTAATTCGAAGCCGAAGCACTCAAAATCAGATAGTATCACACTTTATCGTTTCCAAAAATATTGTCAAGCAAAATTAACAAAGTTCCCCAAAAGTTCCCGCCATATCTTTTTTTTAAATTTCTTTCATTTTATAGTAGTTAGCAGCAATAATTTTTTTTAAATTTGGAACAAGTATAAGGATAGAAACGAATAATACGTACGTAAAAAAAAAAGTATTGATATCGGCTGGCTGAATAGAGCTAATCCATTGAGATTGGCACCGGTGCGATTAAAAAAAATAAACTGTGCAATAATGAAATTTCATACATTTTTATTGCTCTAGAGCATTAAAGACTCGCTTTGTGCTGAGTTTTTAGTGTGATTATGATGAAATTAAAGCATAGTTGGAAGAAAAAATATTTTTTCTTTTTGTATTAAGTAGGCAACATTTTTACACGCACACTTATCAGAGCCAAAAGAAGCAAAGGAGTCGATAGAATCGAATTTTGAAATTACACACAAACTTGTTTTAAACCCTATGAAAACGTGCCCAATCGGACGAATTGGTAACTTTTTTACGTCGCATGACAGAATGCTTAATAGTTATAATTTTCAGATAAAACAAGTGTAAAAAATCACTTTCTACCCTAAAAACATATTTCTTCAGTATCACATCTACACTATGTACACACTCACACACGCAAACAGCAAACACTCCTCGTGTGCGTAGGGTTGCCCCCGCTTGTTTGCCCACGAAATAGATCTGTTAGCACAGTTGATTGCCGATCGAAACTTTACAGAACTGACCACTCGGAATCGGATTACCGGTTCGTTACGTCCAACATTTTTGCTATTTGACCACTAACAACGTCAACAAATACAGGGGTTTGTTTATACTTTTGTTTACTTGGCAACCCTGGTTTGTTCGTTGATACTGTTCGTAATTGAATTTCGAGTTTATGTTTGTCAATAGTGTTCGTGTCCGTGACCAAATGATTTTGGGTTAGGAAGGACCGAAGGACGTTCTGATTCATCACGCTTCTAATTTTTGAAGAGTTAGGCAAGGCACAGGCACATTTTTGATTAGCCAAACCAGTTAATGATTTAAGTCCCACGTAATAGGAGGCTAGCCTATTACCATCAACCGTGCAAAAATCCAGGCTCCATGACAGATACTGAGAAATTTCTGATTGAAAAACCCAATAACGCTTTGCCCTACCCGGGAATCAAACCCAGGATCTAATGCACAGCACTCGCGCTTGCCACCACTAGATCAAAGAGAAAGTCTTTTTTTAATGGGATAAGCCCGCCACACTAGTCCCAAACCACTGTAACTCCTGTTAGCCAGAATCAACAGTGGCAACCACAGAAAAGCGCCGACCAATGAAGCTCGACGAAGTCCCAGAGAAGCAATTTAACTGTCTTGGATCCCGCAACGAAATTAATCAGAAAAGAATAGCGGAGGAGTAGGAAAAAACATAATTTCCACTTCCCTCCATATCAGCAGGAGACAGAACAGAACAAGGCCAATAGGCACACAGGGACGTATACAACTGGGATAAGAGAAAGTCTATTGGATTGGAGGACTATTTTTCAAATGTTGAAAGGTCTCGTCTGTCTTGACTTTACCCTATTGTAGGGAACGACATTAAGTTTAACCGGGTGCAGGTGGACACCAGTATTTTATATCAATCGGCTGCTTAGCTGACCTCCACTATCCACTTACTGGATGATACGATACATCTTGGTTAGCCAATACAACATCAGTGCACCTGCCTATCTTTTTCACTAAGACTGGCTTACTGACTTAGTGAGTCAATTAATTCAATCTACAAATAGTAATCGGTGCCAAGAGGAATGCATGGAAGAGTTAAGGTATTGTTATACCCCGTCCCCCACCCCTGAATTAACTTCGGCAAGCGCTGCTTAACCTGATTACCAAGTGACCTGTGCAGCTGTTTTTATTTTTACCCGACTGCGACGAAGCCCAAAAGGAGGGTTATGTGTTTGACGTGTATGTATGTGGGTACCATCTATCTGGCAGAAACTTGATGCTCCGAAATTTATTTGGCATACCACACTTGGCATATTCTTCTTTGAACGAATGTGTTTATGGCAGAACAATTATTTAATAGAATACTCATTTCGCAGAATGTTTAAATAGCTGAATTTTCAATGGCATACTTTTAAGATGGCAGAATTTTATTTGGTAGATTATTATAAGGTATAACGACCGTCTCGCGAAAGTATCCTATATGGGCGGCATGGGCACCTGGCCGTAGGCCGACGAAGGAGGCCGGCGGAGGCCCGGCACTTCGGGGACAGAAGATATTAGTGTTATGTAATATGCGAGCGAAGCGAGCCCGCGTCATGGAGTACAGGCGTTGCATGTATGAGTGACGTCATTATTATTATTAATAATAATAATAATAAATATTATTATTATTACTATTAATACTGTAAACGGGATATTTACCATGTTTTGATATTGTTGCGAGTTCCCTATATTTCGGCGCTGTTACAAGCACCATGATCACGGATAAACTGAAGTCATTGCGGGTGGATGTTTATGAGCAGACAAATCGGTCTACCCTCTTTCTCGTTCGTTTTTTGCGCTCGGTACCACTACCATTGTCACTCACTACACGATTCTGTTCCCGACACACAAAACTCACTGTGTCCACTCGCGAACATTTTCATTTTCATTGAGTGGACACAGTGAGTTTTGTGTGTCGGGAACAGAATCGTGTAGTGAGTGACAATGGTAGTGGTACCGAGCGCAAAAAACGAACGAGAAAGAGGGTAGACCGATTTGTCTGCTCATAAACATCCACCCGCAATGACTTCAGTTTATCCGTGATCATGGTGCTTGTAACAGCGCCGAAATATAGGGAACTCGCAACAATATCAAAACATGGTAAATATCCCGTTTACAGTATTAATAGTAATGTCAGTGACCATGTCAGTTTAAAAACTTATATTATTATTATTATTTTTGACATACCAACATTTAATGTTCTCAGCTAGAAATTTTAGCCGGGGTGAGCTGATAATAATTATTATTATTGTTGCATGTTACACGTATGTATGAAATGAAATGCGTGCCAAAAGACGATTCTGATTATGAATTTTCGGCGAAATGAAGTTTCTGCCATCCACTGTAAAGGCGCGGCCCCACCGCGGTGCACGGAGAGGCTACGCACGTGTAGTATGCTTCGCTTTGTAAGAAAATGTATGTGGTTGTGTCCACTGCAACCCACGGAGAGGCTACGCATGAATTGACGTCATTGATACATGCGTGGCTTGCTTGAATAGGTGGTTACATAGCTCAACGCTGTCGACGTGGGTCTACGTTTCCACTGAAGTACACGAATATGACCCACGACTATGCACAGCTCGCTTATCGATGTACAATCGCTTATTGTGTTATATCGTAGCCTCTCCGTGCGCTGTGCCACGCTATACATAGTCGTTGGTCATATACGTGTATTCCAGTGGAAACGTTGACCCACGTTGCCAAACAAATGAATACACGCAGCTAAAATGCGCCGCGTGCCCGTGCACAGCATGCGCCGCGGTGGGCCCGCGCCTTTATGCAAAACAAAATTCGGGTATAAAAAATTCTGCCAAAAAAGGTAGACCCGTATGTATGTATGTCCGTTTCTTTGTTCCCTCATAACTCCTAAAGGGATGAAGGGATTTGAATGAAATATACATCGTTAGATTCGTCTTGATGGCACAAGTTATAGGCTACATTTGGGGGCCAAATCGCGGAGTTCAAAATTTTTATTTTTTCCAGTACCATCGAGTAGGGTATCAAAATAAAGGGTTTTAAAAGGAGATTACAAAAATATATAACACTTATATGTTTAAAAGAAATTCAAAGTGACAAATCCTATAAACAAGCACAAAAGTTAAATCATTTGCGAAGAATTTTACGCGACCAACGAAAGAACAAACACGAACTAAAAAGTTGGAAATAAAAAAAAGTAGTTAAAAAACTAAAAAACCCGACTGAAAAAACTGAAAAGCAAAAAACAAGCACATTTTAAATTAAACAAAATAACTACTTTTTTTTCATTGAAAAGTTGAAATAGTCAGAGTCAAAAATAACTCTTAAGAATATCGATAAACAAGACCGTATTTTGTCATTAAAATATATAAACAAAACAATCAAACCATCACTACCAATATACCTTTTAAATTAGGTCCATAATCAATATCATAAAGGTTCCTAGACCGATGACACTAACAAAACAGCAAAGAAACCGCATCAATATAAACAGGATCACATAAAGTACCGTCGGAATGCACAATTGGTGACATTTCATCTGGAGCTGCAGTAATTGCGCAAATATATGCGACGGGGCACTGAATCGAATGATATACAGCTATTATATAACTAGTTACTGGCACGCTGGTTTTTTTTTTTTCTTTTTATTTACCCTTGAAAGTCCCAATGCTGGACAAACGGTTCTCCCATATCTTTTCAGATAATCTTTTCCTGTGCCAAATATCATGATGTGCCCCTGGTCTTCTCGCTACCTCTTCGTGAGATACTTGGATAAGGTGTGTCATATTGGACGAGTAGCATGACTACTAAAATCTCTGTTCAAAGAAGATTTCATGTAGGTATGTCCTTCTTAATAGTTAAACGAAATCAATCTCTTTACTATCACGGTCATCTCATCATCATTTCCTTGCCCTTATCCCAATTCATTTGGGGTCGGCACAGCATCTTCTTCCATATTTCTCCTCATCTCATCAGACACCTCCTTTCTTGCCATGCTTTACACAGACTAGCATCATGATATTTTGTAGTGATAGTGATAACAGAATAGTCTAAGGCCGAGATTGATAAACCTTAATTAGTACACGCTTTGGCTTACATAAGTTCCTGTCTTCCACATCTAGTTCTTAAATACTTGAAGAACGGTTCCACAGACACATTTTACACATTTTTACTAACCCTCCCAAATGCCTCTCCATGAACTAATGACTGCTATCTTTACAGCAAAACTGGATTACAAAACTAGTTTCGCACTTACTTCAAAAGGGTCTTTCGCTTACCTTTTTTATACTTAACACGATTGTGTCGCCGTAAAGATTGGCACTGGTGACTATAAATTGTTGGATGGATGGACAGCCAGATGGACGGTGATATCTTACGGCACAATTGAACGTTTTAATTCAGGAATTGAAAGTATTTGATTGTGGTCCTCTATATTTGAGTTAGGTGGGGAGGTGTGGTGGGTATTGGTGCGGGGAAAGTGAGCGGAGAATCTTTCGATTTACTGGTGATGTTGAGTTTGAATTGTGTGAGAAATGATGTGAACGAAAATGGAGTAAATGCTGCCGTGACATCTGACAGAGAAGAATGGAAGAAGAAAACGTGTTGCCCCAAATACAATACAAAGGAATATGACGATGATGATGATACTGGTGATGTTGAAATCTGCAGTATAAAATAAAAATGTAGACCTATAAGGCTAGTCGCAAGATTTTTTTCACGTACTTAAATACAATTCCTGGAAAGTCGTCAAAAATTATGGAGTTATGAAATACTTTT
The DNA here is from genome assembly GCA_949316265.1 of Diarsia mendica. Taxonomy (NCBI): domain Eukaryota; kingdom Metazoa; phylum Arthropoda; class Insecta; order Lepidoptera; family Noctuidae; genus Diarsia; species Diarsia mendica. The sequence continues at coordinate 17,922,572 of OX438903.1, read as the reverse complement.
CTAAGAATCATTTCCATTCGATCAAGAAATGTTACCTTCACAACTCTTTGAGTTTCCGTAAAGTAAAATAACCTGAATAATTTAGAGCTAATAGAACCAGTGAGAGTAAACCCGATCATAAACGATTGCATCTAAATGGCGTTTAAGATCTGTTCTACTTGCTATGAAATATTGACAACTCTTGAACGCAGTTTAGAGGTACTCGTTCAGTTACATTAATAAAATCCGCAGTAAAAAACGCTTTGTCAATCGCGCTTACTGAAGCCCCAATCACAAAACACAAGCAGGGTAATCTCGAATTCAAATTACAGAAGCGTCTAGTTGAATAATTTGCGTAAACTGATCTTCCGATATTGATAGTAAAGCTATCATGAACTCGGACGGAGAGGTGTAGATTGATGTAGATTGTAGAGAATACAAAACGTTTACATGGAGATGAGTATTTTAGTTCAAATAAACTAATCTTAACTAGGTACCTATACAATATTTTGAATGTGAACGTGAGATTGTCTGTGTATCGGCTGAACAGATTTCGGAGAAATTAGGCATACGTTAGGCCATAACCCGGATAAGGACAAAGGATACTTTTAAGCCTATAGGACGCTCACGTGGGATAATTACCGACTTTCATGAATAATTGTTACAGTGTAGGGTTGCATGGCACAAAACAACGGAAAGAGGACTATTTTACACTTTTATTTAACTTACAATGTATGTAACTATGTTTGTTCGGGTGGCAACTTGAAACTCAATCTTGAAGCAGATATCTTCAACCGATTGAGCTGAATTTATGTTTGTTAAGGTTACACTGTAGGTATACATAGCACGTTCCATTAATGAAGAGTTACACCATTATATAGACCAAAATAAAGTACCACGTTATAATTAAAAAAGCTCCGAGTTTTCTACATTGAAAATTCCTGTTAAAGGTCAAACCAGGCGCGACACAAAGTAATCAATCAAGTGCCAGTAAGAATGTACAAGAGCAAACAATATCCCCAGTTCGTATTCACCCCGAACCTCTCCAACAGGCCAGACATAGTAACGGCCAGTCGAAAAACACGTTTATTCGAGTCATTAAGGGCCATGTCATCTGCCAAACACATTACTACTCCCGCCGTAATTAAATGGAAAGAGAAATTTAGCTAAACAGAGCATAAACGTAAAAGCTTCGAAGCTAACAATAAAACCATAGAGGGTGTGGAATAAGGGAATGGGATTCAGAAGACATTTGGACAGAGTATCTTGCTTGCAGCGTCATTATGGTGTACTGCCGGAACTCCGGAAGTGACGTCAGGCGCCGCGGCGCGTGCGTAACAAATCACTACTTTACAACTTCCGGAAAGCTCAGTATCTCCCCGCCTGCGTTATGCAACGGACGTGCGAAAAAACGCAAAAATGTTCTAATAATTTTTGGACACGCTTCGCTTGGTACGCGTAATGGTCGTGTGATGATATTATGGAATATAACAATTTGTCTCCTCTCCCCTCTAGAGATTTTGGGGGAGGACAATAGTTTGCGCTTTGCATTTTTTGCTGGTAGTTATGGTAGATTAACTTTGTATTGAGGGGTCTACGACTTGAAATAGTCAAATGTTAAGGACAGTAAAGTATAAGTCGACTTGCGTTATCATTAGGTAAGTAAAAGGCTTTTGAAGACAAACTCTTCATCTCTATAGTTCCAGATTCGATCAATGCAATCATTCCATTCAGAATAAATAAAATAGCATTAGCACATGCCTTCATACTATAAATATATAACTACTGAGGTTACATTTCAGAGGTCAAAGGAATAACGATCAAATCTGAATTTTATTCAAACAATCTTATTTTTCCAAAAAACTAATCTTAGAAAATAAGTCGGCTTAGTTCATTCCCACGTATCGCCGCACATAATTTATCACCGCAATGATAATTCAATATCCACGAACATAATAAACTGTTATTGATGAAGGGATCATAAAAAACCACTTCATAACCGAAATTGTTCTCGACCGCTAAACAAACAAGCAATAAATTTTAAACGTATTAAATAAAATCTCCGTCGACCAATATTTGTTGGTCTTCACCTATGAGAAGATTCTCCCCTTTTTGGTCGTGTTGAACTGTGTCGAAAGCCTGTGACGGGTCAACGTAGTTTGGTGAGGCGTGCCTCTAGGTTTGGTCACGTGTCCGGGACACCCTTTCGCGAATTTTGTAAGTTAACGTTGGTAACATTATAAATATTTGGATTTATTGTAAGTTCCCTTTGCGTCGTGATTTAGGAGTGTAAGCGGTTAGTGCGATGGAGTGGTTGATTTGTAGAGATAGATAATGGTTTTAATGGGAAGTGGCGTTTGCCATTATGATTGAAATTATTAAAGTTATCATATTGTGTTGTTTCTATTAAAAAATGCTTTATTAAATCGAAGAAAATTACACCTTACGGTTAAATCATGTAGGGCTTAGAATTTTAATAGACTGGTACGGAAATTAATGGAGATGTATTCTATTCGAACTAGTAGAAAAACTTACCCACAACAAACTTTAAGCTACGATTCTTTGCACTACTTCTATTGAGAAAGAAAAGAAAGAATTTTAGAAAAGTCACATAAAAAATCAATTGTCTGAAGGTTATTTCAACAAATAGAAAAGAGAACTAGAGATCTAAACATGTTTTAGAATTAATCATACACCAATGGTAGCGCACTATTTGTGACGCATATCCCGCAAATCTCAACACAAACAAAAGTATACCTACAAACTTCAAACGAGCTTGTTGACATCAAAGCACATCCCATCGAAATTGTCACACAACCCTTTAACAAAAATACCTTAGAACCACACCATTGGCTGATACCCCTCTGCCTATCTAGAACCTAGGTACCAGGCCTTGTCTTAATTATCACCTCCTACACACGTATCATCTAACATATATGTGAGATCAAAGCGTCCTGTACACTGGAAAGAAGCATTTTTATAAAAAATCCAATCACCTAAGTAGAGGGTGGGTGGAAAGGGGGGTAGAAGGGGTGGGAGGGTGATCCACCCACAGGGGATGAAGACATCACGCGAATGCACATAATTCATTGATACTATCCTTCACTAAACTAATGTGAGTGAAAATAAGCGCTGATTGTTTAGTACGGTTAGTAGACAAATTGAAGATGTTTCTGTTGTGATTTTTTTAATGATAATATAATATTATTGTATTTAGAATAAGGTTAGAAAATTGGAGCTCGTGATTTAATAATAACAGCAGTATGGTTCGATCTTCAAGTTTAAACCGTGCGTGCGAGTTGCCGCCGTGCCTTGGAAACACATTTATAACTGCTGTCATTTGCAGATTTTTGACAGTCGTTACACTGTAGTTGACAGATTTCCGGTTAACTGACTGGTACCCGATAATCTGTCAACTAGTGTTACAAGGTGTACGGTGTAGGTGATACATCTGTCATAATTACAATTAACTTTAAACTCGTAGTAATAATATTGCTTTTGGGAAGCTGCTGTCCCAAAAAAAATAACTGTGAAGGGAATCTTCTAATAAGCTCAATGAATGTCAGTTTTAACTTTTCAATTATAAGGTCGCTTCTGTCTTATTTTATTTGCAGACGCTACTGTAATGGTCCGGTCACGGTGCGTGGCGAGCGAACAATACTGCCCACCCTGCGTCACATGCACCACATTACCGATACGACTGTATATCTATTGAAACGTTCCATGGAATTCTACAGATCGGCCAAATATAGGTCTCCGTCAGAATGGCTGGTTGCCTGTGGCTTTGGTCTATGAGAGTTGATTAGAAAATTGCTACATAATTGCTTATATTTGCTACATTTAATAAATAATTGCTACATACTATATATATTTAGAAATAACATTTTTTTTTTGTACAGCCATCCTGACGTTTGGTTGGCTGGTCGCCTCCTAGTTTAAAGCCAAGCATGCAGAGTTTCCCGAAATGTATTGCGTCAATAATTGCTTCATATTTGCTTCATTTATCTAATTTAGTTGTATCTTCAAACATATGTTAAATAAAGGATGTAGCCATTATTTTAATTATCCCAAGGAAAAGTGCCTGATAAAACAATAAAGGCAAATACTTAGTTATGTTGTAAACCGATTCAACATAATTAGGTATTTGCCTTTATTGTTTTATCAGGCACTTTTCCTTGGGAATACTTGGGATAATTAAAGTAATAGCAACATCCTTTATTTAACATAACTAAATTAGATAAATGAAGCAAATATGAAGCAATTATTGACGCAATACATTTCGGGAAACTCTGCATGCTTGGCTTTAAACTAGGAGGCGACCAGCCAACCAAACGTCAGGATGGCTGTACAAAAAAAAAATGTTATTTCTAAATATATATAGTATGTAGCAATTATTTATTAAATGTAGCAAATATAAGCAATTATGTAGCAATTTTCTAATCAACTCTCATAGACCAAAGCCACAGGCAACCAGCCATTCTGACGGAGACAAATATAGGTAGAATATTGTAGAATTCTTTGTAGCACGCCAAGCAGAGAAAAAGAAGATACAAAAAATATGGATAGTGTGATGAGAAATTAAGATGTTTTCGTAGTGGTATACAAATACATACTTAAAATAGTGATCGTCACCTTCCTGCCCTTGTCCCATTCTATTTGGGGTCGGCGCATCACGTTTTTCTCTTCGACTCTCCCCTGGCACGTGTAACAAATCTACTGAATTTAAAAGAAATAAGACGTTGTAGACTTGAACAATATAATAAATTTAGGGAGGAGTAAAAAATACAATAGGAGTTATAAAAATATACCTAACCTAGCACACTCTCAGAAGGGAGGAGGGAGGTTTTATAAGGACGTCAACGTAGCGTCTCGCTCGATACCGGTCACTCGGGTAGAAGAGTTGGAGGTCCCGTCTCGCTCGAGTATTGGAGGACCTCTTGGCGTCAGCGTAGCGTCTCGCTCGACACCAGTCACTTGGGTAGTGGAGGTCCTCTTAGCGTCAGCGTAACGTCTCGCTCGACACCGTTCCGTTCACTCAATGAACCAGCAGCAGCACAGACTCAGTGAAGACTTAGAGTATAATATGCAGATGTTTCTTCGAACAGATCCAGAATAGAAGTCCCCCGCGTGTGAAATCATTTCAGCTTTTATAGATCCACAGCTTGTCATTTTCAGTTCATTTTTCAGAATTTAAAATAGTGACTTCTTCGTCTTAGAAATGCAACTTGCCAGTATTCAGAACAGCCAGCAATATTCAATCCCAAAACCTTTTCGTAGAATTCTGAGAGCGTGTTAATTAATTATAGTAAGTTATAAAATACAATATCTGAGCAATGTAAGTTATAAAATATAATATTTAAGATAGCATATTGATAAAAAGAATTTAAATTACGTAAATCAAAAGTAACCTTCATAGACTAAGCTAGTAAGAAACTATGACAGAAAATTAAAAGAAAAAGTATTGATAGTTTGACAGCCTGACGTAAAGTGTCATAACAATGAAAAATATGAAAATTATTTATTTATTTCAGATATTTTATAAGAAAACGAATCGTTTTAGACCGATTCGCAGAATAGTAATGTAAAAACCTCGTAAAAACCAATAAAACGTATGATAGATGCGAAGTATAAGTAGGTATATAGTGTAAGTATGTATTATGATGTGTGGTAAGTGTGAATAAGGTGAACACTACAGCTCACTCAGTGAAATAAATAAAATACGTGGTTTAGAATAGCGAAATACCACACACGTCACGGCATCATTTAATCCTTTCTCTTTCATATCATTCCTCACACAATCCATCCATACTTATTTACTTTGTCCTTCCTCACATACTTAAAAAAGGTCAACTAAACAAAGAACATAAACGATTTTATTACAACAAATTTATCACAAAATCAGATCATAAAGTTCCGACGATGAGTCGATGACAACCAACCAAAAAGATACCAACTACGTCAACATCTTCCTAGCCTTCTCCTAACTATGATGAGATGACGAGTAATAGAGAAGTATGGAAAAAGATGAAATGCTCCGCCGACCAAAAATGAATTTGGATAAGGGCAAGAGGTAAAGATGAAATACTCCGCCGACCCAAAATGAATTGGGATATGGGAAAGAGGTAAAGATGAAATGCTCCGCCGACCCAAAATGAATTGGGATAAGGGCAAGAGGTAAAGATGAAATGCTCCGCCGACCCAAAATGAATTGGGATATGGGAAAGAGGTAAAGATGAAATGCTCCGCCGACCCAAAATGAATTGGGATAAGGGCAAGAGGTTGATGATATGTTGGGATCGACTTTCAGTCTAACCGGACTGACTTGTAACGGCTGTAAAGATCTACAAATTGTCATTTGTAGTCAGTAGCCTGAAAGTTGCTGGGACCAGCAGAACAACGTATTAAAATTATTAAGCCACGAGCTCCTCCAAAAAGGTACCCACAACACATTTTTAATGGCACAAACAGCAAAAAGGCAGGTATGCTAGTGAGCCGTTTAGGCATCATATATATGTATTTGCTATTTTAATCTAAATCAATGGTAAAAACTTATTGTCCACCGTGTTTAGGCAACTTACAATAAACACACTCTTAAAGCCCTTTAGGCTACAGTAAATCTGATGTTAACGGTAGATTTACTATAAAGAAAAGATTTACTATTTTATATTAATTATCATCTAGTTACCCCATTTTCGAAGACACGTTACCAGATGATATAGTACATACACCACACAATCCAGACCACACAACCATGATTTATCGACGCAATTTAGCCTAAACCAACACGAAAACACGTGAGATTGTCCCTTCGCCACCCAGCTAGTCATATAATCTCTATATTTAGCTCTAATCACGGTAAAGCTATGATTACAGCTCAATTTGAGTCCGCCATCATTATTTATATTTTTTAAACGAGCAACCAACTCGATAATGAGCTTGTGTATCACGAACCTGAGTTTCAAGTTAGAGGACAGAGCCGTAGAGTGGCTTGTTTAGAAGAAGTTATTTTTTTTGTAGTTGGAATTTTTCATTAACACTGAAATCGGGATGTTTTCAATGTTTACTGTCATGTTACTATATAACGAATAATAAACAAGGTACCTAAGTATCCCGTTATTAATGTTAGCTAATGATAATAATGTTAAAAACTTTTTGAAAGTTGTTATAGTTGATAAGGAGAAATCCATCGTCCTTTATTTTTTAAAGGTAGGTAAACAGTCCTCGACAATATTTGACTGCCTTTTATAGTTGAAAGTTGATTGCAAATATCGTCCGAATGATAACCACCGTCTTATTAGATCTGACAAGGATCTAATTAGTTGTAGCTGAATACCAGTACTTAACATGAAGCGACTGTCTATTTATACTCCACCCAGGTACAGTGAGACATGATAGCTATCCCTAGGAAATACTGGTTGTCAGACTTTCGGGCTCCTACAAATGGCAGCCAGAACTAACCACCACTGGTTAGTTCTGGCTGCCATTTGTAGGAGCCCGAACCTTATTTAATCAATGTTCACCACACTATGTAATAAATAATTGTTTACCCGGTGCCAGTGTTAGCCAATTAATTAGTAAGATTAAACTGACTAAAATAAATCCCAATTCTACTGTTATTTTATTATATGGGAATAGTTTAAATGTAGGGAAAAATGACATAGTTGAATGTGTCCATTTGATGTTACATCTCAATGAGACCAATAATTGTAAATTCATATTCTGTGCCTTGCCATATTCTCAATATTTGTCCATTGAGCAAAATAGATACATTTATGATTTAAATTTGTTAATTTATAATAGGACATGTCGTCACAGTGACGCTATTTTGTATTTTGACTGTAATCAATTTATTTCTGATTACAGACTCACTAACTTCTCAATGTTTTTACCACCTAGCTCTAAGCGACGTATTGCTAACCTTTTAGCATACAATATACACAGCGACACTGGTATGTGTTTACCAACGTTTTCTGTTAGTAGTGATACTAATACTGCTTTTATTACTAACACTTATACAGATACTAACACTTTTATTGATACACCTTGTAGTTTAAACTGTTAGGTGAGACAACAGGTACGCTGCATATGTTGAATGTTGTTCATCAAAATATGCAGGGGTTATCTGGCAAAGAATTAGAGTTAAGTTTGTTTATGGAGAATTATGATGTTCAGGTTTTATGTTTAACTGAACATTGGTTGAAGGAACATGAAGTAGCATTTATCAATGATGATTTTTATACCGTACAGAGCGCATTTGTCAGAAAATCAGCTATTCGCGGTGGATCTTTAATTCTTGTTTCAAACAAATTAAAATGTAAACAACGTTTAGATTTAGTTAATCTTTCAATTGAGCGCACTATTGAGTTGTCTTGCGTTGAACTCGAGCGATACTTGGTAATTTGTGTTTATAGACCCCCATCTGGGGACTTTACTCGTTTCGAAACTGTAATGGAGGATACACTTAATAAGTTAAAATCAAGTAATAAGTCTATAATTTTATGTGGAGATTTTAATGTTAATATTTTAGATGTTACTCCATTAAGTATCAGATTTCTCAATCTGTTTAGATCATATAATTTAGTTAACCTGTTTTTTGAACCAACAAGGATCACGGCTTCTTCATCAACTTGCCTTGATAATATGTTTAGTGATTGTGTTGCCGAGGACAAATTAGTGTTAAGTGACTTATCGTCTGATCACTGTGGTTTAATAGCTAGCTTTCCTATGCCATTAAAAAAAAAGCCGCGCAAAATAGAATGCAGGCCTCATACAGCTAGTCGCTGCAATAAATTTAAAAATAATGTAGCACTTAAAGTAACACCGTCAATAGTTGAGCACGAGACTCCTAATGAAATTTATAAAGCCCTTTTTGATGTTGTGCAAAATGAATACCAATCTATTTTTAAGTCTAAAACTATTAACATTAAGGGACCTTCTGTTGGCTTCAACCAATGGGCTACACCAGGTATTTACAAAAGTCGAGCCCGATTATACGAGTTGTATGGTCTTAAACAACACAGGTTTGATACAACTTTTCTAGAGTATGTTAAGAATTATTCCAAATTATTTAAAAAGATTTGTATTATTGCAAAATCTAAATTCTTAAGCGAAACCATTAAAAATTCTAATAATAAAGTTAAAGCCACTTGGAAAATCATTAACAATGAAACAGGTAAATCTGTTAAACAAGATAATCACCTTGAGATCATGGTGGGTAACAAATTAGTTAATAAAGCAGCCGACGTAGCCGAGGCTTTTAATGAGTATTTTGCCAGCATACCTATAGCGACGACTCGTTCCCTGAGTTCGTCGCCGTCTAAAGCCGAAGATCTTTTGCATAGCAGCGTGTCTAAATGTGGTAACGTATTTAGTTTCGAACATGTAACACCTCGTGATGTAGTTAACGTTTTTAATTCACTTAAGTCTAAAAACACAGGTGATTACTGGGGCATTTCTATTAAACTTTTAAGTAACATTATCGACATCGTAGCCCCCTGTCTTGCTGTTACTTTCAATAAATGCGTTGATTTGGGTACTTTCCCTGACCTTATGAAGAGCAGTAAAGTCATCCCTCTATTTAAATCAGGCAGTAAAAATGATATTGGGAACTTTAGACCAATTTCTATTTTACCTGCTTTTAGCAAAATTTTTGAAAAATTAATTCTCAAACAGTTGTTAGTACATTTTAATTTATATAAACTCCTTCATAATGATCAATATGGCTTTACAAAGGGTCGTTCGACTACGGATGCAGGTGTTGCTTTGCTAAAACACATATTTAACGCATGGGAGAAAGCGCAAAATGCAATCGGTGTTTTCTGCGATCTTTCTAAAGCTTTTGATTGCGTACATCACGACACGCTTTTACGGAAACTGCGTCATTACGGTGTTCAAAATGAGGCCCTAAATGTGATAGATTCGTATTTACAAAATAGATTCCAATGTGTAGACGTAAATGGCGCGAAATCTTCCGGGCTACCGGTTCGGCTAGGTGTACCTCAAGGTTCAATACTGGGTCCGTTTTTATTCTTGGTTTATATTAATGATCTGCCATATTATTTAAAGGGTTTTTGTGACGTCGTACTATTTGCAGATGATACCTCTCTTATCTTTAAAGTAGATAGGAATAGACACGATTTTGACGACGTAAACAGCGCGCTATCAATGGTCACGGATTGGTTCGCAACAAACAACCTTGTTCTTAATGCCAAGAAAACTAAAATAATTAAGTTCGCTTTACCCAATGTTAGAAATCTAGGTCCCAATATTATCCTCGCCAATCAGGAGCTGGAAACTGCCGACTCTGCTGTATTTCTGGGCATAACAGTAGATTCAAAATTACAATGGGGTTCACACATATCAAGCCTAGCGGGAAGGCTAAGTTCAGCCGCATACGCCGTCAGAAAAGTAAGACAATTCACTGACGTTGATACAGCACGGTTAGTCTACTTTAGTTACTTTCACAGCGTTATGTCCTACGGTATTCTGCTGTGGGGCAAAGCTGCTGATATTCAAAATATATTTGTTCTGCAGAAGCGAGCGGTTCGTGCAGTTTATCAGCTGGGTGCCCGAGTTTCCCTTAGAGATTTTTTTAAGGAGATTGGTATTCTCACGGTTGCTTCTCAGTACATCTTTGCCAACATTTTATATATTAGACAAAATATCCATCTGTACACTAAAAACAGTGATATCCACAACTTTAACACTAGAAATAAGCATAAACTACGTGCTCCTTTTCACCGGCTTCACAAAGTTCACAATTCATTCGTAGGGCTCGGGATTACATTTTATAATAAACTGCCATCTTCTTTTCTAGACTTGCCATTTAATGAGTTTAAAGCCAAAGTTAAATCTAATCTTTGTTTAAAAGCTTACTATTCTATTAACGACTACTTAGATGATAAGAATAGTTGGTCGCTGAGTTGAACACAAGACAATGTTTGTTATTTGTGTTCTTTCTCCAAAATTAGTTTACTGTTATGTTATGTATTTATTATTTTATTTTTACATTGTTTACACTTACTTTGTAATTTGTATATACTTTTGTTTATTACTGATTGTGTCTGTAGTAAATCTTAAATTTAACTGACACCTTGCTATTGTATCGAGTCTGGTTCTTCTAACCAACCAAACAGACAGATGTGTGCTGGGGAGTTTGTTCCGCCACTTCTTCTTTCCAGCTAAACACTAGGAAGTGCCGATGGGTGGGCGTTTTTGGGGGACTGTCTTATAAAAAATGTAAATACAGTGAAACCTGGTTAAATGTGTCTCAGATATTCAATTTGTTTCATGGGACCCCAGTATGAGTTCCAGTTATAGAGATTTCTCACTTATCCATGTCCCAGTTAGCCAAATTTCACTGTAGTAAAGTAAAGTAAAGTAAATTTTGACCTTCGAAAAGTGCTGATTATCAGCCTAGTTTGAATAAATGAATTTTGATTTTGATTTTTGATTTTGACTGTTAAATGTAAGGAGGGGTCTTGTAATGTAAGAGGTATTACGAAAACGGAACAGACTTCGGTCAGTACAGACGTACATCAAGCTACACGAAACTATCAGATTTTCCCAATCAACCTTGAACCTAATGCTTTAGCGATACAGTTAAAAACCTTTAACTTAAACTTTTGGCAGATTCCAGAACTTTGAAAGTCAACCCATACATTTATTATTGCTTTAGACCCCGTCGACGTCACCAAAAAAATTAACAGTAATTAAAGCAGCCTCTCCACGACCACCTCTGTCCCCGCTACACAGGTGATAATGTGGCAATGTCGCTGCAGCCGCCGGCTACACACGATTATCCTATCTCTGACCACACAGCACTGAGCACTCAACACAGATTCATTCACTCATTCACTCTTACGTGCACACGCCCCTTTATTTTTAAAGGTAAGGTGCATTGACTGAGTGGTTCCGGCGGAGAAATTGGTTATGTTTATAAGTAGTTTAAAGGTTGATAAACTGGGTTGTTCTTGGTAGTGGCCGGAAATTCTGACAACCAGTCTTGGCAAGGGATATCGTCATATTCAGTATTAACTGGGTTGTGGAGGTCGGATAGAGGCAGTCTTCTTCTTCTTTTTCAACTTTTTACCACCCGATGCTGAGTGTAGGTCTCTTCTAATGCAGATAGACAGTCGCTCCATGTAAAATTCTTAATTCGTTTAATTCTTTGTCAATTTGTTTTGTCCTGTTGGGAAACCAATAAACACTTTTTCTTTCTTTCTTTCTTTAAAATACTGGTATTTAACAGCATCGGATTAAACTGGAATCCGACCCCAACATAGTTGGGAAAAGGATAGGCAGGTGATGATGATGAAACTAGGTTCTTCTTCTAGCTCAGGAAATAAAGTTCTATCTCATGGAGCTTGGCACTAGCTACTCATAGGCCAGTAAGATTCATAGCACACTACAAGCCTTCCTTCATAACTAGGGAGAAAAAGGGATGTTCTTTAAATCGCAATGCCACGCGTTGGTCTAGTGGTCTCAAGATGGCTACTGAGCATTATGATCAGAGCCGTCTTAGACTGTGCTGGGGCCCTTGGGCACACAAGAATTTGGGGCCCTTTGGCACACAAGAATTTGGGGCCCTTTTGGAATTTACCCAAATTACATTAAACAAAATTAAATCACGACACTTCTGTGAAAATAAGTGATATAATAAGTAATAACTTTAGGTAAAAAGTTCCGACTGAAAGTTTTTCATAATTTATCCGGGGATTCCCCCAAGCCTCAACCATAGACAAAGTCGACATTTTTTATGGTCGCTTGAATTTGGCATTGGAGCGGTTTGCATGGATGATCGCTAGATGGTGTTCTTAGTAAATTAGGTAGGATGCGTTCAGAAATACTTTTAAATTACTGAATAACTGAATAAAAAATCAAATGATATGTAACTTGAAAATAGACATTATAGACTCTAGATTATAAAATTTATAAACTCAAGTAAATGTCTGGTAAGTTATATCAGACCAAAAACAGCCCTTTAGTACAGCCAAAAAGCGCACTAAGTTTAAATTAAGCAAGAAGCTACAGTGTCTATATACCGCACACAACCGAGACCCTGTAGGCTTGATGTCACTCAAATTCATATAAATATATTGATTCGAATAAATCTGAAAATAATCGATATTCGGGCATTGAGAAAAGTGTAATGAGTTTTTTGAGATTAAATGTGAGAGAAATTGTCGGCCCTTCGGGGCCCTCTGAGAATGGGGGCCCTGGGCACTGGCCCCTTGTGCCCTTATGGTAAAGACGGTACTGATTATGATGATGCCTGGGTTCGATTTTCCATCAGGAGTTTGTGAGTAGCAGCAACGGAGTTTGGATCTGTAGTCGGTTGATGGCAATGGTATCGTCCCTTATTACGTGGAACTTAAAAATAACTGGCGAAACCTGGGTGTATTATATTTAATGAAAAATATAAATGCAATATACAAACCGCTGTAAATTACATACCTAAGTCTTTACATTTGATCTCTACAACAACTTAATAACTTTCCTTGCACAGAGACCCAGTCCCATCTCAATCCCAGCGAAAAACAATTCTGTATGATATTCAAAAGTACGTAGTTTAAGAGTAATTACGGTGACCATCATACAGCGAGTTATGAGGACATTACTATGAGGTTACGTAAAAAGAGACATTAGCCATTCGAAAGCTAAGTCACGAGCGAGCAATTTGATGGCAATCAATAGCCTTATTGTAGTATCGCCAAATCTTTTGGACGGACTTTTGCGGGACTTTCTTTCTTTCTTTGTCTTTTATACTTTAAGTTTGAAATAGATTTTGCCAGCAGCTTTGTTCGCGAGGATGTTGGAATTATCCTACGGGAACGTAATACCTACGAGAACGAAAAGTATCCTACGTCCGAATTTAAGATATGACTCATGCATGATCTACCTGTATGCCAAATTACATAAAAAATCCGTTTTAAGAAAGGTAAGTGGAAATTGTTTTTCCTACTCCTCCGACATTCTTTTCTGATAAAAAACAACCGAAACCAATTCAGAGGTCATCGTCTCTTTTAAAGTCCAGAGCCTAGGACATAGTCTTACGCCCAAATACTCAAACGTCACTCAATTTTAAGTTGCACTTAAATCTCGTGCTGTCTTTGTCTTTGTTACTTTAACGCAGAGTGACAGAGACAGCAGTAGTTTTGAGGGTTACTTATAATTGAGTGTCGTTTGAGTATTTGGGCGTTAGTATACTAATACTCATCTTACACCGTACCTTTACGCGTTTCAAGGAAATGTCTCTCTTAATTTGCAGAGTGTAGCTCCCCTACAAATACCACCCACAGCCACTCGCGATCATGAAACGTAGAAGGTGCGTAATTATCACAGAAGTACCGTATTGCTCTGTGAATTAGCCAGTATAACATTTTCCGTAGTTTCGTCAAAGATGAAGTAGCTTGTCATGAGGCTTCTTATCCCCGTAGAAAACTTCAAACGTAAACTTCATTACTCTTGTAGTATATCTCATCATCATCAGCCTATAATGTTCCCACTGCAGGGACTCAGGCCTTCTCTCTAGGAGAGGGATGGGCTATAATCCACCACGCGGGCCCAGTGCGGGTTGCAATGGTATTGTCACATGTCTTCGAATTTTTTGGTTCTAAGACATGCCGGTTTCCTCACGATGTTTTCCTTCACCGTTTTGAGAGCAGTGGTCTTGAAATAAATGACACAAAGTAATGCCACAACCCACGACCCACGACTTACTGCTCGTAAGTTGTGGCCGCCGCCACCACTGGGCCACCGATGCTCCCGTAATATATTTCGCCAATAAATAATAATACAAATAATAATAATACGATCAAGGGCCTGATTCAGAAGACTTACTTCTTAACACGGCTCATATTGTGAGGAGGTTCCTGTCTCTGGAGCCCTAACCACCGGTGGCTTGGACCCTGCTCCCGTCACCGGTGGACGACTATTTTTAATATTTTTAAATGTTTTTTTTAATTATTTATGAAATATTTAAAAATGAAAATTTTATGTTAGTAAATAAATAAAGGACATAATAATACAAATAATTTCGTAATATATTACTTAGTATACTTACATTTCGCAAGTTATGTTTAATTCCAACATAATCATTTTAGCCCTTTCGCCTGCACTACCTATGTTGGGGTCAGCTTCCAGTCTAACCGGTTGCAGCTGAAGAGAATGCCATTATTTCACATGGAGTGACTCCCTATTGTAAGACTGGTTTTTAGACTGACCAATATTTTATTCCAATAAAATACTTAAAAGAGCGGGCGAGCCCGTTCCCATCAACTGGTTATATCTATCTACTAATTCAGGTTCCTGGTTACTAGTTAAAAAAATCTGATGAAAACTTTCAATAAACATTTGCCCAACCTGAGTTCGAACCGAGCACCGTTTCCATCTTCTACTATCTATCTATATAAATAAAAAGAGAAGTCCTGACTGACTGACTGACTCATCAACGCCCAGCCCAAACCCTTGAACCTAGAAAGCTGAAATTTTGCACAGAGGTTCCCTTTATAATGTAGACAAGGAATAAGGAAGGATTTTTCGAAACTCAACCCCTATGAAAGTTTGTATGGAAAATCGTCATTTACACGCGGGCGAAGCCGCTGGCAAAAGCTAGTACTCAATATAGAGCTAATTGTAAAGTATTTTTTAAGACAATGTTGTGATTTACGACGACGTCAATGTGGCGATGACGCAAACAATAATTTTTCCTCTTATTATCAAAAGTAAGTCTTAAAATTTCACTATTTAGGTATGCTACACAATAGCACTAAAAGTACCACCCACGCTATAAGAAGTGCTGTTAGGTGACCACGTGATTATCACCAGTGGAGCCCGTAAATTATGGGAATACCACGTCAGGTCGAGCACCAAATTTGTGGCTTATTGAAGATAAGCATGGCGACTTAGTGAGGACATACCTGTTTGGTTTTAAACTTTCATTTTAGAACAGCGCGCAGCGTACAGTAGTGGACTTACTTAATGCCATGGGTATTTTTTACCAGTCAACCTTTCGGTGATAGAAATACTAACAATGGACCAACGGTAGTTTAAAATCTAAAAATTGAGAAATTTATTTTATTTTTGCTGATTTCGCAGCAGATTTCCAATTTCCGGGTTCATGCTCATTTAGTTCTTTTGTCGTTTGTTTTTCTTCCCTTGTTTGCGGATTACTTTGTTTAATAACAAGCACGTAACAAATGCTACTTCGATTGTCTTTGGTTTGTTGATGTTTGATAGTGTTTCACGGGTTTTCTTTGGGTGTTTTTAATGCGATTTTTCTGACTGGCTTTTGCCTTGGTCAGAGGCCAAGCCTGTCTTTTGGGCACATTACCAACTGACAGGCGTTGAGGAGGACTATTATGATGCCCTTTTATTGTTTGTTGTTAAGTTTATTTAAAAGTTTTTAATTGATAATGATGTGAAAGAAATATAAAATAAAATTTGAATGTCTTTGATTCAACGTTCAAAACTTCATTTCACAAACGAAACAACTCAAAACCAGGTCCACACAAAGCCAACACTAAGAAATTGCCCAGAGAAAAAAAGGCAAAAGGCTAAAACAAACAGATCATGGCACCAGGCCCGAGGCAGCCGAAATTTAATCATACTTATTATCCAGTTATGACAAGCAACACCGGCAGATATAGCGGGTTCACTTATACACGGGGAATATGTTTTGTTTCTTTTAGAAAAAGGTTTGTTTTCTTGACGAATGGGTAATGGGTTTGCTGTCAAAGAAACTGAGCCACTGGGCTGTGGTAATTCTTTATCAATACTTTTGTAAATATTGGTCATAATATTCTAGGTTATGAAAGTTTTAAAGATTATTAAAAATTAAAGAGATGGACTGACGGTGGAATGTTGAAAGACAACAACTAGGTGAACAGGCAATCTCATTAAAATTACTGGAAGAAACTGAATATACAAAAAAAAACTATAGAGATTTGGAAAAGACCAACACTCAGCAATAAGTGGTCAAAGTTTTGAGAAGAGCAAAATTAAAGAGGATAAAATTAAAAAAAAAAAACCAGAGTTGATAATATCAAAGTTCAAAATAATGATTCTATTGTGAAAAATACAACTTGCAACTACAAAAAAGATCTTACAAACAAATACATTGGGAATAAAAAGAATTTAAAAAACATACTAGATCTTTTTATGCCACAATCTACTATAAAAGTGTCATAAACACCCAATAAAATAATACGTCAACAGGTCAAGACCCAATTAGCAAGTAAACAGCATCACCACAAATAACCATCAAACAACTTTAAACCCACTTTAAAAAGTTAAAACTTGAACCGAGAAACAGAATCCGATCCCAATTTTGAAACAATCTGTATCTCGAGCCATGAAATAATTTATAACATACACTCACCCCGTATAATTAGGTCCGATCAGAGAGTTGATTGGTTATTATATTGATGTTTCAATTTTATACCCATTTTTATGATCATCGGACAACTGTGGGGGGTGGCCACCCAGACAGTCGTTGAAACCCTTCACTCCAGCGATCATACCAATAAGACTATTTCGTGTACATGAGCTCTGACGGGTTCAAGATCTTTTCTCTCTTTCTTTTCCAGTTTAGAATGTTTGCTATCTCTTTCTCGTGATTATGGTGAGTGAGGAAAGTTAGTTCGCGTCACGAGTTTATAAGATGTTTAGTAACTATGTTGTGATTTTTGTTTTGTAAGTTGAAGGATGTTTCCAAGGTTTCCGATTGGAAATTCTTGGTTTGAGTTTTTTTGTAACATCACCTGTTCATTTTGTGGTCTGTATCGTTATCCAAGCTTTAAAAGACTTGGAACTTTTTACTAACTAATTTGCTAATTAACAATCGAAGTTTCTGTCAAAAACCAAGCTCCAGAAATGAAGAGGAACCTTTCTGGTGGTCAATTAACCCTTCCAAAGGCATTTGAAGATTCCGTTGACAAATTCGTTTTTGAAACATTTTCTGATGAATTTGTCCGAATTAATACGTGGTTCTGTTGGAATTTTGAACGTTGTTTTTGGTTTATTTTCTGTTCTAAATCGAGTGGGATCGATGTAGCGACTATCTCGCTGCTTTGATCTCGGTTAGACACGTGCGCATCTCAAAGTTTAGTTTACGTTCGAGAGAAAGAAGCTTCATCGATATTTGCTTAAATCAAGTCGAGGATATGACGAGAAAGGAAGTTACCTACTGCTGAGATGACGATTATCAGAGAATTATGAAAAAGAGGATCCCAAATAATTTCTGACAAGGGCAGGAGAGTGATACCTACCATCCATCCATTTTTAGTTACTAAAAAGGGGCGATACATGGAAATGGAGAGGAGAACTAAAGAATATTGGACGGACGGACCGTGTATTGAATGATAAAATGGATCATTCATATTCTATCATTCAATACACGGCCCGGTAGGTACTGTTACTTTAAATTATGAAGTTACATTTTTTTGTCATTAGTTATCGATACTCATCATATCAAAGAGGTTTTACCAGCTAAGTTAATCTGACCTTAAAACTATCACTTTTCAAGTATTAATCCGTTATCGAAAACTTATTCATAAAACTTTGAGCACCAAAAGGCGCGCGGCGGCTGGAAAACGTCGTCGGCGCCTGCACATCTCTCCTAAATCACGTCCCGCCATCTTGTATAGATTACCCGATTAACTAGTCAACTGTTAAGAACATAGATCCTTTATGTCCCAAGTGTTCCACTACTATTACATTCACGCTTATTGACTTTCGAAAAAGGCCGAAAAAAAGTAACCGAACTTTTTTGACATTTAAACTTTTTTGTCAAAAAAAAATTGAACTTTTGTTTTTTAAATTTGGAAGCACAGGTGGTTTAGCTGTCATGTTTTTTTTTTTGAAGTATCATGATAGGATGTCATGATAGCCAGTTAATCGAAGTGATAGGTTTGTAATAGATATACTTATTTGAAAGGTCGTTTGTTTATCGAAAATACTAACTTACATTGAAATGTGATCCACTTTTCTTGATACATTTTTTTTTTGTTTCGGTGTTCTTTTTAATACGATACTTTAAATGAATTGGCTACGGATCCTTGTTTTATGATTTTTTGTTTATTTGTAAACCCAAAATTTTAATTAACTATTTATGGACTACTGTCAAAATAAACGAAAAAACAGAAATCGATACTTCTGTAGGAACAAAGATTCGTATTTTGAATGTTTTTTTCATTTTGCAGGTATTTGACATTGGCACACACAACCCACAAACGGTTACCATGTATGTAGTTCATAAGGCTGAAAGACCATCATTTCTCTGATTGCCCTTATTCCAATTCATTTGAGCAGTGTGTCGTCTTCTTCCATACTAGTTTATCTACTTATTACGAGTACTCGTCGTCACACAGTCCATTAATAATTGTATCTTTGATCTCTCTCTCTACTCTTCCGTCACCAACCCCCCACTTTCAGACAATCGGAGAAAGAACTGAAACAAAAATATTATCAAATCGTTTATAAACATTTACACTTGCAGTTCATCAAAAACATTGAAAACGGGATACGGGAGATCATTGTGCTTGCGCTGAAATATCGGGAGCTCAACAAAAAGTATAACATGGTAAATATTCCGTTTTAAGTGTTCATGATACAACATCATCATCATGATGATGGTGATGATGGTTCATGGTCTTTAAGTCGGTTTAAACTCGTTTTCAAAAGCAGAGCTCGGTCATCCAGGTACTAAGTTTTTCTAAAAATGAAACCAAGCTAGTTTGATTTATCGCCCCCGAAACCCCCTGCATACCTACTCATGAAAATCGTTGGAGCTGTTTCCGAGATTTATATACAAGAATTACATATTACATATTCCCACAAGTCATCTACATAATCATAGAACTCCAACATGTCTTCCTTATATAAAACATCAACTCACGCGCAAGCCGACCGTTTGCCCGTTAATTGTCCCTGTCAACTAGTAATTGACCCCATCGCTTCCTACTTAACAGACCACCCATGCATTTGTAGGCATCCTCTTATTCCTCATCAAATAAGTACTGGCTGTTAGCAATTGACTTGTGCTATGTTTTTTTTTTGTTTGTGCGTCCGCTGTGCTTTTATTTTAACAACACAACTCCGACTTACGAGTCCAAAACTTGAGGTAGGAGGAACTTAAAGCTAGATAATAACAGATAATCGGATACATTTTCAGGTTAAGCCGCGCTTGCTTAGGTTGGTCTGTGGATGGATGACCACCCATTACATATCGAGTTTCCTCTGTGCCTCGGAAAGCACGTTAAACCTTTTCCGCCTTATTACTAAACGTAGTTAAACCTGGTTTAACTTAGACTTGGTTTATCTCGCATGACGTCTCACTTCAATAATATTCAAAAGAAAGTGACAGCATGCGAGATAAACCAGGTCTAAGTTAAACCAGGTTTAACTACCTTTTGTAATAAGGCGGTAAGTCTTTCATTTGTAGATGTTTGACAATCGTTACAGGTAGTCAGTAGCCCGAAAGTCTTGCAACTATAGCCTTACCAAGGGGTATCACATTACCAAATACTAATTGGGTCATGGAGGTCAATATTCAGCTGCAACATAGCTCGAATAAGCTGGGTGATGATGATGACTTGCGAAAGTCATGGGTTTAGACCCAGGCAGGCGCCTCTCAAAACATATGAAGGAAAACATCGTGACTCGTGAGGAAAACCGCTTGTCTTCAAATTAAAACATCGAAAACATGTGACATCTTTAACCCATACTGGGCCAGCGTGGTGAATTACAGTTCATTTCCTCTCTTAAACAGGCCTTTGTCCCAGTTGTGGGAACATGATAGACTGATTATAATTATAACAAGCCTGCTCTGAATATCGATCTTCGTCCGGTCGTGCCATCTCATCCTGCAGTTTTTTATCCTGTTAGCTCAGTCATAGAGTCCGCGTAATCAAGTTGCTACATGTCTTCAAACTTTTGGTTCTAAGACATGTCACTTTTCTCAAGATATTTTCAGAGCTGTGTGTGCCTCACCTAATTTATAAGTAGGATGCTTATTTACACTAACTGAGTTCGAACTCATAGCTCGGAGTCTTTTCCACTGGACGAACACTACTGTATAATTAGGTAGGTACACTAACAACACTCTAAGTCCAGGTTTCAACAAAATGTTTTCCTTCGCCGATGATGATAAAGGACAATGGGATTTATAACGTCCCCACTCTTCAATAGATTTGAAACAAGTATCATTGAAACGACTACGATAAAACGATTTTGTTTAATGTTTTGTTTAGAAATGTGACGTTTACCTGGAACACCTCAAAACATCGATCCATTAAGGTGACATTTGTTTCAAATGTTTGAGGATCAACAGATCTGACACATTTGAAGCGGAAAGTAGGCACCAACATATAAATTGAAAAAAGTATAAATGCTGTAGGTTCAAATTTGGGTAAGCACCAGTCATCATAATTAAATCTAGCGGAGAGGCAAATAATTTAAACCGTCACAAAATAATTACGTCATACAAGAGCAAAACTAATAAACATCCAATTGTCGACTCAACAACTCAATAAAAGAAACAAAAGAAAATCAATATTGCCATGAAAAAGAATAAAGAATGACAAGTCAAACGCAAGCAGGCAGCAGATGACGGTTCCCGCACTAGTTAAAAGAGTCAACTTGTACACCATATCATTACCGTGTCCGTCTAGCCGTACGTGTGATTATGTACACCCTGTATAAGTGTATACCACAGTGGACAGTGGAGCGTCGTGAGAAAGCACACACGTTTGTACGGACATAGGAACAAGGCTTGTGGGTATTGAAAAGGTGGACTGAGTGATATGGAAAGTAATATGACGCTTTGTTTATTGGGATGATCATTTATGGGTTAATTATGTGGCAATTGTATTGAAAATATGAGATGGAGGCCATGGAGGGGTTTGAATACTTTATGAACAGGTGCCAAAAGAAATGTATCTACAGCCACAAGCACTAATAATAGCTAGATACACGAAGCAAAATTCAAATCCGATTTTGTCGTAAAACAACAGTTTCTACTTTCATATAAGACTTATTCCGTAATAGTATGAGTGCCAAAATGCTGTGGCCGTAATGAATGAATCAACACAGTAGGTGAAAATCACATTTAAAAGTTGCTGCGTGTATCCATATTAGAGCTCGTGTCTGTACACAGAATAACACGATTTGTTTTTTTTTTTAATGAACTTATAAGAATTAAAATACATATTGTCCTGCAATCGATAGCCACCCGGGCCGATAGTCTGCTAGTGTACGCTAATTAACTTATTAAATACTAACAGAGGCTAAGTTATTTTGTTACTAACACAGTACACCTCTCTGTAATCAGACAAATAAATCAATAATAATAATTGTAAATTACCTACACCACGTTATCATTTAAAAAGTCATAATCAAGTAGAATCAAGTTAGAAAAAATTATATGTGAGTTTCTATTCATCTATGAATCTACAAGGCGTATAAAGTTTTCACAAGTACAAAGTAAGTACACATCTAATTACATTGAAACGCAACGCTTGAACTACGTAAAGGTAAGAAGGGACAAAGCGCACCTACAACTATACAATCCCGATACCAATCGTATAGCAATCAAAGTACATACAATACAATCCTGCTAATGTAACGCTAGAATGCCGAGACTGCTCCTCAGCAATGCGGACTGTCAAAAGCCAATGTCGGGTCTCCCTGGAGGGCCCGAGCCACGAGCCACTCGGCCCCTACCTCCCCTTCTTGCCACCCCACTGACCATTGCTAGAGAAATGCTACTATGGTTCTATTGTCGAGAAGTCTGTGAGATTGATTTGTATTTTGTTCAAGAAGATAATACAATGTTGGAAAGAAAAATAGAAAAAACACTATGTGTTACAGAGAAACAAAATACACTGGCAAAAGCTAATAGTTTGGCCATGATAATCTTTTTCTTTAGTGATCGCTGCAAAATGAGCAGTTGGGAGGAAGATAGGCAGAAGATGATACGTGACAAGGAAAGAAGCCTACTGCAATAATTATAATGACGGACTTTTTTACCTTCGAAATTATAAAAAAAAAATATTACATCGAATTTTGTAGGTATAATAAAAGTACCTTTATGTACTAAGTCTAAGTTTTTAGTTTGTAAATATTTTTTTCAAAATAAAAGTAACCAAAGTAAGTTAATCCTCATAGCATCAGCAAAATCCCAATATAAGTCCCGTCAAAATCAAAATCAGTTCCCTCGTTTCGGAAATTCCTTAAACATTTGTTCAGACGGAGAGACATTTTTTCTAAAGTTTTATTGTTATAAGTAAAAAGCTGTTAATTTAAAATTACAAACAGACACTGAAGCAGCCTTGATTAATAACCACTCTTTGCTAATTCACGTCAATATCCCATCCCAGTTATAATTTCTGTCGGCGTATTACAAAAGACGGCCACTTACTGAGAATTCGAATTCAAGTTATTTTATTACTGTACAGTAGGTATCAAGGACACTTAAGTTTTAATGTTTCCTTTCTACAAGACGATGTCGTTAAAAACATATTCAGTTTATATTAATTTGTTTTTGTATGACATCCATCAGTGTTTTAGGACCTGCGGTAGCCGCTTCAAAGGTATAGAAAAAGAAAAACATTCTAAGGAGCAATAGGATCTTCAAAACAAATATACTTGAAAGATCTATTGATCTTTCAACTATATTTGTTTTGAAGATCCAAAAGGCACACAGGAGGCAGGTGGGAACCTGTCTCTTATATTCTAGTTTTTAGTTTTAGAAGTCGACGTTTTCCTACTCAAAATAGCCGGATTCTACAAACCTGCTAATATTGTAAATTTTATGCAAAAGTTTGTGAGGACACGTAAAGGATATATGTCTGGATGTTTGTTACACTTTCACGCAAAATCTACTGACCGGATTTCGATTAAATTTGGCACATAGATAATTAATAACCACCCGTTTAAATTTGAAGTTCGTGAAGTCCATTCAAAGGTTGTCTGGCAGATTTCACTATCAGCAATAAGACTGCTATTGTAACTATAGAATTAGCAATATTGTAAAACAGTGATGTTTATATTTTGGTGTACAAAACAGTATTTTCTGTTCCATTCTATAATTTCTCAAATATTATTCTTAACACTTAAAACGGGATATTTACCATGTTCACTGTTTGTTAGTGACCATCTCAGTTTATAAACTTGTCTTTTCTCGAACAGACCAATAGTAACGCTCCCAACCGGACATCTAAAGGTGTCGTGGAGATGGCTCTCTCTCGCAAGGTGGCCTCTAATATAGCCCAATACAGCCTAATATAGCCCCTCAACCCCGGATTGCCTTTAAGTGCTAACCCAACTTGAGTCCAAGAGGCCGAAATTAGCACTTGAAATTGTCGAGCCAACAATATGAAACTCTTTGTGTGCTTGTATTTTGGGCCATATTTTTCGTTTGTACATGCTCTAGTTATTTTTGTATGGTCCCTTTGTTTGATATTGTCTCTTGG
Source organism: Diarsia mendica (assembly GCA_949316265.1). Lineage (NCBI taxonomy): Eukaryota > Metazoa > Arthropoda > Insecta > Lepidoptera > Noctuidae > Diarsia > Diarsia mendica. The sequence continues at coordinate 17,898,120 of OX438903.1, read as the reverse complement.
TTTTTTTTTTTGAGGATAGGATTTTCAAGTACCTTACCTGTCCAACATAGTTGTGTTTCATTTTATTCGAATTTGAACACACACACATTTGGTAGTCTGGATATGTGCCGAATATGAGACTTAAAATATAACTGCCGATATGTGGATGTATGTAGTACTAGCCGGTACGCCTCTGCCTGAATATTCGGGAATTACAGGTGTGATGTTTTGTTGTGTGTATTCGAATTTGCTTGGTTTGTTGGAATAATATTATAATAATAATTTACCGTTGTGTCTTTTTCCCATCGCGGTAAGCAGAAACTTCAGAACGCCACTCACTGCGCTCCTTAAAATCTCTGCGGCTGCCGTTTCAATACCATTAGATCTGTCAAGTATATTTGTACTAAGTCCACGTTCGTTCGTTGCTGGTATTTTATCTTTTCAGGGCAAACAACCAGACATAAGGATAAACTCACACCTTCTTTTAGAATCTGCGAGGTAGTCTGAAACCATAGAACGTCACCTGCTACAATACAATTTTTTTATTAATTTTTGGAAATCATCAAATGACTGCTCTCGTTCTGGGTGGAGCGGAAGGGAGTGTCAGATTTCTACTGACTAAACAACACCCATGTTCCTTCTTAGCCCTTTGTGTCCGGGGCCGCGGTATCTCTTTCGAACAACACGCAGTCCCGGCAGGACCTCCTACGATCCTTATAATACTAATTTCGCCTCGTCCAAGTTATACATGTCCAATATATCCAATCATACATGTTCTATAGAACATTATATATAGATTATCATAAGTGTCCCGCGTGGATGCCGGTTATCGCTCTAAATTCTCACTCACATGAGGACTATGCAGATTTGAAGAAGAAGTCTGAGATGATCTTTTGAAGAAAGAACCACACAGATTTGAATTATGTCCAGTCAGTGCAAGCATTTTTCAGTCTGTTATTGTGTAGTAGGTAGTACCTTTAAGTACCTCAAAACTTCCCGCCACAGTAGGATAGAAGTACAACTCTCCAATTCATACATTCTTAACCACACACCACTGTACTAAAGTCCTTGTTATTTGAATAAAACACCAGCCATCGATTTCCCTGTATTTATCGTATCAATTTCCATCGCGGACCCAATTAAAGTGCCATAAACCTCTTATTAGTCACCCCATACGACCCCCACTTCCCCACTAAACCAACATGGCGTCGCGATTGTCACCTAACCTCAAACAAACTTACCCTTACCAAGCAATTATACAAGTTTCAACCTTGTTTTAATACGCAAAGGTGTGAACGTGAGTGTATGAGTAACTTTGCCTGCCACCTGAAGTCTTATTCTTCAAACTAGCGTGCTATATTACCCCGTTCTACTCTAGATTCTTGTCAAACTAAGTTATGCTTTAGCATAATGAGATTAAAGTTGACTTTTTAGTTGCTTGCGGTTTTCGATTGTTAGTTTTGTTGTTATAAGTACGTAGTGGAGGCGTGACATTATCGCCCCAAGGGATTGTAGAATTATACATGAAGGGTTGGTTTAAGTGTATTTTTAAGGACAGGGTGTTTTATTATTGATGGAGAAATGACTGGCCAGTGTGAAGACGAAGTTGACTCAAATTATACATTATCGTTTAAAAGGACTTTTTGTGAAACTTCGAGTTTTGGAGAAAACTTTAACTGTTTTTCGATTCATTTAATTGAGAATGTGTTAATTCTGTGTCTGTGTGTGATATGTGGTATATATTAGACAGATATTTCTAAACAATAGGGTATTTCACCAAATAATAATAATTAGTCCGGTTGTTAGATTATCGAAAAATATTGGAAACGTGTTTTTTGTTTTATCAAATTAATAAAAATTGAGGAAAATAAAACGTGTTAAAGATCGAGCGGGGGCTTGTGACGTCACTTTGTGGGTAAAAAAGTACTAACCTCTTGTGACGTCTCACGACTTGACACGACTTTTCGAAGCACTGTATCTATCTACTGTATCTGTCAACTTGTTTTGTCCTGTTGGGAAACCAATAAACACTTTTTCTTTCTTTCTTTCTTATCATCTTCATCTTTTTTTTACGTGAAAAAAAAATACTTATGTGTGTCTATTATTTTTTGAAAATCTATCTGACGGACTAATTAGATTTTTTGTGACCTACCTACCCTATTCCGCGTAGGCTAGTCAAGTGAGCTTATATCATTTCGGCAGGTTAAGGAAGTCATTTGTACCCGACGCGGCGACGTTTAAATACCAGGGTATAAACCTCTACATGTTGTGATAAAAAGTTCCGTTTAAAGTTAAGGTTACAAAACAAAGATTCATTATTTCCGAAACCATTAGTATTTATTTACTCAAATATTACAATGAGATTTTCACCAATAAAGTCAGTATATTATGTCTTTCTAGGGCGTACTTTCTACGGCGTTGCCACTGACAATGCAACTTATAATTAGTTTGTCCCATTATCAGAACTAGAACCTTCAGGATTAGTACATTACTGCAGAATCCAGTAAGTAAGCCTTCCTGGCCAAGTATGAGTTAACCAAACCGAACCGCAGGTGAGGTCTGGTTATATACGAGGCCAGGATGGCTTTCTTACTGGTTGAGGTTTGTATAATGCTTTTCTCAAAAATTAAAGAAAGTTTAACAACAAATTCGTTTAATTAATATTGAAGGTTACATTCATATGTGAAAAACACAATAGCACTTTTTGGCCGACCCGGGAATCGAACCCAGGACCTCACGCTCTGCAGTCGAGCTTGCGACCACATAGACCAACGAGGCAGTTTAGGAAACAACTTTAGAAAAAACTTTTTAATAAACTGAAATTACTAAATACAATCATAAAATCCCACACTATACTTCTACAACATTACTAAGTACAAAACGCAACGTATAAAATGGCTGTTTAAGGTTCCAAAAATATATATTATGTATCTCATAATATGAGATAGATATATATTTGGAACCTCCCTTCTATAACCATGTTATAATGGCTAAACTTTAATCTGTGTCTGGTACTATGTTTTTTTTACTAAGCAGATCTAAAGAGGATGACCTAGTGTCCAGTAAGTAAATTACATACTTACTTACTGGACAGTAGGAGATTCCAAGTTTAAAATCTCGCTTCTTACTGGACAGTTGTGAATAAGTCTCCGGTAAAGTTCACTTTCTGGATACTTTTTAGAGATTTTATGGCAACATTACATACCATTTTTGAGAAAAAGTGATTTCCTAAATCCGATACCCGTTAATGTCTTTGTGCCAAATAATTAAGTGTGTAATAGTACATTACTGCAGAATCCAGTAAGTAAGCCTTCCTGGCCAAGTATGAGTTAACCGGACCGAACCGCAGGTGAGGTCTGGTTATATACGAGGCCAGGATGGCTTTCTTACTGGTTGAGGTTTGTATAATGCTTTTCTCAAAAATTAAAGAAAGTTTAACAACAAATTCGTTTAATTAATATTGAAGGTTACATTCATATGTGAAAAACACAATAGCACTTTTTGGCCGACCCGGGAATCGAACCCAGGACCTCACGCTCTGCAGTCGAGCTTGCGACCACTAGACCAACGAGGCAGTTTAGGAAACAACTTTAGAAAAAACTTTTTAATAAACTGAAATTACTAAATACAATCATAAAATCCCACACTATAAATGTCATACCAAAAAGAGAGATAGATATATCGCACACCTAGTTAAAGACTCGCGCAACTCGAAATAATTCAAAATCGACTTATTATTACTACCGGAATCTGTGTTCAAAACTACGTAATCTCCAAAGACACCTGTAGAAATAGTTCCATAAATGAAGTTATGATAACGCTTTATGCTAGTATTGCGGACTGGCTTGGTCCACACACCCCGCCAACAATACTAACGCATCACCAAATGTGACATGATTGACTAAGGGATAGGTGCTGTTAGTACACGTGAAGACCGGATTATTTCGAGTTGGTCGTGTATTCGTGAGTAAACGCGTTTGAATACGTTAATTATTTTTAGTTAGGCTGATCTTCGTGGTCAAACTTTTGATGAACTAAGACCGATTTTTTGACTATTTTGACTTAGTGGAGTGTTTGTTTACAAATGTAAGTATATTTATTTTACTAACTAAAAATGGTTTACTATTGTTGAAATTATTTGAGTTAGGCGAGTATTGCTGGTTAAATGAAAATCGCCCTTAAAACTGTAATAATAGCTGCTACGGTTTGTTTGAATATAGGAATATTTTGTGTTGTAGTTGTATTTGTCGCAGTGATTAAAAAAAAATTATTAAGAAGTGTCCACTTCGAGTTAAGGGTGTTTTTTGAGTTAGTGCAGTCTTCTTGACTAAATCAATTTAATGATTTATTTTTCAGAAGATGAAGGGTCGTGGTCTACTTTTGCTAAAAAAAGACTATGGCAGTTCATTCAAATGAATCTGAGAGCAATGATGTAGAATTGGAGCCTCAAGAATGCACATCATCGCCTTCAACGAGCACCACAATGACAAAAAAGCCATAGCAAATGAGCTAGTGGGCAATGATAACGAGCAGGAGCTGCACGAGAATACACCGACACCTTCAACTAGCCCCTCGATCATGAGATAAATTTAGCAAGTGAACCAGAGGGCACTGATATGGGAATAGAACCGCAACAGTGCACAGCAACACCTTCAACAAATACAAAAGTAGTTGAAGAAATGTTTTTTTTTATTATTAGAAATTGGCTTGCTCTTGACCTCAATCTTGCCCTAAGGGCAGAGATGAGGTTGACGATGGAACAAGCTTACCCAGAAGAAGCCTATTTACTCGCGACTTAAATAGATTGGGGCTGTATGAACTCGGGAAAATCGAGGCAGGCAGGGAGTTCCACTCCTTGGCTGTGCGCATAATAAAAGACTTAGCAAAGCGCTTCGTTCGAATGTGTGGAACATCGACTAGGATTACCTGCAGTCCATCTAGTCTCTTGATAGAAGAAGGGAGTGGAATAAGCCCGTGGAGATCCTGCGCACACTCTCCAAAGTACAGTCTATCGAAGACCGACAGACATGCGACTTTGCGGTGGTGGGCCAGGCTATGTAGCTTGGCAACCAGCTTGTCGTCACCAATTAGCCTCCTGACTCTGCGCTCTACAGAGTCAAGTGTGGCAAGTTGGTATTTGGCTGAGCCATCCCAAAGGTGACAGTATAATTACTCCATGCCGAACCAGCTGTCCAGGCTTGAAGTACCGCCTTACCTTGTTTTAGGATACCCAGCTTTTTTGCCGCAATTTGAGCTTTCGACTCAATGTAGGCGCCGAAGTTCAGATTCGCGCTCAACTTCGTACCAAGAAGCTCGAGACTGTCAGTAACTTGTACAGACACACTCCGGCAACTAGGGGCCAGATTAAACGGACTTCTTTTGGCAGTGAACAGACACACTTACGTTTTGGTGGCGTTGAAATCAACCAGGTTGTCGTCACCCCACTTGGAGACAAGTCTTAAGGCTGAATTCGTTCGCTCTACCATTGCCTCTCTCAATGAACGTACTACATCACCGCCGGCTTCGCTGGATGTATAACTCTCCATGACAGTGCGGTCATCTGTGTACCCAACATTATTAGGAACATGCTATTTTTATTACACGACTGCCCCAAAAAAAAGAGTGTTATGTTTTTATTAATGAAGAAGATACTACTACTACTAATACTGTTTTTGTACTGATTTAAGTATTTTTTTTTAATTAAATACTTTGCTAAGTACAATAATTAACGTTAAATATAATGTTTATGTACCAAAACCTATTCGTAGGTTTACAGGATTTTTCTCGAGATTTTCAAAAGTTTTGTTTCTAGTTTTCTTTATTTCTTTGTGACCTAAATAAAGGTAATTTCTTTAATAAGATATTTGTTTTATTGTGATAATCGTACAGAAAATAAATCAATTATAGCGTAGATACACTACTATTTTTGATTAATACTTGATAAATAAATACAGATTAATAGTACACTAAGTAAAAAAAAGCCATTAATATGAGTTCAATTCGATTTAGTAAAAATATTAAACAATCATTTTGACTTAAATACCAACCTAACTCAAAAAAATGGAATTATACAGTGTTACTGTTATTTGATGGAAGACCATTATTACAATAAATATAAACGTAAAATTACATACAAGAACATACAAGAAAGTTTTTAATATACTAAATAGAAATGAAGTAAATCGTTTTTTTCGATTCCTGAAAAAAGTGATATTTTGAGTTGAGCTAGTCTTTAACTAGGTGTGCGATATATTTGGAACCTCCCTTCTATAACCATGATAAAATGGCTAAACTCTAATCTGTGTCTGGTACTATGTTTTTTTTTCTAAGCAGATCTAAAGAGGATGACCTAGTGTCCAGTAAGTAAATTACATACTTACTTACTGGACAGTAGGAGATTCCAAATTTAAAATGTCGCTTCTTACTGGACAGTTGTGAATAAGTCTCCGGTAAAGTTCACTTTCTGGATACTTTTTAGAGATGTTATGGCAACATTACATACCATTTTTGAGAAAAACCCACTTTGTCTACATTTTTATTCTAACTTTCCTCTCGCAGGTCTGCTGGAGGAAATTTCATAAAATAAGCAGTACCATTGTGTTCTTCTATTTTAATTATGTATTGTATTGTATTTTGTGTTTACATAAATAAATAAAACCGTGTGTTTTAGTTGTTATTTATACAGTTGAAACGAATCCTCGAATAAAAAAAGAATACATAGTAGAGGTGGCACAATTTTTTTAGGACATCAACTATTAAAAACCAGAATAAAAATCAAGTAGTGACCACGTCAGATCAATTACTAGTCCATGCGTCCATGCGTAAATGGCGAATACTTTTCCCAATTAGTCACGGTGATCATTCCAAATTTGAACGGGCCAATACGGATCGATAGCCAGTTAATGGCTGACCAATCAGCGGCGGGCGGCTGATCAAAGAAGTGACGCGTGAGTTCTGATTGTGTTAATTATTGTATGTTGTATTTAACCGTTGGTTTGGGTACTTGGTTACCGGTTAGACCACCCTATAGTTAACCATGGGTGTTCTGTAAGTAAAGGAGTTATATCATGAACAACATGACTTTTATTTTCACCTGCTGTGAATACCTTTGGTCGATAATGACGTCATTTGGCTTTGTTTTTACATAACGCCTGTAATCCCCGAAGGGTTATGCAGAGGTGTACACACGGCTACACATCAAGCTATACAAAACCAGTATAATCTGATCGTTCGTTGTGCGAAAAGATCTAGTAAAGTGAGGCCAAGATTAACTGGTTTTGTATAGCTTGATGTGTAGCCGTGTGTACCTAATACAACACCCACGTTTCGCCAGTTTTAATTAAGTCCCATGTAATAGGGGGCGAGCCTATACCCTATTGCTATCAACCGGACACAAATTCAGACTCCTGAAGCTACTGACGAATCCCTTTTTTTTTGTAAGGGCCTCTCGCAGTTCATCTCTCAGAGAGGATGGTTACTGCTTAACCGGACAAACTGACGAATCCCTGATGAACAAACCCAGTATCACTTTGCCCGACCAAGGAATGCTTGCTCTGTTATTAAATTTCTCCATCAGGAATTTTTCAGTAGCAACAATGAAGTCTACATTTGTGCCCGGTTGATCATACAAAGGCTCGCTCCCTATGACAAGGTATTTATACATAACTGGGGAAATGTGGGAGTACTATCATACACACGTGTGCCTAATCCTTCGGGGACTACATGCGTGAAGTTATTTTTAGGTCACGAGTTACGGCTGTAACGTCTATCAAAGATACTCTTATTGTCATTTAATTACTCATTTTTGTGGCTACCTTTCCCCCTTTTAACCCTATACAACCGACATTTTAACCCCATCAACGAAAAATACACGCACAGCAAATACTCACCTCCACATTCGTTTTCATAAAATATTAATAACAAAAAGGCTACGATTTAGCGTGGGTTCCGCAGCGACAAAATAAAATAAAAACAGAATGTAACCGCGACTGCGAACCACCTATAATAAGCCTATTGTTTTATACAAATACAATATTGCGTTTATAAATCGGATAAGCCTATGGGACTGGGGGCGGCATGGAGTTGTGTTCGTTCTTATAGTTTTCAGATTTTTTTTTCTTTTACATATAAGTGGTTGAATAGTTCTGGAGTGATGACCGCGAACTGAAAGACTTTGAGCTAGGTGACTGACGACCTGGTGAAGGTGGCGGTCGGCGGAGATCCACTGGATGCGAGACGCACAGGACTGGTGAATGTGGCGACACTATGGTTGAGGTGAATGGCCAGCAGTGGACTTCTTTGGGCTCATGGGCTGTACTCATAATGTAAGGGGAGTTGAAATATTTTTTAAGCTGATCATGCCAGTTCTCTGCATCTGTGTGCCCGTTGAGGTTTCCGATCCAATAAGGAACTAATGTTTCCGAAAAATTACGATTTGCGAGATTCTACTCAAATGATTTGTTTTGACTTGCCTAATTGATTGGAGGGTCTGATATGGGTCCAGGTGGATATAGGAATTCTTTAGCGGCCATAGTACATAAACCCCTCAAGTTTGGGGACATGTCTTGATATAATGAGTCGAATAGATCAGATGCTTTTGGTATTGAGAGTTTGATGACAAAATAAAGCATGTTTTTTTATAGTTTTATATACACTTTAATTAAAACTAACTAAGTAGCAAACAAAGTCTCCAGTCACACAATTTCTCTAACTCTACGACTCAAAATAAAAAGCAAATAATTATCAGAAAAATTCCCGGTCGACTCCACAGCACTCCTGTCCACATATTGGGCAATAAGAGGATCGTCCGCGTCGGAGAGCGTGGCGCCAGTAGCCTCCATTTGTATTTATTTATTTATACCTCGTCTGACCTTATTTATGTATTAATTCATTTTCGTACACACACCCGTAGCTCTCGCCATGTAGTTTACATGTAAAATATTTTGTGAATAGTGTGTGGTCAGATGAATTTAGGTTTTGAGGATTTTAAATGCCGATCTTTTGAGTCACACATTATCAATATTTTTATATTATCATTGATTAATTTTCTCTCCTATTTAATATATTTTTACTCATAATTAATAAAACTATACAAAACATTGAGCCCTGCCTGACCACCGGCTTCAGGAACAAGGTCCAAGCAGCCAGTGGTCAGGGCTCTACAAAGAGGAAGCTCCTCACTATGTAAGCCATGTCCTGGAGTACTGCTTTCTGAATCAAACCCTTCTACTTTTTCTCTTTTTGCAACTTCAAAAAAGAAAACTTTAAGTACGAAGAAGATCAGCCCCCATTTCCTATCATTACCTAACTTTATCTTCGCATGACATGTACAGTCGTAATTCGCGCAAGTTCAGAACCCGCTCGAGTCGCGATCGCGCGCGATACGCATGTGTGGCCGCGCACTAATTGACCGTATCGCTGCAACGCTGCGTTCTCGGTATTTGTGCATAAATGTGGCATGACCCTTAGTTTGTAGAGACAGAGTCTAATTGCAATTTTATGTGAGGATGGGAAGCATACATTATGCAGTTTTTTGACTATGAACATGCATCTTGAAAAACATAACTGTCTAAGATCAAATATCCATACTTCCATACTAATATTATAAATGCGAAAGTAACTCTGTCTGTCTGTCTGTTACTCTTTCACGCCTAAACGGCTGAACGGATTTTGATGAAATTTGGTACAGACATAGTTTGGAACTTAAGAAAGGACATACCTAGGATAGTTTTTCTTTTTTTTTTTTCGCGAGATAAACCAAAAATCTGCCGGAAGTCACTATTCCACGCGAACGAAGTCGCGGGCAAAAGCTAGTACTACATAAGTGTAAAATCAACTTAAACAGTCTATAAAATCATAAAATGAAGTGGCAATAAAAATCGTCATGCAAAGGATGACTATACCGAGTTTAATACAATTTGTCCGGATGCCGTTCCCAACATACTTAGGAAAAGGCTAGGCAGATATGTTTGGCTATCAACCAAGCTAAGATAGCCAGCTAACTTGGATCAGCATAAAAACAAAGGCAGTGCTCCTACATACCCGCTTAGCTTACAATCGATTAGAAGACCTCCCCGCGCCGTATGACATCGCATTCCATTCCTGCAGTTCGGAGGTGGTGCAAGTTGTGGGAGATTCGTGAAAACCACACGAGCATCACACATCACGGACTGCACGCTAAAGTAAACGCCTGTTCTGATAGCGTTTGTGCAGTAAATTAATGAAAGAAATGCTGAGACGACGCCACAACTTACCGAGATGCGACTTGTGCGTGAGTCTTGTATCAAGGTTACTTGAGTAATGCACGTGCGTGTCCCTTAATTAACAAGTTGCGTCGAGTACCCTTCCCTCAGTGTCAATTCAAACTATCGGTTGGGGGAATCAGTTTGAAATTCAGCTGCAAGATTTGACCGATACTATTATTATGAAACTAACACAGCAAGTTAAATTAAAGCTTATCGAATTTCTCAAAAGGAGGATAAAATTAAAGTATTTTGTCTACCAATTTATGGCAGCGAGAAAAATGTAGTCTTTTATTTAAAGGTTTGTGTAACTTAACTCCATTACTTACAACCATTTTGCAACTTAAACTACGGTATTAACAGTTAAACTTAATCCTTCAAACGCAGCCTCCCATAATCTCCGCCCGCTCATCCCTTACATCACCATGACTGACTGCGCACTCGGAGCACGGCGCGCGCGGTGACGCGTGGCGTTTGATCTGCCGACAAAGACGCCGCCGTACCACGTGGTGATGCTGTACCGGGAACGAGGGTAGGCAGGGCTTGTAGTTCCGAGGTATGTTTGTAATGTGTGCTCGGTGACAGGAGACACAAACATGCATACTTCAAGTCGAACCTTTTTCCCATGGGGCCCAGGGTAAAGAAGTCCACCTGCTACGATTATTTCATACTCTTTTTCCTTCGTCCACATTCAAACGTCTGGTCTTTCACAATCATCATCACTCTAGCCTTCTTTTCTGAGTGTCCTTCCTCTATTTGATATCCAAGTTCTTATGTGATTACCAAAATACCAATATCGGAGGTGTACGGATTATTTTATAACGTTTAGAACCCAGTTCATGGGTCTCTGTGCAACTCCCAGCCTTTCAGCATTGTAACTAAAGTTACTCTGTCACTTACGGGATATATTCCGTGAACAAATATTTTCAGCTCCCGATATTTCGACGCTGTTGCAAGCGCCATGATACCGGTATGACTGGAGAATACGGATGGATGGTAAATAAATGGTTAGGTGCAGCAGACATAACTGTCGACCCTATTTCTTAGAATAATTGATATCCCGTATGTTAAGTAACTATAGGTCACCAACCGTAAGGATACCATAAGTAACAAAACCATGTTTCAAAGTTTATTATAACTTCAAGCTCTACCGGTAAGCTTACCTCACCTTATGAAAAATTGTAAAAGGAAGCCGTTACTTGTACTAACACCATATAGAGAGGTCGTTCTGCATTTCTACCAAAGAGTTGTAAGTAATAAATACATAGGTAGTTACAATGTTTTATGTTGATATCTAGGAGTTATAATATTTGTCTGTTTACCTTATAAGGAGTGGGATTCCTAGATGGAGAGGAACCTACAGTTTTTTCACAGTTATATTAAATGCCTGATGCTTTCATCAGCTATCTTCGTCAGCAGCTTACAGCAATCCACTGCTGGACATAGACCTGTCCTCTCCAATCACACGCCACTCAACTCGATTTTCGGCAACCCCTTAACCAGTTGCCACCAGCCAACCTGCGAAGTTCATCGCTCTACCGAGCCTGAAGGCGACCAGCTACTTTGCTTAGCTATTTGCCTTATTACACCAAAAAAATATTTTATCTCTTCAATCTGCTCTGCGTGTGGTGGATTGTAATCTTCATAAAGACCTGTGTCCCAGCTATGGGGATCAGCTGACTGTGCTATACCTATTACTAATCCTAAGTACGTTGCAATAAAAATCTTATTCAAATTAAAAAATATTCTATCTTTTTATCATAGGTCTGTACTGCAATGTGTGTGATTGTTAATATACTGCTGTTTGTTATTCCTAATAAATAAAATAAAATAAATAGGTAAAATATTTTTTAGAAGAGCAAAGTCACTTCGCAAGAGGTCCGTGGATCGAAACCACGCTCTGCTACCATGTTCTTCTAATGACTTTATTTCCTTACTAATTGCATCTTTCCATTCATGATCTTTCTCTATAGCTTCTTCATATGTAATTGGATCTTCTTCTGAAATAAGAGCATATGCTAAATACATCTCATAATCGCTTAACTTTGCTGGTAATTTTCTGTTCCTTTTATTTACTTCTACATTCTCATTTTCAATACTTTCTTTTTCTTGTGCATTTTTCTGAATAGATCTTTCTGGTTCTTTCTGTGTTTCTGTTACTTCTTGCTGTTGTTGAATGTTTTCATCTTCTGTATCATAGAGTATGACCTCCTTTGTAGTCTCTGTAGATATCTCTTCTTCATACTTATACTTTGACTCGTCAAATTTTACATCCCTTGATATCACAATCTCATTACTTTGGGGGTTCCACAATCTGTAACCATTTCCACTATAACCGACCATCCTTGCTTCTGTAGCTCTTGGCTCTAATTTCCCTTGTTTAGGTAGATTTGTGTACCATGCCTTACTACCAAACACTTTCATATTTTTTAAATTCGTTTTACCTAGAAATATGCTTGCTGGCGTGTCCCCTCTTAAGGCTTGAGTTGGTGACCTGTTCAGAGCATAAGTAGCACATCTAAGTGCCTCATTCCACAAGTACTTTGGTAAATTACTCTGTATTAATAAGGCTCTGATTCTGTCACATAGCGTTCGATTCATGCGCTCCGCTACACCGTTCTGTTGTGGAGTGTAGGGGCATGTGAATTCCTGACTTATTCCTTCTTTTTCACAGAATTCTTTCAGCTCTCTGTCTACAAATTCACCACCATTGTCCGTTCTTATCCTTTGTATATTTATTCTTCTATTTTTCATTCTGTTGACATAATTAATAATATACTTCTTCGCTTCACTTTTATACTTTAATATGTAAACTTCTGTAAAATGTGAGAAGTCATCAATGATGGTTAAATAAAATCTCTCTCCATTTGCTGTCAGCGGTGTTATGGGGCCTCCAATGTCACAGTAAATAAGCTCTCCAATTTCTTTAGACTTTGGGTGACATACTTCACTAAAAGGGATTCTTGTACCTTTGGCTCTATGACAAATATCACACTTCGCATTACTGATAGAAAGTCCCAATATTCTCATACCTGCATGGTTCAAATGAGCCATTCTCTGATGCCACAAGTTGCTGTTCTCGGCTGTCATAGCATTTCCTTGTATGATATTGAGATCAATAGTAAACAGGCTTCCATTACATTTACCTTGAATCTGTCCACTTGGTGTGTTTATTATTACTATATTTTTCTTAAAAGTTACTGTACTTCCTGCTATATTCAGTTTTCTGACTGAAATTAAATTGTGTGACAAATTATTTCCAATTAAGCATTCAATAGTTACTGTAATTCCTTCTTTTGTTTTTAACATCAATTTTCCTTTTTTATTTATCTGTATTGTATTTCCATTTGCAACTCTAATATGTATTACTTCAATTGTTTGAATATCTTTCATAAATTTGCTGTATCTTTCATCAATCATGTTATATGTGGAGCCAGAGTCAACCACAAATGTTATCATCTCATTATCTTCTGTAGCGCTTGAAGCATAAGCAATAAATGAAAAGTTTTCTGTCTTTTCACTGGTTATGTTGCTTTCTGGCCTTCTCTGAAAATTACTTTTACCACGGGCACGTCTTCCACGAGTTATTCCTCTATGGTTCCTTCCTCGACAGTTGCGAGCAAAATGACCCGTTTTACCACATGTGTAGCATTTTACTGCCTCGCCTGTGAATGAACAGTTTCCTGAACTTTGGAATGCTGTCTCATCTGCCATCTTTAATTCAGCATCCAGGAGTTTACTTTTTGTATAGTCTAAAGTTAGCTCTATATTTGTTGTCTCCAATGCAGTAATAGTTGGCTGATAGGAGTCTGCCATGCTAAGTAGCAGTTGACATACTTTGTCTGCTTCATCAAATTTCTTTCCTGAGGTCTCAAGATCTCTAATAATCTTGTCAAAATTATGAAAATGTTCCTCCAGCTTTTGTCCTTTTTTACACTTTAATTGAATAAGTTGTTTTCTTAAGTAAAGACTTGACAGGACACTTTTCCGCTCAAATATTTTCTTTAAATTTTCAATCATTTCTTTAGCTGTCCGTGCCTCTCTGATATATTCTATATGCTTGTCTTGTAAAGACTGAATTATTAAGTTTTTAGCCTTAGAATCAGCTTTCATGAATGCAAACTCATCTTTAAATTTTTTAATTGCTTCATCTTTTTCTGAACTTACGGTTTCTCGACACTGATGCTCATCCATCGCAGCTAGTACTCGGAACAACCAGTTCCCGAAATTGCCTCCTTCCAATACCGGTAAAGGGTTCCGCACAATTTTGTCGGACATCGCCATGTTTAAGTTTCTGTACTTAAAAAAAAAACTGCCCTAAACTGCGTCAATCTGACTGAATTGGACTTCTGGGCCCATAACCTGATAGAAATAGCTATACTTCAGTTACTTTTGGTATCGGATTGGAAGGATTTGCATAAATTAAAATCTTCACATCTTCTTAACACATATTCTTTATTCCGACCATACAGCAGAAGAGTATTGACATAAGACCACAGATAATCATATCATAAACAACAAACGCCATAGATAATTATGTTCTCTAACAGTCATAATCCTGGGAAGTTCTTTCCTTTGATCACCAAGTAACTGGATGCATCTTTTGGATAATTTTAATAATAATATGTTATCTTTCGATCTATAAAATCATTAGGTACCTATTAGAGAATAGCTACTATGTTATAATAAAATAGGGTTGTCGAATATTTGTAAAAAGTTGGTTAGGGACAAACTTCTAAGTCTAACGACGGATCCTTGAATGACGTTTTGGCGAATTTGCTGCTTTGTAGCGATAAAGACAATTGATGGGTGATACAATAATCATCTTACAGAAAAGAAGAATGTGAGAGTGAAAGAGCAGTGATGATCCAAGGGTCAGAGCAATTGTGCCTCATGGGTAGGTACCAATTTCTTCAATCACAAAAAGGCACAGCACTTTTTGCAGTTCGTTTCCTCACTATATTTAAACGGTAAAGGAAATCTGTAATTCGAATGTGAATGCCACGCTGTTCACGGTTGAGGCAAGCGTCTTATTCTTTATTGCACACATAAAATAACAAATATAAACATAAATTACAAAGCTTATGTACAAAGGCGAGCTTAACCCAGAATTGGGTTTTCAGCATCGAGAGGAAACTCGCATTTGTTGAAGTGAAAAAATGAAGTAGACCACTGGACCCCGAGAGCTGTATGCTTTCAGCTCACTCTCCCTCCCAAAGAGAGGAAACCTTGAAGATCAGTTCAGTGCAGAAGTTCCAATCTACATGGAAACACAGGGTAATACGTTACTCTCTATTGCTCCAATATCTCATACAAACATTCAAGGTCACAATCACAACGCAATAACCAACAAATACATCCATATGAAAAGATAATAATATGATCAAAATGATATCATGAAGCACAGCCCTGTACAGTCGGGTGGTCCAGTATTAAAGGGTCCCCTGCTGCGTCATCCCGCCTCACTGGTATAACATAACTCATACGGTAACCTGTCGGCGCCTATCGTGGCCGAACCTCAGTCAGATCTTCGGTTAAATTCGACCACCGAAGATATTGCTTCTGAGTAGGAAGAGAAAGAACCCTTTCCATCTTTGGATATGTCAAATTTATTGGCAGGAGGCTCTATGCTCTGGTATTTAGTAGTACCTGTAATAGCATACTAGGTATGCAGGACAGGGTGTAAAGTTCCTTATTTCCAAAAAGCCTTCCTTATTTCCTAATTTACAAAAGGGATCTACCGACCAGACGGGTGTCGCATCTGTTGGGCTATTGCCCCATCGATTTGGTAGGATTTCTGCATATATTTATGTTAATCACACGGATAACTTAAGCATAGAAACATATTGCAAATTATTGTCCGATGACAATATGTCCTACATATGCGATGCTAAAGTTATGCTATAGTTTCTGTGGATTCATTTCATATGTAAATACTTAACCAACAATTTTACATTTACTAGATAGTTAATAAAATTTCCCAGTATTAAATTTTCCCATAACCGGCCGGGTGCGGCGCCCTAGTTAATTAGCGGCATACAACCTGACATTGTGACCTCCATGGTTGATCCTCAGCAAATTGAATCGTGGTCTCTCTAAAAAAAAAACTGCGGAACGTTGGCGCCAACGCGCTGCGGTGCTCTTTATTTAAATGTCTGCCGTTCTTTCGAGGTTATGTTTTTTATTTTTTCAAAAGCATGTTCACCGTGTATTCAAGTTCTTTCTTGCTGTTTCGACATTTTGTCAACTCTCGGACGATTGTTTTATTTGTGTTTTTGATCTATTTTTAAGGTTTCGTGAATTGATTTTTAAAATTCTTTTAGAATTTGTTTTTTTTTTTTTTTGTTTAAAAAGACACGAGACATCGTAACGAAAACTGTCACCATGGATTCACATAATTCTTAATAGTAGTTTTCTTTCAGCACTGTAAAATGGTTGACGCACAAGGGAAGGATGTTTACTCCCACATAGATTGTATGTTTGTACCTATGTAAGAAAGCATTTAGTCTTCAGACTTCTATTGAGAAATTTCAGATGCAAACACCCAATAACTCATTGCTCAACCTGAAACTCCAACCCGAAACTTCATACTCAATATTAGGTACACCAATGGAACAGTCAGTCAGTTCAGTTAATTTACTTATCTTTATACCTTGAACGACAGGGCTGGAAAATATTGGCCTACAATAGAATAAATAAACCTCTTAAATCAGCAATTTGCACAAATAGGATTTAACAAACCTACCAAGCCTCGTGCGACCGCTTGCGCATTTGAAACATGACAATTGCATCATCTGCCTACCTGGGCTCAATCACCAGTTACCCAAAAAAAAATACTATTAAGAAACGTTTAAATACGTAATTGCTTGTGTTGTGCCATGCATTTGCAGTATTTGCACTGTACTTTTCTTTGTTTTTTTTTTGCAGATTATGTCAATCCAATCGGGATGTGAAACGGCAGCCATCTTTAAATTTTGTGCGCTGATTTCTGCTTCGTTGGCCAATATGTCATGCGATTATTGTTGTACCTTCATTGCTTTGCGATTTGGTTGCTCAGGTAGCAACGTCACAAATGGTGGACGCAGGATTAAAATTAAAATATCATGTCCATTTGAACGTTTCAGTATTGTGCATTGATGTATCAAATGCATGGGCCTTGTCGACAATTAAGCTTTGTATTTTTTTCCTAAATACGGTTTTTCAAGATGTCCCGCAATATTTTAATTGTCATTGCGTTCTTCATTGCCATTTACAACGTTTAGCAAATACCGTTTTTCAGATAATTCATTTAAATAGACGTAAGCACAAAATCGTCAATTGGCTTGCAAAACTCCGCAGACTCGAAGAGTGGGATCTGTAATATTTATTTCTAACTTTTCAATAGTCATTTATGTTGTCATTTTACGTCAGTTAACCACAATCCTAGTCAAAATCATCATCAAATCAAATCGATCAATCAATTCGTCGTAGTTATTTTAGAAAGTTCAAGGAGCACTTCATGCGTTCAAATTCAGTAAAAATTGGGCATAATTGCTGCAACTTTGTGCTTAAAAATATCGTAAAGCTTGGTCCATAATGTATACTCCAAGTGAAATTAATGTTGGTATTTTTTCTTTTATAATAACAATATTGCAAACAATCGGGTAAATCACACACAGTTATAGAATAACTGTAGTTAGTGAGTTAGTAGCACTATTTATTGTAGAATATAGATATCCAGAAGCAATATTGTTATAGGTAATTATCGCCGCTCCTACTTTTAAACAACAGTCACACAATATGTCAGTCAAATCAAGAATCAAAGATTAGTGTACAGTTGTATACTGACAGACAGTGTCTATTCCGAATTCTCGACTTAGAATCATCATTTAATTATGGATCCCAATTTATTTGGGGTGAGCGCAGATTGTTCTTCCATATAGAGAAGTAGTCATCTCATCAGACACCTTTGCTTCTTTGCTCTTTCTCTCCCTCTCTAATCTTCAACATTTAAGTATATTCATCACTCTTTTCGCCACATTGACCGGTCCCGTGCGTCTCTCATCCAGCGGGTTCCTGCAACCTTGACCAGGTCATCGGTCCACCTAGTGGGAGGCCTTCCAACGCAACGTCTTTCGGTTCGCGGTCGCCATTCCAGAACGACGATTGTGCGACGCAATGTGGCGACGCCTGGGGAGGGCCTATGTCCAGCAGTGGACGTCTTTTGGCTGAAATGTTGATGATGATAATGATCACTCTTTTAGTCACATGTGATTCGCCCCTCCTCACAACATGTCCGTACCAAAACACTCGATTCCCTTTCAACTTTTCTATAACTGGCACAACTTTTAAACTTCCTCCAATATACGTTCTTTACGTTATCCATTCTTGTCACACTACACATTCACCTCAACATTCTCATCTCCGCTTCATACATGTCAATATAATTCCGGACTAGAATAGTACACAACACACAAAATGGACGTATCTTTACTAACTGCCGAAATGTCAACAGCAATCTGTTCCGACTGGCTACTTCAGAAAACATTCAAAAAATATCCGGCTTCAACTTTCGACAGATTAATTCGTCATTTGGAAGGAAACTAGTTTCTCCAATTCGGATTTCGTTGTCGGGAAAAAACGGGGACCAATTGTAGGTATAGACTTACCTTTAGTTGGTGATTTGAGACTTGTAGTGCAAATTAAAGTGTGTTGAGCTGAAATAATTGTTGTAGGAGTGTCATTTTTCTAACAAAACGAGGAGCCTTTTTTGTTTTGGGAATATCCTGATTATTATCCTCCGTCTGGGGCAAGCGGAGGGTTATGTCGAATTTGTGGAAAGTAGATAGATCAATTTTCCGGAGGAAATTAACTAAACCTGTTGCATTTTGTGTTATAAACCCACAATCCTTACTACAATCTGTCATCAACAAAGTACATAATGAAAACTATATATTTATCTTCAGCAATTGGTGTTTTATCTTATTCAAATATACATACATCATCAACAGTATAGTGAACTCATCTAACTTCGTGATAAAGGCATTTGTAGAAATATAAAAATAAAGTACTAACTAAGTATCAAATATCACCGAATTAGGCGAATCACAGAATTAGATCCTAAGTATCATTCTCTGGCCCTTATCCCAATTTATTTGGGGTTGGCGCAGCATGTCTTCTTCTTCAATATTTCTCTATTACCTACTTGTTACCATAATTGTCATTCTTTATACAGTCCATCCACCGTTTCTTTGGTCTTCGTCTACATACATCCACAAGCATCGTATTAAAAACATGATCCTGAAAATTAGAAAACCCGCTCTTAAACATTCTCTCCAAAGACACAAAAATCATCCTTCCACGCCTTTAACTAAACAAAATATAACCTACATAAAACCATAATGTAAACTATAAAGCTAAGTGTACATGACGTCATTCGAGGCCGCCGTATCCCGTATCCCCCTGTCTTTAGCACGGTCCCTTGGCCACAGGAGTCTGCGGGAAATTATCCGGAAAATTGCCGAGATACGCACCCCGCTTAGGTGTAATAATACCCCCTTCTACGCCCGGCTTTTACGCCCGCCCGGTTGAAACCGTGTTGTATTAAAATCCGGACTCTGCTCGTGTGTACTAGGGTTTATATCCGTTGTTATTTGTAATGCAATACCTTTGAGTAGCGTTGTGGATGTTATGACTAAGATTATTAGTGGAGTGATGGTCGGACAGACAAACCATAGGTCTCAAGTTCGAATTCAAGGCACCTCCTACATTTCGGATTCATGTGTGCACTCTATAACTGTCACTTGTTTCGGTGAAGGAAAATATCGTGAGGAAACTGGCATAGGTACCTGAGAGATATTTTTCCACGGCATATAATAAGCCACGTCAGAGGCCCACGGCATAAAAACTCTGGCATCAGTACTATTAATACTATGAACGGGATACTTACCATGTTTTCTTATTGTTTCGAGTTCCCGATATTTCGGCGCTGTTACAAGCACCATGATCACGGATAAACTGAAGTCATTGCGTGTGGATGTTTATGAGCAGACAAAACGGTCTACCCCCTTTCTCGTTCGTTTTTTGCGTTCGTCACCACTACCATTGTCACTAGCTACACGATTCTGTTCCCGACACACAAAACTCACTGTGTATTAATAGTAGTGTCAGTGACCATGTCAGTTTAAAAACTCTAACTTCAGGTTTGGCACTAACCACACGATTTAAAGATGAATAAGATGTAGGTTTATGGAATGTTCAAGTTATGCTGAATACATCATTGGGACGAATGTGTCAGAAGACAGGCAGATAATTTAGTACATAAAGACAACAACAAATACAAACCTACGACCAAGTGACAAAAGGTAAGTAATATACTTAAGTACTTATTTGGTAAAGTCTAGATCTAATTTTGACCATGGCGGCTAAAATCAGTAGTAGGTAAATAGACGCGGGACATAATTATTATAGTGACAAACTGATGTAAGAGTACACACATGTCCACTGTCTCTTCCAATACTCTCATAGACCGACGGTATCATAGCTTCCTAACTAGAGTTTGGAAGTACAGCCAGGGGGCTGGAGGAGCCAGGCCAGCCTAATGGAATGTCCCACTCTTCTCCATATCTACGCTTTGGAATAGGCAACTAGAGTACATTCACTGCTATTGTGCCACTGTTGATTCGCCACTGTTGATTCTGGCTAACAGGAGTTACAGTGGTTTGGGAATAGTGTGGCGGGCTTGCTATTGTGCCTTGTGACTGTAGCTTCGCTTTCTTTTTTATGACATTCAAAAGTGCCTGTTGTGGTCAAATTTAACAAATGCTTTGAGTTTGATGATGGTAAACACAATAGCACTTGACCTAACACGAAAATCGAACCCAGGGGTTCACAGTCGCACTTAATACGACCAAGAAACCGACGTTGCAAACAGTTCAACTTCCCAAGTCTTAAAACAAAACTTTTCGTTCCAAGGGTGGTCTCATGAAGTGAAGTTATGAACTAAGGCGCGAGAATTACGAAGTGTTTGTGGAAGCTCGCAATTAAGGCCCGCGGTCACTAACGGCATGGCGAGTTGTTGGGTAGAAATATTTACAGAGATATTAGACGAAGTGATTTTCTTTGTGAAAAAGAAGATAAAAAAAATATAAAGGCTTGAAATAAGCGACCGAAACACTGATAGCTGTGAGCTTACATCGGTTTAGTAGTATCCACATCAACCTAACAAGCATGCTTGCGTAATTATCATCATTTCAGTCGAATGACTGAAAGACGTCCACTGGTGGACATGGGCCTCCCTCAAGTGTCACCTATGTGCAAATGCGTCCCGCATTCAGTGGATCGCCGCAACCTTCACAGTGGTAAATAATATTTATATATTATTTAATTTCCCTTTAGTCAAAACAATGTCGTTACTGTTGAAGGCTTACAAAAATAGTGGTTAAAAAAACTCTAAAATTGTAATAACTTGTAAACGGCTTCTCACTTCAATCGAATGTAAACAAAACATAATACATCCGCCACGCCTGTAATCCCCAAAGGGTTAGGGCAGAGGTTTATCTAATAGTGGCTGCTACTGAGAAATGTCTGACAGAAAACCCAATAACACTTTGCACGACCTACGAATCGAAACCGGGACCTTATGCAAAGCTGTTGCGCTTTAGACCAATGAGGCCAATGATGTAGTCACAATACAATAGGGGATCGGACAAAGAAATCTAATTAATCCGTCTCCACTCATGATCTTTGCCGCACATCTTCGTAAATATTAGTTTGATAAAACCAAAACACGTATCCAATATTTTTCGATAATCTAACTGACGGACTAATCAGAATAATATTTTTTTGAGTCAGTCCGATCCTCTGTTGTCACAAATAATTTCACTAACGTTTACAAACACCATCCTCTTGATAATGTCATTTAAGCGCCCAAAAGAACCATCTGTCAGGCTCAGTACTGTATCTCAAACTAAAAGTAAGTAGGTACATAACTTTCCACCTTACAAAGACTACATCTCAGTTGTGAGCTGCAGAACTCACACCTGACGTAAAGTCACATAACTAGGTAGGCATTACCTACACAGTACACTCACACTTTACGTTCACGACCCCAGGCGATGCGACGCGACGCGACTTGCATTTGCGACATGTGGTGTTGTTCCACGCGAGTACCGTCACGTCGCAATGACTCCTACAGCTAGGCAACTGCTTATAATTTTTTTTTCGACTGTGATAGTCGCTACACCGTGCCGCTAGAGTGTAAAGTTCGTGGTCATGCCGTATCACATACTCTACGTACAAAACGGCGAATTTTCTGCCTCTCACGTAGCTATCTATGATGCACACACGTAGACGCACACAAACACACACACATATAAGGCGGGGGGACCTGGGGGGTCGTCGCTGACCCGTGGCGCCGCCTCAGATTGTTACGGCCAAAGAAACACTCCCTGAGAATAAAGATGTGGAGTAGTCAAGAAATGTTAGGAATATTTTGTGTATTTTTTTCCAGGTGACTGTTTCTATTTTTGAAAGGTTTTCTAAATCTGTCTACCTGTGTTACCTGTATGATGATGACAAAGATGAAAAAAACAAGTTAAGTTGGCAAGGTCACATTACGAGAATAACAGATCAAACAAGGATCAATATAGCTCAGCAACAAGAGGTACACCACCAGCATCTTGGATTCTTGGTGAACCACATTCGGGTGAACCTGAAAGTACAGAATATACCTCCATCCATCCACTAGCCCATGATATAAGATCCTGGCAACGATGCTTACAGGGCAGGAAGAAAGAGTTGAAGATGATAAAATCCAGCAAGTAATTGTGGACTTGTTGGCTCAGTTATAGATGACAATTAATTTTATAATAAATCAAATCATTACATAGTAGCAGGAAAAAAATTCAAGAGACAAATTGTTTATTCTGCAAAAATAAGACAGTCATCTTCAATTCATATATCCACCTGAGAAAAAAAAACTCCAGTCGCAAACCGACTCCACCCCTCCCCTAATCCCACAGTACACATTCAAAAGGATCACGAGTTCTTGCGCCCCGCGCCACTTTCATACCATATCTTATTTTATATTTTTATTTATCCAGCCTGTATTTTTACTACCTCGACTAGACTGGTCGCTTTTATTTAGAACCATATTTCGCATCTTTCAGCCACATCAGCAGTCCCAAATGACATGTGTTTCGGTTCCATTGATGACCAGAATCAGCTATTTTTCTATGCTTTATTATTATACTCTTACTGTTATAGTATAATATAAAAATTCTGGTTTATTCTTGGTGCTATTCCATTTATTGTATGCTTGTATTTGAGATCCGGCGTCGTATGGAATTGCGAAAGTTGTGCCAAGAATATTGGATGGACACCTTGTGCAATATAAAAAGATGGCGTTATTTTGGATGATCTAGTATTGGAAGGATATTATAGATTGGCCTGGGAAACACAAAGCTTAGGACACTTAACTTAGGCACTGAAAAGCTTTCTACTGATTCAAATAACAGGGCACTGACGCCAAAATTAATACTTATAAACAGAACTTATAAAACATATAAAATTATATACATTTTCCTAACAGGTTTTATAAACCCTGTTGCACGCCTTTTTTAACTAGATATGGCTTGGTTAGGTGAACCTATATAATACATTCAAAACAAACGTATCCTAAAATAAAGTAAATCCTATCAAGTAGATTAGGTAACACACAGTGAACCACACTTCATTAGAAAAAAAACCAGAATACTCTCGTATTGTATTGAAACTCTATACACAACATAATCATGCTTAATTTGGAAAGCTGCGTCCAAAAACAAGCAAGGCACGAAGGTAGGTACTTACGGTACAGCCTAGTCAGCATCAAAAGTAGATTAACACTACTCAAAGTTTCAAAGCAGTGTTTTTTTATAAAAAACTTCTTAGATATTACGGTACTCGTCTAACATGTTATTAAAGAACTATTTTAAAGAATAATCTTCTGAAACATTAAAAATAATAGCTAGAGTCCTGTACATCAAAGCATTAAAATTCCAAAATGTTAAGCTACTTCTGATGCCGACCGTTCGTATAGCGGTGTTTCAGTGAGACTAGCAATGTGCGGTGACATTACTCAACGTCACGCGCACGCGTACTATCGCGCACAACAGACGGATGGACCACGAATTAATGTATTTATTTCAGCTTTCAGGAGGGAAGCGTTAATTTCTTCTAATTTTTCTTCTTCGTGTAATCGTGTTGCTTTGCTGGCAAGACATACTTCTAATTTTTTTAATGGGCTTTTACTATACTTCCATGGTGTCAGTAGAGCACAGAGGTCGCTTTGGTGCACATGCAGAGACCACGGTTAGTGGCAAATACTATGCGACAGCTCCACAAAATAGGTGAGGGTTACATTACAAGGTTGGACATTTATATCTTCCCATTTTGGTTCAGAGACGGACCAAAAACTGGCTGATATCTTCCACTGATGCGCACAGAGGTTTGCAACGTTAATTTTGCGTACCTACTAATATAGTGAGAGATGTGCTTCTACTTCACAGCTTGAGCTAACACAGAGCTATGTGAAAGACGAAACCTAGTAACCCAGTGAATATGCAGAAAACCTAAGCTGTAAGACCAAGCAAGGCGAGCTCCATAATAGGGGATCGGACTGAATCAAAAAAATATGATTCTGTTTAGTCCGTCAGTTAGATTATCGAAAAATATTGGATTGGACGTGTTTTTTGTTTTATCAAATCAATAAAAATTGACGATGATAAAGCGCGTCAAAGATCATGGAGTGGGGCTTGAATCGTCACTCGAAGGTACAAAATGTACTAGCAAATGACGTCACACGAGTTTTCGAAGTACTGTACCTATCGTCTTCATTTTTTGTTGACGGGAAAAAAGAAAAAATATGTGGTCAATATTTTTTGGAAATCTATCTGATGGACTAATTAGTTTTTTTTTTCCGATCCCCTATTGAATAGATGCAAAAGAATTCCGCATGAAATAAACAGTCCCTAGTTCTAAGACCAAACAAATGGCTTTTTATTATTATTAAACGGTTTTATTTAGCTCACCCCGTTTGTTCTATTCTTGGGTCAAATTTAGTAATTCAAATTTCACCCTCTTCCTGTCAACCGATTAATCTGAAATTTTGTATACACTTTGGATTTTGATGACAATACAATTATGTTTATTCATTATCATTCAAGATGGCCGCCGCTACAAAATGGCGGATAATTTATGTTTTATTAATCCCATCAATATGGGTATCAAATGAAAGGGCTCAACAAGCAGAATACAATATACTATATAAAATTAAAATCCAAGATGGCTGCTAAAAACTAGAAAATAAAAATAGGTAAAAAAACTTTTTAAGTTAAACGGTTACGGTAAAAAACCGTGGGGCACGTCAATTGTAATTTCCGCAGCACGACAGTTTCGAATTGACGTGCCCCACGGTTTTTTCCCACGACTGTATCTATTTTATTATTTTTTGGTTTTTAGTACATTTATCTTAAACATTGCAATGTATGTTTAACATTAAACCGTTTAACTTAAAAAGTGTTTTTACCTATTTTTTTGACTAGGACACCGGCTAACGGCTGTCGGTACACCGGGACATAATGTCCTAGTACGAACCGTTTTACGAAGATCTGGATATGGATATGCGGTAGTCTTATAACTATCACAATACGAAATGCTTCGTTGAAAACCGCAACTTTTTAGTAGAACACTTGAAACGCTAATCACCTCTTCGAAAATGTACTGCTAAACTGATGTTATTAATACTGCTCGACCTTATTTTGCATTACCAATAAAATGTTTGAACATAGAAGTATGTAAGGATCTTAGTACTGACCTGTTACTTTAGCCAACCTCCATAGGGAATGGCAAAAGAAACTTATCTTACCGAAGACTTCTCAAAAGATACGCTGGAACTTCGTAAAAATTTGCAGCACCAATTAAAGCAAGAAAGGGATAAAAGGAAAAGAAGTATTCATTAAGAATAATAATCTTATCGTAAGAGGTAAAAAGAAGCTGGAAAACGGAAAAGAGCAAGAACAAGGCGTGACTTCATGTACGTCCTCATTAATAAGGATGTAAAGCCGCACAAGATAACAAAACAAACAACACATTATCATCCTGAAAAACTTCTGAAAAACCTAACACCAATTGAGAAAACAAAAGCCACAAACACGTCCCATGATTTATGTCCGTACTAAGAATGTGGTTTATCGAAAATTCCCGATACAATAGCGTAGGGGGGTAAGCAGAGGCGCTGGAAGCGGCGCCTGCAGCCGCGCCCGAGATAAGCGCGGCGACGCCCGTCCTATGAAATTATAGCACCCCTCGGGGAGGCTCGTGGTGGAGTACAGCCATATATTTTTTCAAGTTTTCTGGTACGGCTAGGGGAAGACCAAAGTTAAAGATGATATGGCTTGGAAGTGGGTAACATGATAGTGGTGTGATGGTAGAGAAGTGGTGAACGAAGATTTGGGGTTTATAAGAAAACTAGCTTTTGCCAGCGGCTTCGCCCGCGTTAAAATGACGAATTTCCATACAAACTTTCATCCCCTATTTAACTCCCTTAGGGGATAAATTTCGAAAAATCCTTCCTTATTCCTTGCTGCTGAAATTTTGCACAGAGATTTTATAATGTAGTGATGTAATGCCTTTATAATGTAGACACATTATAAAGGAAACCTCTGTGCAAAATTTCAGCTTTCTAGGTCCAAGAGTTTGGGCCAGTCAGGACTTCTCTTTTTACCCGACTACGGCGAAGCCAAAAGGAAGGGTAATGATTTTGGCAGTCTATGTATTTATTTAAGTAGATGTAGGGTCTCCAAATGAATCATGATTAGAGCAGAGCAATGATGATGGAACAGCGGTTCTTTCTTCTAAATCGCTATCTCACTGCATGCTGTGAGTTTCAACTGTATTTTCATCTGAAAGACAGTGTAAGGTGGAGTGCAGCACTGGTACGGTGGTTTACGCTTAGGGTGAACTAATTCTGTGATTCGCCTAATTCGGTGATATTTGATACTTAGTACTTTATTTTTATACTAGCGGACGTCCCGCGGTTTCACCCGCGTAGATCTCGTCCCCGTGGGAATACAGGGATAAAAAGCCTATGACACTCAGTAATAATGTGGCTTTCTATTGGTGAAAGAATTTTTAAAATCGGTTCAGTAGATCCCGAGATTAATAACCCTTACAATTTAACAAATACACAAACTATACTTCTTTATAATATTAGTATAGATTTCTACAAATGCATATAGCACGAAGTTAGATGAGTTCACTATACCTTATTGGGGGTTTCTCAGACCATTCAGGTGCATAGTAAATGTAGTCACGTGGACGAAGTGTGAAAGGATCCTAGCAGGCGGTTCTGTAGATTCTGCCTGCCCCTGCAATGGTTTCAGAACATGGGAATGTTGGTGCATACTCGTCTCATAATAATCAACTTACAGTATCACCACTATTACTTTGTAGTTTCTTTGTTTGTCAAGAAAAAATGGATGGACAATAATTATGTCAAACTTGGTACATTTATTTTAGTTCTGTGTTTTCTCACCTACACAGACAAGTTGGTTGAGGTGTACTTATATTCGTTTTTGTTGTAGACTGACAAGTGACAGCCTAAAACGACTCTTTTTTCGCTTTCAGTTCATCCACAAGTTACCTGAAAGAGTGTTGTTACCTCGAGCTATCAGATTATCCACTCTAAACTAGATTAAAAATGATTGTTCCTTTTGTTTTTTTGTGTGATGAATACTGATGAACCAATATAACATTTAACAAATAAATAAAATATAAATAATATCTAAAACAAATATCCAAGTCCTCCTGAACGTCACTGCGAGTCTAGAGAGGGTGTTGGGGTCGAGCTCTCCTCCGGGCCATTTGTCAGTGACAGGACGTCGCACGGAGGCAAGGGAGGGATGGGAGGAAGCAGGTCTACCCCCACCCCCCTTCCACCAGATTCCTCCGCTTGCGGGTTCTGCACGCGATTGTACGCGAACGTGTTAGCCTTAAATTACAGAAAATGGCTTTAAATTAAACTGAATGTTGGGTCTATTATAAATGGGGTGGCCGTTTGGTCGCTGCAACTTGAAACTGTTAAGTTTTTAAGTGAAATAATTGTGTTTTTAGTAGAAAGTTGAAATGCTTTTCTTGGTAGTGTTGAGTTGACATACTTATACTTACGCCTTTTTCCATAGGTGTTGGTAAAAACTACAGAACAGGAAGCGTTCTGTAGTTTTTACCAACACCTATGGTAGTGTAGTATAGTATATCTACCATCCTATCGCAGTGTTTTTAGCCCTAAAGGGTTAACCAGGGGTGAACCTAACTAGTACGCCCACATTTTGCCAGTTATATTCAAGTCCCATAACATAGGGGGCGAACCTATTCCCATCAGCCTGGCACAGTGACTGCTTCTGAAAAATCATGATGGAAAAACCAGACATAACCCGACAACCCAACACTTTGTCAAACCCGACACTTTGTCCGACCCGGAAGTCGAACCCAGGACATAATACTCTGCAGTCGCGCCTTTTATCACTAGACCAACGAGTCTGTCAAATAAGTACACAAGCCACCTAATATGACAACAGTAAACCGTGTTTTCACTGAAAATCAATACAAGTTAATATTTCCTAGTATCAAGTTACTTTAAGTATCGGTAAAAGTTTTAAAAGCAGTAGGTACTTACACAGGCTATTAACTAAATCCATTTAAACTTGTGACCTACTTATTTTATATTATGAGACTATGAGTACAACATATCTTTATGACATAGATAGGTAGGGAGGTATATACCTATACAGCTTATTATGCCTCTAAGGTAAACTAAAACTTAAGTTTGAGAAGTTTGCACTATTTTCTACTGCAATTAAAAAAAATATTCTGCACTGTCTGCCTGCCTAGTTGGTCCAAAGTTCGCAATCGCGACTACTGAACATGAGGTCCCAGGTTCGTTTACCGGATCGGGTAAACTATTTGGGGTTTTATCCATCACCTAATGGTACAACTTCATTTCGCTAGTTATAAATCCGTGGCTGGCGTGAATACATTGATAAGTCGACTTCCATGATTTTTTTTTATTGGCTTAATACATCCTAGGCATTGGGATCTTATGAAAAAAATCGACAGCTCAAAATATCCATACATTTTGGAGAAATCGACCTTGGTCGTAAGTTGACAACTCTCATTTTGACGTGTCTAAACTTACAAGTCCACATGTCCAATTATGCATTCTCATGTTTTTCTGATCAAACATTGATATGTTGATATATCAACCTATACTCAGTACCCAAATGAATATTCGTTATATGATATCTCAACTTATACACTTATGAGTTTTCTATAGGC
Organism: Diarsia mendica; assembly: GCA_949316265.1. NCBI lineage: Eukaryota > Metazoa > Arthropoda > Insecta > Lepidoptera > Noctuidae > Diarsia > Diarsia mendica. The sequence continues at coordinate 17,868,547 of OX438903.1, read as the reverse complement.
ACGAATTTTAAATTGACAAATCGACTTATCAAGTTATGGCCGACCGAAGTATTTCTGTTTAAATTGTGATATAATGAGATGTCCAGTTACGACCAACGAAGTTCTCAACCCTAAATGTAATAAATATAGTTATCACTATAAGTCCGTTACAAAAAAGTTAAAGCTAAATGAATATGTTTAGTTAACAACTTATATCGGTGCACACCGTGCACATCCCTCGCTCGTCTGTTGGTAAACAAACGTCAATTCAGAGTTCAGAAGCCACGCGCTCGCGATCCGGGAACAATTGCGGGTGCTTATAAAATTGATTTCGTTTGTTTTCGAGGTTATCTATTGATTGATTTATTACTCCAATATAAGTTTGTCAATTAGTGCAGAGAAAAAAAAGATTTGATGGACATGATTGACTTGATTGACGACTCTATTAAAGAGTTTTATAGAAAAAAATATAAAAACTGTCGGTGTCAAATCTGGATCAGTAGATGCAGAGACATCTCTGCATCTACTGATCCAGATTTGGACGAGGACAACCCAGACGAAGAAGACTTTGAGGTCCAATAAAATCTTTTTTTTCTGTTCACTGATTGGTTCTTACTAATTTTACTTTGCTCAATTTTTATTAATTTTTAAAATTTGAATTTGTTCTATACACACGTGTATCTTTATGTTATCTTGTATCTTGAGTCTATAAATTAATTTGTGGTCCAATAAAACAGTGTTCTTTATCATTTTTTTCTCTTCACTGATTGGCAAAAGAGATTTGGCTTGACCTCAAGACAATCATTTATTTGTGGTTCTTATTAATTATATAATGCTTAATTTTTGAAATTTAATTTGTAGTACACATACGTGTATTTTAGCGAATCAAATATTTTTAGAGTTCCGTAGTAAAATGGGAAAAAACACACATAGTAGCAAAGTCGCTATTTTTGTATGTTTGTCTGTATGCTTAAATCTTTAAAACTACGCAACGGATTTTGATGCGGTTTTTTTTAATAGATAGAGTGATTCAAGAGGAAGGTTTTAGTATATAATTTGAACGACGTCCACGCGGGTGAAGCCGCGGGCATCAGCTAGTTTAATATAAAAAAAACCCCTAAAGATTCGTCATGTCTGTCCGTCCGTATGTCACAGTCACTTTATTCGGAAACTATTGAGACTACACAGTTGTAACTTGGTATGTAGATGTAGTCTTTAAATCGCTATAGGGTTTTTATACAAAACTAAAAAAGAATACAAGATTAAGGGGGGCTCTCCATACATGGAACTAAAACAAAAAAAAAACTTTTTTCATCAAATCTATTCGTGTGGGGTATCTAAAGATAGGTCTTTAAAAATGACACTGAGGTTTCTGAAATAATTTTTTCTCAAATTTGATCGTTTGAAAGATAAACACTTCTAAAGGGGTAAAATGAGTGTCGTCCCCCCTCTAACTTCTAAATAAAGAAAGAGAAAAATCTAAAAAAAATATATGCTATAAATCGCAATGATAACTTTCAACCAAAATTTGTTTGAACGAGATATAGTAAGTAATTTTTTATATATAGCACATTTAAAAAACCGCAAATATAACTTTGTCATTCATACAAACAATATGAAAAACAAACTTATCACAAAATAAATATTTCTGTCCCCCCTAAAATAAGAAATAATACAAATTTAAGGGGGTTTCCCTACTACGATGGTCCGGACTTCTTCATGTGCAAGTCTGATTTGCACTTGGCCAGTTTCTTTTTTGTTTTTTATCTATTTACTATCTATCTATATAAATTAAAAGAACAGTCCTGGCTTACTGACTGACTCATCAACGCCCAGCCCAAACCCTTGGACCTAGAATGCTGATTTTCGGCACAGAGGTTCCCTTTATAATGTAGACTAGGAATAAGGAAATTTTTTTTAAATTCAACCTTATTCCTAGTCAAAATAGGGGACGAAAGTTTGTATGGAAAATCGTCATCTTTGTAGTTTAACCGACATTCACGCGGGCGAAGCCACGGGCACAAACTATTCCAATACTAATAATGGGTTTTTCATTCAAATAACATTGTTTACCTATTAATACTCCTGTGGCGACTAGCGACATCTATCGCAACACCTCGCTTGGAATTAAGGTCAGTTTTACCTTGTTTTAAGTGGAGAGATATGTTGGTGAATGCTCCAGTAGTTTTATATGTTGGTAGATAGGATCGGTGTATATCTGCAAGTGTCAACTAGCTAATGTATGGGTATGGGGAACTGGTGATTGTTCATTTATTCTTGTTTTGATTTAGAAATAGATGTCTGGTGGAGAAAGTTGCGAGTTCTTGGAAAAACAGATCTGCTTTTGTGTTGGTTATATTTACGTTTTCAAGATATATAAGTATAGTCACTTGAAAATTATTAATTGTGGAGATCCGAAAATGATATCTGATATATATACTTATTTTTATTTTAAGGCTTCCTTTTACTTCCGTATATATGATTCATACATCTGACCGATAACAATCATGTAGGTAATTATGTCGAGTTCCTCTAGATAATTTATTTTTCCTTGTCTTGTGATTTTTTAATCGTCTTGCTGTAAAGTACTAAATTTCGAGACATCGTCTTTTCATGCCCTCTACAATTGAAACAGAAAATTTAACATTCCCCATTTTTTTGCAAGAATTTTATCCTAACTTCTCCTGAAGAATACCACGTGAAAAATTCCCCACAAAAATGATAGCACTATCCCAAATTCCAAGACATACGTGTAACTCACTGGTCAGTCGGGGGATAAAGGGCCATCACAAAGGAACACCCCCTTAGGGGGTGAACTCCCCCCGGGATCAATTTCAGCGGGTGCCCGTGGTGTAATCGCCTTAGTACACTTTAGTGTCGTAATGTGGCCTGCCCGCAGCCGTAGGCTTAGGTTTGTGTGTGTTGTGTGTGGGTGTGCGTGGTGTGTGTTTTCACGCGAATTATGAGTCTTTGTTTGGTTGCGTTTTCGTTTTTTTGGATTCGGATCGTGTTCTTCAGAAATGTGCGTAGTAGGCGCTAGCAGATAACGTAGATTAGGTACCCGATAAATATGAACGTGGAGTGTGGAGGAAATATAGTAAAATACACTTCTTCACTTCTTTTAGACGAACTAAAAGAATTGTGTAAGGATCATAGCAGACTTTCTGAAGTTTTTGTCTACCCCCAGGGGTAAGTAGGCATGAGTTGTGATCATGACCGCCGCGTAGAATTAAGTGTCGTAATAAGTATGGCCTGCCGAAAGCTTAGTTTTGTGTGTATGCGTGTGGATGTGGTGTGTGTGTATTGTCTTTGTTTAGTTGCGTTCTCCTAGGTAGCTACTAACAGGGTTGTGGAAATCAGACAAGCAGTCGCTTCATGTAAAATACTGGCATTTCGCTGCATCTGGTAGGACTGGAAGCCGACCCCAAAATAGTTGGAGAAGACTAAGCAGTTGATGAGTGTCAAATAAATATGCTAGCATTTTACTGGATTCGAGTTGTTGTCATGTTCAACAAATTACAAGACGAGAAAAGAGATGCCCTAGCAAACAAACCACCAAGATATATCAAGCCATAAAATTATAAATAGTCTCAAACATTCACAGAAGCCGCGACTTTGCGGCTGCGATAAATCTCGGTCGCACGTATCGCGGTCCGTATCCGTCGCGTTGTCGTGTCGTGTCGCTCGCGTTACGCGGAACACTCCAATATATCACGCCATCTTGATTAGCAGGGCTGGCAGAAATAACTACCAAATGTAATATCTAGTGCGGTCAGCATCATTACTCAAACTTTCGAAGCTTTTTTTTTTAATAAAAATTAAAAACTTAAGTAGATATTACTCGTTACTACATTTTATTGGAGTCTACGGACTATTTTAACGAATAATCTTCTGAAACATTAAAAATAATAGCTAGAGTCCTGTACTTACATAAAAGAATTAAAATTCCGAAATGTTCAGCTACTTCTGATGCTGACCGTACCTATTACAGAATCTAGCATCACACCTGTAATCCCCAAAGGGTTAGGCAGAGGTGTACCTGATAGTAGTACACCCACATTTATGTTCAACTCCCATTTAGGTCATAGTAGGCGACCCTATTGTCATCATCATTCTCGTGCCCTTATTCCAATTCATTTGGGGTTTGCGTAACATTCTTCTTCTGCCATGCTTCTCTGTCATCAACCGGGCACAGATTGCGTAACTGCTACTGAGAAAATTCTGATGGAAAAGCCCACTTTTCCGACCCGGGAAGCGACAGGACCATACCTACCTATATTCAGCAGTCGCACTTGCAACCGCTGGACCAATGACATAAAAAAGTGTTAGATACACACTAAGTAATATTATAACGGCGAAAGTTTGTGAGTGTGCGAGTGTGTGTTTGCTACTTCTTCTCGTCTAAACGGCTGGAGCGATTTGGATATAAAAATTTGGTACACAGATTTGTAACCTGGATTAACACATAGGATAGTTTTATCCCGATTTTATCTTCCTGTGGCATAATTTTCAAATTGTAGCGGGCGAAGCCACTGGCAACAGATACTTAGTAATTGATAATTTGACAACCATAAACATCAAAATATTCTAGTTTAGCAAATAGACCGTTACGATATATTTTAGGATCTTCAAAGCTAAGGCTATACACAAACACAATGAAGCGTGATGCGATATAAAGCTTATGTCGAGCGATGCCAACTCGAACTTATCTATTTGGCAGACTATACTGTGACAGTTGTTAGGGTGTGACCACACAGTGTGACTTAATATAAGTAGATGTTAAGTTAATGTATGTTGTGTCACCTAGTAAACACGTTTTTTACGAGATAATGAAAGGCTGTGAAAAGAGAGGTGGGTAATAGAAACAATGTGATTTCATGACAGTGACGTTTTAAGGTCTTAATCTGCAAAATTCGAATTTTCTTACGTTTTTAATAGTGTCGGACTCAGATACTGTATGTTGAACAAAATACTAAACGAATCCGTTTTGCGGGAAATCTGTACAATGCGAGGTTATGTTTTTCTAGACAACCATTTATATTTAACTTGATGTGTCGTCGTTTGTACAAAATATGATTCGCGGCCGGAAATACGTAAGTACCTACTTACACAGGTAGGTTATGTGATTATCAGAATTATAATCAACACAACACTCTTAGTTTATTTGAATGATTACTTATTTCATGAAAAAACTCATTCAAACATTCCACTAATCTGAAAATTTAAAAAAAAATTGCGAGGTTAGCTTGGGTAAGTACTAACTTGTTAATACGTAAAGGCAAGTATTGCCACGGTTGACAAAAAGTATCATACCTATGTAAATTGTTATTTTTTATACATTTTTGTTTCTGATAGCTTTATTGCAGTAATAAAAGACAACTAGTTAGACTTAAATAAATATATATAGTACAGACTTCATCTGTTCGACAGTTATCTTATACTTAGTAATCAACACCTAGCGAATGGTGTGAAGGGACAGTCCACCAATCAGAGCCCTGCATGACGACCCTTAACGCCAGAGGCGCGAAACACAACACCTTTTTACCACACAGTCTTATAATGTCATATAAACACACGTTTCTTCATTTGAAAGTAGACCGTAGCTGTCAAAAGACAAGGTTGAATTTTGCTTGAGCGAGTAGGTGTGAAAATTGACGCCTATAGCCACACTATAATCAGCGATTCCGTTGTACTTTATCTCAACGGACGAAGGGCTATATTCGAATGAGCGTTCATAACGTATTGTCTAAGGGATAGTTGCAAAGTGTTTGATATTGAACCATGTGTGGTTGGCGGAGGATTGGTTTTGGACTGCAGGTGTAGGTGTTAAATTTAACACCTAGAGTGCTATTTGTTGATGCAACGACAGTTTCCTATTGGTCGGCTGGCGATATTTGGAGCGCGATAGATAATCTGTGCTGTGATGGAGTTTTTTTGTAGTTAGAGGTAGGAGGTACTAACCAATAAATAAATATCATATTCTAGCTATGCTTCCATAGGTTTTTATGTAGTTCGACAAAAACTACAGGTTTCACGTTAATTAGTTTCATTAAGGGCCGGTTTCACCACTTGCTGATAAAGTCCCGGATAGCCTATCAGGAACTTATCTGCCAGATAAACTACAATTTTTGATAGAAAAGAAAAGAAAAGAAAGAAAATAAATTATTATTTGATAGCATTATCTGTCAGATAACTATCTGACACTTTATCCGTAACCGGTGAAACCGGCCCTAAATAAAGAATCTCAACCTATCTTAAGAGCTTATGGTACCTCAAACGCGAGTTTTATAATGCGTAAAAGTATATGATTCACTGCAGTAATCAACATCAGAAAAATATATGATATTCTTCAGGATATATGCTAGTGAGTCTAGTGACATAGTGTTGTGAAAACATAATACCTACAAACAACTTTGCTCGATAGAAAAAAATCGCGATGATACCTCTAAAAAAAACCATACTAAAATACATGTCATCGTTCTGATTTTTTTGCCAAATAATTCTACAAGCAACAAACTAAAGTCATAGTGTTTTACTTTTTTAGTCCAATCAATAGTTTTTTTGTAAATCGCAAAATACCACTAATTTCGCACTATTCGGCCGCAGCGAAAGACGTAACAACCGCTTTGTAGTGCAAGCTGATTAGAACTTTATTCTAACAGTATTTCAAGCGAAATTTGAACCACCACAAATAGGGTTGCTAATCTGAGGTAGCATACGCTCTTAAGACAAATAATTAGGTAGGTAAGTACGAATTTCTTAATCTCAGTTTTGAAAAAAACTTCACAGGAGGAAGTTAGGACTTTGTAAAGGATAAAAGTAGGTACCTATGTATTAAATAAGAAATTAAAAATTAAATGAAAATACCAAACAATAACATTTATAATTCCGGTGCCTTAAACAAAGTGGGCAATCATTCTATGAAAATCTAATAAATACCAATAATCAAGAATTTTTCCTATAGGGATGGACAGAAAGAAACTACAAAACGGCAAACAGCTACTAACGATGCTATAACATATTATTATCACATTAGCACGGTTCATCATAAACACCGGGCCACGACCTATTACGCATCTGACCATTCTGAAGAACAGCTTCTATTTAAAAAGACCGCGCTAAAACTAACAAAAACTTCACAGCAATTGATAAAACTCAAATAAATAAACTGACAGCTAATTCCGCAGTGTCACCATGCCAAGTCTGCCAACATTACAAAACCTCCATCAATTTCCCGCCAACTGTCACATTTACGCGCCAACGCACTGATATATTTTTAATTTTCCCACATCATGGCGGCGACAGTGGCATCAGATATCTATTTCCAGCCTATCATTTTACAGTATAACGTTATTTTGACGTGGGTTGTTGCCAGACATGATATTATAACGTAACTTATCCTGAGAACATAGACAAGACAGTGGTCCATCGCTTACAAACCGTTTCATTTTTCGTTCCTTTTGGGCAGCTAATGTCAATTTATCATACACTAGCTTTTGCCAGCGGCTTCGCCCGCGTGAAAATGACGATTTTCCATACAAAGTTTCATCCCCTATTTAACTCCCTTAGGGGTTTAATTTCGAAAAATCCTTACTTATTCCTTGTCTACATTATAAAGGGAACCTCTGTGCAAAATTTCAGCTTTCTAGGTCCAAGGATTTGGGCTGGGCGTTGATGAGTCAGTCAGTCAGTCAGGACTTCTCTTTTTATTTATATAGATAGATATAGATAGATAGATTTATAAGATTACCCGTCGTCATTTTTGCTGATTGAATAGACCGGTAACACTTTGTGTCTGAAGACATAACCATGTTTTTTTTAATAATGCAATGACAGACAAATAGCTGTCAGATTATCATGTTGAACTTCGAGAAGAACAAAATAGGTAACGATAAACGGGAGTTTTATTTTTAATTAAGTATTACATTTAATTTCCTGAAAATTAAACTCATTAAATATAATATAATAATAATAATATAATATTCCACAACTTTCACACTACGCCATCTTGTCCCTAGCTAAGTAGAGCTTGTGTTATGGGTACTAGACAACTGATAAACATACTTATATATTTCTAAATACATACATATTAAAGATAAATTACACCCAGACACAGAACAAATGATCGTGCTCATCACACAAACATTTGTCCTGGGTGGGAATCGAACCCACGACCTCCGGCATAGCAGTTAGGGTCACTAACCACTAGACCAACAGGCCAGTCAAATTAAAGCTGATAAACTTCAACACAAAATAAATAACGTATAATACAGAATTTTTACGACTTTCAAGTTATTTTAAATACGGATAAATTACTCGAAATGTACTCATGCAAAACGATTAACGAGTCTATGATCGATTTTATCCATCATTGTGCTTATTTCATAAATGATCGGTATTCAATAAATTCACATTGCACCTGTATTTTATTTAAAGTACAATTTAATTTTACCTACCGCTGTTCGACGTGGGTGTTTCCTGTTAAAGAATGAACTGAATTAACTAAAAGAACGTCAATTATTGATGACAGCTGTCATTTATTTTTAAATATCGAACTTCGACGGCTAGTTTTGCAATTGTTTGCAATAAATTGTTTTCGCCAGCGTCTACCATAAAGTAGTGAGTAATTACGTGGTCATAATTTATATTGGTGAGCTTATAGAATGTGGACGATATGAAAGCAGTACCTACGGAAGAATCGTAGCAGGTGGCGTTCTGTAGTTTCTGCCTACCCACATGGAGAAAAGCTGTGAGTTTACTGAGATATACTTAAATAATATTATCGAACGTTCTCTTTGTTACACACAGTGACACATTAAGCCTTGCATTGCCAGTATAAAATACCTCATACTTAATGTTTGTTTAGAAAAAAAAAATGTACTTAATAGGTATTACTTGGAACTTGATACAGTTTTTGGTCATTTATTTTTTCCAGGTATTGTCTAGAAGCAAAACAAAAATATCCTAATAATGGGCAGAATAAAAGTGGTTTTCGTTTTCGTTAAGGGTCCTGTTACACTAACCTTTTAGATTTCCTTTACAATGTAAGATCCACATAAACTGGTTTTTATATAAGTAACTGAATTAGTCGTCGTGTGTACCCACTAGTCAAACACATAACCCTCCTTTTGGGCTTCGCCGCAGTCGGGTAAAAAATTGTAAATTACGTAGGTACCCCACCTCTGTCCAGTGTCACGTGGTTCTCGTGGTGTTTGATTGACTTGGCACTGACAGCTGGACGGGAAACATTCGTGAAATTGTCCATTACGGTTGGTTTGAAAACGAAGGGATCCAAGTGAAAAAAGTTTGGTTACTTTACAAAAATGCTGAGAATACCTACAGTTTTATTTTTTGTAATGATTTTGTGGCAGTGTTTTTTTACACTTAAATACTTAATTACGACCTTACTGGCGATGTTATTCTGAAAACTTTGCAACCAGCGTACTTGCAGATGTTAGAACGTGGAAGAATCAAAAGGAGTACACACGGCTACACACGCTGATCTCGCATTGTACGGAAATCCTATACAATGCGAGACCACCTTATACTGGAAATGTATAGCTTGATGTGTAGCAGTCTGTACCTATGTGGGAAATGTTGTACTTACCTAGGTTGTGTTCTTCATTGTGATTCTTGATTCTAAATGTAGGTACTTACTTGTATGTAATATCAAGTAACAAGCATGTAGGTACACATCTAGGTGTAAGTACTACAAGCTTATTACTTTAAATAAAGAAAGTGAGTGTAGGTAGTGTTGTGCGTCCGTCGCATAAATAATGTAGCGCAGTCGGAACGCGCCACTCGCTGCGGTCTAGGCGCCACGATGCGGACAGAGTGGTGGAGTCGCTGTTGTGACTAGAAAAATTCTGGTAACTTGCAGAATCATCATCATTCTCTTGCCCTTGTCCGAATTCATTTGGATTCGGTGCATGTCTTCTATAAAGAAAAAAACAAAAGGAGATGACGAGTAATAGATTACTCGTCATCTCCTTTTGTTTTTTTTTTCGGGGGTTGAAAATCATCAAATAACTCCTCCTGCTCTTGGGCAGAGTGAAAGGGAGTGTCAGACTTCTACTGACTAAAATCCACCCATGATTCTTCTTAGCCCTTTATGTCGAGGCCGCGGTATCCTGTGAACATCCCGCAGCCACTCGTCATCTCCTTAGACAGCTCCTTACCTGCCATACCAACCTTTATACAGTCCATCCATCATAACTTGTCTCTTGATCTCTCTTAATCTTTGGTAACTTACAGAACAACTTAGGTAAGGTCAAGGGCAAAGAGGATGCAGCACAATGAGCCGAGTACCGCTTTTTCTACTCAACATTAAAATGAAAACCTGATCAATCCCAACATTTTACTCTACTCTTTTAATATGACTAAGTAGCTAACACAAAGAAATATTGGATCATTAAGTTTTGGGGTGAATGACCACAGGAAATTACTTGAATTGCTGGGAATCCGGGCTGCTACCGAGAAATTCCTGATCTGATGATTCCTGTATGATGGAAGAACTCACAACACTACCCGACCTGGGAATCTAATCCTAGACCTCATGCTTAGCAGTCAAACACTACACCAACGAAGGCCTTAATCTTCATAGATTCACTAATTAATTTAGACAAAAGACAGCTCCACGGTCCCCGTGGCGCAGCTTGGGTGGCGCCCGCCGCTATAAAATTCGGACAGCGGCGCGGAATCCCACAGATTCCAACTTAATATTAATTGTCGATCGACTAACCTCAACACTCCCCCCTCCCTAGCGACATCATATAAGTATGCACAGAAGATCAAAATCCTAATATAGGAAAGTAACAAGAAAAGAAAATAAGTAAAAAATTGGACGATGTAGAAAACACCCTGTCGAAACCTTTTTTTTTTGGAGGGTGGGAAAATTATTAAATGGCTCTGGGCAGAGCGAAAGGGAGTGTAAGGGCTCCCACACATAAACACGATACGACGTCGCGTCGTGGAAATCTACGACACGACGTCGTAACGTGTCGATGCACGATACGACTTCGTGACGTTAGAAACTCACGATGCAATCCTGCGCAGAACTACTACTTACTTTAATGAACAAATTAACATTTATTTGGGTTCTAATTTCAAAAACATTTAAATATTCTTTTCAGAATGCGTCTAGAGCGGTCCATTTTTCGGAATGAACTAAAACACCACCCCAATGTTTCGACGGCATCGTGCCGTGCATCGTGCGTGGCACATTAGGTTACGATGTCGTGTTTTTTTACGATGCTCATCGTAGATTTCCACGACGCGACGTCGTATCGTGAAACGACGCGGCATCGTTGTACGACGCGACGTCGTATCGTGTTTATGTGTGGGAGCCCTTAGACTTCTAATGACTAAAAACCACCCATGTTCCTTCTTAGCCCTTTGTGTCCGGGGCCGCGGTATCTCTTTCGAACAAACCGCAGCCCCGACGGGTGTCTTTTTAGAAACTTGGACTTTATAAGTAATTAACGTAATGTAGGTGAGTCAGAAATCGTACGTAGAAACGACTGAAGTACTGTGTGAATGATGATGTGGCTAGAAAGGGGGTGACTACTTTTTTTTTGGTGGGTGGACAATCATCAAATGACCCCCCCCCCCCGCTTCTGGGGCAGAGCGAAGGGGAGTGTCAGACTTCTGCTGACTAAAAACCGAACCCATGTTCCTTCTTTGCCCTTGCGCCGAGGCCGCGTCATCTAGTACAAAAATCCGCGGCCCCGACGGGCAGGGGGTGACTACTGACGTAACGAGTAACAGAGAAGTATGGAAGAAGAAGACATGCTGGCGCTGCACATCATCTGCCTAGCCTTTTCCCAACTATATTGGGGTCGGCTTCCAGTCTAACCGGATGCAGCTGAATACCAGTATTTTAAATGGAGCGACTGCCTATCTGACCTCCACAACCCAGTTAGTACCTACTAGGTAATACGATACCCTTTGGTAAGACTGGATGTCAGAATTTCAGGTCACTGACTACCTGTAACGACTGCCACAGATCTATATATTATGGCAGCCGGGACCAACAGTTTAACGTGCTTTCCGAGGCACGGAGGAAACTCGGTATATCGAGCGGTCACCCATCCACAGACCGACCTAGGCAAGCACAGCTTTACCTAAAGATTGACCTGAGTGGCAGTTCTTATTAAGCCACGAGCTCCTCCAAGAAGACATGCTGCACCAACCACAAATAAATTGGGATAAGGACAGGAGAATAATAATGATGATGTATCTAAGTCTAACATCGGTCGTACGTCGTAAGTACCTTCTCTGTGTGGTAGGTATAGTATAGTAACAGGCTGATATTGACTGGAAACTAAATTTAAAAAAAAAACTAAATGTGGCACTCGGAGACTGCCGCGGTAAAGCTATTGCATAGAAAGAAAGAAAGAAAGAAAAAATATTTATTGTCGCAGAAATTAAAAAAAAAAAAGCAGGTAAACACACAACTTACAACTAATTATTAACAAAAAAAATTGGTACAAAAAAGAAAAAACAAAGCATAGCATTTTTTATCAACAGCAAATAATTAATTATTTAATTTGACAACCTCAGTTGACAACCTTGTTATTTTCCGTAACCATAGCAACCTGGTTGAATACTGAATCTTGAATATTTTCGTTAGGGAATTTCTGGATTCGCTCTCCACGCTCAAGGCCCGCGATAGAAGCTATGCAATAGCTTAAAAAACGGTCAGAGAACACTACCAGTTCCAGAATAAAGTTGTGAATTCGACTAAATCAATGACGACATTGCATACAATACGTTATATGTACTTACATCTATTAAAAATCTTGAGAGATGTTTGAAATAAACCTTCTGGAACCATTACTGTGGCATGCCTCCCTGCCTCCCGCGCCAGACATGGGAAAAACGTTAACGAATTTTGGATTCTTATTATAAAAGATATTATGACAGAAATTTTTTAGAGGTTGGCTGTATAGATTTGTATCGTACATTCTTAATCTGCCCACTGAGACATTTCAAAAATATTAATAATCATGTTATCTGGTTGTTAAATTGATCTAAATAGGAAGGTTCTCAAATATCAATAGGCGTCTTTTCGAATATGGTAGAGTTCGGTCAATTCTAAATATTTTAATTACATTAACAAATAATAATTAATTAACGCTGTAATTTAATCCTTTTTCCTTCATATCATCCTCTCCCACCATCAACATTTAAATTCATCACTCTTTTCGTCACATGTGTTTCATATTATAAGTACCTCCTCATCACAATGTCCATAGGTACCAAAATAGACGACTTCGACTTTCATATTTTCTGTAATAGGCTCAACTTTCAAACTTCCTCTTAAATTCATCATCTTCATCATCATCACCATTCTCCTGCCCATCCCAATTTATTTGAGGTTGGCGCAACATTTGTCTTCTTCTTCCATACTTCCCTATTACTCGTCATCTCAGCAGTCACCTCCTTTCTTGCCATATCATCCTTCACACAGTCCATCCATCGTTTCTTTGGCCTTCCTCTCTTTTTATAGCCATCTACATTATACCTCCTCATCACATTCACAATGTCCATACCAAAACAGACGACTTCGACTTTCATATTTTCTGTAATAGGCTCAACTTTCAAACTTCCTCTTAAATGATCATCATCTTCTACCCAATCTCTTTCTAACCTAACCAAATATCGGGGTCGGCGTCCAGTCTTTCCGGATGCAGCTGAATACCAGTATGCCTATTTGACCTCGACTCCATTTCCTCTTAAATTATCATGATGATTTCTTACTTTATCCGTTTTAGACACTCCACATCACACAACTATCTCTACACTGTCTGCTGAGCAATTTTTTTTCATACGTCTTCTTCACTACGGCATTGTGATCCAGACCTACAGGGCTACAGTGCAAAAAAAAATTAGAAGATAAAGGTACCTCCTTTTTTGAAGTCTGAAAGAGGCAGATAATTTATAATCAGATATACAACACTGCAGACTCCTTAAATTATAAATACTTACAACAGTGTATCAATCCAAAAATACAATAACAGCTGTTCCAATTTGAAAAACCAAAAGTACCTACTCATACCTATAATTTGAACTAAGTAAGTATGTAATAATAATACAGGAAAACCAGTCATTTAAATTACGATACCATTCATCGTAATTTTCACGTATGCTTAAAGAACCGTTACTCTTAGCCACCACAAGTGGTCACCACTAGCAATCTTACCGGTAATTTACGATGTTTTAAATACGGAACGGAACTGTTTTTTTTCACTGGCAACACAAAGGAGGAGAGGGGAGGAGTAGACGTTAATGTTATTTGGTTTTGAGTTTCCTACCGTTACAATGGATCTGGTGATTACTGATTTTAAAGCGAACAGGGTTGTCAAAGGACATGCAGTTGCGGACACAATCGGCCTTATTACAAAAAGTAGTTAAACCTGGTTTAACTTAGACTTGGTTTATCTCGTATGATGTCTCACTTCAATAATACTCAAAAGAAAGCGACAGCTAGGGAATGCAATCTCGATCTCGCGAGATCCCGAAAACCCGAGATCTCGCCTCATTTTTCGAGATCAATCTCGAAGCATAAAATGTCGAGATCTCGGCCGAGATTGACGGGATCGAGTGGCAGTAGTCGTGAGGCATGTCGCGTGTTCTCTGCGCGTGAGCGAGTCGGGATTCCCCGAAATTCACCGATTTATGTTATTCCCCGGGCTCTCCACGCGCTAACCTCCAATTCCCCGCAAATCGGGGGATTCCCCGCAAATCGGGGGATTCCCCGCAAATCGGGGGATTCCCCGCAAATCGGGGGTTTCCCCGCGATGCACTATGTCGGACTGCATTAGCTTACGCTGTTTTAGTTGTTACGCAAGTGCAAGACTGTTAAAATGTCGACACAGCTATTTAGAACAGAAGCTATTTTTCTAAAATCACTCTTAGTTTAGGAGTGATTTTGGAAATAGGATTTTTTTGTTTTACTATCAATATCTTTTCAATATAAAATAAGTACCTACTTTCTATAAAAGAGATTTTACGGGTCTAAAATGTTGTGTTCGTTAACATAGGTACCTAACATAAGTAAAAATAATTTTATTTTTTTCAATAATTCATGTTGTATTTTACTCGTATCGTAAATTCGTAATCACAACTACTAAGCAGTTTCAATCATGTTTCAGTCATCTAATTAAAACAATACTTTTTGAAATCCATTCGAGATCTCGAAAATGCCGAGATCTCGCCGAGATTGAATTTCTGATCCCTCGAGATCTCGACTTAGCGATCTCGTCTCGAGATTGCATTCCCTAGCGACAGCATGCGAGATAAACCAGGTCTAAGTTAAACCAGATTTAACTACCTTTTGTAATAAGGCGGAATAGGTCTAATCTAGGTAGGTATATTTATTTTTCAGAAATACCTACTTACATACTGCCTCAGAAAAAAATGCTTGTTTTTTACTTTTAGCTTTTAATACTAACTGAAACTTGATTCCAATTAAAGTTTTTCGCTTGGATACGTATACTTATTTGTGTACGATTTTACCCGTTTTCGTAATATAGGTTATAGTAGTTATGGTCTCATACTTATCCTTTTTTTGTACCGCTCATGTCAGCTGTTGACAATACAATACAATCGGAAACCAAACGATTACGTAAAACCACATCACATTGAAGAAAAAATACGCAGTACCTAACAACCCTAAGTAGCAGCTCCTTATTCCCTTCTGGCCGCAAAATTATAGTAAAATCGTATAATTAGGGATGGGAAGCAGTTATAATTCCCACTTGCGGTCACCGCTTCCTTCCCTATTGTTCGTTCCATGCAGACAGGATGCATCGAGTACTCGCATTTTAATCGATTTCATATATTTTGACAGTTGCGGTTTTTAAGCGATTTTTTCGATGAGAAACGGTTTTTTTGTCGAAGACTTGTGGGTGGGAATCGATGTTTTTTTAGTTTTTTGTCTATTGTTATTTTCAAATGTGTTGTATTAAAATTAAAGCTCATGGGTAAAAAGGGTAACAATTGCCTTCAGCCTCTAAACAAGAATGAATGATTTTTTGGGTTAAATAGGTACCTACTACCTTTATGGCTCCCAGCACACCACACGACATACATAGAATCATAATGTCATTAAAAAACACTGGTAGTGTAGGTTTTGATGGGATCGCCACTAAAATATTAAAGTTTGTATCAGTCGAGATATGCAGTCATCTGAGTCACTTAATAAACCTCAGTATATGTGCGGGTGTATATCCAGAAGCATTAAAAATATCTATAATTAAACCTCTATTTAAGAAAGTAGACAAAGAATTGATGGAACATTATAGACCCATCTCACTCATACCAGTCATCTCAAAGGTATTTGAAAAGTACATTTACAAACAGTTAGCTAATTTCATTGAAAAGAATAAAATATTATGTGAAGAACAAAAAGGATTTAGGCAGCATAGAACCATAGATATGGCAATTTATGACTTTTTGTTTCCGGTTATTAGACATGTGGATAAACGATTTCCCATATGTGCCATATTTTGTGACATGACACAGGCGTTCGATTATGTGCATTATAATACATTGTTAAATAAGTTAGAAGCCTACGGCATAAGAGGCAACGTACTCGAACTTATGAAATCGTACTTAGAAAACAGAACACAGATAACCGAAATTAGTCGCATCAATGTAATTAATAAACATGAAGAGATATCACGGTCACGAGAACGCAAAATTACATTTGGTGTTCCACAGGGAAGCGTTGTGGGCCCCTTTGGATTTATATTATATGTTAATGATATGCCCACGTCCATTGAACATCCCTTAACTATGTTTGCTGATGATAGTACCATTACGATCCCGTGTAAAAACGTAAATACGTATGAAACGGACATAAATAATTCTCTTGACAATTTGATTAAATGGCTCGATAAAAATAATTTGAATATAAATTTAAGTAAGACTAAGATAATTCACTTTAGACAACGTATGCCTCGTGTACCGAACCTTCACATACACTACAAAAATGACGACATTGATGAAGTAACTGACACCAAATTTTTAGGATTACAAATTGACTGCAGTTTAAACTGGAAAGCACATATCGACAAGTTGTGTAAAAAATTGAGTTCGTCTGCATTTGCTTTACATAGATTATCCTCCATAGTAGATACAAAAGCACTTCTTGCGGCTTACTACGGTATAGCTGAATCTCACTTACGCTACGGTGTCATTTTCTGGGCGAACTCCACCGACAAAGAGACAGCATTTAAGGCTCAAAAAAGATGTCTCCGGTCAATGTTTAAACTAAAAACCACCGACAGTTGCAAGCCATATTTCAAGCAGTACAACATATTGACACTTCCGTGTATCTATATTCTTGAAGTAGCGATGTTTGTGAAGAACAATCCAAATCGTTTTGAACGTTTGGCCGATGTATACCCAAGAAACAGACGTGACAATTCTAAATTAAATAATGTACCGTGTCAAACCACGATGATGCGCAAAAGTATCTATTGCATGGCCTCAGTTGTTTATAATAAATTGCCAAGTGCTTGGAAAGATTTGAAAACGGTGCAATTCAAAAGTACACTTCGTAAATTGTTAATAGACAAAACATATTACAGTATATCTGAGTTTTTAACAGACAATTTTTATCCAACTACCTCTAATTTTTAATTAATTAATTTTTGCTTGTTGTTTGTATTATGTGTATTGTCTATGACCTGGAATTTTAATGTTTGTTTTATCTTTGGACCACGAATTTTGTATTTGTTCTTGTGTATACTGTTACTGACAATTTTAATTTTTAACAATTTTTTTTTTTTTTAATGTATTATTGTAATAATTTAGTTTGACATTTTGATGAGTATTTGAATTTTAATAATTTTATTTAATGACAGTGACTTATCTAAATAATTTAATGTTCCATTTAGAATTTAAATTTTGAAATTTCTATGTACATACCTAATGGAAATGTTTGCATGCCGAATGGTGAAATATGGCAGAACTGTTATAAAAACTTACTACTACCTACTATGTACCTATAACCCATATTTGCAAATAAATGCTATTCTATTCTATTCTATTCTACGTCATGGTGCTCTTGAGACTTTAAATTATAACGTATGGTTCTAAGAAGTAAGCCATAAATTAGTATCAGTATTTATTCATGAAGGGGTATCACTTTTTTTCTTAGTATGCAGCTATTAACCTTCATGACGTGTACATTATAAGTACCTACTTATAACAAAAAAAAAACGAACATTATCATAAAAGGCCCGTTTATGTACTTCAAAATGACTTAGAAACTCATCAATTACTTACATTAGACACGCATTCCATTGCATATTTGATAAAAAAGTGATATTCAATGCGTATAAAACAATTTCTTCTAAGAAAAACAACCGGCTAAATGTGAATCGGACTCGGACACGAAGGATTCCGTATCGCCGTTACCTACCACCGAGAAAAATTACCGAAAAATAACCGTTCCTTGTGGATGAACCCATTCTTCTGGACACGCTTGTTCCAACATAGACCTCATCCATAGCTTTCCATCACGCGTGATCAAGGTCAAGAGCAAGCCCATTTAATTAATGGTGTAATTTATCTATAATATGTATGTATTTAGAAATATCTACGTATGTTTATCAGTTGTCTAGTACCCATAACACAAGCTCTGCTTAGCTTGGGACTAGATGGCGTTGTGTGATAGTTGTGGAATATTATTATTATTATTATTATTATTTACCAATAAACTAAAACTTTCTTTTACTTTTTCATTATTTGCTTTTATAGTGGCTATATTAAATATATCTATTATAACATAGGTACTCGGTTAGGTTAACTCTTAGTAATAAGGTCCGGTAGGCACCCTTTGCGCATAGAGACTTAAAAAAAAGAAAATTACACAGCTAGTTAAGGATAGTAAAAAGTCGGTGCGTACCATCATTGTCTATGGGCCATAACTAATGTAATATGTTCCCGGCTTGTAATTACCCATGTTTAATGTCAAACAATTAGACGCCATATCTGGCGGAATTCACTTTTCATGTTGGCAACATTCATTCGAATTTGAATGAAAGGGCGGGACAAATGGTATTTCTATTTTTAATAGTTTAGTACACAAATGATGAGAAAACTGCTACCGCCTTATTAATAAAAATAGGTAAACCTGGTTTAACTTACGATTGGTTTATCTCGCATGCCGTCACTTTATTTTGAATATATTTTTTGAAGTGAGACGGCAGTTATTAATAAGGCGGGTAGAGTTTTTATATTACTGTTGGAAATAAATAGTTAAATACTTTAGAAGCTCAAATATGAGGGTTCCGTAGCTGCCGTACCACCAAAATGATATGAAGACGCTTCGTTGCCTAGGAAAAAGATACTTTATGCAGTTGTGAGTTGGTCCATTAGGAGGACCAACGATTGTCAAAGTTAAGAATCTTAACTTTGACACTTTACTACGTAGAAACAAATACTTTGATCTCCACGTGTGTCGTCTAGGTACCTCAATAACATGAACCAACTTTTCTTCCACCAAACAATTTCATTCTTCTTTTTGTTAGAAAACCACAACGTTTTTTTTTTTCAAACGCCATCTTAGGACATTCGATATATCGACGCCGCCCCGACAGAATGTGTAACGCTACACTGCTAACAGCGAAGCCGAATATCTACCTAACATGTAATCCGCTGCTTATGTTACTAGTGTTTAATCGTTCTTTTTTTACTTGAGAATTGTGGGTAGGAAGGTTGAGTGAGCATCATTGTGGTCATTGTTCAGGCAGAGACTGCATATCCAGACTGGAATGTTCCCACTGCTTCTCCTTGACAGTCCTTTGTTCCAACAAGCCTCTTTTGGATGAGAGGGAATGATGGGCTGTGATCCACCACTCGGGCCCAGAGGGTTGTGACTTTGTGAGGATTAGTAGATGGCATAAGTCTCCAGGTATTTTTAGTTCTAGGACATGTAAGGTAACTAAAACTGACTGATTCAATGTAGTTATCCTGACTCTAGGTAAGAAGGCAGATGAATAGGTAGGTCTACACATTGGCCTAGGCTCATGTTTACGGTTTTGCTTTAGAAGCAATGTTCTACTTTCAAGGAACATTTTTTCTAATGTTCACTGGTAACCTGAACTTCAACACCGCCTATTTCTTACCTACATCATCATTCTCTTGCCCCTATCCCATTTTATTTCTTATCAGCCTATTGGTACTTACGTGAACCACAAAATACATAAGAATTCAAGAAAAACATAATTTTACGCTGAATACATAACAGACCCAACGACAATTCGAACGCTTTTGTCATTACGAAAAAAAACCGGACAATACACTCGTATTGAGTGACGACAGATGTTAAAATTCGATTTTCGAAATCTGTGTTGCCAACGAAAAAAATTGTAATAATAGGGTGGAAAAAGGAGCATGTTTAAGTCGTTATTAATTTGACATTCACGTATGTCGCTGACAAGACTCAATAATACGTTGGTTTATGTAAATAGGGATGATTTGTGGGTTAGTAATGTCATTTATTATCGGCTTTTCGAAGAGTTCTGATGTTATTGTTGTTTTTAAAAGGACATTTTGTAACCTACCTAATATGATTATACGGTTTATTTTTTAACATATGGAAGTTACAGACCTACTTGCGGGGTTCTCTGACTCTTACAATACAATTTCTGAATTTATAAGAATAATAACCTACTTTCTACTCTTGTTACTAAATTGTTTTTTTTTTACCTTATTTCAAATTCTAGGGAAAAAAAAGAACATCTCATCCAGACACATACCTACCTACTCAACTATTCATAGAAAACGGATTCTGAAGAATGAATGTAAGAATATAATATAACATACATTCACCAAAAAACTGAGCCTATTGTAGACTCGAAAAATGAAGCCTATTACACGACTGCCCCAAAAAAAAGAGTGTTTACTTCTTCAAGCACAGATAGGCAGTCGCCTCAAGTACCTAAGTAGGTACACACGGCTACACATCAAGCTATACATTTCCAGTATAAGCTGGTCTCGCATTGTATAGGATTTCCGTACAGTGCGAGATCAGCGTAAACTGGAAATGTATAGCTTGATGTGTAGCCGTGTGTACCAAAATTCCTGGTATTTAGCTGCATCCGGTTAGACCAGAAGCAGACCCCAACATAGTGTGGAAACGAATCTTTCTTAATCACCATACAAAATCAAACTTCTCAAATAAAACCTCAGATCTCTTGCTTCACACAAATGATTTTCAAACGCTATCTGTTTCAATGGCGGTTGGCGTGTTTCCGCTGGGTTGCCACAGTGAAGTGTCAAATTACCCCTAATTATCCGCCATTGAGGGACCGGAACGCCGGCTGCCATCGACAATTGAATTATTTTTTTAGAATTACGCTTAAATACAGTGTGTAATGGAATCTGATGAATGCCTTGTTTTTTTTAATGTCTATTAAGTTTCATGGTGGATCTATTTGCATAATTTTTGTGTTTATTATTATTTTATGGTGCTTTTCTTACAGATTTCTTTGTATTTATGTTAGATAATTTGAAATGGAGTAATTTAAAGATAAGTGCTATGTAGTAGGTACCTACAGGTATGAAATATTATTATTTAAGATTAATGTTCCATTCATTTTTACCGCAATTTCTTCGGTCTTCGAGTTACAGATCGTGTTCGAAACACTACACTGCACTCCAAAACGAAAATCGTTGGTGTGGCTCAAAAGGCTACCCAATTTAGGTAAATGGGACTGGGCAGAACATGTCTGTCGCCTGCCGAGTGAACTGTGGGCCCGTTAAGCTCAGGATTGGTGAAGTGCAATAGTACTTACCACGGGTCGCGGCAGACCACGAAGGAAATGGCGGAACGAACTCGACGTCTTCCTTCGAGAAATAGTGATTGTTGGAATGACCGGAAAGTGATTTTTGTCCAACAGTGTGATAATTATTGAGCTAGCTATAATAATAATTTTTTAATACAGTTGCTCAAAAAGTGGCGTATTGCAGGGACGTATAGCGTTCGGGATGTGGGCTATTACGTACTCGTGCTTTTTCTTTACCTTTTCCGAACTCGTGCGTTCGCTTTCCCAACTGTCAAAATAATGACCATTAAAAAAAAAACCAACCACAAAAAAAAATCATAGAAGTTTTTATGATTCATGCAAATATTTCTAAAGAATAATATAATATAATATAATAATTCATTCATTTTCATTTCTTATCAATAAAAAAAATCTACTGAAGACTTGGCTGTATGGGCATAGTTCCCTTTGCCTACCCAGAATGGGTGAAGAAAACAAAAAAAACTCTGCTTAAATTCTTTTACGGTTGGCACCATTTTCAAAAATGTTCTTTGCGAGTTTAATTACGGGTTTATTATTTTATTAAATTCCTTCATTTTTTCGCAACTGTATTAAAAATAGTTGTTCAGTACACGTGCGGAACCGTCATTGCAACTTGTTCCGACTGTCAACCCTCGCCGTCGGCTGTGCCTCGGCTCGGTTAGACATTTGTCGAAACTCTTTGCAATGACAGGCTTTCCGCACTTATAATGAAATATACTATATTGGTGTAGGTACTTACAACCAGCTTTGTAAAGCATAATCAGCCTATTATGATCCCAATGCTCTGACTCTAGGGTCTAGGCCTCTACTCTATGAGAGGGAGTAGGCTATAATCCACCACGCGTGCCCAGTGCGGCCCAGCTTTATAAAAATCTGGTAAAAATGATAACTTCCATACAAACTCTGGACCTTATTTTAATCTTGACCTGTGACTCCTGTGAGAGACGTATTTTGGTAGAGTAAATGTCAACTCTTGTCCAAAACTTCATCTTAATAAGGAGGTAGTAGGACCTACTGTACTTACATAGTTTAATCTGTGTGTAGGCTATGTCAGTGAACGAACGAACGAATGAACGAATTGTTTTTATTATTAAAGAAGTCTCTCTGGATTATTTTGTTTGACTGGCCTGTAATTGGTCTAGTAGTTAGTGACCCTAACTGCTATGCCGGAGGTCGTGGGTTCGATTCCCACCCAGGACAAATGTTTGTGTGATGAGCACGATCATTTGTTCTGTGTCTGGGTGTAATTTATCTATAATAATATGTATGTATTTAGAAATATATAAGTATGTTTATCAGTTGTCTAGTACCCATAACACAAGCTCTGCTTAGCTTGGGACTAGATGGCGTTGTGTGATAGTTGTGGAATATTATTATTATATATATTATTTTGTTTTCTGTTTTATGCCATGTAGGTACCTATATTTTAAAACCGAATCTTGTCTATGAAGTTAGTTTATCTATAAATTAATAGGTACCTACCTATAAATGCAAAGTGATAAATTGTGAAGACATTAACACTACTTAGGTAGGTACCTCATTCAAAGAATCAACTTCAATAAAACTGTTTAGATACCTACCTACTTACAGGCAGTCAGTTTTAAATTGTCAAGGAGTCGGTCAGTGGTCACAAAGTTCCCTGTTAAAAAATGTAGTCAGACTTCTTTGGATACTTAACCATTAGTACCTATAAACAAAACACTTCAAAAACTATAACAACTCACATGACAAGACCTCCCTATTCAAAAAATCGATAAAAACCGAATAAAAATTTACAAAAAAAAATGGCACATGAAAATTTATTCAGCCATCAAACGTAGATATAAAATAAATAATCCACGATATTAACGATAACAATACTCTGTGCAGGCGCACCGCTCAGTGATCTATAGATCATTTTAGCTCGATCCCTATTAGCTTAGATCGAAAACGCCCCGCCTACTTGGAAGCCCACTGACCATTAATTGGATACAAAAATCGATGTAGGAACGCCCTTAATATAGCCGTCTCGCTCTTTCTCGTCGAAAAACATATGTCTGTCTCAGTTCGTCGAGTTCGGCGGGTGTCGTCAACCGTTCGGCTTGTTCGTTTTCGTCGCAAGCGCAGCTCAGACGTCACAATGCCGGCTTCTACAGAAAAATAGTATGTTTGTGTTGTTTTATTTTTACATACGACGCCGCCTGTCTTCGCCGTGTGCAATATTTGTGTAGAATAGACCGTTTTTTTTCTTCATTTCTTTTAAAACGTCTAATTTGAAAGTAAGTTGGCATCTTGGGACGCGCCGAAAGATCTTTTTAGGAATGAAACTTTAGTTTTTTGTTTTCTATGTCCTGATGAAGTTGACAGTGTCGTGGAATTTTGATCGGGAACATTTGGAAATGTGCAAAAATTGGTTTTGTTACATAAAGTTATGTATTGGAGAGATGTGGGCTGAGCAGGCGGAGATGGTTGATTTAATTAGTTTAGAGAAGGTCAAGTGATACGTTATTGTATTAATTTTTATGTGCATTGCCTAGGGTATGCATCTATTTTATTTAAGTGCAATTTTTCTGGGTTCATCCATGATGAACGACTGTATTTTAGGTACTTACTATCTTTTATTACAAACTGATGAATAACAAGAATAACTAACATATTTAAAACCCCAAAGAATAAAAATTACATAAAAAATCACTTGGATTCAAATTCTCACTTATCGTTTTCCAATTACAAAGCTTCGCGCTACTCACCGCTAGATGGCGTTGATTGAAACTTTTGAAACTTGCCAAGAAAAATACTTATAAATAATTACTTGGTAGGTCGTTCGGTTAGTCAGTCAATTATTAATTTATTCCTCTCATTGTATACAAATGTGTTTTATAAAAACTAGTCTGCACTAATGGGGTGTTCAGAGAAATTGATAGCATTAATTAGGCCAGTAATTATTAGGCATATTAAAGTTGCAAGTTACCTTATTTGTTCGTTTTATGACAATATGGACGTGATATGGGCTGATAATTAAGCGGGGTTTGGTTTGAAACTTTATTGCAGTAACGTATCGTGGGTTTGGACATTTTTATTTTGAGCATTTCAGGCATTTAAATTATCTAACCTAATCATGACTTATACCTACTACCTAATGGTAGGTACCTAGGCATTAAAGTAAACTTTTCAAAATGGGAACTTAAAATAATAGGGTACTTACCTACTTAAAATTGTTTTTTTTTTAATTTTAAGTAAGTACACACGGCTACACATCAAGCTATACAAAACCAGTATAATCTGATCGTTCATTGTGCGAAAAGATCTAGTAAAGTGAGGCCAAGATTAACTGGTTTTGTATAGCTTGATGTGTAGCCGTGTGTACCTAATATAGGTACTTTTTATAGTTTTAATTTTTTGCACGGAATCCAATTTTTTTTTTAAATAAAAGTAGCCTTAGCCTTTCTTATGATGCCGTCCAGCCGATGCCGTAGATGATCAGATAAGTACTTTCCTGCATTCAGTAAAAAGCGGAGTAGCGTACCTAAAGTTAGGGAGTTATGGAGCCAGTATTTTGAGTTTCATCCGGACACAATTTTTTAGTTCAAGGTTGCTACTGAGACATTCCAGGATCAAAACAAGTTTAAAAATCTAAAACCCGACTACGAATAAAATATTGGTTTTTGCTCTCCAAGACCTTTCATTTGATACCAAACATGTTATGATTATCTCAATTTAATATTTTTGAGAAAAGTTTTTGACATTTAAATTCCGTCATAAAAATAATTTATAAAATTTATATAGCCTATGTCACCCGGGCTATTCTTACAAATCTATTGACACCTCATTTATTAAAACCCGTTCAGTATTTTAGGCGCTACGGTGGAACATACATACATACATACATACCTACATACATACATAGACTGCCAAAATCATTACCCTTCCTTTTGGCTTCGCCGTAGTCGGGTAAAAAATACACTACCCAACCTGGAAATTGAAGTCAGGACCTCATGTTCAGCAGGCGTGCTTGAAACAACTTGACCAACAAGGGAAACCATTTCGTAAATAGACAAACACCCACCTGATACTGATAGATAGATTATTTATATTATACTCTTTCTGTCGACTAATTTGCACTGGACCATAAATTAATACTGTCCATCATACCTACATAAAACGCAATAAAACCTAATTAGATTTAAAATAAATGAAATAAGTAATAAAAGCAGAACAAGTGATGTTCTTCAATAGGTCAGATGTGTAGTTAGGAGAGCAAAACCGGGACTCGTGTATGTATGACCAGGTGTATGAACGTCCGAACGCAACCCTGAGGCACAATACTTGGGAATCTAAAACTAGACCAAGGAGGCAGTCAAACGAGATATACCTAAGTAGCCTGAAATTATAAACCTACCCTTTAACTCAAACCCACACTACTGAAAAAAGAAACATTTCAAAACATTCATTCACAAATAAACATGTCGTTCCATTCAAATCCATCATTCCATTCCTCAACCGCGTCACTTCTACAGAACCATAGACTACAAAACTCTCAACGACTCAAAGGAGACTGTCTAATAAAGGCATAGAGTAGAGCATAGACTACCTATAAGTACAAAGTGCTCCCTTGCCTTAGAAAGATCTGTGGCACGCACCGCTGATCCTGTGAGGGTAAGGGCCTCTTGAGCCCTCAGGGAGGTCTTAAAGAGCCCAAGAGCCTCTGTAGGGCTTCGCATGTGCGTAGAACATAGGTATTTAGGTAGGTACCTATAATTATGTATTATGACGTGTGACTTTGCTTTTGAAGACACTGGTAATGGCTTTGTATGTAAGGTAGGTAATGCCAGGCACACACATCATAAAGGTAGTACTTATAAGTAGGAAATTGTGATATGTGTGCGATATAAAGTAAATGCTTGGTAGTTCCAGGTTTCCAGGTTTTTAATCTACAATCTGTCAAAATTTCATAGAATTTCAACTATGTTGGTAAAGCATTAGGTTCAAGTTTATTTAATTGAGGAAAAATGACAGTCTCAACAAAAATATAATAGAATGCGGCCAATCTCAGCAGAGTCTAACCATCGTCTTAAAAAATTATAACACTGCACAAGTTTGTGTGCAAAACCAATCATCAGGTGTACTCTCTCGTTCTCTCTCTCATTGTCTGATGGATCATCAAACTGATATGTCAGGAGTTCAGGACTTCAGGAGCGACATACAGAAGCAGCATTACCTTAACATGCTAATCCTAATTTTCTTCCGTTTTTGCAGGTAATTTGAGGTCAGTGTCAGATAGTACCTATGCTGGTTTAAATATGATTCGCGATAGTAAAAAAACACGTGTCTGCTTTGGCAAAGGAACATCACACCCCTTACTCCAGGCTGCCATTTAAAAATGAATTCCGAATAAACTCTACCATAATGTACAGTCGAACAAGCTAATAAGTAAGTATACAGCCAGCTAACTTGTATTTACTTTTATGAATCAACAGATACTTTTAGAGACTGGTGTAAAACGATACAGCGTTTGACATCAGTCGCACTGTAAAAGACAAAACTGCAATCAATATTTTCATTGTTCTAAAATTACTTATAAACATTTCTGCCTGTAAACTTATTAACTTGTTCGACTGTACAAGTCAACGTTAAAGTTCACATCGATCAGCTCAACACCTTATCTAGGTAGACTAGGTACTAACTTCCGAAGCCATTGGGTTGACCACCCGTGATTATACCCGCCTAGTTTCAGCCTATCAAATCGGACATACCCAGTGACTCCGAGGCAAGACCATGGAATGCTCGCAGCCATTAGAAAGGGTGCAGCCGTATCGATTATTGGCAGCTCGTAACTCTAGAGCAGGCACCATGAAGCAACTTAATTAATGCTACTATAATTATTATTGGCATAATTATTGCAACAATAATTATTACTGGCATAATGATGTTATCTTGTGGCGTGATGGTATGTTGGAGAGGTACATCTTTATTGGCTTTTACTATCGTGAAAAGTGTGTTCAATCACTAATCACTACATATTATAAAAGAAATTCCTCCACCGCGTCTGTCTGTCTGTTTGGTCGCGATAATCTCAAAAACTACTGCATCGATTTTCATGCTGTTTTCACCAAAGGATAGAGTGGTTCTCGAGCAAGGTTTTTTGTATATAATTTGCCTGATATCCTCGCCGGTGAATCCGCGGGCATCAGCTAGTGTAACATAACATCATGTCAAGACAAGTCCTAGGTACCTATTAGGCAGAGGTGTGGTGTGCCTGTACACCTACTTTTTGCCAGTTAAGTTTAAGTTCCATGTAAAAGGAGGTCTAATGCCTTCAACCAATTACCTACAAGTACAAAGTCAGAAACTGCTAATGAGAAATTTTTATTGGATAAACTCAATAACACTTTGCTCGTACACAATAAATAGTCGAGCTTGAGGCCAGAAGTCAGAGGAAGAAAATAAAAAAAAAGTTGCCAAAAAAACTAACACCAGATTAGCCACTATTTATTATTATGAGCCTGATGTGTCCCACTGCAGGGCAAAGGCCCCTTCCCACTTTCATTTAAGTCTGTCTATGGCTATTTGGACCCAATCTGTAAAGAGTCCAGCTCGTCACGCCATCTCCTTCTGGGCCTACCGCGTCGCCTGATTCTGTAGTTCGAAACTGAAGCAACTTTGACCCAATTTTGCTGCGATAATACGGCAGATGTGGCCTGCCCAGTTCATTTACGGTAAACCACTATATAACCACATGCTAAAGAAAAAAAAAGTTAATAAAGGTTAGCCCTTTCTAGCAATGCCTCACATGTAGTCTTAAAATAAATGAATGAGAAACCAATAAATTAGTCTTTTGCCCTATAAATAAATAGCAATCATGTCGATGCCATCTTACCTTCGCTTTTAAATCCTATTACGAAGACATTTAAATTAAAGCAAATAATCTTTATTAGTATATATTTTCGCAAAGCGTGGGTGGCCGTTAAATTACAAACTTATCTCTACGTTCTTTATAACTCCTATCTCACAGTTACAAAGGTCAATTTCGCTTGTGAAAGGTGCTGTAAACTTGGTATTTCTGTTATATAATATTTGGTGTCAGCCCGTTTTGGTCCTGAATTCGGTTTTATTGATGAAATAACTCTTGGTTTTTATGAAGCGACTCGTGTGGTGTTTACAGTTAAATGGTGTGTTCAATTCTCGTTGAGATAACTTTAAAAATCGTATGAGTTTAATTTGTATCATTATTTTTGTTGTAGAGCAATTGGTTTTGATTTTTTGGTAAGATCTATGGGAAACATTTTGTTTTTTAAAATGTAATGAAATCTTAATAACCCATAATAAATTGAGATAATAATTCAATCAAATAAATAAATTAAATACGTTTAATTTAAACGAATAAAGTCTCCATAATTTGTAAGTAACATTATCTTCAAACTACCTATGTTGGTCAGAAAAAAATCTTAAACAACGTGCAGCTTGATACCTAAGTCTCTCGACAATCATCCTTAAGTTATTAAAGATAATAATAATCGTTTCGTTTTGTTTATTTATACGTTATGGAATAAGATAAGGACTGGAGGTATAATTATGACAGTTTAAATTAAACAGATCACAGAGAATAGGTACTTTTAGTGAGAAGAAAGAAGAGATTCAGCAAGAAGAAGCTGTTACAATCATGGAGCACAATGTAACAATGCATCCATCATACTCTGCCTAGTTTTTTTTCCCAAATTAGGTATATTTATGTTAGGCTCGCCTTCCAGTTTCACCGAATGCAGCAGATTACCAGTATTTTACATGAAGCGACTGCCTATCTGACCTTCACAATCTATATATAGGTATAAAAGGAGAACTGACTGGGTGACATATCAACGTACAGCCGAAACTACTGGGGCTAGGAATGTGAAATTTTGCACACGGCTTCCTATTATAATGTAGGGGAGCACTAAGAAGGGGTTTTTGGAAATTTAACCTTTAAGGGGGTGAAAAGGGGGATGAAAGTTTGTATGGAAAATCGTCACTTTTGTAGTTGAATCGACATCCACGCGGGCGAAGCCGTGGGCAAAAGCTAGTTCATTATAAGCTGATTAATACGATACCCCTTGGCGGCACTTGGTTACAGGTAGTCAGTGGCCTGAATGTCAGACATTCAGGCCACTGACTACCTGTAACGACTGTCAATAACATACAAATGACAGCTGCGACCAACGGCTTGACGTGCTTTCCGAGGCACGGAGGAAACTCGCTATGTCACCCATCCACTAACCAACCTAGGCAAGCGCGGCTTAACCTTGAAGGTTACCCATGTGACTGGTTATTATATAGGTAAGCTACGAGCGACGGTTTACGACGGTTTTTAATCAAAACCATTAAGAAAAATGTTTCAAGAAAGAAAGAAAGAAAAATGATTTATTGGTTTCCCACATGTAAGAAATAGACTGCTCTCAATCACTGTATATAATTTATTTTCTGGTTTACAACTACTAGAATGTAACTCGAGACAACCTTCGACGTCTGTATCCGCAAAAGTAATGACCGTTGCAACCAATAGTTTTTACCAACTGTCAGTAACGGTGTTGCCACCTTAAAATGAACGAATGATTTACTAATAAATTTAGTATTCGATTATTGTCTATGATGTTATGGTATTAATTAATCGACTATTAGTTATGCTAACATTCGGCTAATCCTGACGTCAAACGCGGCCTCGCGTTTTACAATTTTTAAAATCAGAGGAAGAAAATACATAAATACTTTTATAAACAAACATTGCGGTATTTAATATCTATAACTAATGTATGACTCACTCTTATAACTAACATCGCATATCGGCACTCTCACCAATAGCGACTCACTCTTATATCTAACATCGCATATAGGCACTCTCACCAATAGCGACTCACTCTTATATCTAACATCGCATATAGGCACTCTCACCAATAGCGACTCACTCTTATATCTAACATCGCATATCGGCACTCTCACCAATAGCGACTCACTCTTATAACTAACATCGCATATAGGCACTCTCACCAATAGCGACTCACTCTTATAACTAACATCGCATATAGGCACTCTCACCAATAGCGACTCACTCTTATAACTAACATGGCATATCGGCACTCTCACCAATAGCGACTCACTCTTTTATCCAATATCGCATATCGGCACTCTCACCAATAGCGATTCACTCTTTTAAAATAATATCTCGTAAATACATTCTCTTAATTATTCATCTCTTAGGTTACGTGATACATAATTCACTTTTACTCACTCATAAATCTTTATAATAGATATAAATAATATTGGTCAACTTCATTTTACTCATGAACTATACCCATAACAACTTTAAATAGTAGATAACATAATCAATTGATTTTACTTCATTCTCTCTTAGAATCACAATCACTATTATGGTCTCTCCAGTTAATTTTACATACACTTCAATATTTCTCTACACATTATTAATTTTCTCTAATAAACATATATCGTAATATTGTTTTAAAGCCTTTATGATAACCATTAAACATTATATATTTTACAACCATGATTTCATCATCATCATCATACAATTCTTGCATTCACTGATATTAAAAAGGACAATCATAAATACCACCATACCAAATACATTTATATCTACTCTGAATCACTCGATATCGCATCGTGGTTAAAAACAAGCCAAGGGTGTAATTTGTCGACAGCAAAAACCGATCTGTAGGGTTTGCAACCTTCTTTTCTAGTAATAGGAGTGTCCTCTATTTCGTAACGATCATTACCGATAACTTTAGAAATCCTAAACGGCCCTACACATTTAGGTAATAATTTACGACTATGTCCAGGTTCAGTGCGGATATCTTTTTCGACACGAACTAAATCGCCTATTTTATACTGAGTAGGTTTTTTATGTGATTTGTCAAAACGCTCTTTTTGTTCCTGTTGATTAATTTGAATTCGCGATTCTGCATCTGATCTAATTTCGTCACGATCTACTGGAGTATGGGATTCTGAGACAAGCGTATTCATGAAACCGTCCGAAACACCTGTAGTCTGAATGCCAAACAGAATTTCTGAGGGGGTACGACCGGTTGACTTATTTATCGTGTTATTTAAAGACCACTGTATTTGCGGTAACCGTAAATCCCACTCGTTTTCTGGTCTATTATGGTTTGCGGTCGTTATAGCATCAACTATAGTCCGGTTGTATCTCTCCACTTGACCATTGGCCCTAGGAGAGGCTACCGCATTTAAAATATGTTTGATTCCCTTTTTATTTACAAAGTCGGAGAATTCCTTACTGGTAAAACTGGTACCTCGGTCGGATATTAATCTACGGGGTACTCCAAAAAGAGAGAAATATTCTGTAAATACCTGAATACTAGTACTACTTTTAACATTCTTGACTGGTTTTATATATATGAATTTTGTGAAAGCGTCAATGATTACTAAGATGTGACAATTTTTCTTTTTACTGACTGGAAATGGCCCACAATGATCAGTATGCAGCGTATCAAATGGTTTAGTAATTTTAGGTATAGGATGTAACTCCCCTTCTTTGGCACCAGCCGGTATTTTATTGTGAGCACAGCTGAGGCAGGAACTACAATATTTTTTAATAAATTTTCGCATCTTTTTGAACCAATAAACTTGATTAACCCTACTATAAGTTTTATCAAAACCGAAGTGACCGACATCGTCGTGATTCATACGAACTATTTGCCACCTAACAGATTTTGGAACTACCCACTTCAAATTAACATCATTATTTTTGTCACTTGTTATTCTGTATAAACGACCATTTTTTATTGTATAGTTCTTATGAATCTCGACTATGTCTTTCGTATTTGTGTCACTTAGAATATTCATTATTCGCTGTATTTCTGAATCCTGCTCCTGCACTGTACGCAACCAGGCATCATCATCTATTGCCATAATATCAACAACTCTAACCTCATCCTGGAATTCAGAAATACCAGGATTGCGGGACAGTGCATCAACGTGACTCATTTTAGCACCATCACGATGCTCCACAATAAAATCATATTCCTGCATCAATATGTACCAACGCGCTACTCTAGGTATGAGATCTTTTTTTATCATTGTACTCCTTATGGCGGCACAGTCAGTAACAACTTTAAATGTTTTGCCTAAGACATAAACCCTAAATCTGTTTAAGGCGCAAACCACCGCTAAAGTCTCCAATTCGTATGAGTGAAGTTTGCTTTCGTCGGAAGTCGTTTGACGACTGTAATACACTATAGGATGTAACATATCAAGATTATCACGTTGCAGTAAAATTGCTCCAATGCCAACTTTACTAGCGTCAGTATGAATTTCTAACTCAGCCTGGGAATCGTATAATGCTAAAACAGGTCTTGTAGTTAATTTTGATTTTAATTCATTGAATGCAGTTAATTGAGGTTCATCAAAACTCCAAGGAGTGTTTTTTTTTGTAAGAATTGTCAAAGGTTTTGCTATTATTGAATAATTTTGTATAAATCTTCTAAAGTAGCTTGTAAGCCCAACAAACTGTCTAACCTCATGAACATTTTTTGGAATGGCAAATTCCATTACAGCTTTAATTTTTGCGACACCTGGACGGATTCCATCAGAACTAATCTCATAGCCCAGATAATTTATACGAGTTTGAAAGAAATCACATTTTTCCAGATTAAGTGTTAGATGAGAAGATCTTAACAATTGTAATACCCTCTCCAGCTTATCTAAACCCTCTTCGATTGACTGTGATGTCACCAATAAGTCATCCATGTACGCCAGTGCTAAATTTTGTTTACCCCTAAGCATAGAATTAATCGTACGTTGAAAAACACTAGGTGCATTTGAAAGCCCAAATGGCATTCTTTCAAACTCATACAATCCATCGGGTGTCACAAATGCCGTAAATCGCTTACTATCCTCATCCATTGGTACCTGGTAGTACCCTGAAAATAGGTCTAGACTTATGAAGTACCTACTACCTCCTAATCTATCTAATTGATCCTCAATGCGTGGTAACGGATATTTATCTTTAAGTGTTTTTCGATTAAGAGATCTATAATCAATACATAGCCGTTTATCACCATTTTTCTTATTTACTAGTATCACGGGACTTGAATAATCCGAAGTACTCTCACGAATGATACCATTCGTCAACAACTCTTCTATCATTTTACTTAAATGCTCACGTTCACTTTGTGATATTCTATATGGATTATACACCACCGGTCTGTTATCAGTTAATGTAATATCCATTTTTGTTATGTTAGTTTTACCCAACTCTGCCAAGTTCATTGCAAAACAGTCCCTATACTTTTGTAGTAGTTCAAACAATTTTTGTTTTTGTTTCTCTGTCACATCTGTGCTAATTTTTACGTGTGATAATGGTAATGGTTCATATTTCGTAGTTTCCGTCATTATGCCTATATATTCACTACTCACTTCCTGATATATTTGGCCCCGTACTAATAACATACCTTTAAGAATCTTTATATCATTGCATGATAAGTTTGTCAATAGTAAATATCCCCTACCCACTCGAAATTCAAAAATACCAGAACAAATAACATATTCATTATCATGTAAAATTCGAAGACCACACTGCACAAACAAGCCACCTGTGTAATTTCCATCAGCAATAACATCGATTGGCATCGTGGTCTTAGGTTTTACGATTTCATCTTTGTTAGCGTAAACTTTAACCTTTAATTTATTTTCATCACAAAAATCTGGTATTTGCATAAAAATCAGCTCGTCGGCTGTTTTCAATAGTATAACATTTGGTTTTTCCGTAAAAGACTGCCCTACTAAAATTGGTGTCCTTAAATAATGATCTTCTACTATTAGAATTTCAGTTTCAGCTTTTACGGAACCAATCTCTAACACAACCATTGATTTTCCTATTGGCCTGACTAAAGAATTACCAAACCCCTGTAACATTGGTAAATCACTGGTATCCCAATTAGCTAATATGAGTTTTGCATTCGATTCTCCTATAAGAGTACATTTACTGCCTAGGTCAATGTATCCCTGCAAACTAATGTCATTTACTTTAACTTTTTTATAATATTTTTCATTATTGGACTCACTATTATTAATACACATGATAGTCTTACTTTGTTCTGTAACATTATTACTTTTACTAGTTTCATCGCTATTATTGGCGTTCTTTTTACGACAGTCCTTTGTATCATGTCCTAATTTAAAGCAAAAGTTACACTTTTTGATAGGTTTATTACATTTTGTACTTATGTGACCTATTTCATTGCAATTAAAGCACCGGACTGGTTCTGAACCATTATTTTTTGTTTGTTCGTTTGTCATCTTATTAGGTTGTCTAAGCGACGCCGTGTTCCGGTTTCGGAAGTTAGAAGTTGGTGCATTATTTTCATGTTGAGACACAGTACGCAAATAGTTTAGGATCTGTTCCGGTTCCTTGAACATACAAGTACTTGCCCCCATTCGTACAAATTTATCATCAATGCCGTGTATAAGACTACCAACTGCTTTAGTTCCCGTTATCTCACATTTATTTATTAATGCCATTTTATCATAATAATAATGTTCTAACGACTGTCCAAACCTACATCTAAGTTTTAACATTGTAGTTAATAAATCTCCGTAATTTTCGTTAGAAGGAAAAGCTAATTTTAATTTTTGGGTCCACTCATGCCAACTATACAAAACTGAGGGTAGACCCTGGTACCACTTTTTCGCTAAACCAGTCAATTTAGGAAGCGCATAATGACATATCTGACGATCATTCCAGGAATAAATCTGCGCACATTCACTGACCTTGTTTATCCAGTTATCTATCGTCTGACTATTATCACTTGGGTCGAATTCAGGTACAACACTAAAAGAAACAGGAAAATTGTTTTGACCCCAGAAATTAGGAACTGGGGGGGTCGTAAAATGACTAATAGGTTCATTGACCATGGGAATGTGCACTGTAGAATTACTATTATTCGCTGGAACAGGTTCGGATTGATTATTTAACGCACT
Organism: Diarsia mendica; assembly: GCA_949316265.1. Taxonomy (NCBI): domain Eukaryota; kingdom Metazoa; phylum Arthropoda; class Insecta; order Lepidoptera; family Noctuidae; genus Diarsia; species Diarsia mendica. The sequence goes on along the minus strand of OX438903.1, from coordinate 17,832,782 downwards.
AGAAATGTCCGATACAATTAAATGATTTGAAATTGGCAATGGAGGAGTTTTAGTTAATTCACGGTTGACACTTCTTAAAGAAGACCCTTGCTCATGACGTTTAGAACGCGCTTGTCTCTTACTATGTCTTTTATGGCTATGGCTATGTTTACGAATATGACGTCTTTTTTTATGTCGCGATCTACGATGATGGTCGTCACTGTCACTAGAGGTTGTATTTACAGACTTACTGTCTTCACTAGTATCGCGTCGCCTTCGTTTCGAATTGCCCATTATCAATACACAACGGTTTTAAGTGATTCAAAGTAAAAATAATATAGCACAATTTAGACTAACCAATAAAATACAGAAAATACAATCATTATTCAAAGTCAAACAATGAGGGTATTAGATTAAACTAATATATCAGTTATCACCAGTTGACACGGACGACATCAGCTAATAAATTATAACACTTTACACCGTCACTAATTATTATGTTATAAAAAAAAATATGTTGATCACAAAATCGTCTTCACTTTGATATCAATTTTGTTTTATTTGCACACAGTTCCACCGTAAATCTTCATATAATTACGCAATAACATATATTCCGATGATGAACGTATGCAGACTTCTCTTTTCGCTATTCCCACGAATCGGTTTGTAAGGGATAAACGTAGTCTTTCCCAATACGTTTTGTATCGTTATAACAGTTTAAGTAGGCAAATAATCATGTGGCAGCAAAATAAGACATCAATCTCTGACCTTTCATATTCCTTGAGTCCAGGAAACCGCACAATCAGGCACGTAGATAAACTATAGCACACTTCTGAATTGTAAGAAATAGACTGCTCTCAATCACTGTATATAATTTATTTTCTGGTTTACAACTACTAGAATGTAACTCGAGACAACCTTCGACGTCTGTATCCGCAAAAGTAATGACCGTTGCAACCAATAGTTTTTACCAACTGTCAGTAACGGTGTTGCCACCTTAAAATGAACGAATGATTTACTAATAAATTTAGTATTCGATTATTGTCTATGATGTTATGGTATTAATTAATCGACTATTAGTTATGCTAACACACAGGACAAAAACAAATTGACAAAAAATTACAGGTAAACCAAGTAAACTTATAAGTAACACTTAAAAAATTAGGGCATACATTAATTAAATAAATCAAGAATATAAATACTTATGTTTTTCTTGAACTGAGAACCTGTGAAACAAGATGCTACGTTATCTAGATCCTTATCACAATCGTAAGCTAAAATAGACATTAACAAGGCTCTGAGGGAGACGTGTGCATTCATTAGATTTCTTCATTACGTACCTAATAAATACTGGTTACTAATTAATTTGTGGCTTTGAATCTTGACAGTTTTATTGTAAAAAGAAGTTTTTATACTTTTAATGGGAGTTATTATAAGTTGGCCTTCGATTTGAAATGTTACATCTTTATAAAAACTTTTTTTTTATTTTATAAATGCTTCAGCAGATTCTAGATCAAATTTTTTTTTTTTCTAGAACAAATTTATTTAAGTGAAGAAAAAAATATATAATTCACAGAGGAGTGTGACATTTGGCATAGATGCTTACTTATAGTTCCCACGTAATAAAAAAAACTCACACTTCAACATTTAATGAATTATATATTATGATCGATTTTCTACCACTGGGTTACCTACACACGTTACACACTAGTTAACTCATCCAACTTTAGTGTACTCTACAGTTAACCCAATATTTTATTACAGCCTCCTTGCTATAAAAACCGGCCAAGAGCGTGTCGGGCCACGCTCAGTGTAGGGTTCCGTAGTAATAATTCTTTTTTTGTTTAAAAAAAGATACGTTCAGGCTAATAAAATATGTAAACGAAGTTAAAAAAATGCTTGCATAAACGATTATACTACAAACTTAGTCCAGAAATTATTTTGTACAACTTTTTGTCTTTTTTGTACAAAAACTGTTTCCATCCAAGTTCAAAATGATTTTGCTAGAAAGTCCTTATAAAGTTCTACTTTTCAGATTTTTTTCATATTTTCTAAACTTATGGTTCAAAAGTTAGAGGGTGGGGGACACATTGTTTTTTACTTTTGGAGCGATTATTTCCGAAATTATTGACATTATCTAAAAATTATTTTAGTAAACCCCTATTCATTTGTAAATACCTTTCCAACAATACATCACAAATTAGGTTTGAAATTTAAAAAAAAATTACTTCCCACTTTACATATAGGGGGGCTACCCTAATAAAACATTTTTTTCCAATTTTTATTTTACCACTTTGTCGGCGTAATTGATACACATATTGGTACCAAATTTCAGTTTTCTAGTGCTAACGGTCACAGAGATTAAGCGAGGACGGACGGACGGACAGACAGACATGGCGAAACTATAAGGGTTCCTAGTTGACTACGGAACCGTAAAAATCGGGCACTGGACATTTGCGGTAAAAAAATCACGTAATGCCATTAGATTTTTTTTTAAATATTTTTCGTCGTTTATAAGGCTGCTACTTTCTGTTTTTTGAGCTAAACCAGCCAGCACTGTTTAGAATCAAGAAAAGAGTTTCATCAACCTGTCTAGTTTTTTGCCAGTGTTTTTTCATTGGAAACCAAGCAAAGTGGAATCATGTACGTCTTGACGTTTTGAATTTAATCTGATTATTTATTCAATAACAATTAAGTTCTCTCAGGTATTAGGGGCGTAAAGTTCTGTTATTGTTTTGTACTGACTCATACCTGGGAACTTTTTCCGAAGATATTGGAGGTCAAAGTTACAACTTCTTTAAAAAAAAATGAGAGCGTTACGGTTACGGGTACGGTTACGGTAAAAAATGTCTGTTTATGGTTGAGCTCAATGCTCAACCATAAACAGACATTTTTTACCCCAAAGAAATAATCGTTTCCCAGCATTTTTGCGTAGAGCTCTTATTTTTATGTACATACATAATGCCTGATTGACAGCTTTATGAAGGATCCGTTTACACGCTGTATTTGACGTTTACATGAGCTGATCGCATACATAGTATTAAATGATTAAATCCTCCATTAATGTTACAGTGACGATAATAGTACATTATGATATAAGTGCGGTAAGTTAAAAATTACAGCCGAGGCGATATTGCTCTGGCGATATCCTCTGCTCTCTTGTAGCCCTCGCCTACGGCTCGGGCTACAAGAGAGCAGAGGCTGTAATTATCAAAGCGCACGTATGTCATACGACGTTTTATAACACATTTGCGAGGAAATAAAGTAAATAAATATTTTTTTGTTTCTGTTACAGATGTAATTTACTGTCAAAATGAATTAAATTAAAGAATTAAATGTTTATTTTTTATATTTTATCTCCCAAAGTTAATTTTATTCATAAAATATTGACCACTTTTCTGACATAAAAACTTTTTGATTTGCTTTCTTTGCTTTTTTTTTCTTAAGATTTAAAAAAGTAAAGTTGGTTTTAGACGGAGCATGATAAACCGTAAATGTTACCTTATTCAGGCGCGGTCCGAAGGGGGGGGTCACAGGGGACATGACCCCCCCCCAAAATCTAAGATCAAATTGTAAAATCTCAAAAATTTGCCAAATAATAAAAGAAAATTTCTAGCCATCCCCTAACAGCGATTTATAGTTTGCTGACATCTAGTGGTGTTTTATGAACTACGTACGATGGCCAAAATAACTTATTAGTGTAGTGAGTGACCCCCTCCAAAATTTCAGGCTGCGACCGCGCCTGACCTTATTAGAAAGAAACTCGTGCGTTTTACTTTACGATTACGCACAAGTACGTAATGACATACATTACGATATTGAAATTGGTGAAATAAGAGGCCCTTTACGAGCAAATGTGTTATAATAGTACATTTTGATACAAGTGCGGAAAGTTTGTTATTGCATCCGAGGCAGATTGAACACCCGAGCCGTATGGCGAGGGTGTTCATGGGGTCGAGAAATGCAATAACAAATTCCCACGTGTATCAAACGACGTTTTTCAATACACTTTCGAAGAAATTAACTAAAAACGTTATGTGTTTTTGTCAACAAATTTGATGAGACTATGATTTAATTTACTTTTTTTCCGCGGTTTGATTTCGCCAGGTTGAAAAAGAAGCAAAGGTATAAAGCCGCCAAACAGCCTCACAGGAAAAATATAAAATTTAAATATTTTTTAATTAAGAACACAAAAAAATGCTTACTTGTTCATAAAAGTAAATAATTGTTTAAAATATTTACGTTTATTAGTAGTATTCTTTTTACAAACACAATTTAAATATTCAAAAAATATTTACGCTGTAAAGACGCAGATCAAAATGGCGAGATTAAAAAAAACACGCCTGCTCTATAATAGTCAGTGGTGTTTTTTTTTTAATTTCATAAGTTTTAATCGAATTACCGCTGCTCTATGATTACAGCGTGCGGTAATAATATTACAGCACGCTGTATTCTTATTACCGCACGCGTGCGAAATATGATGCATGTCGAACCTAATCGTAGTGCATTATGAGCTAGTTTTCGAGGAAGTGTATTGAAAATGATCTTACACGCATAGGTAGGTATTATGATCTGTGGTCTCTCCTAAAATAGTAAAGTTATTAATAATGATATTAATATAGCGTTTATTTACGACTAAATGATTTATCAATTAACAAGACATGAGCTTTTGTGTCTATTTGTAGTAGGTATTTATCAATACTAAATATCCGATTATGGTAAGAGAAGCCATATGAGGAGTCAATGTCGCGTGTTTATGAAAGGTTACCGTAACTGTCTGAACTAATATTATTACAAGGAGGAACGATTTGTTTTCTTTTTGTTACGTAGGTACGATTTAGCTCAATAACTACTCGGCGATTTCAAAAATTCTTTCACCATTAGAAAGCTACTTCTTTACCGGGCAATTAAGTATCACTACATAGTATAAAACAAAGTCGCTTTCTCTGTCCCTATGTCCCTTTGTATGCTTAAATCTCTAAAACTACGCAACGGATTTTGTTGCGGTTTTTTCTAATAGATAGAGTGATTCAAGAGGAAGGTATATCTTATAGAGGTAGGTTGTATCTTTTTTGGACCCGTGCGAAGCCGGGGCGGGTCACTAGTAGGCTATAATTATAAGTCGGGTGTTAGTATGTACAATATAAAGCACTAGTAACAAACTTTTGGGTCTAGTGAACTCTAGTGGTCACAAGTGTGAAGGACTACTGAGCATGAGGTACGATTCCCGGGTCGGGCAATGTGTTACTGGGTTGTTTCATCAGGAAATTCTCGGTAGCAGCCATAGACTTTGGATCTTTTTTTTTTTTTTTTTTTTATTATTGATAGGTTCGCGTTTGACCACTATCTCACCTGATGGAAAGTGATGATGCGGTCGACGATGGAGCACGCTTACCTAGAAGTAACCTATTCACTCTTGACTTAAAGACCCCTAGGTTATAGCTATCCGGAAATACAGACTCTGGCAGGGAATTCCACTCCTTAGCTGTACGCACAATGAAAGTATTCCCAAACCGTTTAGTGCGTATGGGTGGGATGTCCACCATATAACGGTGGCGCATCGCCGTACGTCTTGTAGTCCGATGATGGAACGGGCTTGGCGGAATTAGATCGTGCAATTCCCTCGCACACTCTCCGAAATGTAACCGATAGAAAACCGAAAGGCTAGCTACTCGTCGACGATGTTCAAGGCTCTGGAGCTTTGACTTGACAAGCGCGTCATTGCCGATGAGCCTCTTGGCTCGTTTCTCAATTGACTCTAGCGCATCAAGCTGGTATTTAGCGGATCCATCCCAGAGATGAGAGCAGTACTCCACACACGATCGGACTTGCGCTTGATATAAGTTGAGCAGCTGTTTCGGTGTGAAATACTGTCTCACCTTTGCTAGGATTCCCAGCTTCTTGGCAGCCAGTTTAGCCTTAGCCTCGATGAACGGACCGAAATTGAGGGTTGACGTAAACGTAACGCCAAGAAGCTCAATGTGATCGGTTATCGGCACGGTTACACCACGGAAAGTAGGAGACTGTTGGAAATCGCTCCTTTTTGCGGAAAAGAGACACGCCTGGGTTTTAGCAGCATTGAACTTGACCAGGTTGGCGTCGCCCCATTCGGAGACAGCCTTCAAGGACAAGTTCAACCGCTCCACCATGGCCTCACGTAGAGACTGGATCTGAGACCCACTAGCCCGCGCGTTGGACGTGTACCTCTCAGCAACAGTGCTGTCGTCTGCATACCCAAAGGTGCCGGGCACTAGCAGACTATTAATATGCAGCAAGAATAAAGTTGCTGAGAGAACCGACAGAACCGAGAGAACCGCTGAGAGAACCGATCTTGTACAGTCGAACAAGTTAATAAGTATACAGCCAGCTAACTTGTATTTACTATAGAGATTATACAGATATACATTTAGAAACATGTCAAACGATATAGCTTTTGACATCAGTCGCTTAATGCGAAACACTTACTTAATAAAACAAAATTACAATTAATATTTTCAGTGTTATAGAATTACAAGGTTCTCTACCCTGTATAGGTACTTATTAGTTTGTTCGACTGTACGTAAGTTGAAAACCCAAAGAACGTGCCTTACTGGCCTAGACTAAAACAATAAGTATCGATGTTCGGCAGTTGGCAAGCTCGGCTGGCACAGATTGTGACAACACTGTTGTTTATTACCTTTGTCGATATCAAAAATGCGAAATTTTGACTGTAGTGTTGGTGCTTTTATAAAAAAACCTAAAAAAACTCATCAACAGACCAGCCTAGGCCAACGCGGTTTAACCTGAAGATTGATCAGACTGGCTTTTATTATTTATTCATGAGCTTACTTTTTAACAAATTTTAAAACAAAAATAACAAATCCACTGCCAACAGACGCACCACAATCACAATATCGTTACGCCACCAAATTCATAAACCTCAGAACACATGAGAGGGGGATAATAAGAAATATTCAAATTATTTCAAATCAGTCGCTGGAGTGTCGAGACAGATATATTCAATAACAAGCTCTCGGGAACCACGATCACGCCGCGGTAAAACGTAATAAATGTATTTAAATGTGGGATAGAGCTGTGTTTTGTCGCAGTGGTCCCGTATATTGGGTGGGAGGGATACCGTCGCACAAACAGTTACCTACCACTTAACTATTCGGTAATTCATACTGAAAAAGAAAACTGATTTTCCATAGATTTTCACTTGTTCTTACTATTGCGCTATTTGTAGGAAACAGCTGTTTTTGTTGTTATATTACCGATTAAAAATGTATGTGTGCCAGCGTGTCCCTTGTATGTTAGGGGAAAGGTTTTTAAGACGACATTTTTTACACACTCTTATTTGCAAGGAATGACAGTTGAGATTGACAACTGATGACCCGTTGAAATTAACTAGGCCCAATGCTGATAAGTACTGTCTGAAATCTTGGAAGCACATGACAGGTCTACTCAAGTATGTGTTGTTCTTATTCTTGAAAAGAGCATCGCATAGTCCTGCATAGACTATTGTCTATGCAGGACTATAATAAGCGATGCTCTTTTCAAGAAAGACTATGTCTTGTTAGACTCTGCATAGTCCTGATGTAAGTTGACAAAAGTTATGTCTGGACATTAATGCCCGCCTTCCACTAAAAAAGGAATGGAGTAATGAGCGGAAACTGAGCTGATGATCTGAGCGGACCGGATTTATATAGAAGTCCGAATTCACATTGCAGTGGAAGCACTTCTATGAAAATGGCCTTTGCGAGTTAAGCGGAGTCCGTACGTATAGCCCGCTCCGCTCGCAGTGGAAGGTAAAACATGTCTGTTTCTTCGCAGGGCAGTCGCGAAACACCACTCCATCTAGTTTATATTAAAAAAAAAATAACTATCTTTAAAGGTAGGTAGGTACTTTATATTCTCTAACACAAACTATGTTGTCCACTTTGACTAAGGCACGGATGAAGTAATAGGGGAATGTCAATTATTGTACTTATAAGTAAAATAACCTTACTCCTATGTCTGAACCTGATTAAGGTAGTATTATATTCCTCACCATTCATAATTTCTTCTTCAGGTCATCGACATGACCAAGAAAACCAGCTTACTTGAAACCTCCAACAAAACAAAATAAATCCCTTCTCAGATTTAATTAAGTAAATCTCACTAACAAATCTTGAAATCTTGGCCCACTGATCCCTAATCGCCTACAACCTTGTCAAACTTACACGCCGAATTTTCTAAACGTCGTCCTGAAGATTTTCGTACATTTTCACTGTGACAAGGTTGTGGGGACCCTCGGAGGGTTCAATAAGTGTTCGTCGAGGGGTATTCGATAATTTCGTTATAAGATTTGAGGTGAGTAAGGGGAAGGTGTCTTTGCATTCAAGTTGATAAATTGTGGGGATTTCAAATAAGACTTATTTTGAAGATTGACTGAAATTGTGGCGAGATTTGATTCAAGAATCTCTGATTAGGAAATAAAATGGGACTGGTTTATAGGTAGAGCGACTACTGAACATGAGGTTCTAGGTTCGATTTCTGGGTCGGCCAAAGTGTCAAAGGGTCTTTTCATTAGGAATTTCTCAGTAGCAGCCACGGGGTCCTTATTTGGGCCCGGTTGATGGCAATAGGTTCGCTCCTTACTTATTTCATGGGACTTCAACATAGCTAGCGGAATGTGGGTTATGTGGGTGTACTATTTGAGTATCTCGGGAATTACAGTCGTGAGGTAAGTAAGTATGTTATAATAATAATAATAATTTGTTTTTATTTCGGACACAAAAAGATCCCTAAAGATGTAGCCACCCGACGCATTTAAATTTCTAATCTATTTTTCAGACCTCATAGAACATTTACATAAACATTTTACATCGTACAGACCTGAAACTATGCTGACGCCATATCAACAAAAAGCGTGAACCACCAATCTATTTGGATTGGACAATTAATTTTATTGTTCGTTACGTTTACTGCTAAATGACTCAATTATATTCCATTTTGATGATTTCCATCAAAATGTTTGGGCACGCGATCTTCATGCTAGTAATCGATTGGCTCACCCATTATTATTTCGCTTCCTCAATTCTCGATTTAAAAAAATATGGATGGTTACGTCACTAGAATTGATTTGCGCACTAAATTTCGGAATGTTTTTTTACTGCCAGAGGAGTTTGGTAGTAAAAAATATGTCCTACAAGTATCTACAAATATGGACACCTCATCATCTGCCTAGCCTTTTTCGGAAACTATGTTGTTTGTTGTTACCTATCTGATCTCCACAACCCAGTTAGTACTGGCCTATTGGGTAACATGATACCCCTTTCTAAGGTTCACTGTCTCCATGTAACGACAGTCATGAAAAACCGGGAAAAACGGAGGAAACTCGATTTTTAATCTCTGCACCAATTTAATCAAGCGTAGATTACTTGAAGATCAACCCGAGCGGCAGTTATGCTGTTATCATCAAGTTAGCCACGAGCTTCACGAGTTTTTTTGGGAGGTTCCATAAAACTAGATACTTAGACACTTTTTTTTTGTGACAAGACCGCCATACTATTCTAAAACCACTGTAACTTCTGTAAGCCAGAATCAACAGTGGCCACATAGACCAGAAAAACCAGTCGATAGACACGATACTTAACACCTCCATGAAGTTTTGCTAGTTAAGTACCTAATGTTGACCTTATTTGATAACAATCACAACAGACTGGATATTATAATTATCTGGTTACGGCATAAAAACTATGATTACCTACGAAATAAAAACTATGATTACTTGATAACCAACCTAGGGTGGCCAAGGTAATCGGACGCTATTCTCAACAGTCCTCCGAATATGGCCTGAATGCAAAACAAATAATTGCTTTAGTTAATTAAATACCAATTTGTATGCATGCAAAGTATTTCTAGGAAAAAAACGAAAATTTATAATTAGTATCTAGGGCATAATTAGTTTCTAATTACTATTGATATTGCGTGTTGAAGTTACTAGTTGAATTGAACTGTCATAATACAGCGTGTAACGGAAGGGGGGTATCAACCCTGAAGGAGGTGAATGTGCTAATGAAACTCAGCAACTTTCCCCAAAGAACATAGGTCGAAATATGAACAAAAAAATTGGCCCTCCCATAGTAAATCAATCAGCTGGTAGTCAGTTTTGTAAGGGAGGGCCAAATTTTTTTTTCATATTTCGACCTATGTTCTTTGGGGAAAGTTGTTGAGTTTTATTAGCACATTCACCTCCTTCAGGGTTGATACCCCCCTTCCGTTACACGCTGTAGAAGAGTTTCTGTAATAAACATAGGTGTAAACGTAAACATCACGCCTGTAAGGGTTAGCTATACTATGTAATGAACAGGGGAATGGTCTACGTCAATCACTCGCCAAGCTACTGGGATCAGATTATTCAGTATTCTCTTTTATAAAATCTGGTGCTACATTGAGAAACCTCATAAATTCCTCAAAGAATGAAATAGCCAACTTTAGTATGAATGACTATGTTATTGTTGTTGGAGGCCGCTACGAACGCAACCCATATGAAACGGAGATGTACTTACATACATGGCTGTCATCTGTTAAGAACACAAATGTAATTATAAGCGAGGTCCCATCAAATAGATTCCTTAACGAGGCAAAACTCAATTACATGCTAAGGTTTATTTGTGGAAAGTATGAAAATGTTGTTTTTATGGATATGGACTACTCTAGATATCGGCCTCGTAAAACAAATTACATGATTAATTTATCTAGGTCTTTACTAAGGGAAATCTTGCAATTGGACTATAAACTTAAATCAAATGAATATCAAAACTTATTAAATTTAAAAAGTAAAAAAATATGTGTAGATAAATCGGTACAAACGGAAATTACATACAATCATAAAAATATAATTGAGAATGAAAATGTCCAAATGTGTAAAAAAAAGTCATCTAGTAATAATAATCAGCAGCTCCAGAATAGTACTGTTTGTAGTGATTTTTTTCGTGCATAAACACTTATACATTTTACACCAAAATATAGCGGGTCTACTTAACAAAGCAGACACCCTCTCTATATGTTTAAATGAACTGTTAGAAAAAGACCAGTCTGTTGCTGTACTATGCATAACGGAGCATTTTATGATGTCGGGTCAAGAAGACCGCCTTGTAGTACCGAATTATAGATTGGCTGCATGCTTCAGTAGACAAAATAGCAAACGAGGTGGTGCTTGCATTCTAGTCCGGTCAGGACATTTGTGGAAGGAGTTACTAGAGGTTTCGGAACTTTCCGTTTCTAATGTTGTTGAATGCTGTGCAATTGAAATGACAAGTTATAAAGTAGTGATAGTATGTATTTATAGAGTACCAAAGACAGGGAATTTAAATGTATTTTTTACCAAATTAGAGCAACTTTTAAAACTACTGACTAGAAGAAATTGCAGGAATATTATCATAGCAGGTGACATAAACATTGACGTATTGAAAAATAATAATATGACTTCCGAATTAAAATATCTTTTAACAAGTTTTAACATGACTTTAGCAATAGAAAAACCAACCAGAATGCAAAGCCAGACCTGCATTGATAATTTTGCTCACAATTTCGATAAAAAATGCAGGACGGAGGTGATAGAGTTTGGCCTTTCGGATCACACTGCGCAACTTCTGAAATGTCCCGTACGTTTGACCTGTGTTCTGAAATACTGGTATACATCACAACGAGATCTTTGTCCAGAAAATATTATTAAATTTAGAACATGCCTGGAAAAACTAACTTTCGCTGAAATCTATAACAATGATGATCCAAATGAGGCATTCAACTTATTTTTTGAACAATTTAAATTATTTTATGACCTGTGTTTCCCCCGCAGACGTATCAAAATACCGACAACGCAAAAACCAAAATGGATATCGCGAGGTCTTAAACTATGTAGCTTAAAAAAAAGGCAATTATTGTGGACGTCTAGACATAAACCTACTCAAATAAATAAAGATAAATATTTAAATTACACAAAGATATTCAAAAAAATTATTAATCTGACTAAACGATCACAAAATAACCACAATATTAAAACTTCTGACAATAAAAGCAAAATGACATGGAAAATAATAAAGAACTCTAAATTAAATTTACCTAATGACTCAATAAATACCATAAAAGTTGACAATAAAACGATTGACAACCCACAATTAATTGCTGAAAATTTCAACGATTTTTTCATAGAAAAAATTGTGCCAGTTCCCGGAGCAGGTAAAAAATCGAGTGCGTATATCACAAATAAACAAAAATCAATGTTCATGCCTCCATGCCAACCAATTCAAATATTTAACATTATAAAATCTATTAAAAACACCAATAGTGTAGGGTATGATGAAATATCTTCAAAAATTATAAAACATGTTGCTGACTTAATCGCTCAACATTTGAGTCATATTCTGAACCTTTGTATCAGCCACGGTATTTTTCCGGACCGTCTTAAGGTCTCCATAGTGAAACCAATATTTAAAAAAGGTAATAAGCAACAAATGCAGAATTATAGACCTATTGCGCTTTTGCCAGTTTTTTCCAAAATTTACGAGAAATATATTTATAATGAACTTTACAGTTACTTAGTAAAACAAAAAATTCTCTGCAACGAACAAAAAGGTTTCCGAAAGAACATGACAATAAACATGGCAATTTATGACTTTTTAAATAAAATTATGACTAATATTGATAATAAAATACCGGTATGTTCTGTGTACTGTGATATGACGCAAGCTTTTGATTATGTTGACCATTCAATCTTATTAGACAAACTTGACTCCTATGGTATAAGAGGTAACGTTCTGAGCTTATTAAGCACGTACTTATCAAAAAGAAAACAGTCTACCGCGATAACAAACTTAAACTTTAAGACTAAAGAAGAAGTAACATACCTGTCGAAAGAACGCACTGTAAACTTTGGTGTACCACAAGGCAGTGTGTTGGGTCCGCCATTATTTCTAATTTATATTAATGACCTGCCCAAAGCCATAGACTTTCCAATCACACTCTTTGCTGACGATAGCACTATTACAATAGCACGTGATAAACCTAATTCATATGAAGCGGATGTTAATAACGCGGTAACTTCCATAATCTCTTGGCTGGATAATAATAATCTAAGAATTAACCTTGACAAAACACAAATAATGCACTTTGGTCATAAAAAACCTAGTACAAAAATGGACGTTCAATACCAGAATAACAAAATACATGACGTTGATAGTGCAAAATTTCTTGGTCTGATAATTGACAGACAGCTAAATTGGAAGGATCATATTGAAGCGCTTTGCAAGAAAGTTAGTAGTTCATCCTATGCTTTGTATAAACTTGCCCCCACAGTTAACATAGATACACTACTTACAGCGTATCATGGTATTGTAGCGTCAGTGCTAAGATATGGTATTATATTTTGGGGTAACTCCACAAATAGAGAAACCGCTTTTAAAGCACAAAAGCGATCCATCAGAGCCATGTTCAGACTGCAGGTAACGGACAGTTGTGTACCATTTTTCAAAGCATACAAAATTCTAACACTGCCGTCTATGTATATTTATGAAACTGCCTTATTTGTGAAATTGAATTCACACCTGTTTCCCAACCTATCAGATACAGTTGAACGTAACAGGCGGAATGATATGTTGCGCGGACGTAGAGCCAAAACAGCATTAATGTGGAAAAGCATATTTTGTATAGCCCCGCAAGTTTTTAACAAAATCCCAAAGCAAATTAAACTGTTAAATTTAAATGGGTTTAAAAAAGAGCTTAAAGAGTTTCTTTGTAAAAAGTGTTATTATAATTTAAATGACTTTTTGAATGATACTTTGACATCCTAATTTGATTGGAATCTCTCCCTAATATCATTTAACTTGACATTAATCTTGACATTGACATATATTTTTTTTTTTATTTGTACTTATCTAATGACATAATTTTAATTGCTCTGACTTGCCTCATAATGTAACATTAATTCTTTTTTATGTGATTTGTATCAGTAATAACCTAATTTTTCAATCTTTGTGTTGTATGTAATAATTTATTATGTGTACCCCATATTTGCACGCCCTTTGTGGCAGAATGTGATGAGACCGTTTATTATATAATTTAAGACCATGTATTGTACCATGTTCGGACAAATAAATGAATTTGAATTTGAATTTGAATTAGCTAGTGTAGGTACCTATACTTAACGGGTTGGTACATTTTTTGACGATGGAATTTAATTACTTATTTTGTTTAAATTGATTAAATTAAAAGTATTAATGCGTTTATTCATTTTAAAATACAATTAGAATCATTGTAAGTCAAAAAAAATGCATGCCAATTCAGTAGGCGGAATATGAAGAACTAATACTTATTGTGTATCATGTGTTTAAAAAAATGTAAAATACCATATTTCAGGAAAAAAGGTAGGTAGGTAACTAACTAAATGAGACACATTTCACTAGTAATGTTAAAGTCCCGCGTAATAGGAGGCGACCCAGTTGTCATCCGGGCACAAATCGAAAGTCACGCACAAGAAAACTTCTCAAGAAACTTTCAAACCTCTACTAGGTAAGACCTACTTCAACTTAGTAGGTATGTAGACAATTTGACTCCTTTTTCAATATACCTAAAGTCTTTTCGATATTCTAAAAGAAAAACAAACAGCAAAGCGCGTAACAAATAAAAAGTAAAAAGATTTTAGTTCATTGCTACTCGCCCAGAGATGGCGCTGTTTACAATACTGTTAAATCGTAAACTACTTTTACGCACCGTGTCGATGTTTATCTTTGTATCTAATAGATATGTTGATCTTATTATCTTGTTTTATAATGAAGTGCTGTGAATAAAGTATCTTTAACAAAAGTGATGCGAAAAAAATAGGAAAAGTTACTCCAACCGAGCGATTCTAGGACTCTAGGTCAACCAGAAATTATAGTCATTGGTAACTCAACGAGCTCATTTCAATTATTATGTTTCCCTGCAGCTTCACGAGTACCACTTTCAATAGTATGTCAGAATTGTACAGTAACTGGAATAAAAATATCCTTAATAATCCCTTTCCTTCTTGGTTGCTGTCAACTTAACCTAATATAAATATCCCTACTTACCCGTATCAGCTATTCAATGTAAACTGCAACAAAAACGTGCTCCTAGTTCAGTAGGTACAGTCGAACAAGCTAATAAGTATACAGCCAGCTAACTAGCATTTATTTATAAGATTATACAGATACATTTAGAGACTGATGTCAAACGATATAGCGTTTGATAAGTATCAGTCGCTTAATGCGCGCCGCTTCATAAAACAAAATTGCCTTCAATATTTTCAGTGTATACTTACTAGAATTAAAAAGTTTTCTGCCTGTAGTTTAAGTACTCGTACTTATTTAGATTGTTTGACTGTACAATTATACCTGCGCAGCTGCGAAACATCCCACGTAGAGTAGATATTGTTACGACGGTCATCTAGAATCTTCGAGAAACCGCGCTAATAACTGTGTAGTACCTAGAAAATACGAGTTCATTCTTTTAGGTACCTATTTCCGTAGTAGGTATAGTTACATTGTATTTCAAGGTCAGCCTACGCGCGACGCCAGCGGCAATTGACATTGTAATTTCGACCGTATGCCGAGGGCGTAAAGTAACTTCTTCCTTGTCGGTTCTTTTATCTTTAAGTTTATTTTTTGTGAATGTTTTTTTTGCAGATGCTTTCTTGAATAATAGAGAATTATCTCGAATATCCCACTTCTGCTGGGGTATAAAAGGACCGATTGAGGACGAAGTTAGTCAGTTCACTTTTAAGCGGGACAACGAAAGGATCGAAGAGAATCTAGTGCGATTAAAGTGTTCAGTAGTGTATTGCGATTGTGAATAAGTATATTGTGAGTAATAAAGTTTATTCGTGTGTTTATTTGGTAGTGATTTTATTTATCCCATACCCAGCTCGTAACAATTTGGTGTCAGAAGTGGGATAAATAATGCCGATTCTACCGAAGGACGACACGGATAGTATCCGTACGAGGAGTCAGCGGCAGCAAGGTATGGACCAAAGGCGATTTGGGGACTCCCCGACACAGACACCGGGCGGTGTCCAGCCTACGTCAGAGCCAGTCGCTGGCCCATCTGGAGCTACTCCAGCGGCGCCTACTACATCAGCAGCGCCTGACTTGTCTGCCTTAATGGCACTGCTGCAAGACCAGGCACGTCGTCAGGCGGAGCAGGCTCGACGTCAAGAAGAGCAGGCTCGCCAGTTGCAGGAGCAGTTGAAACGGGACAAGGAGGAACAGGCTCGTCGTCAAGAGGAGCAGGCTCTCCAGTTGCAAGAACAGTTGCGACGAGACAAGGAGGAACAGGCTCGCCAGTTGCAGGAGCAGCGGCAACAAGATAAAGAGGAGCAGGCTCGTCATCAAGAGGAACAGGTCCGGCGCCAAGAGGAACAGATGCTCCTGATAAAGGATCTTCACGCATCAGTCGGAAAAGAGCTGAGCGTGATGAAGGAGCAGGTACAGCAGCACGACAACCGTATCGCAAAGGCCGAAATTCAGATCGCCGATGTGAAGAAGGCCTTAAGTGAAATTAAGGTTGGAGACGGGTCTGTAACTTCAGTGATTGCTGCCCCTTCGGTGCGTGGGTTTAAAGTGCCTCCATTCGACGGAACATCTTCGTGGTCGGCCTATAAAATCCAATTTGAGGCCGTTATGAAGGCGAATGGGTGGACCAAAGGGCAAGCCATGACCGCACTCACTTTGGGTCTGCGAGACCAGGCCCTTACCATTCTGGAGGCACTCGGGAAGGATGTGACCTACGAACAGCTGCTGGAGGCATTAGAGTCCAGATACGGCGACGCGCACCTGGAGCATGTTTTTCGTGCCAAGTTAAGGGATCGCGTTCAACAAAGTGCCGAGAACTTACAGCAGTGGGCTCTGGAAGTTGAAAAGTTGGTTCGTAAAGCTTACCAGTCTGCCCCTGCACTTATTGATGGCAATCTGGTACAGGTGTTCATCGATGGAATACGCGACTTGGAGGTTAGAGCTGCTGTGAGACTTGGGCATCATGAGACGCTGAAAGATGCCTTGGCCCATGCCTTAGAAGTAGAGGCAGTAAGGCAGGACCACCGTACGCACCGGGTCAGGGAGGTTGTAGCGTCACCTGTACGCGACCGCCCGCAAGGATACAGCCCTAGGTGCTACACTTGTGGAGAAAGGGGTCATCTTCGATCAGGCTGTCCTAAGCGCAGCCCACCAAGGGAAGACCAACCTCAGCAGGGAAAGGTGGCTGAAGTGGCTGCCCAACCACAACAGGGAAACGAGTAAATGCCAGGACTGGGGGGCGGGTGCTGGCTGGTTTTGAAAGAGCCCCGAGGATCTCGATCTCACAAGCACATGACGGGAACAGCCTGACTATCAACGGCGAAATCAACGGAACTCCATGCAAACTGACGTTGGATACTGGAGCTTCTCACACGGTCGTCAATTCTCACCTGGCGAATCGGTTTCTTGGGGGCTACTTCAATAACCGCGACCGTCTTCAATTATTAACAGCTACCGGTCAGCACATAACCGTCCGAGGCAAGAAGGAGGTGGAGTTAAAATTGGGTGATAGAATTTACCGACACAATGTCATCGTGGCCGACATAGTCGACGATTGCATCTTGGGCTTGGACTTCATGCGGAAATATCGTTGTGAGATCGACATTGACCAAGGAGTGTTGAAATGTGGTTCAGAGGAAGTCTTCATGGAAGGTGCACCATCAGGGAAAGTGTACTGCCTGAAGGAAATTGTTCTTCCTCGCAGATCAGAAACGATCGTGCCAGTTAAGTTACCACAGAACTCTGGACACAAAGATCGAAGTGTTCTGATAGAAAGGGTAGACAATGAGTTTTCATGGAAGATGGCACGAACTCTGGTAAAGGCCAACAACATCTCAGCTGTACGCATACTGAATCCAAGTGACAAGGAGCAAGTGATTAAGAAGGGTACCTTGATCGGCACTTGTGTGGAAGTAGCTTGGATGCGTCAATTGCAAGATCTACCTACCGGAAGCAAAATTAGTAGTGCCAAATTCGACGTGTCAACGCTTCTTGAAAACTGTCATTTAAGTGAAGGAGAAATGGACAAGGCTAAGAAGATGTTACTTCAGTACGCCGATATTTTCTCTACGGGTGATGCTGACATAGGTAGAACTGGACTGGTTCAGCACAGAATTAATACAGGCAACGAGTTACCTATCCGTCAGCGACCAAGGAGGCTGCCAGTTGCACGGGAAAAAGAAGTGGAAACCATGATTGAGGGTATGGTGAAGGATGGTGTTATAGAGCCTTCATCCAGTCCATGGTGTTCTCCTGTGGTCCTGGTAAAGAAAAAGGACGGCAGTATGCGCTTCTGTGTGGACTATCGACGACTGAACGACGTCACGAAAAAGGACAGCTATCCACTGCCTAGGATCGATGACACACTGGATACGCTGACGGGAATGAAGTGGTTTACCACACTAGACCTGAAAAGTGGTTACTGGCAGGTAGAAATAGACCCCAAGGATAAGGAGAAGACTGCATTCTCAACAGGAAAAGGGTTGTGGCAGTTTAAAGTTATGCCTTTCGGTTTATGTAATGCTCCTGCAACGTTTGAAAGGCTGATGGAGCAAGTACTTGCCGGGTTGATTGGGGACGCATGTCTTGTCTATCTAGACGACATAATCATTGTTGGCCGTACGTTTGAAGATCACCTTAGAAACCTCAACCGAGTGCTGTCGAAGATCCAAACAGCAAACCTGAAGTTAAGTCCGAAAAAGTGCTCGTTTTTCAGAAAGCAAGTGAACTTTTTAGGACACATAGTTTCGGGAGAAGGTGTTCAAACAGACCCAGAGAAAGTAGTTGCCGTCAAGGATTGGCCAGTGCCGAAAGACAAGACACAGGTCAGAGCATTTTTGGGTTTGTGCTCCTACTATCGCCGGTTTGTGAAGAATTTTGCCGACATTGCGAAACCTCTACACAGACTCACTGAGGAAAAGCGACAATTCTGTTGGGATGAGAACTGCGACGCCGCATTTCAAGAATTAAAGGGACGTCTGTGCAATACTCCTATTTTGGGATATCCTGACACTGAAAATGACTTTATAGTCGACACAGACGCAAGTAATACTGGGATTGGGGGCGTGTTATCTCAACGGAAAAGAGATCAGGAGGTTGTTATAGCTTACTTCAGCAAGTCTTTATCTAAACCGGAAAGGAATTACTGCGTAACGAGACGAGAGCTGCTCGCCGTAGTGAAGACATTGCAGCACTTCAGTAAGTATTTGTTGGGACGGAAATTCCAGCTACGAACTGACCATGCTGCATTGAAGTGGCTATTACAGTTCAAGAATCCAGAGGGGCAAGTGGCGAGATGGATTGAACTACTGCAAGAGTTTGACTTCGTAACTGAACATCGCAGTGGGAAAACTCACGGTAACGCAGATGCCTTGTCAAGAAGACCTTGTCCTGAAGACTGCAAGCACTGTGCCAGGCAAGAGACTAAGGAAGTAGTGCCCGTGAGGATGCTTAGAACGGATCTCAGCGATGAATGGAAGGAGACTCTGCAACAGGCTCAACAAAATGACTCGGACATCAAGCCAATCTTCGACTGGATCAAAGCTGGTGCTCCGAAGCCCAAGTGGAGTGATGTGGCTGCGATGAGTTCCATCACGAAGAGTTATTGGGCACAATGGAACAGTTTGGAGATCCAGGATGGAGTTTTGTGCCGTAAATGGGAAAACGCTCGTGGGGACAGCTGTCATCTACAAATGGTTGTTCCTAAAGCTAAGGTACCGGATGTTTTACGGCTCTACCATGATGGATGCTCAGGAGGACATATGGGGGTGAAAAGGACTCTGCTGAAGATCAGAGAGCGCTTTTACTGGATCCACTGTCGAGATGATGTGGAGGACTGGTGTCGCAAATGTACCAGCTGTGCGGCTGTGAAAGGACCTCACACGCGAAGCAGAGGTGCATTAAAAGTGTACAACGTGGGAGCCCCTTGGGAGCGGATAGCACTGGACGTTGCGGGACCATTTCCAGAAAGCGATAGCGGAAACAAGTACTTCATGGTTGTCATGGACTACTTCACGAAGTGGCCAGAAGTCTTCGCCATTCCTAACCAAGAAGCAACAACAGTCGCGGATAAATTGGTTCAGGAAGTCTTCTGTCGTTTTGGAGTACCCTTAGAAATTCACAGCGATCAAGGAAGGAATTTTGAATCGCAAGTTTTTCAGGAGACTTGTCGATTGATGGGTACACACAAAACCAGGACCACCTCTTACCACCCACAATCTGATGGAATGGTGGAACGATTCAACCAGACATTGGAGAGATATCTGGCTAAAGTCGTGGAAAGCAGGCAAAGGGATTGGGACAAGCACAT
This sequence comes from Diarsia mendica, assembly GCA_949316265.1. Lineage (NCBI taxonomy): Eukaryota > Metazoa > Arthropoda > Insecta > Lepidoptera > Noctuidae > Diarsia > Diarsia mendica. The sequence goes on along the minus strand of OX438903.1, from coordinate 17,812,445 downwards.
ACAGCCGTTTCTTCTGTCCTATCGGAGTGCAGTTCACGAAAGTACGACTGTAACTCCAGCCTTCGCGAACTTTGGAAGGGAATTACGGTTGCCTGCAGATTTAATTACTGGAACTCCCCCTGATGTCCCACGCAGTGTAACGGATTACGCGAATGACCTGCGTAACAAGTTAAATGATGTGTATGAGCATATCAGGCAATCCGGGCAACAGATGTCTGAGAAGATGAAGACTCGTTATGACCGGAAGGCAAACAGTCGTGGTTTCGACGAAAGTTCGCTGGTGTGGTTGCATAACCCAGTGCGGAGCAAGGGAAAGTCTCCAAAATTGCAAGCAAAATGGGATGGACCATACAGAGTTGTGACCAGGATCAACGATGTCACCTACCGAATACAGAAGGGTCCGCGAGGTGCGCCTAAGGTTGTGCATGTGGACCGACTGGCGCGATATTACGGGACTAATGATGCTCGGGACGAGCATGTCTAAGGAGGGGGCAGTGTTACGACGGTCATCTAGAATCTTCGAGAAACCGCGCTAATAACTGTGTAGTACCTAGAAAATACGAGTTCATTCTTTTAGGTACCTATTTCCGTAGTAGGTATAGTTACATTGTATTTCAAGGTCAGCCTACGCGCGACGCCAGCGGCAATTGACATTGTAATTTCGACCGTATGCCGAGGGCGTAAAGTAACTTCTTCCTTGTCGGTTCTTTTATCTTTAAGTTTATTTTTTGTGAATGTTTTTTTTGCAGATGCTTTCTTGAATAATAGAGAATTATCTCGAATATCTTTTGTTTGCTGGGGTATAAAAGGACCGATTGAGGACGAAGTTAGTCAGTTCACTTTTAAGCGGGACAACGAAAGGATCGAAGAGAATCTAGTGCGATTAAAGTGTTCAGTAGTGTATTGCGATTGTGAATAAGTATATTGTGAGTAATAAAGTTTATTCGTGTGTTTATTTGGTAGTGATTTTATTTATCCCATACCCAGCTCGTAACAATATTTATAGGTACTGTATTTAAATACATAGGTACTTACTTAAATGGATGCCCAATTGTCTTCGAACTAGAAAAACTGGTGTGTATTATATTATAAAAAAATAACCTTGGTTCGATGGGATAAGTGAAGTTGGCCTTACTTTTTTTTATTAAGTAAGTAGGTACCGATCACGCGTTCAATCTTTTCCAACTATTGAGAAACATATTTTGTGCTTAGATAAAGCAAGCGATACTTAGAATCTAATTCAAATCCTATTCGAGTTTCCCTCTTCTTTAAACATAGAAAAGAAAGAAAAAAGAAAGAAAACATATTTGTTTAGCACAATATGCCACAAGTGCACACAACAAAAAAAGAACAAAAAAAAAGGAGTGTGTGCATCTCACGGCTACAACATCTATCTACTTCTTTATCTAAACTTTCTCATCTCTTCTTCGTGATAAAAACTTCATCTCCTTTCAATTTCATCATCATCATCATTCTCTCGCCCTTAGCCCCATTCATTTGGGGTCGGCACACCATGTCTTCTTCTTCCATATTTCTCTATTACCAATCTATTGTTACTGGTCATCTCATGAGACAACTCCGTTCTCGTCATATCATCTTTTCCATAGTCCTATACCCCTTCACATAGTCCTATACAATGATGTATAAATATAATACGTCATTGGTCCTATACAACTTTCTCCACGAAATTATCCTCGCAACTTCTGACTGACAACTGAAAAGTCTTACATCCGTATCTATAGTCAAGTTAAAGTAATTACATGGTCTTAAGTAATTACCTACTTATGCAAACATATTTTTTATGCAATGGGCAAGAATTTAATTAAACGAAGTAGAACCGTCAATGAAAGCAAAGCTAAGAATTCTAACATCAAGGAATTATTATACTACAGAGAAAAACCGTATCCTAAACATTACTTTTACTCAAGTAGGTAATCACTATGACTTGTTTATAAATACGGGTGTTAAAATTTTGAACTTGCAAGAAAATGGAGGTCAATCAATAGTGAAGGTCGGTTTATCTCATATTAGATAATAGATCTACTAAATCTTCATAATTTATTAGAATATTAATAAACACATTAATGTCATTTTAGCATAGGTAAATCTATTTAGAGTTTTATTTATATCACTTTTTATTTCACGCTTGCATAACCAAGACATTAAAAATAGGTAATAAAATTCTCTGAATTCTTTAATGTAAAAAAGAAGGTCACAAAATTTAAAGTTGGTTATTCTAGAATAACTTGCCATAGAGAATAATCTAGCTGGATCAATTTATTTTCCTTAATTTAAGTATAAAACCAATTCAAACTCTACCTATAGTTTACTTACTTACTTATTTATTTTTAATTCATCTTTCATACCCTGTTTCACCCCCTTGGTGGTTGAATTTTGATAAATCCTTACTTAGTGGATGCCTACGTCATAAGAGGAACACGTGTGCGAAATTTTTAGTTTCTAGCTCTAACCGCCATATTAGGTAATAAAAATAGTTAAACCTGGTTTAACTTACGCTTGGTTTATCTGGCATGCCGTCTCACTTCTAAAATATTCAAAGGAAAGTGAGATGCGAGATAAACGGGCCGCGGATTTTTGTACTAGATGACGTGGCCTCGGCGCATGGGCAAAGAAGGAACATGGGTTCGGTTTTTAGTCAGTAGAAGTCTGACACTCCCCTTCGCTCTGCCCAAGAGCGGCGAGTTTTTTTTTTTTGTGGATGGAAAATCATCAAGGGGCCATTTGATGATTTTCCACCCACCAAAAAAAAAAAAGATGCGAGATAAACCAAGCGTAAGTTAAACCAGGTTTAACTATTTTTATTAATAAGGCGGTAAGGGTTTGGGTTTGGTTTGTGTTGATCCTCATCAGTCAGTCAGCTTTGCTTTTTATATTTCATCATCATCAACAGCCTACTAATGTTCCCACTGCTGGGAGCTGGGACACAGGCCTCCTCTCTTTTGAGAGGGAATGGGCTATAATCTATAACGCGGGCCCAGTGCGGATTGGTAGATGTCACATGTCTTCCAATCTTTTGGTTTAAGACATGTATATTGTATAGGTTTCCTCACGATGTTTGCCTTCACCGTTTTGAGAGCAGCGGTGATGAAATAAATTACACAAAGTAATGTCCCTGTCTGGGTTCGAACCCACGACCTACTGTTCGTAAGTCGGGGCCGCCACCACTGGGCCACCGCTGCTCTATCTAGCTCTTTTTTATATTTACAGATGTATAAATAGATTCAGTAAGTAATTTTCATCACCCCGTTTCATTTTCATCATAATATTAGTTTTAAACTTAAGACACGAAGATAAATGTTGAAATAAAATGTTAAAATAAATGCCAGAAGATCGCGTGCGCGTTCCACTATCGCTTACCCGACACCGTTGAACAAAAAGTGTGTAATGTGTTTGATAGTTAAGGCGGGGTTGCAGTAATTTTAAGATTTTTGAACCTATAAAAATCGAACTAAATACGAGTTTTTTAATAAATAAAAATCATAACATAAAAATTGAACATACTCTCTAGTAAATCGTAAAGATAGAAACGCGATTTAGAATGATCGGCTCGATACTTTTTTTTATCAAACATGACTCTAAATCACAATTTCAAACGTGTACTGCTAAGACATTTCATCATGAATTTATATGAAAGTTATATCAGTAGATAGAACTTTTTATTCTGAAGTAAATGGTGAAAACAGATTGTATAATTTCTTTATAGTTTTTCTCCAAGAAGCAAAAAACTGTCAAAGTTTAGGCATTATATCGCTCGCGCGGCAGGGCGGGGGGCGAGGTCGTGCGTAGGTACATAAAAACAAAGTACCTACTGCAACCTCGCCTTAATTAGCCAAGTTAATATATTTTAGATACGTGGAATTTCTTTGAGGTAGGTTAGTACTCTACATGTTTTTTACGTATATTTTTTTCAGTTTAGTGCAAGTTATGAATAGTTTTCGACTCTACTTTATGATTGTATTTGTAAACCTGAACATGAAAGGATTTGTAAAAAATGTTTGTAGTTTGATTTTCATTTATTTATTGTCTGTTTGGTTTTTATGTCAAACCTAAATATGTATCTAAATACCTACCTTCTTTATAAAAAAACTTGAAATATGATTTAACTTGCGGGTGACCGCAAGTAAAAATTATTAAATAAAAACCATTTAAACAAACTATGAAAGAAAGGTCACTGTTGGGACACAGGTCCGGCTATTTCATCATAATCATCATTAAGTACCTACTTATCTTGCTCTTATCCCAATTTCATTTGGGGTCGGCGAAGCAAGTCTCCTTCTTCCATACTTCTCTGTTTCTCGTCATTTCATGAGACACCTCCTTTCTTACCATATCATTCTTAACACAGTCCATCCTCGTGTCTTTGGTCTTAATAAGAGTAGAGACTCCTATTATACCCATGCATGCATCCACATTCATACTTTTTATTTTCTTTATTTAAAGTGCTAACGCTGAGCGATAACGTCAGCCTGTAAAATTAACAATAACACTTTAGCTAACAAAAATTATTTCAAAACAAAATCGCCTAACTTATATAAAATCCGAGCTTGTTCCGATAAAGGACAAGCCAGGATTGCGTTACATACTCCCACATCATATAATTTGGTAATTCCAAGTAAACTATATCTCATAGCCTCATTCTGTAACACTCCATCAAAACATATTGCACATCTTGGACTATTCCACAATCTTCACAGTTGGGCGAAGTAACCTTTTTCATAAGAAAGCCAAACTTATTCGATGGAATATGACCGGAACGAAGTCTTAGAGCCATAAACTATAACATTAACATTCATACTTACTCAAAACCTTCCTCACGTTTTGGCTATTTAAGCAAATCAATTAGATTATTTTAGTCACTCTATAACGTCCTCACAGTTGGGCACAGGTCTGTAATCTACCTATCGGAGGGCCGAAATCCACTCAATTCAGATTGGAGTATTATAGTTTGTCCATTTTTAATGGATTTCATGAAGATCCGGTTTATTTTAATCCCAAAAAAAGTTTCACTTTTATAATAGGTTTAAAAAATAAAACGAAATTATATTTCGATATTTTTTTGTGAAAAGCATCAAGCGCGAATCACAACACAAAGAATTCACGGTTTATGGATCCGTGAATGGATAATAATATAAATCAGTGTTCATATAAACTTGAGAAACGTGTGTGTTAACTCTACCTAAGTATTTAGGTTATAGGTAGGTAATATTAATAAATGATTCTGAACATCGAAAGGACCACCTGCTTGCCCCGCTAGACCGCTGTAAACACTTAAAAACTCTCTCTTCTTTAGTCCTTTATTTAATTCATAGTAGCCGAATAAGGGTGGTCAAACTTCTTTGATAGGTATTATACGACCTGGTTAGATACCTAAGTGCCTTGGTACATTTGGTATACTTCTGCCTAACCCTTTCAAGATAGCAGGCGTGATGCTATGTATTATACCTATGTGGCAAACTCCTAATATTTATTTCCAATAAGTAAGTAGACCAGTTACTTTTGGATAGTCACAACCACAAGGCATACTTTAATAACTTGTGAAAGTACTGTAGAACAGTTGCCGATTGCTACCGTTTTATATGCTTAATACGAGTGAGAAATTACAACATTTCTACACTTTAGTTATTATAACAATAAATTAACGCTTCACACGCTAAGTATTACGAACAAACGAATTGGTGTTAAAATGAAATCTTAGCGCGAACGTTTGTTGCTAATGCTAATGTAGAGAAGTAGGTACTTGTAGGTACTTAATTGGATTCTGTTCACAATTCGTCGCTCGCAGCGGTTTTATAGGTACCTAATATGAGAGGAAACTTTTATGGCAGGTGAGGGAAGAAAACAGGAGGACATGCCTCATGGTGAGGCTAAACGACTACCTACCTACAGTTGAAGAATACAGTAGGTAGACAAACTTGTACTAAACTTGAACAAGATAATTTGAATCGCATCAAGTGAAACATCAAGCAAGTGGCAAGTCCGACTCCGGAGTGGAACCAAACAAACTTAAATTAGTTGTTCAGTGTTCTAGACACAGCAGTAACAGACGGCGGCTAACAAAAGTTTAGCTCGCGGAGTTGTGTCGCGGCCAGCGCCGGCCGGCCAGCCGAGCGGTGCGAGTCGCATCTCTAGCGCGCCGCACAAAAGATACGCCGTAACGAGCTCAATTGATGAACCAACGGAAACGTGTCCAATTAGAAGGAGGCGGCGGGCGCGGGCGCGGGCGCGATGTCTGCTGCGAGCTGTGTTGTACCCCGCACCGCCCGCACCGCACCGCGCGCCGCATTAACCAGATTAGCGGAGCGGAGCGCGCGCGAGGTGTGGCGGCGGCGGACACCTCGCCCGCGACCAAAAAACAACGCGGCGCCGCCTCGCCCCGCCCGGCGCGGGGGCGCGCGGGGAAACACGCGCGATTGGGCGGCGCGCGCGGGAGGGGTGTCGCGCGCGGCGCCGCCGGCGGCCAGTCGTTTGACGCCTGCCGCGCGAGCGGGTGTCGCCACGGGAACAGCGAGTGTCGCACGAGCCGCCAGCCGGCGCGTTATGGACGTTGCATGAGCGGGCGCGAGCGCGACCGCTGGAGCCGACGGGCACGCCGGTCGTGGAGCGCGCGCCGTGGGTCCCGGGCGGCGCGGGCATGCGCTTCGAGGGCGCGGAGCGGCGCGACGCCGTCGCCTTCCACCCGCTGCTGGCGCCGCGGCCGAGCGACTTCTCGGTGTCGGCGCTGCTGACGGCGGGTGCACTGCCACCGCCTCCCTACCTGCCAGCCGCACTAGCCGCTGCCGCTGCGCTGTCCGCGCCCTGTCCGCTGCTCAAGCCGCCGCCACCGCCGTACGCACCTCTGCCGCCAGACGACGACGGTGTCGTCGACGACCCCAAGGTCACGCTCGAAGGCAAGGACCTGTGGGAGAAGTTCCACAAGCTGGGCACCGAGATGGTGATCACCAAGAGTGGCAGGTCAGTACGGCCTCGAGCCGCATCGCGTCGCTCGCTACCGACGCCGTGACGTGTTCCGTGATGTGTTGTGTGTGATATGAACCGCCAAACGTACCGCTAGCACCTGCACTGACCGGTAAGTGAGCAGATGAGCAGGGCATGTACATAACCTCGTTGTAACTCACGACTCGCTCCGTGCAACGCGCACTCGGCAGTCACATGGACTTGTTTACAAAAACAATTACAAGTTAGGCCTTTTTGAGCCCAAAAGCAGTGCAAACTGTGACCGTTCACGAATAGTGAGCTATAAATTAATGAGGTTCGCATTCTGGAGTGAAATCAATTATCAAAATAACGAGAGCGAAATCCAGTCAAGTTTAGAGCAAGTTATTTTAGTAATTGTGGCTTACCAGTCACGCTATTACGTCACATAGGTCAAATACTTGCCACCAGAGGCTACGGTACATTTCATACGTATTTACCTAATTAGATTTTTAGCAGTCTTGTTGAAACTGTTACTTATATAGCTTTGTGCGTCGACGCCTCATTATAATGTTTATTTGTTATAAAATACCGAGTAGTTTTGAGACTACGTTAGTACGAAATATTATTCTTTCAATAACATAGTTTTTTAGTAGTTTTGTACAAGTTTAGCTAATTACATTTCGCGATCACGTAGGGTGGGCCGGTGGGGAGCTCGACATAGGCGTATTTTTTCGCCAAAAACTGACATCCGTCGGAACTTCGGAACGTGTTGTCGCATTAATTACTCTGCAAGGCTCGAAACCGTTTTTTGTTCTGTTTCCTAATTTATTAGTAGTAGTTTTTTAATGCAAAAAATGACGGAAAAACTCGTCTGACATAAATCTTATAAAATAATGTATGTTCAAGTTATATATGAATGAACAGGGAAAGAATCTTACTGGCAATTCGTACTAAAAATTCACGCCTGTGTTTTTATGTAGAAAATAGTTCGAAAAATTAAAAACCAAGCATCGTAACAGATTAAAAAATATGAGTTTTTTTTTCTAATTTCTCTAAATCGTTAGGTAAAAACTGGAGAATAAGTGAATCATTTATTTACATTTTGTTCTCAAATGTTTGCTTGATTAATGCTTGTATAGATTGCACATGGCAGGCAATTCTGAGATGAATATGCAAATAACAAGCTTTATTATTAATATGCATAATTCTGTCATCGGTCATAATATTGATATTGCCCTAATTAAAGTTTCTGACTGTTCTAAATAAACAGCGATAAGTTTCTTTTCGTGTTTTCTGAATAGTTCGGATTACGGAATTTTTGCTTTGCTGAGATTTTTTATGATGACCTTAAAAAAAGAGTTTTAAGTTGATAAAGGTTGGTAGTAGGTTAAAAATAGCAAAGAATAAAAAATACCTTAGTAGTTTTTTATTTGTTTCTAAAACTTTTGTAGAGCGCCTTCTGGCTTCATATTGGCATAATAAACAAGTCCTTCGTTCCATGGTGTTGGTTACATTATTTTTGAAACCTACTCTATGGAAACCTTCTGTTTTTAATAGGCAACAAAAATAGGAGCGTAAAATCTAACCACGCGTGTATTGTCGTGTTCGGTAAGAATTATAGCCCAACTATTTACAATGTTTTGTGCGTGAAAACTTTATGGTTTGCTAGGACCTCTCCATTTCGTACATAACATGTACTTAATAAAATAATGTGACGCACGCATGACACTACTGACTTTATTTTGTCATGAAAATGAAACGCGACACTCGAAAATGTGTCAAATGTGTGGTTTTCAACACTAGTGGTGAAATGTGTGAAAAAGAAAATGCGTCATGTTAGCTAATATAGCGAATTATATTTGTCTTTAATTTATAATAATTATAAGTAGGTACTTAATCCGTTTAGTATTTTCTTTCTTTCGTTGTATGCTTTAACATGATAAAAAATAAGTTGATAAACTCTAATGGACAAAGAGGTCAGACATATGGAGCGGACATAGAAAATATTGTCACACAAAAATGATCCCGAACATTTTTGATTTTGACACACGAATTCTACCTGACAATATACAATTATACCTACATATTTACTATGTTATACCTACTAAGTAGTGACAAGATTTCGATTTTCTGCGTCTTATCCCGTTCATCGCTCGTAAATATTTGCTAATGAGTAATAATGACACTTCACTACGCATTTAAAACAATACGCTAGCTAACCCTTCCACGCAGGAACGCATTAGAAAAAAAAATACAAGATACCTACTTACATAATTTTTAATTCTTCAGGAATAAAAAAAATGCTAACTGGCAGCACTAAAGCTACTTTTTGCGTCTTATTTGTTGCGTAATAAAGTTTTTCTTTCTCTCCTGGAGTTTCAGATTGTTATTAGTACAAAAGAGTATTAAAACACTGCTCAAACATATCTTACTTACTTAGTAACCCTTTACTATTTCAGTTTATCCTTAAAATAGGTACCTATTATCTACAGTGAAAAAAAAAACAGAAATCTTTTATTATGATAGATCTACTGTAGGATTATTTACAAATAAATGCCGATCTCAACAAAGTAGAGCTTTAAATAAAGAAGTTGGCGGTACTGAAGCTCTCACTAACTTTAGTTCTAATTTTCGCAAATACCTAAATTAGTTTAAGGAGTCGAGATTTCTGAGCTTTTTATGAGCTTATTTGAGAAGGAAGCTGTAGAAATGTGCTGAGATTTTAAAGAAAAAAGAAAATGTATCTACATTTTCTTTAAAAAAAGAAAAGAAAATGTATCTATTTTTTCTTTTCTGGATTTCAGTTAAAATAATTTATAAGTATGTAGGTACTTGCACATACCTACATGTTTTTGTTTTGTAAAAAAAATCTCGGCCGAAGAATTAATGCTTAACCAACTTAACAACGATCCAAAAACGGCAAATAACACTCTTTTTTTTGGGGCAGTCGTGTAAAAAGAACAACTTTATTATTGATTTCTCGGTGGTAAAGCAAATTAACGGCAAATAAAACAATAAAATATTACCTACCTGAAAAGGTATTGGTTTTGCAACTTAATTGAAAATATTGATGTTTTGAAAAAAACCCGTAACCTACTTATTTTAATTACTTAATACAATTCTTACTTAAAAGTGCATTAATTATTGTAGGTCAAGGAACTCTTCGAACTATTTTGAAGAAGATTAATTATTTTTGATGAGTCATTTCATTCATATTTTAATCATCCATTTTTACATAATTATTAGGTACCATCAACTGATTTTTATGAATGAATTTAATAAATGCAAAATCATGCGACGCAATAATGAGGACACTTCAATAATAATAAACAAAATTAAAACATCTAGACTGAAGAACTTAAGTTATCAGAATTTACTTTTTTTTATAGCAAGCGTCTTCATTTCAATTTACCCTTCTGAGCTTGTACAAAACAATTTTCATAAACCATGTAGGTAAGTAATTATTTTTATTGGTGTTTACTGCGTAGGGTGAGATTCGCCTAATTCGGTGATATTTGGTTTGAGCGGTATCATAGGGCTGTACGAGTGCACAAATGCCATTATCACGAAGTTAGATGAGTTCACTACCTATTTAAATCTCTTAGATAGATTTTCTTTCTCTTAACCTTTACTTTTCCACTGCTAGGTAAAGGCCTTCCCCAAGAACAAGGCCTTCCCCAAGAACTCTTTTACTGTTCCGCGTCCACGTCCAGATCGTCTCAAAGAATATAACAAGCCAAAAATTTCTAAACATAGGTAAATACCGTAACATTTACCTAAATGCAATTTCTACAAAAATGTAGAGCAAAAGACAAATAGACCGAAAAAGATCAAAACACGAAAAAAATAAGTTCACTCGAAGGAAACTCAATGAAACACGAAAAAGAAAAACAGGAACCGTAAGAAAGGGTAACACTCGAAACATCAAAGGCGTTTGCAAGTCTCCGAAATTTAGTGTAAAGTGATGGACGGTTTTTTGTCGAAGGCGCCTCCCTCGAAACCTTTGAAAGAAGTACTTACCCGAAACTTTTCCCCAAAAACTCCTGTGTACCTACTAGGACGATTTTTTTTCTTGTTTTTTTTTTTGGTTCCGAACTCGAAGGGAGCTAACGGACGGAGCTCCCTTACTAAGGCTTGGTTGCCTGTCCGTCTTGTTATAATTATTAAAACAACAAATAATTTATAATTAAAATATCCCTACTACAAAAACAAAAAACTCATAAAATCATCATCTTCTAAGTCTGTAAAATGTACGCAAACAATAAACGAGTTTTTAGAGTGAAATATTGTACTGACAGTGGTACGGAACTCATTGTTTACAAGTCCGATTCGCTCTTGGCCGAGTTTGTCTAGAAGCACCAACTTTTTGAAAATTCCCGTTGTAGACTTCTTCTCTAGAAGTGTATTATTTGCCGCCATTGCCGGTAAAACGCCAAGAGGTGTTTAAACTGAATCCCTACAACTACCATTCACGGAACTCCGGTTGGGAAATGAAATAAATTGAATATAAAGTTGGGTTTTGAGTTGAACTGCCTCATTGGTGTAGTGGACACAAGCGCGACTGCTGGGCATGAGGTCCGGGGTTTGTTTTGTGATTCCTGTGTCGGGCGAAGTGATAATAATGGGTTTTTGCTTCAGGCATTTCTCAGAGACTCCGTGCGTGGTTGCTACTAGCAACCACGGAGTCTCTGACTTCAATGCCTAATTAATTTACTTATGGATATAATTCTTCCAGAGAAGAGAATGAAAACAAATAACCTATCTTTTATGCTATATGTCATTAGTGAAAATTGCGTGTAGGTAGATCAGTGATCGGAATTGATCTCGTCAACCTCTCATAACCTCTAAACCGTCTACGAGTGACAGTAAAGGACATTACCCTTATGCTATAAATAAGTAGTTCTGTATTTATTGGCACATCTATATTTAAACATAAAGAGACCAGAGAGTGTCCTGACTGACTGACTGATTGACTGACTGACTCATCAACGCCCAGCCCAAACCCTTGGACATAGAAAGCTGAAATTTTGCACAGAGGTTCCTTTTATAATGTAGACAAGGAATAAGGAAGGGTTTTTCGAAATTCAACCCCTAAGGGATTTAAATAGGAGATGAAAGTTTGTATGGAAAATCGTCATTTTCACGCGGGCGAAGCCGCTGGCAAAAGCTAGTCCTTAATAGTTTGGTGTGGCCTAGCGCTCGGGACTATCTTTTGGTAAAACTACGCTTACTTGGTGCATGGATGTTATTTGTAGATAGTTGGAACCCGTTACAGGTTGCTAGTGGCCCGAGAGTCAGTAGGAGGTCAGATAGGCAGTCGCTCTAAAATACTGGTAGTCAGCTGCATCCGGTTACCCTGAAAGCCGACCACAACATAGTTGGGAGAAGGCTAGGCAGACGATGATGATATTTTGATGTGAGCGCAAGATATTTTAAATCTCCAGTCATCAAAGTATTTACCCCCTTTTAAGACACCATCGTTTCCGAAATTCCTCAATCGTTTTTTGCTTTCCTTATTCGACTTTTAAAAATTGCGTAAAGGTAGCTAATAAAACACCACATATCAATTACCGGAATTCTAATAGGTAGGTAGGTACCTAGGTATATCTGCCACTGAATCTCCCAAATGGCTCAAAATAACAGTAGCTTGTCTACCCAGACTTGCCCATGCGCATATAATCACTACAGACACATAAAGTGGCGTGACTTGGTGTGTAATGTCATTCTGAACTGTCATGTCATTAAATGACAGCTAGGTAATAGACAAATATTTGATTAGATGACATGCTAACTTTTTTTGCTTACGGCCTCTACAGATATTATTATGACCTCTTTGCGCGGATGCAAGATTTTTTCTGTTGTTGTGTTTTGGTAACTGGCTGGGTCCGGGAGGTTGAGAGTCTTATTATACGAGTAGCCAATGATATTTTCTGACTTCATTTAGGCTTTAGAGACTCGGTATAATCACATTTAAGTAAATCGCCAGAAAAAAAGACCGAAAAATAATAAGTATCCAATTTTAATACACTTTGATCATGATGTCCTGGGTTTAGGTCAGGCAAAGTTTATTAGGAATTTGTAGATAGCAGTCACTGAGTCTGAATTTGTGCCAGGTTGGTGGCAATAGAGTTGCGTCCTATTACAAAGGACTTACATATCGGAATGGGGGTATACTAATGAGTACAGCTCTGCCTAATCGTTCGGGAATTACAGGCTTCATGTTATGATACTTATGGTGAACTCATCTAACTTGGTGATAAAGGCATTTGTGCACTCGTACAGCCCTATGATACCGCTTAAACCAAATATCACCGAATTAGGCGAATCACAGAATTAGATGAGTTCACCCTACACTGGCATTAAATGAGCAAGCAAAAGCCAATTCGACTCTTAACAAGCAAATTACAATTTTATTCTCATTTGTCTTACATCGTAAGTATATTTAAAATATCTTTACTTAAGACACAACTTGCGTACAACACAATTTTATAGGCAAGACTCATAAATTAATGTAAAACTAACAATTTATCCATAAATTGATCTTAACATTCCGTACACGGCTTGTTCATAATAACTTAATCACTGCGCAGGAGTCGAAAAATATAGCTAAACCTATCATTATACTAACAACGCTGTCTTGTCCTTACTATGAACTATACTTGTAAAGTTGATTGGTTTGTCTGTTTATTTAGTAACGCAAAATGGCCATCGGTTATAAACTTATAACTCTAGCCGTCAAAAGTCAAGCTGGATTTTTATTTCACGTTAATTTTTCTTTCCACTGTTGGTCAAAAGCCTTTCAGATAATCTTGCGGTGGAAAATCATCAAATAACCCCTCCCGCTCTTGGGCAGAGCGAAACGTCAGACTTCTACTGACTAAAAACCACCCGTGTTCCTTTTTAGCCCTTTATGTTGAGGCCGCGGGATCTTTGTGACCAATCCGCAGCCCTGACGGGGTCAATAGTAGTGCTGAAGTCGTAATGCTATGTTATATTAGAGCGGCTTTGAAGCTAGAATATAAAGGCCATGTTTATTTGGCCTGTAAATAAACAGCTGATACAATTTGTCCAATAGCAATATTTTATACGAAACATAGACATTTTACTCATTACATGTAAACATTATCTAGTAGATAAGAGTATGTCTGACGAAGATTTAGTGCTATCTGTGATCAACCATAAATAATAAATACTAGAAGAGTGTAAGAATAGATAACACTAGCTTTTACCAGCGGCTTCGCCCGCGTGAAAAAAAAACGACTTTCCATACAAACTTTCATCCCCTATTTAAGTCCCTTTGGGGTTGAATTTCGAAAAATCCTTCCTTAATCCTTGTCTACATTATAAAGGGAACCTCTGTGCAAAATTTCAGCTTTCTAGTTCCAAGGGTTTGGGCTGGGCGTTGATGAGTCAGTCAGTCAGGACTTCTCTTTTTATTTGACTGGCCTGTTGGTCTAGTGGTTAGTGACCCTAACTGCTATGCCGGAGGTCGTGGGTTCGATTCCCACCCAGGACAAATGTTTGTGTGATGAGCACGATCATTTGTTCTGTGTCTGGGTGTAATTTATCTATAATATGTATGTATTTAGAAATATATAAGTATGTTTATCAGTTGTCTAGTACCCATAACACAAGCTCTGCTTAGCTTGGGACTAGATGGCGTTGTGTGATAGTTGTGGAATATTATATTATATTTAAATAGATAACATCACGCCTGTAATCCCCGAAGGGTTAGGCAGAGCACCTAATAGTACACGGTCCATATTTTGACAGTTATGTTTAAGCCCCATGTAATAGGAGGCGAGCCTATTGCCATTAATCGGCCACAAATCCAGACTTCGAAGCTACTACTAAGAAATACCTGATAAAAATCCAATAAAATTTAAGAACCGGGAATACAACCCAGGACCTCAAATAGAGAGAATAGAAAAACGAGTAAAACCGTGTGATAGAGCATTATAATATAGGTAATACTAATTATGTTATTATTTAACTGAGCTAATAAAATTATGCGGTTGGAGTAACAACTCTATCGATAGTAATTTGAATGTAAATAAATGGAATGAAAAACAATTTAAAAGAAAAAAAATACCGGCTGTATTACTGGGTTTTTCCAAAAATATTTTTTCAGTAACAGCCACGGAGTTTAATTTGTGCCCGGTTGAAACTATAGGCTCGGCCCCTATTACATGGGATTTAAACATAAACGGGCAAAATGTGGGTGTACTGTCTTAATACTATTAGGTACGCCTCTGCCTAACCCACCGGGGACTAAAGTTGTGATCAGTATATTTTAGAGAATCGATTTTAAAATTTAAATACGTCCCACAAATAGCACCAATGTGAAAACATATCTAGTGTACAGTCAGCATCAGAAGTAGATAAACACTGCTCAAAGTTTCAAAGCAGGTTTTTTACATAAACATTTATTACATATTACTCGTTACTAACAAGATATTGAAGAGTAAGGACTCAATTAAAGAGAAACCTTCAGAAACATTAAAATTTATAGCTGGAATTATTTGATGTACAGGACTGTACATCAAATAATTAAAATTTCGAAATGCTTAGCTACTTCTGTTGCTGACCGTACCACATCCATCTATAATTAACACGACAGAACCAATACTAACGATCAAACAAAATGGCGACACGTCAATTATACAAATATTATTGGACGGCCATTTTATCACCGACAAGATTTATTAATTTGAGGCCATCTCGTGTAGTACAGGTCCTGTACAGGGCACAGGCGCCACCTAATGGCTTATCATGTTTTGTGTTTATTACTGAGAACTACAAATACAATACGCACAAGTCGTGGTCTCCCAAGAAGCGAAAATCATTATTAACTAGGTTTTGCACGCGGTTTCGCTCCCGTTTTGAAAAATAACCCATCCCGACATCATTTCACTTTGCGTGGACCCTCTGGTCTTGGTCTACCGAGATTTCGAGTTCCACCAATATCAGCGAGCAGAAGTGTGTGGAAAAGAGAGAGAGAGACAGAGAAAGTAAAATATAGTTGAGGCAAAAGTAGCATTCGATATTTATTTGAGTAATTACAATTATAATTATACAGGACCTCTGGCAGGGCACATAGGCGCCACCAGTAATGACTTATCATGTATTGTGTGTTTATTACTCTGAGAACTTACTAACATACACATGTACAGTCGAACAAGCTAATAAGTATACAGCCAGCTAACTTGTATTTACTTTTAAGATTATAAAGATACGTTTAGACACTGATGTCAAACGATACAGCGTTTCGCATCAGTGAGCTTAATGAGAAACACTATAAAAAACAAAATTGTAATCTATTATTTTCAGTGTTCTAGAAGTATAAAAAAACTCTACCTGTATACTTATTAGCTTGCTCGACTGTACAAGTCTTGGTCTCCCAAGAGGAAATCAAAATTATATCAAAACATTTATTTCAAAACATCTTTTGATCCCGACTTCACTCCCGTTCTGTACGGAAACCAACAGGAGTTGAAATAGTAACAGTTTACATTTTCAACTCCTGGCACTAAGTTCAGCTATCGTGTGGTTAGACTGGTTTAGTGCCTAATCTTAATCTGGAGTCAAAGTTTTATGCTGCATAAGTGATGGGCCTCTGACATGGCTTTACATGCTGTCAAAAAATATCTCTCTGGTATGTTGGTTCAATCGTTGAATAACCCTCCTTTTGGGCTTCGCCCGCGCAGTCGCGTAAAAAGCATCGCATTAGAAAACACAGTTTGTGTGGTACACACGGCGACACATCAAGCTATACATTTTCAGTATAACATAGCCTCGCGTTCTATAGATTACCATTACAATAACAGACCTACATAAACTGGTTTTGTATAGCGTGATTGTACCTCGTGTGTACTACCCACTTACGATTTTCTGCTTCCTGTGATGTTCTTGGGTGGTGCATGATAGTAGATTATGTTTTGACTTTTATACCGATTCGTAAGTCCAGAGATCATGCCAACATAGTGATTTCATTTTATGAATTAATTTGCTTATCTCAAACTCGGCCGTTAGCCTCTATTATCTGTTGGTTTTGGATATTTTTACTAAATGGCTACGGATTATTACAATTACTTACTTCAGTTCTTTTGAGCCTGTGGTTGTTTTAATTATCTAATAAATAAAAAGAGAAGTCCTGACTGACTGACTGACTCATCAACGCCCAGCCCAAACCCTTGGACCTAGAAAACTGAAATTTTGCACAGAGGTTCCCTTTATAATGTAGACAAGGAATAAGGAAGGATTTTTCGAAATTCAACCCCTGAGGGAGTTAAATAGGGGATGAAAGTTTGTATGGAAAATCGTCATTTTCACGCGGGCGAAGCCGCTAGCACAAGCTAGTCTATAATAAAGCAAGGCCTCGCTGATACTGATAAAACTTTGGACTCCACATTCAACAGTCGCTCTTCTGACCATTGCACCAACGAGGGTCTTTTGCAGATCAGACAATGCTTTATTCTTACCAATATTGTAACTGGCCGTCAGTTATAAAAAATCTGAAAAAACAACAATTTCTGGTTTCATGAAAAACGGGAAGTCTGACTGCCAGTCTTAGCAAAGAGTATCGTATTACCTAGTATTAACTGGGTTGTGGAGGTCAGATAGGCAGTCGCTCCATGTAAAATACTGGTATTCATCGGAAAAGGCTAGGCAGATGATATGATTATCAAAATACTTGTCAACGACCTTTTTACTCCCTTCCAAAAACAAATGAAAATCATTTACTTATCAACAGTTTATTCCAATTTTGAAAAACATCTCCTAAGTACCACTAACATGCATTATACAAATGCAACCGATTTCGAAGAATGTTGTCCCTTTCTATAGCGCGTTATTTGCTGTAAGAGCGAGTGAGATAGTTGCAAAACAAGTGGTTTTAATAAACTTGCGATAGTCTTTGATGTTAAAGTCTAGTGAAACTAAATAAGTTCCTAGTAGAGACTGGAGTGGCCATGTGTTGGAGTTTACTAGGACAATCTTAATAGATAAGTTATGTTTGTTCGTAAGATTCTATGATAGGAGTAGACATACATGTGCCTGCATTGTCTCATTTTAATTGGAAAACTAATTATACTAATATAATAGAGTTTCAGGGGGGGGGGGTGTTTGTGTGTTTGGAGGGTATGAGGAACAGGGTATAAGTTCCTCATCCCCCATAGAAAATGGAGTCGCTGTCGCCACATACCTACCTAATAATATGTTCGAATTACCTACATTACTTCTTAGAAGGTAGAAAACGAACGAACTTACGAAATCGAGTTCTTTCTTTTTCTTTTCTTTCTAACTTAGCTCACACTTTTTATTCCCTGCATACCTATGTGAAACGATATTGTTATGTACAACCAAATATTACTAGTAACTATCATCACTACATAGTATAAAACAAAGTCGCTTTCCTATGTCCCTTTGTATGCTTAAATCTTTAAAACTACGCAACGGATTTTGATGCGGTTTTTTTTTAATAGATAGAGTGATTCAAGAGGAAGGTTTTAGTATATAATTTGACCGACATCCACGCGGGAGAAGCCGCGGGCATCAGCTAGTTTACTATGAAGCCTTTACGCAACGAATCAAAAATTCATGATAGGTCTCTTATTCTGCCTAGACTATTTTGGGGTCGGTGACTGCATATCTGGCAATCACAACCCAGTTAGTATGACTGATCTTAATATTTAACTCGATACAATACCTACATAGTCTGGTCACCCTAGTCTAGACCGGCTGAACTACAAATGGTGAGACAAGACAGCATAGTTAACATTAGACAGCTGGCAATAGCTATTAACATTCTAGCTGCCTAAGTCTCTACCTAACTTAGATAACTAAATAAGTGACCGCCTATTAGGAGTTTAATACTCATTTATTTATTTTGTTTAGTTTCTCAACAATGAGTGGGATAAATTAATATAGGAAAACATTTCAAACTTAGTCGAAGTGCACTATAATATGCGCTTTAAAATAAATATAAAAAAACAACATTAAAAAAAAAAAAAATACAAAAAAAAAAAAAACAAAAAAAGATATGATTATTATCTATATCTTATTTTTCCCTGTATTCAATGTGCGTCTTTGGTCTATGACGTACGTGGTAGTTTGAGTTGCTTTTTATTCATATTTTGTACCTAATTCACGATAGAATTTTGAAAAAAAAATCTTAGTAAGTATTTATGAAAGACCACCTATGCAGTAGACTGGCCACAATATTCCATAATCATCATAGATCAGCGAAAAAAAAACAAACAATAATAACAGAAGTGGCAATTTGTTAAACTGTGTGTACGGTCTTTTCATGACTTATTTACCATTTGAAATAAACTCTAGGCCTATGACAATAAGGCTCACTTTTGAAGTTAAATAATTGTAAGGACAGGACATACAAACCGCCTATTACAGTGACACAAAACATACAGTGTTAATTATAGCACATTATCACATAACGTGGGCCGTGACACGCGATTGTGTACTTTGGGTGTTGGTATTACGGTAGATTTGTCATTGATAACGTTGGAGATACGGCTAAGTATATAAAGGTTCGCGTTTTTTGATAAATAAATAAATTATTTAAAAAATATTTTATTGCAGAATATAAAGTTCAGTTTTGTTCCGACAGTTCAACGGTAAAAATAACTGAAAGGTTCGTAGTACAGACGACATCAAACTACCTGAAACTGTAAAATTTTCCTAATCAACCTTGAACCCTAACGCTTTGAAGATATGTTTGAAAAAATAATAACAGAAGTGGCAATTTGTTAAACTGTGTGTACGGTCTTTTCATGACTTATTTACCATTTGAAATAAACTCTAGGCCTATGACAATAAGGCTCACTTTTGAAGTTAAATAATTGTAAGGACAGGACATACAAACCGCCTATTACAGTGACACAAAACATACAGTGTTAATTATAGCACATTATCACATAACGTGGGCCGTGACACGCGATTGTGTACTTTGGGTGTTGGTATTACGGTAGATTTGTCATTGATAACGTTGGAGATACGGCTAAGTATATAAAGGTTCGCGTTTTTTGATAAATAAATAAATTATTTAAAAAATATTTTATTGCAGAATATAAAGTTCAGTTTTGTTCCGACAGTTCAAAGGTAACTAAAAATAACTGAAAGGTTCGTAGTACAGACGCCAGCACATCAAACTACCTGAAACTGTAAAATTTTCTCAATCAACCTTGAACCCTAACGCTTTGAAGATATGTTAGAAAATCTATTACCTTAACACCACAGTATGACCACTTGAACTTTGCAGTTCTAGTTGGCGCTGCTTGTCAAGAAAATACACATCAATTTGTCAATTTCGATACATTTAATTTAGTTCCGTGTTTCACCACCCGCACAGATAAGTTGGTTCACGAATAATCAGCTGTATCGTCGACCAGAGCCGGTGAGACAGAAGTAATTCGGTTACGGCGCCATCTTGTGGGCGCGGCGGGTAACTCGATATGTAAACAAAACGATAATGTCTTCGCTTATCACGGCTTCTGCTGATATCGTCATTAGCTGAGTATGAAGTATGAAGGGAAGCGACGACTTGAATACTAAAGTAGATACACTGTAAAACTATGTTTTATAAGTAGGTACTTTCCTTTTTGTTTTAACTTCAATTTAGTGCATTTCAAAATTAAGGTCCTTGATCACCATCAAAAGAAGACCTAGCTTTGCCATAAGAGTTAATGACAATCGCTTTCTTTTTTATTTACAACTTCAGCATCGTCCATTGTTTTACGTCAGTTAAAAAACGATTTAAGAGGCTATTAGATTCAATTCCATAAAAATCTGTGATTCCATGTCTCAGTAACACTTTCAAACGCAAATTGTCAAAGTTTGACGTCAGAACAAAACACGCCAGCAGATTTTATTCGAATGGCCTGTTTATCTTTAGGTACTTAAGTTAATCAATGACCTTAATGCTTGAGAACAGTTTTTTAATCAATCTTTTAACTTGGTTGTTAGCTGTGCATGAGTTCCTGGGTTCGATTCTCGGGCTGGACAAAATGTTATTGAGTTATTCAATCAAGAATTACTCAGTAGCAGCTACGGAGTCTGGATTTGTGCCCGGTCGATGGCAATAGACTCGCCCACTACATGGGACTTAAAAACATCACTTGTAAGTTGTACTATTAGGAACACCTCTGCCATATCCCTTCAGGGATTACAGGCGTGATGTTACGTTTAAAGCTATCTCACAAAGGTAATTAAAAGCCAAGTTGAACAGCGAAACCGCCACTTCCCACAGATACTACGGAACTAAAACAAATTAAAAACCCGCGATGAGCCGTTGAAAGCGTGGTGTGAATGCGATCGCAGCCATTTGCCATAGTCCATAACAATTACAATTATAACCGACTTACAATACAACGGGTGGATAAGCAGCTGTCATTTTGTTGTTTTTCTCACATTCTGACAGAACGGAGTGTTGTTGATGGAGTACTGTTATTTGCAGAAATTGTAAACAGTTGGGAAATCTTCTGTTTTAAGTACCAATGGCATAAAAGCTTTGGGATTATGTTGCGAGTCCTATGGACAAAGCGGTTTGTTACTTAGTCTCTATCACATCCTCAAATAATACACATTGACCCTCCGCAGACTAGGAAAAATGGACACCTGTATGATGATATTTTTAATCAAAGTTGCATCAGTTATAACGCCTCAATCACTCTCGAATTTCTTAAGGCGCGTCCCCCAGCAAAACGTAGCTCTAGCCGTTTTTTATGCAGTTTTCTGGAGCTTATAACTCTTAAAAAAAAAGATATATCAACCAACAAAAAATACATTAAATTTCTACATACTCTTACCTTCAAAATGGTACGTTTTGTTTTTTTCTTTTTTAAGTAAAATATTTAATTAATCCCCTCACAACGAAACCACAGAAATGAGAAATAATTATTGAAAACATGCTACTTCTCCAAAACTAACAATTGTTTTTATTTTGTTTTTACACTAATGGATAAGCAATTTCATAATGAACATTATGGTACGATTTTTTTTTTCAAAAACCCAAAATTTGATTTTATAAAGATTTTTATGCAAAATTCTGAGCGTATTCGCAACCGTATCTATTGACATTCAGTATGCCGCCAGGCCTCGAAGGGGGAACCCGTGTCGCTCGTCACCGCGCCGCGTCGGCTCATGCGCTCGCTCGCTTACGTCACATTATCAACAGATCTAAGAAGTAATTTCAAGTAATAGATATGGCATTCAATGAAATATTTTTTTATGAAATATTTATTGGTGCGTCCAAATACTTTTGGCCATTATGAATTCAGTTATTATACTCACGTCGATAAATAGGTAGGTACTTTCAACTTTTACTGTGATACAAAATAATATTGGCACGATTACGAAAATGAGCTCAAAATTAAAATCCAAGATGGCGGCTAGGAAAATTTTAGGTTTTTCCGTCATGGGTGTCGTTTTCATGGTTTTTGGGGTCGCTGATTACGAAAATGAGGTCAAAATGAAAATCCAAGATGGCGCCGACGAAAAATTTTGGTTTTTCCGTCATGGGTGTCGTTTTCATGGTTTTTATGGTAGCTGATTACGAAAATGAGGTCAAAATGAAAATCCAAGATGGCGCCGACGAAGATTTTTGGTTTTTCCGTCATGGGTGTCGTTTTCATGGTTTTTGGGGACGCTGATTACGAAAATGAGGTCAAAATGAAAATCCAAGATGGCGGTAAAGATTTTTTAGGTTTTTCCGTCATGGGTGTCGTTTTCATGGTTTTTGGGATCGCTGATTACGAAAATGAGATCAAAATGAAAATCCAAGATGGCGCCGACGAAAATTTTTGGATTGTCCGTCATGGGTGTGGTTTTCATGGTTTTTGGGGTCGCTGATTACGAAAATGAGGTCAAAATGAAAATCCAAGATGGCGCCGACGAAAATTTTTGATTTTTCCGTCATGGGTGTCGTTTTCATGGTTTTTGGGGTCGCTGATTACGAAAAGAGGTGGAAATGAAAACCCTAGGTGGCGGTCAGGAAAATGTTTGGTTTTTCTTTCACGGGTGTCGTTTTCATGGTTTTTGAGGTCAAAATGAAAATCCAAGATGGCGGCCAGGTAAATTTTTGATTTTTCCGTTAGTGCTGTCGTTTTATATATATATATTATATTATATAGTCGAAAAACCAAAATTTTCGTCGGCGCCATCTTGGATTTTGATTTTGAGCTTATTTTCGTAATCAGCGACCCCAAAAACTATGAAAACGACACCCATGACGGAAAAACCAAAAATTTTCGTCGGCGCCATCTTGGATTTTCATTTTGACCTCATTTTCGTAATCACCGACCCCAAAAACCATGAAAACGACACCCATGACGGAACATCCAAAAACCGTCGGCGCCATCTTGGATTTTCCTTTTGACCTCATTTTCGTAATCAGTGACCCCAAAAACCATGAAAACGACACCCATGACGGAAAACCTAAAATTTTCGTCGGCGCCATCTTGGATTTTCATTTTGACCTCATTTTCGTAATCAGTGACCCTTAAAACCATGAAAACGACACCCATGACGGAAAAACCAAAGATCTTCGTCAGCGCCATCTTGGATTTTCATTTTGACCTCATTTTCGTAATCAGCGACCCCGAAAACCATGAAAACGACACCCATGACGAATAAACCAAAAATTTTCATCGGCGCCATCTTGGATTTTAATTTTGAGCTCATTTTCGTAATCGTAATATTTGTATCACTGTAAAAGTTGAAAGTACCTACCTACCTATTTATCGACGTGAGTATAGTAACTGAATTCATAATAACATTTCATAAAAAAATATTTCTTTGAATGCCATATCTATTACTTCTTAGATCTGTGAATTTTACTTGTATTCGTATGAAGTTCGCCAGGTGGCGCAAGTAATAGTTTACGAAGTATTGTAGAGGTGGGGTGCGGCAAAGAGGGAACAAATGCTCAAGGTTATTTGCTCAGGGTACCACCTTAAGTGCATACATTGCTTGTTAGTGTACAATAATACATAGGATTCACGCAACGCTCGCTGGTAGCGATATCTAAACATGATGTACAAGTGATGCCTAATTAATTGTTCCACAACATGCCACACCTGTTTTTATTTGTTAGGCTTAGTACACATTGACGCGGCGAGGCGCGAACCACGCAGGTCTAAGCACCTAGTGTAAACTAGCTTTTGACGGCGACGTGGATGTTCGAAATTAATTATCCAATGGGAAAGTACTAGGTACCTATAAAAAGTCACACCCTAACCTGGTCGTGGTCATCTACCATAGTAATAGATCAACGGTTAAAAGCCAAATAAAAAGCCCATGGGCAGCAAAAATACTCTGTTACCAGGTATAGCCACTAAACACACGATAACGAAGAAGAATACCAGGGTCCAAACTTCATCAAAATTCGTTAAACCGTAAAATTTAACCAGACAGAGTTACCGTCGCATTTACAATAAGTATTACTTAGTATGGACATTATAGTATTATTTCACATTTTTTGCACTTAGAAAAGAATCCAGCTGAATATGTTTGAGAAAAGTACAAAAACTACATGACATGGTGAATGAACACAAAAAAGTCTCTAAACCAAAGTGACGTGACTTGGACGCGCCAATTTAATGTGTAAAATTCCTATAGGCTTTCACAGCTTCGTTTAACACAATGTTTACTCATAACAACATCTATAAATACGTTTACTTATACTATTTTCATATTACCTACAATTATTAGTTTTCACTAATAACTTACAGTAGGTACTATGAAAATACTCAATCCGTTGATTAAATAGCTAAAGCCTGGTTACCACTAAAGCGGAGACTAGACGCGCGGGAATCAGCCAATCACGTTGTTCGAAATCCACATCGCGACTCTCGCATCACCTCTACTTTGGTGGAAATCAGGGGGTCTAAAATGGCCTTTTAAGCAGATCATAAGTTTATGTAATTTGTTACGGGTTTTGTTGTAGGAAAATAATATTAATTGCGTTAAAATTCGTAAAGTGGTCACAGTCGAAGTTACTTACTATTGTGAATGGTCATTCCTTGACTATTTTACGAATTAACCGCAATTCATATAATTATGATCCTATTGTGATTTAATACTCTAAGTACTATGACATATCAAGTTGTTAACTTGACTAAACTGAACTTTGAAAGCTTCCCCTGTAAAACTTTACACAAAACAAAAGCTAGCCACATAATTAGCCAGCGCTAATTATACTGCGAAAAGACTATACATCCGTAGTAGAGTTGTAGCAATAAAAAAAAAACCGGCCAAGTGCGAGTCGGACTCGCGCACCGAGGGTTCCGTAAAAAAAAATATTATGTGATGTAACTAAAAATTTATGGTTTTCGTAATTATTCCTTTATCTATGCTATAAGACGTTGCTTCGTACCAAATTTCAAGATTCTGAGTTCACGGGAAGTACCCTGTAGGTTTTGATTCCCTTGCGAGTGTCGAAAATTTGCGGCATAAACGGGAGTATCTTGATGTAACTAAAAATTTATGGTTTTCGTAATTATTCCTTTATCTATGCTATAAGACGTTGCTTCGTACCAAATTTCAAGATTCTGAGTTCACGGGAAGTACCCTGTAGGTTTTGATTCCCTTGCGAGTGTCGAAAATTTGCGGCATAAACGGGAGTATCTTTTGATCGCGTTGACTTAGAAGTTTGATTTTTTCACAGCTCCAAGAGACCATAGACTTGAGTATTTGATATGAATTTCAGCTTGATACCTCCACGCGTTCCTGAGAAAAAAGGTCTTGACAGACAGACAGACAGACAGACAGACAGACGGACAACAAAGTGATCCTATAAGGGTTCCGTTTTTTCCTTTTGAGGTACGGAACCCTAAAAACGATGATGCAACCACAAAAATAATCTATGGTTTGTAACCATAGATAATTTAAGAAGAGATTGTGAACTGTTTATTCCGCAGTCGCGTTTCCGTGAAAACTATCGCGTCAATGTGCAACTGCCATAAGGCTTTCACGGCTTGCTTCGCTCGACCACCAGCGTTGCTAACAACATTCCCTAACACTGTCGGCCAAATATAGTCAACCACCGTTTTTACTTCGAGTCCAGTATTTAGAGCTTGAGCTGGACTGATTTCTTTGGTAAAAGTGTGGCTGGTTTAATTACGTTTCAAATTGTGGCGGAGGTGTTTAGAAGGTATTTAGTATTTTAAGTGTAGTTTTGAAAAGACAACGTAGTTTTTGTTTCGCTAAAAAAATGGTACTCTCATTGATAAAGTCAGACGTATGTCATTTCTGACACAAAACATTACAACTTGATGAGTAAAAAAAAGAAAAAAAAAGATAAGACTCGGATGTTCAGGTTTATTCTAAAAAGTACCTAAAATCGAAGTCTATATTTCTGCCTGGTTGATGGCAATAGGCTTGTCGCTATTACTTGGGCCTTCACCTTTACCCACCCTTAATTCATTACAAACGTTATACCTATTATGTAATGCATCCAAGAGCGATATCAGTAAAACCATAATCGTTAAAAAAACTCATAACTTGCAGAAATTACCAATAACCACATAAGCCAAACATTATATTAACCCTTCACTCGACGACTATTAAACTAATTCCTTGCAAAAAACCTGTCACCAACCAACCACGAGTAACGAGTTACAATATAATAACCATTTAAAGTGATAGTATGTTGTACTTTCAACTGTAATTCCATTTGCAGACGACACGCGAACTGAATAAATCAATTACGATAACCGTTGGCATTGTACGGGTTAAGTTTTATTTGAAAATATATCTGCGTTTGCGGTTTAGGGTTAACTAAGAATGCCAAAAAAATTATTTAACTTTTGTTTTTGTTTCTCGCCAGTACTTATTGCGACAAGAAAATGCGCGCCATATTGTTTTTTCATTAAAACCACATATAATTTCACAAAATTAACCATCAGCGTCAGCGCCCTCTTGTCAATTTTATTCGAGCGTCAAAAGAACCGTAATGCACTATACCAATCAATAAATTACTAATACAGTCACGCTCCATAGTTGAAAAAAACAGTCAAGCCCAAAATTCGTAAATGCTACCTAGCTTCGTAAACGCAACTTCTGTACAAGGGGAATAGGTAAGTAGCCGCGACGCGTTTGCGGGCCAGCGACGCCTTCAGGCGCCGTTGTCAAATGTTTAAAAAGAAAAAGGTTGAATGAAGTGTTCCTTTGCTTGGTTTTATTTCTGCTGTTAATTTTTTAGATTTTCGCTCGTTTTTGACTGTAAATCCAATTTTAGAATTTGAATTAGTATTTGCATTGGAAAAACATAAATAGAAATACTTACATGTATTCTGTGAGGCGACCTAGAAAACTAACTTTGACACGGTTTGCGTGCGTGGATACATATTTATCCCGGTGGGGTGATATCTAAATATCACAACAAAGATGTATCCTATTTCCTTACTCAGATCATGGTCTATCTATCCTTAAGTACCCACATCGAAATACGTTCCACCGTGCAGTCGTGACAAACAAACCTACAAACTCACTTAGTACGATATCATCAGTTATTGTATAGCTACGTACATTAACTTTATAGGTTAGATACACTCTAGATAATTCTAATCAAATGGATTCACAATAAACTGCTTTATTTGCGAATCTGCAGCGGCGTGTAAAATTGTAGCAGCACCAACTCATGTATGATTTCTAACGATACTCCAATAAAAAATCTAACCAAGTGCTTGTAACTTGCACACCAAGGGTTCCGTACACCGCTGTAATATTGAATAGTACATATACACTTATCATGTAAATACATCCGTGGCTGGCGTGAATATGTTGATATGTCTAAAACTGCAATTTGTCAGGACGGCCATTTAAAGGGTTTGACGTCTTCTGGTAAATCGGTAAATTAGTTTAACATAAATGTTGTAGTTGTTTTATAGGTTATTTTATGCCCTCTTTTCAATGATGACAGTAAATAATCGAAATTCCCCATAGATTGCATAATAATAGACTTGTCAATTCGTTCACCAACGACTTATTAACTTATGCACCGACTTATCCACTTATTCACAGCGTTATCAACGTATTAACCAACAGTTATCAACTTATTCACCTACTTAATAGGGAGTATTAATAGGTAAACAATGTTATTTGAATGAAAAACCCATTATTAGTATTGGAATAGTTTGTGCCCGTGGCTTCGCCCGCGTGAATGTCGGTTAAACTACAAAGATGACGATTTTCCATACAAACTTTCGTCCCCTATTTTGACTAGGAATAAGGTTGAATTTCCAAATTTTTTCCTTATTCCTAGTCTACGTTATAAAGGGAACCTCTGTGCCGAAAATCAGCATTCTAGGTCCAAGGGTTTGGGCTGGGCGTTGATGAGTCAGTCATTAAGCCAGGACTGTTCTTTTAATTTATATAGATAGATAGTAAACAGATAAAAAACAAAAAAGAAACTGGCCAAGTGCAAATCAGACTTGCACATGAAGAAGTCCGGACCATCGTAGTAGGGAAACCCCCTTAAATTTGTATTATTTCTTATTTTAGGGGGGACAGAAATATTTATTTTGTGATAAGTTTGTTTTTCATATTGTTTGTATGAATGACAAAGTTATATTTGCGGTTTTTTAAATGTGCTATATATAAAAAACTACTTACTATCTCGTTCAAACAAATTTTGGTTGAAAGTTATCATTGCGATTTATAGCATATATTTTTTTTAGATTTTTCTCTTTCTTTATTTAGAAGTTAGAGGGACGACGACACTCATTTTACCCCTTTAGAAGTGTTTATCTTTCAAACGATCAAATTTGAGAAAAAATTATTTCAGAAACCTCAGTGTCATTTTTAAAGACCTATCTTTAGATACCCCACACGAATAGATTTGATGAAAAAAGTTTTTTTTTGTTTCAGTTCCATGTATGGAGAGCCCCCCTTAATCTTGTATTCTTTTTTAGTTTTGTATAAAAACCCTATAGCGATTTAAAGACTACATCTACATACCAAGTTTCAACTGTGTAGTCTCAATAGTTTCCGAATAAAGTGGCTGTGACATACGGACGGACAGACATGACGAATCTTTAGGGGTTTTTTTTTATATTAAACTAGCTGATGCCCGCGGCTTCACCCGCGTGGATGTCGTTCAAATTATATACTAAAACCTTCCTCTTGAATCACTCTATCTATTAAAAAAAAACCGCATCAAAATCCGTTGCGTAGTTTTAAAGATTTAAGCATACAGACAAACAGACAAAAATAGCGACTTTGTTATTATGTAAGGATAAGGATGGGCTTACTCTTGACCTCAATCTCCGTTTTTTCCCATTTTACTACGGAACTCTAAAAATATTTGATTCGCTAAAATACACGTATGTGTACTACAAATTAAATTTCAAAAATTAAGCATTATATAATTAATAAGAACCACAATTAGATGATTGTCTTGAGGTCAAGCCAAATCTCTTTTGCCAATCAGTGAAGAGAAAAAAATAATAAAGAACACTGTTTTATTGGACCACAAATTAATTTATAGACACAAGATACAAGATAACATAAAGATACACGTGTGTATAGAACAAATTCAAATTTTAAAAATTAATAAAAATTGAGCAAAGTAAAATTAGTAAGAACCAATCAGTGAACAGAAAAAAAAGATTTTATTGGACCTCAAAGTCTTCTTCGTCTGG
This sequence comes from Diarsia mendica, assembly GCA_949316265.1. Classification (NCBI taxonomy): domain Eukaryota; kingdom Metazoa; phylum Arthropoda; class Insecta; order Lepidoptera; family Noctuidae; genus Diarsia; species Diarsia mendica. Next base: position 17,782,851 of record OX438903.1, on the reverse strand, counting down.
GTTGTCCTCGTCCAAATCTGGATCAGTAGATGCAGAGATGTCTCTGCATCTACTGATCCAGATTTGACACCGACAGTTTTTATATTTTTTTCTATAAAACTCTTTAATAGAGTCGTCAATCAAGTCAATCATGTCCATCAAATCTTTTTTTTCTCTGCACTAATTGGCAAACTTATATTGGAGTAATAAATCAATCAATAGATACACTCGAAAACAAACGAAATCAATTTTATAAGCACCCGCAATTGTTCCCGGATCGCGAGCGCGTGGCTTCTGAACTCTGAATTGACGTTTGTTTACCAACAGACGAGCGAGGGATGTGCACGGTGTGCACCGATATAAGTTGTTAACTAAACATATTCATTTAGCTTTAACTTTTTTGTAACGGACTTATAGTGATAACTATATTTATTACATTTAGGGTTGAGAACTTCGTTGGTCGTAACTGGACATCTCATTATATCACAATTTAAACAGAAATACTTCGGTCGGTCATAACTTGATAAGTCGATTCGTCAATTTAAAATTCGTGCCTATAGAAAACTCATAAGTGTATAAGTTGAGATATCATATAACGAATATTCATTTGGGTACTGAGTATAGGTTGATATATCAACATATCAATGTTTGATCAGAAAAACATGAGAATGCATAATTGGACATGTGGACTTGTAAGTTTAGACACGTCAAAATGAGAGTTGTCAACTTACGACCAAGGTCGATTTCTCCAAAATGTATGGATATTTTGAGCTGTCGATTTTTTTCATATAAGATCCCAATGCCTAGGATGTATTAAGGCAATAAAAAAAAAATCATGGAAGTCGACTTATCAATGTATTCACGCCAGCCACGGACATATAAATTAGAGAAAAAAATCGCATTTTTTTGTGTAATTTTTAATCTGATGTTATTTTTTGCTATGGCGGCTATAGTAATAATGCACTCTGTGTGTCTACCGATTACGGTTCAAAAGATACAGTCATCTGAGTATCTGATAGACAGACAGCGGAGCTTCAGTAAATAATTTCCCGTTGGCACCGTTTCGATACGGAACCCTAAAAACAGAGTAGAACTAGAAACTCACTGTTATGCAATGAAACCGCGTTTCTGCGTAGTATTCATAATAAATGGAAAAACGTTTGTAGTGAGAACTCGTCTTTACTAATAATTGCTGTCAATATTCATTAGCGCTGGCAACACCGTCGTTTATGTAGCGCTGAAGTGGGAACTTTTTTTTTAAATTTACGCTCCGTGTGGCACTGTTTTGTGTTGTGATGGTCTGAACAGAAAAAAAAACTTGATAAAAATCATAACACAATTTCGTTCGGGAATCATAATGTTCTTTCTCACAGTTTCTGGGTTGTGGAGGTCAGGAGCAGTCGCTCCATTGTAAAATACTAAGTATAGTATTCTTCTACATTCGGTTAGACGAGGCGAGCTAGATGACGAGTGACAGAGGTTTTTCTTGAGACCTATGCAACGTATATAAGGGATTGTTGACCCCTATACAGATCGTCTGTCAAAGTCCAAACAATATTTGTTGTTGTCCTTCTTACTTACGTAGATATCTTTGTCAAGCAAGGATGAAGCTACGAATTATCATTTTTTTGCACTTGGAGAGTTAGCTCAGGTTTATTAATAGATTTCGAGACTTATAGATATTCAGAACCTTAGTTATAGAAGTCCGACACGCACTTGACCGGTTTTTTCTATCTTATCGCCTTTACGGAATTTTACACGGAAATTAGTGCCGTAAAAATATTGTTGTTTCTTTTATAAGATAGCGTGTCATAATCTTTGTAATAGAAAACTTACTTATTGTTTTAAAAGTAAAAGCTTGAAAAAAGTTTTGTTTACTTATCGTTTAAAAATGGAACGTGCGTTGTATTCCCGCGCTTTTGTAGGGTAAATTAATGGCCGCCGTGTATCAAAGGTTTATGCATGCTATTTAAATTAATAGGCTATTGTAAACCTATCTTAGGCTCGTTATAATGCATAGATAATAGCAATTTGTTATCACCTTCGGGTGACCTTTTTACACTGTTCATTACATAAGTACTTACGCCATACAAATTACAAGTATGTATACCTAATATAGCTTTCATTTCAAGGCTCTGTTTTAAGCTTTCATGGTTTATAACTAAACTACTACTGTCATTTACGGGATATCTTCCGTGATTATCATTTAAAATGAATTCCCCATAAGCGCTGTTGCAAGCGCCATGATCGCGGGCTGACTCATGGACATGACTCATCTAAACTGGATTAAACAACCTATCATTTCAGTCTGCGCTGATATCGTTTCTTCTTAAGTCTAGACGATATTTTTGCTACTGGTCTAACTACTTTTATGTCTTGCACTTTATGGTCCAAAAACAAACAACATTCTTCTACAATAATTCTGTCTCTTCTCTCAAACTTGTCTATGACACCTGTCAATACGTGAAGTAAGGCACAGATACTCAATTACAGAAATAGTCCACATGTCCCTTCGAAATTAATACAGAATTCTCTTACTTTCAAAAGGTTGGAGATATCTGAGAATCAATTACATTTAATATGATTATTCGCATTTAAATTCCCCGTTGGCTCTGGTAAGTGAAACGGGAAACTTTCTGCTCCGGACTCGGTAGGGGGACAATGCTGCAGGGATGTTGTGGGATATTCCAGCAGGAGATCTACAATAGTATCTCTACTGTAGTGGCTGTCTACCGTAGCGAGTTTGTTTGTTGAAAGACATGTTCTACAAAAGTTAAAAAAAATCTAGTAAGATTGCGTATAAAATAAGTAAATTGTACCTCCCAGCATACAAACCCGTGAATCAAAAATTGTTTTATTTTATTCATAAATTAAATAATGAACACAAGGACATTCCCTAACAATCTCAATTCAGAAGCCAAGTGAAGTATCCACCAACTTCTTCTTTATGCGCCTCTGACTTAACTTTACATACGGACCTACATAAAATCCAAAAAAAAGCACAAGCGCATATTCAATGCAAAAGGTAAAAAATATATTTTAGCTTTTCCTGTCCTAGTTCGTCCGTCCTCCTGGTCCCTCTACTTCACAGAGAGGGAAACCAAAACCGCGATTAGGGGACGCGCTGATTCCGAACCTCTTCTCTTAATTACTGCTTGGGATATACCTCTTTAATTGATATTTAACTCTCACTAGTAGTTACAGTATTTGGTGATATTTACTGGGTGATAAACGATTGTGAATAGTTTTGGAATTTATGACTAAGTATTTACGTTTTTTGTGACTTTGAAGATGAAAGCCTTTTATATATTTTTTTTATAGTTATTTATGTATGTTTTGGGTTTAGATTATTTAATACTAAAGAAAAAACTATTACAAAAAAAAACTATTACCACTAATTCAAACTCAATTAATACTAAGTAAGTAATTTCATCAATAAATGCAATAAGAACTTAAAAAAAAGGTATGACTAACATTATGCAAGTTGCACAAATCCTTTAATTGAAATTCTAATTGAGTACCTACCTAAGTAAGTAGATTTCTTCATCCCAATTTTTACCAACTTTTTCTCCAAGCTTACTTAAACTCACATTGCCAAAATTGGTAATCGAGCCTAAAGCCTGGTCGCAACTAGATTAACGAGCTTTCAAACAAAAGACTTGAAAAAAAAGCCAACAAAAAGTTTCAAAGTCGCCGCCGAGGATCGAATACCGAAGCATTGGCGACACGACTCCAGATTTCAAAGATTTCCTCCACTAATTACTGTTCTTACTTACGTATCACTTACTTTTAAGTTGAGACTCCCGGCTTCTTTACTTATTTGTAACTTTGTTATGTGGTATCCAGGCTTGAGGCCGTGGCACACTAATGAAGAAGCAGAGAGCTATAAAGTTTAGTAGACAATTTTCTTCTTAAAAATTAAGGCTTGAATTGGACTGAAAAAGTAGAAAATATACCGAAAAATTAATAGTGTGTGCCACTAAATTAACATCTTGCCCTATTTAAATAATAATAATCTGAGATGATGCTCAAATAATATTATGTTGTTGTCTAAATAAGTAATTATTCAGATGTATAACCACCGCTTTTTTTGTCAATAAATGTTGAATTGAAAAACAAAATAGACAAAACAGTAACAGACAAACAGTAAACATGGTAGAATACAATATTTCAGTGTTAGTGATAATGTAAGTGATCATGTCAGTTTAAAAACTTATGTAAGATGCACGTTCATAGAAGGATATAGCTTGGCTTGCTCTTATAACTCATCATGGTGTTGAGGTTTCTGAAAAATCTGCTTGAAATATTGTTGGCATCTAGGCACGCCACTGGCCAACCTCCAATGATTCTTTAGGGTCACATTCTCACGTGACAAAAAACATCTAAAGTAAAAAAGGTTATTTTTATTACATACCGTGAGCCAAATTGTTCACCAATCACCTTTAATATATTGTGCAAATGAATTTATCATCGCTCCCCTTGCGAAATGGTCCAATTCATATAACCTTCAGAGGTCAATGACTCGATCGAGAATTATTTGTGTGTGACACAATGTTTTACAGTCTTTGGACGCCATTTGATCATAGCTTTACTCCATCTGTCAAGATAATCTTTTTATTGAAATGTTAATTAGTTTTAAATTAGTTAGTATTAGTTTTAAATTAATCTTTTTGCTTATTTCACACCACACACATTTTTGGAATATTATTGTAAATTGGAGGAGCGGAACCACCTAATACAAGCAAATCTTTGCTTAAAAGGTGACTCCAAACCTAACATAGTTATTAATCCTAAGTGATGAAATAAACATTTTAATTTTAATTTAATTTTAATTTTAATTTTTTTTTTTAATTGAAATAAAAAAAATAAAAAATAAATATGGCGTCTTGCTAGGTGTCCTCTTCTGCCCTTCTATAACGAGATTTTTAATATTGAAAGCCTTTGTGCGTCTTCGGAATTCGACATTAGGAAATCGAATTACCAGTTTTATGCAATTAAAGATCATGATCTGATAACCGAAATAGATAGTTGTGTCAAACTTCCAAAATTACTGAAAAAAATTAGGCCGCGTATCGGCAATCGTAGAGCTAGCTGGTGGCTAGCGAATTGTCGAGAATCTTAATTATGGAGAGCCCTAGTACTTATGTCTTGCAGTGTACTGTGTGTGCTCTAAGCTTAGCTGATGCTGATGAAAGAGAAGGAAGAAACGCAGCACGAACGAAGGAGAAGAACCTATTCCTTAGTTTTGGGTGTATAAAAATAATAATAAGAAAACTTCTAGCCAAATAGTTATATTATTATATAAGTTACTTTAGACACTTCTCAAGATAAATAGAGGAGCGTCCTTACATAAAACCAAACAAATAAATCTAAAAAGTGGTTCCCTATATAATACGAAAATAAAAATTCATGGTCCTCCTTAGTTTTTGCCCAGAATCTCCTGTTTTGGTGCCATAGTTAAAAACATTAAGTTTTATTACTATCGTTAAGACTTGAATGGTTTATTTGATCTGTTAGTGTTGTCACTGTATAAAAAGTTCAGAAGGCCAATTTGTAACAAGTCTGCATAGGGCGGGCGGACATGGTCTAAGTTTAAAGATAAAAAAAACATCTGAAGTAGGTTAAAAACTGTCCTGAGTGTAGCGAGGGATTTAAGTTCACCCAAGACTAAGACAGCTTTATCACCGAGGAAAATTACCTACTTACTTGTTGTTGTTACTGCACTGTAATTGTACGGCTATGGCCAAAGAGTAGTTTTAGTGTTCTGTAGTATGAAACTGTAGTACGCATATCCAAGCGGTCTGAAAACAACGGTAAACATCTTGAGAAAACCGGCGCGTTCTAGAAATAAATATTCATGTTGGTAGAGATGTCACATACCTATCAGGATATCACTGAGCCGCGTGTTAAGGCTCACACATCAACAAACTTACCTCTGCAAGTGGAAAAACACAGAACAAAAATTAATTTACCAAGTTTGACAATTTTCTTGACAAGCAGCGCTACCTTGAACTGCTTATCTAAAGTGGTCATAATGTACTCGCTCTCACAGAGAGGAGATCAGCCTCAAAATTCACAAAACCTTCGTTCGATTTCGATTTGACAAGTCGCATGTCTATTTGTTTTGGCACTACGTAAGCGATCGAGAGAAACAAGATTTTCTGAATCGAAATCGTATCGAAGCGTTTGTGAAGGGGCCTATTTACCAGCTGTCGGAATAGTGTAAACTTGTTTTCTACAGTAGAACTTCGGTTGTTCCTCTGTCTAGTGGCACTTACTTTATTATACTTGAATACCGTTTCGACCCGCGGCGCCGCTTGCCTTTGCTATTTAGACAAATGATTATTGCTTATAATTAGGAACTTGGATCATTTAATTTAAATCATTGTGTGGCACTACCATGGAATATAAACTGTTAGGTACAGCATAAACTATAACTTGACGTAGGTCTTGTGTACTGTTTGTATGTTTGTTTGTCAGGCTGTTTCTCAGTAACGGCTTGACAGATTTATAAAGTGAGCGTTAGGACAGATCCTTGATTTACAGTTTGCATTGGTTTCTTCCCTTATCTTAAACTGTTTTTTTTTCGCATTGTCTTTCTCCATATTAATTGACATTTTAGTTTTTTCGCTAAGTCTTTTACGGACACCAATAGATGTTATCCAAGACTCCCATTCAATGCTTTATCGATCCTGCAAGTCTTAGATCTTTCTTTGCGAAGACATGACACGTATTTTTTTTTAAACTTTTTTCCACAATCTTTTAATTGCAAGTCCCTATAATAGTGGAATTTCTGGTATTCTTTTAAATAGCGTCGCAAGTCGTTGCGAATCTGTCACCATTACTCAAACGGCCATTGATTGACGAACCCCTTTAGTTTTACGAGAAAACTAATTAGCCAGAAGGTTCTATAAAAGTTTTGTGCTAATGGAATCGGCAATTAAATAAAAGATTTTTTTTCTCTTTGGTAAAAGATAATGGGTGACGCATTATATAGCCTATAGGTAGGTTACCAGTAACTTAATTAAATTAGTTAGTTTTTTCTTCTGACATATCTAGCCAGCCTGATATTTTGCATCCATGGTCTGATTTAAATACAAAAAGTTAATTTCCAAAAATATGTTATTAGGTTATTATTTGACTGATTTGTGCAAACAAAGTGATCGTATGAATTTCATGGAAGGTTTACATTAGGTTTCTATTTCATTTACAACCCTATGCCATAAAAAAGAAAGAACTTATAAGAGTACGAAATAATCATTTCTAAATACCCTCCTCTCAAAAAATACACTGTCAAATTACCCGACAATGCCCAAAAAAGTGTAAAGGAGAAGGGAGTTAAGTTGTTCGTTTCCGACGGAGTTTGGAGCCGAGGGTGGCCGAAATTTGGCCACTTAGTGGAGGGTGCCGAATGCCGATTGACTCCTTTGAGGCCTCTCTTAAATACTGCTTGGCAATTGACAGCTTAAGGGCTACATTATCTTTTTGGGACTTGTGTGATGTAAACATGTTTTATAAGGGTTTTAATAAGACACTAACAAACTTTGGAAGTCGATTTATTAGCGTTGACAACTTTAGTATTATAGACTTCGCCTACATGAAGTTTCTTGTTTTAACAATACCTACATATAATAACTCTTTAACTCGATGACCTGGTGAAGGTTAAGGGGCATCCAAACTTTACCTCTTTTAAAATATTAGTAAAGATGTCCAAGACTGTTTCAACTGTAAAGTTTAAAACTGCCGACGGAACCCCTGCTGCTGCGCCCGACTCAAACTCAGCCGTTTTCACAAAACAATTACATCTTTCAACTAAACTAAAACCTCGTATCTCAACGATTTGCTGCTCTGACCCTTGGAAACTCGTATAAATTTATCAATGGGGCTCTTCTTACCCTATCTCCCGACCCTGGGTCACCCAACCAGAGAGAGAACTTCTTTCATGATCCGCGAAGAAGAATCTTTGTGTCCCCTAATCAGGAAAGATAATACCACTTAAAGTGCCATTAAGTAGCATGATTTATTTTATAGATAACGGTTCGAACCACAGAACGAATATAATATTTTATCTGTGGTCGTAGTTTTGATGTTTATAGTCTGCGGTGAACTTTGCTCTATTGTCGTTAAGGTATGAAGAGATGGTTGTCTTTGGTTCTTTGGAAGTTTGGTGTTTACTTGAGTTAATAACAACATAATTATCTTTGTTTGGTTTCGTGTTTGGCAATATTTATTACATTACTTAAGTATAAACATTGGATTGAAATTTTTAATCGATGAATGAGCTTTGACTTTACCTAACAAACTTAAAAATAACAAAAAAATAAGGAGGTTCTTGGTTCGTCAGAACTACTAAATAGTCACTTTGTTTAAATCCTTAAGGTTGGTATGGAACAAACACAAAAATTGCAAGCTTAAGATTTATCTGAAAAATCTCCGAAATGATAGCACGTTGGTGTGCATTGTGTAGATTTTTGACAGCCTAAAACGCCTGACAACCAGTCCTCACAAGGAGAATACCACTCAGTGACTGGGTTGTGGAGGTCAGAATAGGCTCCAAGGAAAATACTGGTATTCAGCTACATCTTGAATGACTGGAAGTGACCCCAACATAGTTGAAATAACCCTCCTTTTGGGCTTCGCCGCAGTCGGGTAAAAATGATGACTCTTTAAATACGTTTATCAATGTTACCCTGAATTAACTTCTCATGTCGGCCACACACACATAATGTGTGGTCGTTTTAACATAAGTAGGTGTAGGTATGTTTGTCTTATTAACGTTTCTCAGAAACAAACTAAAGGTCTTATATTTTAATTAAGTGCTGTTTTTGAGTTTTATGACAGTGACCGACATTGTAATTTAGGATTTATTGATTTAGTACCGTTAAATCGGGTTTTCAAAATGTTTGTTTTTATTTTCAGTTTTTTTTTTCTGTTTTTGTCGGTTTCTTGAGTAAGCTTTATGGTGGCACACTCAAATGTACCTTTAAGTGATATAAGGATAATTTAACACAAACAAAAAACAGCACAATTAGCTAACACTTAACTTATTGTTTTTATATTTGGTCTTAATATTTGGTTCAGATGTGTAATTTTCTCCAAAGGGAAACAAAAACTGGGTTTAGTCTAGCTAGACTAGGTACACTAATGAACTTAGTAGCTGAGTAATTTACAAACTCTAACTATAACTAATTTAGGCAAAACTTGACTGAAACAGGTACCTAAGTATACTTACTAATATTTTTTCTGCCAAAGAACAGAAATAAATTAATATTGACCTCAATATAATCACCTCAAAGGGTTTACAAGTTAAATATTATAGCAGCAATAACGCTAAGAAGATAATAAATCAGTCGAGGTGCGAATGTTTGTTTATTATTGTCTTGTTATTTCACTCAGGCTTGAAGACAATATTTTCAAGTGCACAAGTTAAAAGGAGAAAAAAGTAATGTCAACAAAGTTTGCAGTGGACCACTTTAATGTAAACTTTATTGATAGTACTTTTCTAACCCAGATCTGGGTAAAAGAGTGAAAAGTTTGACCGACTCTTATCTTCTGTTCTCATTACGTATGATAAAGAGTTGAATGCTTGATAATACAAAACACACAGAAACCAACGCCTTTTTTCTCATGGGGGTAGCCTGAAAGTACAGAACGCCACCTATGTCCCTACAACATGGAGCAAAATAACCGCGTACGCTTGATATAGCGTGTGTTTAGCGCCCGCGGTAGCCCCCGCACGCGCTCTCCACTGGTTATTGTGCTCCATGCCCTACAACCACCGAAACTACGATTCCTACACACTCCATTTTGCTTCATCCAAGATACATCTAGTCATACACGCACGCCCGTAGATCATTTGAACCGGTAGAACACTTACCTAAACCATAGTAATACAGGTCACTTGTGCAGTGTGCTGCTTACTCCATATCGCTAAACACCGTGAACATAGCTGCAACCAGGTCTGGCTCAAATAAACATCAGTGCGGTAGCTAACCTCGGCTCCACCTGAGTGCGCCGGACGTGAGCTGACTGATGATTGGCTACAGCTCAGGGTTGGGGTGACGTAATGTGGAGCTACAGAGTACGGTCTCGGGGATAGTGACAGGTCTTCAGAGATAACAGTCATATTATTATTCGTAATCCCGAGCTCATATAACCCCAATCTATATAAGTCGCGAGTGAATAGGCTCCTTCTGGGTTAGCTCTTTCCTTCGTCGACCTCATCTCTGGCCTTTTTTTTTTTGGTGGGTGGAAAATCATCAAATAACCCCCCCCCGATCTTGGGCAGAGCGAAGGGGAGTGTCAGACTTCTACTGACTAAAAACCAGACCCATGTTCCTTCTTCGCCCTTGTGTCGGAGCCGCGTTATCCTTTCGACAATCCACAGCCCTCATCTCTGCCCTTAGGACAAGATTGAGGTCAAGAGTAGGCCCATCTCATACAAAATCCTTTACACTTTTTTGCTTCGTTCTTACGCATTCATCATCATCTGCTTAACAAGTAACAATATCTCTGTTTCATGGAACTACTGCCTATCTGACCTCCACAAGACAGTGAGTACTGGGTACGATACCCCTTGGTAAGACTGCTCTGACTTTCTTACGTCTGATTAGATTATATACGCACAATTAAATTATTAAACATCTACCACTTGTAATTTTGCTGATTTCTAAGTAAGTTTGCTCACATTTATCTTGCCAATAGGAACTAGCTTGTAGAATCTTTAAGACATTACATAGTTCAACTGTAATAGCAGTAGTTCCGTCTCATCAATTAAGACCACTAGTTCTATTTTAGGATACGGAGATTATCAATTTTGCTTCAATTACTTTAACTCCGGTTCTGTATCTATTCTTGTGATCAATGAGTCAATTCAGTTAGTCTCAAATGTTCTTTACAGAGTTCTTGATTTCATAAAAATCACAAATTGAAATATCGAATCCTTCAACTGAGCCCAATAGCCTATTGCAGGCTACAGCTGGATCTAAGTCCCTCATAAATTAAGCCACAACATGTTGCATCTGCCTTCTGCATCAAAATTACTACAAAAGTCATATTTTTAATGTCAACGCTTGCCAATACTCGCGATGAAAATAAGCATCAATTAATTTGCCTTATACGCCAAATGCCACTAGAACCTTCATCACATCAAAATCGTCGACACACGGAAACGCCATCCATAATGTATCACTATCTTCATCACCGAACTAGCCCCTATCAATCACAGAAACACCAGACAACAAGTCTCCAAGAACTAATAACAATTGCTAATAACAAGGAAGCCCAAATAAACCGCGCAATTATCAAGTCTGTCCACGTAAATCCGCGAATCGGGCAATGTACGAAGTAACCCGTGAGATGGACGAGGCGTCAATTGACGGACATTAGGTATTCGTGATAGGAATTTGTTTAGAACAATTGCGCCGACCCGGATGTGGCTTGTCTTGAAGACGTATGGTGTTTCGTTGATGCTAATAAATTGCTTAAGGTAATGGAAGACTTTTTAGCAGATACCGGTTTCTGTCACTAGTTGAATGACGGAGATAAAGATGGATGTTAAAAAGATTCAGCTGATTCTGTGTGGACTTAAAGCTAATGTGGCTTTACCAAAGAATAAGCAAGAATAACGATTGAATTCAAACTTCAGAAGTATAGGGCGTACTATCGACCCTTGTGGCACCCATGCTTGTAAGCTTCATTAAAAAAAGTAACTCAACAAAAAAGTTCGTTCGTGACAAATGAATAGTTACCAGTATATCCCCTATAACTTAAACACCAACCAATGTTGCTATTGGCTGAAAAAACACCCTTGCCTATCCAAAAAAGAATCAAATGGAACTCAAAAGCTTACGCGCATACTTTTCATATTTCTAACACAATTAAATAAATTAAAAACTTAACCATGCGCCCTTATAAACGGTGCATATTAAGTAGCTTAGAGAAGCATATAAAAAAACGGAAAGACAACTCGATGCAAATGTAGCACATTTGAAATGCATATGAGTTTTTATTGTGAGAAAAATTTGTCTTTTCAGCCTATTTAGAAGTAAATTTATTATGTATGTATATTTAGCTTGTCCGTATCTAGGAAACGGGTAGTCTGATTTCGATGCGGCAATTGCGTTCTAGGGATTGTATTTGTAATTTTAATTTTAGTTTTTGTGTTCATCTAGGAATTGAAAAACGTACTTGGTAGGATGTTAACTGCTATTATTGACTGCCTCTTAGAGTCGATTTGGGCATTTTAATGACCGGTGAGATACTGACGAAACACCTAGTAGTTCAGTTTCTGACATAGGTACCTACTGTACAAGTCAACATTAAAAATAAACTATACTGTACATCTAACAAACAACAATGTTACGACGACCTCAAACTTAATAAAAAGAACATCAAAGCTACAACACTACAATAACTGCAACAAATCATTGACTTCGCGTGCATATAACCTGCAAATAATATACGACCGCCGCCAAATTGTAAGTGCCAATTCGTTGTTCGATGTCACTTTTCAAGTTGATATCTCCATTTTTTACTCTATGACTAACCTTTTAAGAAAGGATTTCCCATAACTGTCTGCATTTGTCAAGGACAATTGCTTTGATTTGACGTTTGAAATTGTTTTTTAGGTAATGTTGGTCGTGACAATATTGATTTTGTTAAAGAGGTGCGTGATACTGGACGTAATGAAACACTTCTTGCTTACTGGTAGGTATAGCAAAGAAGTGAGGAGGTGTTTGATGAGATGACGAGTAAAAGAGAAGTAAGTATGGAAGAAGTAGACATGCTGCGCCGACCCCAAATGAGTTGGGATAAGGGCAGGAGAATGATGTTTGTGGAAGAGTAATTTCATTTGAGACAAAATACCATCAGATACTGTAAATTCTAAATAAATATGAACTGACGCAGCGGATCAACAAGATTTATCTTGAATTTTTCAATCATATGGCAAACTACTACCTATGAGTGCAGTAAGATTACCATAAGTACAGTAAGTAAGTAAATTACAGTCATCAACCAGATCTTGCTAATTTTCTATCCTCACCTCACGCCATTCGTGACAAGACTACATTACAACACTTTTGCGTATTATTCTCATGTAACACTACTAAGTACCTGGTCAATTGGTATTCAGGTCTAATATACCAGTTCTCATCTTCAAGGATTACGCAGAACGAACGGAGATTTTAAGAAACGGAACCGTCTCTAAAAATTAGCAGAAACTCAAGGATTTCTAGAAAAACCAAAAATGGAATGATTTGATTCTTTTTTTCGGCTTAAAATTTATTGTTTGTGGTTGAGACTATTTGGAATACAGAATAGGTGATGATTTGAATAGTTACATTGAGGATAGACCATATTTGGGTAGAGTATCGTGTTTTACTATTTTTGGCTCAAGCCAAATAGTTAGTTAGTTGACCCAATCAAAATGTTTAAATATTCTTCATCCAGTCCTTTTTAATTGACGCATTAGAATAAAAAAGGAAAATGAATAGCAATAATATCAAAATCAGCTAGTTAGCTGTTGCTCAAGAGGCTCTTTTACGAATTCACTATGAAACGCAAATAAATCCCTGCCAAATGTCTAAATCACAATAGCTATGCGTAAACGATGCAACATCATGTAGCATTCCCTCCAAATCTTGTCTCATTTAAACGCCAGCCTTCGTAAGGCGAGTATTTGTTCTCAAAGCTAATTTTCCGCGTTCGACGCGCTACAAAAAGTCGCAGCGACTGTAACTCATAAGTTCATGTCGCGCCGCGTTCTTTCTCAGTCCGATCCACCACTATCTGCACCGTAAAGGATGCTTCCGAAGCTTGAAAGGAGTCTAAATTAAATTCGGGAATCTTTTCGTTCTTAAAAGTTCTTTTCAAATCTTTTGACTGGTGGAAACGTGATTGTGTTCGATTTATACGCTGAACTGAAGAAAAAAAACGAATGCGTTAACGTGATTTATTTCCCTAAGGATGTGAATTTTTTGTGCGTCATATTTACATGGAAACTTCTTCATTTGACCTCCGAAAATCAGCACTAAACCTAAATTCTATACTTACCGTTGCAATATTTCTTTCATGTCCACTTTTACCTTTCTTTCGTCCCTCTCCTTTTATTTCGCTCCCGCATGCATTATTGTCGAGCCCCAAAACATCAGCCTGTATCAGCGCCGGGCTGGTTGGCGCCGTCGAAAATTCTCTTGACAGTCCCGATCCCGCGATACGGTTCCTACATGTTTTATGTATAACAAATGGGAGACATCCAAAATAAAGCATATGAACGGGAGCGTTTACATTCGGCCATGGATTCGGCTCCACGTGGACACATTCCCGACATTTCGGCGTAAGCAAGCCGCCATCTTAGCTTTTATTTTTTTTTCGGTTGTGGCTCGCGCGACTGAGGTTCTCATTTTTTAATTTTGCGCTAATTCTGTGGAACTATGATGTTGATGTTGTTTTTTTTTTCGATGGTTAATATCGTAATGTTGGCAGTTTTATTTATTTAATAGTGATGTCCTAGTGCTTCTTCGATGTCACTTATTTGAATATTTGTGCCGCTACTCGTGTATTGACACAGAAGATCTTTTATTTTTGTGGGTCTTACCTTGTCCAAGTTCTAGCAAAGGGTCGAACAAAATGAGCTCTTAAAAACTACAGATACACGATTGTGCTGTATACATCACATGTATAACAATTTAGATCCAAACGAAAACAATATCCGTTTCAACCGAGTCATCGTCCCCACGGCCATAACGTAAAACCATAGACATCTAATTTGCGTTTTTAACAATGTCACAAATCACGGTGTACTCTAATAATGTCAAGATGGCCCATAAGAGTACAAGAGTGACATTTGTAACCCTGTCACGTTCTTCTTCGGTTCTCACCATATGTTTTAATACGTAAGCCAATCACGTAAATAGATCACAGAATGTGTGAGTTTGCTAATTGGCTACTTCTAATTAATTGGAGATTATCGTTACGTTCTAGTGTTGTGCGTGATACCGGTTAATCGATTCGGTTTCGAAAGTTAGTCGATTATTTGAATTAGTTCGGTACGCTAATATGGTTTTTTTGTAATTTTGTCACGATTTTTGTTTAGTGTTTGGGCGATTAGTGGGTTTTCTATTGTAGATAGTATGCTGAGAGAGTCTTTGAAAGTTTATCAGGCATAGTTTTTAAATTACTTTTAAGTTCATTTAAATTATTTAAAACCAAACTTAAACAATAGAAAAGATTCCAGACCATCTCAGCACTTATCAGAAAACTTATCAGAATCATTACTTTCAGTAACAAATAACCATAATATTATCCTAAAATGTTATCACAACCAGCTAATAGATATCATAAACCATAACTTTTTGAAGGAACGATTACGGGGTTTCAAGAATATCATTATTCATTCGTTATCAGAGGATCTAACCAAAACGCCTTCGCGACAGAGCGACATGGCGACATGACAGGAACATCGACATCTTTTTGTCACTTGCGCGGGCGCAGATCAAAAGTTCCCGCATTTTGTTCCTCTCGACTTTTTTGTCGCCACAAAAAATCGGTGACGCGTTATTATTGATGTTTTAAATCGGGATCTTGTTTGATTAGGTACGTGTTTTTTTGGCTTGTTCAGTATTATCACGGTTGTCGGTTTGAGTGTAAGCAGGTATTTAATCAGGCGTGAGAAATTGATTTAGCCGCCTGTGAATTTAGTTTAGTTGCGGGCAGTTATCAGGGGGCACGGCAGTGCCCCCGCCAAGTCGAGCGCGAAGCAAACACTGCCGTACCATCCTTTACTGGAACCATTTCGCCGCATTTTCAGGCCCCTATTTGAGAACCTCTGGGTAAGACCAGAACGCTGAAATTTTCGTTATCCAGTAAGCTATTAAATCACACTTAAAAAAAAAAACAAGTCTGTAGGTCATTTAGTTCCGAAGATAAGCGAAAGCAAAGTTTCGCATTTATGACACTCACTCACTCATGATCATCAGAATAGAACTAGTACTTCCCTTAAACTCAGAGAGCTGAAATTTGGTACAGAGTGAAGGTTTAATGGCCACATAAAGGGAAAACTATAAAAACTAGGATAATCGAAGATCTGGAGTACCTTTTGACCCTTATGCCCACGTTTCTACAAAGAGAAGGGAAATCCCACCAAAAACATTCTGTAAACAACTAGCCAAGTCTCGTTGGAGCTGCTTGTTTATCTCTAAAAAGTAATGAAATCTATTCAAAGTCGTGCCAAGTCTAAGGTTCCTTACTGCGATTTCTTTATTATTATAGTGAATATTGCGTGACCTGGCCGTTGAAGGGTACACAAGGGTACAAAACCAGGTGCTCCATGACACCATTGCACCAATCTGTCGCCAGAACCGCTACCCATTGACGATGGAAATTTGCCAATACCAGTATGGGTAACAAACATAGGTAGTTACAACAGATATAACATTACGTGTAAACAAAATTGACATAAACTCACTAACGTATAAAGAATGTTCAACGACCAAGTCACACAAAATTAACTATAATAATAAAGAAATCGCAGTAAGGAACCTTATACTGGGCACGACATTGTCTAGATTTCATTACTTTTTAGAGATAAACAAGCAGCTCCAACGAGAGTTGGCGAGTTTTTTACAGAATGTTTTTGGTGGGATTTCTTATCTACAAGAAAAATATAGTTAAGCTACGAACGTTGTAAGTTGGAAGTTTAGTTGATTAAAGTTACATGAATTTCAGTTAAATCTTACTTAACAGCTCTCTTGTTCAAAAAGGATACTCATTTCGCTCACAGACTTAGTTGGATTGACGAAATGTGGTGGCAAAAAAAACATCTTTTTTCATAGTGTCTTACTTACTATGAACGAAAGTGGTAAAAACTTTACAAATAATAGCTATTCCTACTATTTTTGTCACGTTTTTGCTACATAGCTACATTTATACTATTCATAGTTATTATACACTTTATTTTTCAATCCTCACATAAAAATCGTCGTCGCCAACATTGGGCCAAGGTCATCCAACACTAACCCGCCAACAGGCCAACCTGCAGGTGCAAATGTTTTGTGCCGACACTCCGTCCGGTGTGTTGTCCGCCGCTCATATTAATTAACTGCTAGTAATTAAAAGCCTTACTTTTGCTGTCAATTTTGAGTTTAAGAGGATTTCAGTAAAAATTTATGGCTGATTTTTGTTTTGTGGTGGAAGTTTTTTTTAAAAGTATTTTTGGATAAGGATAAAACTACGTTATGTTTAACATTTCTCTGCCCTTCGGGAATATTGCCTGATGTTATGTTGCAAAATAACTAAATAAATTCCATTACTTAAAACCTCCGCAATAATAATAAAAAAGTGACATAAAATACGTACTTAATAATTCTTCTGTTCCGTGATCCTATCCCTAATTTTCGACCACAAATCAAATCTGCGTCAGAAATCAACACATCACTACTCCCCAATTCCCAATACTACCATCTTACCGCAACCAACTTTTCGACCAAAGTAAAAGTTACTACTGGAATTTTAACTCCGAAAATGAGATAGGGAATCAAGTTAAGGCTCATTATTAGATACATGTTAAAGTAACGTGCCGGGCCCACCCCGGACTGGCGCCGCGATCGTACCAAACTTACAAGCCTTTATCTACCATCTCCGAAGCTATGGAGTCGACTCGTGTAGTTTTTTTTTAGAGTGAGAGGGGTATGTTGTAGGTATACTTGTATTGTGCAAATCGATTTCTTGATTTTGTGAATTTTTCTTGTTGATTTTGTAATACTTTTCATGTTTTTTTTTTGGAAATGATTTTACAGATTTTTATGCATGGTAGAGCTAAGCCAAGTTTTGTTTTGCAAAATTTTCTTAGCTTTTGTAAATTGAACTACTTATCGAAGTCTTTTCAAATAAAATGCGTATTAAGCTGCATCCGGTAGACACAACCCAGAGCATAGTTGGTAAACGACATTACTATGATAAACACAGCTACTTCAAAAACCAAATAGCCACATAAAACTTAAAACACAAAAAAAGAAAAGGCAAACCACTCCACACCTCTCGTTTGGTCATCAAAGCTACCGTCGGGGTCTCGGATAAGGGAAACGAGATGACAACGCTTTTGTTAACCATTATTTATAGCGTTTTTTTATCCACGACTTACGCCCGACATTTTGTCTTAAATCACATGGCCATCAAATGTCTTTAAATATCTATAATACAATGCTAGATGAATGTGGCGCTTACCTTTGCCTTTAAACAGTTAAGGCACCGATTTCGCTTTTGCTTTTCGTAAACTTTATGAAGTTTTTATGAGACAGTTATTGTATGAAATGAACGGAAATATTTTGCTGTACTTTTTGCGCAATAGACAAATTTTCATTAACTTGGCTTAACTTTGATCTGATCTTGCTAGCGGCATTGCACTGTGTAGAGAGGCCTGGAAGGAGCAAGGGGAGACCTTTGCCCAGCAGTGGGACACTCAAAGAGGCTAAGAAAAAAAAAATGTCTTTGATTACTTCCTTAAAAATTAGGTAGGAAACCATACAGTACACAATACAGGCCCGTTATAATAATAACGAATAAATATTACAAAAATATGAAGTAAAACCGTTAATTCTTTCCCTTCATCTTATCTTTCCTAAATAATCTTTTAGTTGACCCCCTTTACATGTTAAACTTATAATTATTATGTGCCTTGCATTGCTTTCTCATTATCACTATAACATATTTAACGTACATTTTTCTACTTTAATATAACCCAAAAGGTGTTACAACGATATCAAAAACAAACTACGTGATAACACAAAACTTTTCATGAGCCGTTGCGTCAGTGCTACCAACCTAACCAACGTATGTTCGGGCGTATAAATTCCTTAATTATTTTTTTAGTAATTAGTCAGATGGTGTTCGGTAGCGGAATTCGGTTTATCTTTATAGTCGATCGGGGTACTACGTTAGACGTAGGATGTACCCCACATGACGTTGTTGGTATAGTGAGCTAGAAGTGACATACAATGGAAAACAGGTTCGAAGTAACTACGCTAGCAAAACTGTAAAAAAGTGAAAAAAAAATAGTATTTATTTAAATGCTCAACAATGACTTTAAATCAACCGATCAATTTATTACAATAATAGCTCTTGCCCGCGACTTCGTTCGCGTAGAAATTTTGATGAGACTAAGTGAGAAAAATGTAACCTATCATGTGCTATTCCAGACTATTTTCTATTTCTGTGCAAAATTTCACGAGATTTGCCTGTGAAAATGTATAATTTATACTAAATTTTCTTCTGTAATGAACTAAACATATTTTTTTTCTAAAGAATTTTCATCACGTATTTGGCGGTTCACTTGCTAATTATTTAAATTTTACCCTTTGGTTAAGTATTCTCGAAAGTCAAAATTGTTGAGTTTCTAACAAAACATCCAGAGAAACTGTTTATTCTATTTAAATTTTAAACACATAAAATATCTTTTAATCAAAACCTAATTTCAGTCAAATTCTAATTCTATGAATTCTGACATATTTAAATGAAAAGAACTTTATTCTAAATCTTTTCCATACCGTCTAAAATTCTAAATCGATGGTTTAAGCCTCATTGTTATAATTACAATTCTCATTAAGTATTATTAATAGCTCAGGAATTTTAATTTGGTCACAAACTTTTATAACATCATTTAAAATATAATTTTAATACTTTTAACGTGTTAGAACTTGGCTCTACACCTTGTATGTTAATAATTTAGCGCCATTTTTTTTTAAATAGAATTATGACTAGTTTTTGCGTTGTAATTGCTCGTGTTTATCGATGTTCTACAGTCATTATTATCGGGAATGTGATGATGATGATATCTAAGCTTATTTTAATTTTTAATTCGGTGATTGTTTATGGGGATTTTCTAAAGTGCATGTGATTGGCTCATTGGCTGTTTTTTGTTTTGTCTTTACTTATACTAATTAGGTGTCAATCATCATCACTACATACTATCATCACTATCACTATCACTACATAGTATAAAACAAAGTCGCTTCTTGCTGTCTGTCCCTATGTATGCTTAGATCTTCAAAACTACGCAATAGATTTTGATGCGGTTTTTTTAATAGATGAGTGGTTCAAGAAGAAGGTTTTAGTATCTTTTTTGCACCCGTGCGAAGCCGGGGCGGGTCACTAGTTGAGTATAAAACATGTGGTTTTTATAAAAATAAAAAGCAAGAGTAATACCATTTTAAAAGAAAATCCTTCTGAAACTAATTCAAAAGAAATTCTACTACAATTTTTACGAACGGACAAGAAAGTGAGAAAAAAAAGTTCTTTTTTTTCGTCTGTCTGTTCGTTTTTTTTTCTTCATATTTTTGAGAACATAATAGACAATAAATAACAGTCAGTCACTTAACATAGGTCTTGAGAATACGTAAAATCTCATTAAATCTTAGCTAGTAATAAATTATATTGATTTATTTGAGTAAAGTTTATTGTTGCAGTCAGTATCACGATTACTATTGTTTGACCTTTGTTTAACAACAAAATACCTACATACATTTAAGAGTTTAGAATAGAATAGATTGCATTTATTTGTCAGAATATTGTACAAAGCTGGAAGGTGTACGAATAGGCTCTGCATCAGATCTTCACCTTATTTTGACTAGACTTTCCCGATATGCCAAGTACATAAACGTACAAAAAAAAAAACAAAAATATTTATTTAATTAAACTGAGGCAGCCCTCGTAAGTAAAATTTTGACAACCCTGAAACCAACTGGTGACTGTCGGTAAAAGTTTAATATTTCAAACTTTGCAAATAAGTATGTTTTCCGCTATAATATGGTCTCACCGAAAGAGGAAATCACGTTTTTTGACACGTTTTTATTAGCTATACCTGTAAGTAGGTATGTAAAAATCTTTGAAGTTTTTGACGCACTTTCCGGTTTCCGATTGAGATGAAATTTTACGTACAAGTTGAGTCTGAATGACAATGCATGATAAGCTAAGTGGCATAATGCTAAATCAAATACTTATGGTTGATTCCCAAAGATGGTAGACTAGTTAACTTTTATTCATTGATATGGGTATCAAATGAAAGGGTCTGCTCGGGAGAATACGAGAAATAAAATGTCGCTACTATAATTTTTTTTTTTGTCATTTCTTTCGATAACCTTTCTATAGTATCTGAAGTCACCTTCACTAATCTCCAAAACCACGTATCAACATAGAATCATCTTCTCTATCGCTAAATATCTTGCGACGTGCGAAAACTCCTGACAGTTTCGGTGTCAATAGGCGCCATTGATTTAGTTATACGTGTGTATAGCGCGGCGTCGCTTCGTGCAAGATAAGGTGGAGTGACCGGCTGACGGCACCGCGACGAAGTAGAGGTTAAACTGAGATTAAGAATTTTTCACAGCATTTTGTGGAGGCACACAAACGCTTTAAACGCTGTCGGTAAAGCTTCTAGTCCTTCGAGACCTTGTTTTTGGCTAACTTGGAGAATTCATTTTTTGATATAGATTAAAACATTAATCGAAACTCAGTGTCCCGTTCCCTTTGCAAGTTCGATTCCATTTTTAGTTTTTTACCTGCTCCTCCATTCTTTTTCGTTTAGACAAGTAAGTTAATTATCAGACATTACATCTGACACGATTAATTCATCTGTATTGGTAACCACAACACACACATAAGAGAAAAAATATCCCTAACCGTCGGTTAACCGTAGTTAAGACGGTGCAGCCCATCGCACTCGACCGAAGCCGCAAGAATGCGTCAATGTGCAGAGTACACCCCCACAACCCCTTTAAAAAAAAAAGCGAAAATTCTCACTACTACCACCAATTATCGCACTCCGTAATTGAAAGAGGGATTTTTAATTAATCACCTTCTACAGGCGCCGTTTTGACATTATGTCAAAAATGATAAAATGGTCGAGTCGTTTTTTTTATTGACCCATAAACTAAGTAAAATGGAACGTTTTAGTTCGAAAGTGTTTTTGTAATAAGTTGTAAAACTGCAGTTTTGTTGTAATTGGTTTGTTGTCACGTTAAATTCATGGTGCGTAACTTGATAATGTTGAAATTTATGATAAAAAAAAAATTCTGACCTTGAAAGGTCGTATGTGACAGCTGTCATGTTAAACCTAACGAGCTTCTAG
Source organism: Diarsia mendica (assembly GCA_949316265.1). NCBI lineage: Eukaryota > Metazoa > Arthropoda > Insecta > Lepidoptera > Noctuidae > Diarsia > Diarsia mendica. The sequence goes on along the minus strand of OX438903.1, from coordinate 17,760,749 downwards.
TCAACTTCAAGGCTGCTAACAAATGACCCTGTCAATTCGTATCATGTTTGGTAGAAAGAAAGGTTAATTTAACCTGAAAAAAATTAAAGTAAGATCAAATTATTGAACACAGGAAAAGAGCTCTTGGAAAGGATTGGAGGAGGTCTTTGCTCAGCAATGGGACAGTAAAATAGTTAACTAACTACATGAAATTTCTACAATCAAATCACTAATCCGCAAAGGAGGGGTCTTGGGTCTGAGGTTAACCTGTATTAATTCAATGAAAGGCAGATAATTCCACTAATTACTGTAATGAGACAAACACCTATAGCCAACCCTAGCAGGAATGCAATACCTTTACACATCATCGCGCTGCTCAGTCAGTCACGTTGACAGGTGAACTGGTCATGATGTCATCAGGGTCGGGTGATCAATTAAGGAGAACTAGACTTTAGTCATTTTCTAGAATTCATGGCTGCGTAACCTCTAAAACAAGTATTATGATTTTATTATACTTATTCTGTTGGATTTTTAATAAATTTGTCAAAATATTGTTGTTAATTTAATTAGCTCTAAAACTGTTAGTTTATCAAAATGAAATAGCATTGATTTTCAATGCCTCAATTCCCTTCAATCATTCACCCAAAAACGATTGAACGGATTTGGCACACAGAAATTTATTAGCCTCGATTATTAACATATTTAGGACTTGCCTATTCCGGTAGTACGATCCCGTGGAATAATTACCAAACTCTACGAGGGCGAAACCGTAGGCATAAGCAGGTCAAAAATAATACAACAACACTCCAATATGAACCAAATACAGAAACCACCACACAAATTCCGCAATAAATCGAATCACCAATCATTTATTTACTCACAACGAGCCCCTTCTTCATTTATCTTTTAAAGATAAAAATCTTACTAAAGAACAGTTCCTTTGATGTGTGAAAGAAACAGGAGCTACTGTTCGCCATTTTGATTGACAATCGCTATAATTTAGCACCGTTCAATATTGTGACTGGTTTCATAATGATAGCCTTGGCGTATCAATGCTGATTCTTTATAAGTGGAAAAGGGAGTCGTTTTTAGAATTTATGAACTGGAAATGCATGATTGTAACAGTCTGTTATTATAGTGTCGTTTGATTCTTGGATAAAAATGAACTAGTTAAACCTTTACCTGGTTGTTTCTTTGTAGTCAAATGATTAGGAGAATTAAACTGCAGCTGTTAGTTTAAAATCTTCTTCATCATCATGAGTTCTGCTATGCAGCATAGCCTTTTCTTGACTGAGTTGAGGTCGTGTTCCATTCTTATCGGATGCAGCTGTATTTATTAAGGAGGGACTGCCTATCTAAGCCCCACCATCCCTGTAAGTACTGGATAATACGGTATATCTTTGCAAGACTTTCGAACTACTGTCTGAGTTTTAGCAGTTCTTATCACAAAATATATAATCTTGAGTCTGTCTTAAGTTCTGCTCGCAGAAAAGAGAGAACTGTTCCCTCAAAGTTATCCACGCAGTGAACTCCACAGATTAGATGCTGAGTTGTTTTTTCTCTCTACACTACATTATTCTCTTACACGCCTTTTTCGCAACTTTTAGGGACTAGCCAACAATCCAGTAAAAACTTGAAAAATCTCCAAACAAAACCAAAAGAAACTATACAGTTTCAGGATAACATCGAATACTTTTTGCTATACACCATATTTAACAGATGTGCATGTAGAAATTTTGCACAGGGTGATATTTTAGTCAGACTAACTTGCTGAAACCAATCTAGGACTTACAACTAGGTAAACCTAAAACAGTTTTCTTTTCATCCTCTAAATCAGCGTAGTAACCATGTTCGATCAAGTCACCACCTACAGGTTTACTCTACTGCTTACGACAAGTATTAGGTTTCGCGGTTGCAAGCGACAACGTTTGTATTGAGTTACAAGTTACAACTTTATAACTAGCTGTTTTTATTATAATAAGATGTTTTGTTAACGGATTCTTAATGAATAATCTTGTAATTTTTGTTAAGTTATTTGATTGTTTTACCCGAATCTATAGTCAAGTTTAACTGCGGTACTCAGAGATATTTAATGATTACTTAAGCCGTCACTTAGTAAAGATTTGACATACTTTTATATGACAAAATTGTCAAAACCTTTACTAAGTGATGGCCTAAGTAATCAGTAAGCTCTAACCCCCGTATTTATAGTCAAGTCAAAATAATTACTTGGACTTAAGTAATTACTATGCAAACATTTTATGCAATGGACAAGAATTTAAACGAAATTAGAACCGTCAATGAAAGCAAAACTAAGAATTCTAACGTTTGACAGTTCTAACATTAAGGAATTACTAAACTACAGAGAAAAAATCGTATCTTAAACAATGACATTTACTCAATTAATAGTATTAATAGTAATGACTTGTTTATAAATACGGGTGTTAGTGCCATAGACAAGAATCTAAACCAACTAAGAACCGTTAAAACTACACAATACTTTGACTTGTTTATAGATACGTTGTGTTAGTCTCATAAACAGTTCATTTTAAATACAATTAGCTAACTGCAAAAACGCCACAAAAAAAATATCACAAGAAAAAAAAACAGAAGAGATTATATCTAGCTTTCACCAGATACCAGTAGTGAAATTAGAATCTACTGATATCTAGATTTCTGCGTTTTATAAAGCCCTAGTGCACGTTTATTGCCCCTTCGGCTAAAAATATTTTCCAGAGGACAGAAATAACGCCTAACACTCTATACCTAATATTTCCGTATCTTGAAGACATTATGTTACCTTTAATTATATTTTATCAAACTTATTCCATAATACTGAAAATGTTATACTTTCTACCACCTGCTCAATATAAACTGAAGACATCAAACCTACTTACTACAACATAAAAATAAAACACGTGATCAAACAACTGATAATCGGCGTTTATTCTCGTCAACACGTCAAAGAAACCATAAATTATATTTTTATTGACAGACCTGCCCCCATAAATAATACCTGTCTACTTGACGTCTCTACGTTAACTAGTACTATAAAATATTGCAAAAAATATCTATTTAATTATGTATCAGCTGATTCCGATTCTAATTTGATTAGCTTAGGTATTAACATTTGATTAGGCAGAGAAACATATGTTAATCGGTGTTTTTAGAGGTTAAATTAGCTACTGTGGATAGGTGATGTAATCATTGCAATTTGAAACTTATGTTATGGCAACAAAAGTCCTATGGATCATTGTTTATTCAGCAAACAAGTAGAACATGTGTCACTAAACTTTTTTTGTCATAAACTTAAGAATTGCCAAACGAAATAATGCAATCTTCCATATAAGGTAATACGTATTTAAGTAGATTCAAAACAAATGAAATGGAGAGGTAAAGGATCGAAATGACTCGAGGTCAAGTAACAGTACCAAAAAAACACCAATTGCTTGCAAATAACAAAAAAAAAACATAATGGTCCAACACAAGATTTCAAAATTCACTCAGTGTTCAAAATCAGATGCTCAAAGATCAGTGATAAAACGGTGAAAACATTCCTCTCTTTATCTTCATTAATAATGAAGAAAGAGAGAAGGATACTTATAGCGTTGTTGTTATAAAATCTGTATTCAAAACACATGTAAGCGAGGCACGACATCTATCAGGCTGTCAACGAAACATTGCGGTGTTTATCACGTAAAGTCTATAAATAAGAGCCTAATGAGCTGACCAGTCTCTGATTATCCTTGTTCGATAAGCTTTGCGCTTCTTGGATTTGATGATGATGTCAACGTGTAATTGCAAGTAGGAGATACAATGAGGTGCGCAGTTGCAATGTCGACATAATTGCTTTGGAACAAGGCATCTCACGTCATTGTCTCAGGACGACCGATTAAAAGGTTACTGTGACTTTAGAAGAGCTACCACTTTTGATTCTGTTAGTGCTTCCAACGTTTTTTAAACGGTTTTTGAGGTTCATATCACACAACACACAATTTCTGCTTCGTCGAGGCAATGTAAGCGAGCGACAACGATAAATGTTACGTAGATATAAGTTATTTGTATTACATTCTTTACAGCAAACTCCCCTTATTTACAACTCCACAAGTTATATAGCAAAACTTCGAATTTGCAGACAAATGTTTCCACAAATGAAGTTCCGCGTCTCAGGACTAGACGCGAAGGCCAAATACATCCTCCTTCTGGACATCGTAGCCGCTGACGACTACAGATATAAGTTCCACAACAGGTAGACCCACATTCATTGCCTGCTGGACCTCACGTCATCCTCGTCTTCACGTGTCTGCTTCTCAATGTACATCAACCGAGACTTTGGCGTCACACTGACGCCAGATTGCCGGCTTCACGTTTACAGATATCACCGTTGATTGGAGATGCTCATTCCATTTTAACAGCGTTCCGTTACACGCATGTTTTCATTTAGCTTGTGATTCTCCCCACGCAATGCACTAGTTCCCATCACGAAACGATTCCGATGCGTTCGTTAATTGCGCCCAGACAATTTGTACGAAACACGCCTAATTTAAGGGCAACGACATCGCACGACAACTGGACACCGCCTGGATCCGACGATTAAGGATTCAACTCGCATCCAATGGGTAATATCATTAAAATATCTTTGTCTCAAACGCCGCAGCGGTAATGTAAAAAGCCGGGCCGACACCAGAGGTGAGAAATACCAACGCGACTCGTACTGTTCTCCCAAATTAACCAAAATTGGAGCTGAAGTCGCGGCGGCAATCTCCTTGGGAGATCTCGGAGACAAAAAACACAACGAGTCTTCCGGGTGTCGTGAACATCCCTCAGAGCTGCATCTGAAATCGATAATCATCGTATTTGATCATACATTGTTTGATCCGCGATGACATGCCGCGATAAGGTTCGTTCCTCCGCCTTCAGCCGCAGGTTTGGCAACATCGAGATGCGGCCGATAAACTTCGATTTAATATCCGTTAATTAATACGACCCGAGCATTCCGGTCCAAAATGCGACTGTGAGTCAGCCGTAAACCGATACAGACGCCGACAAAGGCGGCCGCCTAGCGCCGTTAATATGGTAATTAATTATTAAAAATGTTTCGTACATAAATTACTTACCAATTACTAGATGGGATTCTAAACGAGGTCCAGACGGTTTTTTCTTGGAAGCTTGTATCGTGAAGTATTCGTGTAAGTTGGTGTAACACCGCATTTGATCACGTGCGATGGTCACGATTTCGCGACTGTGCAAAACCGCACAATGGACGCGCACCTCGCCATTTTTGGTCCTTCGTGGCGGAAACATGGGCTTTTTGTGTGTCGCAAATGCTTTATAACACCTCGTCGTGTCTCACTGATTAGACGAAAAACTAACGAGAAACGCGAGCGCTCCAACGGATAATCCAGTTGCCTAGTGTGTCGGTCACTAGTTTATATTGGCGACATAAAATGAATAAAATCTAATTAACACGGCGTAAGATCACAAGCTAAACACGCGTTTCTTCGTACATGAACATAAAAAGTGAAACTAGTCCAACAACATGTCTCACAATCGACGTGATGTCAAATCGTTGTCGCAAAAGAACAAGTCCCAACCCATGTTTTTCTCTCGATTGCTTGCAGACGTATGTTTCCTGCCTACAAACTCCGCGTTTCTGGTCTTGATAAAAAAGCAAAATACATTTTGCTAATGGACATCGTAGCTGCCGACGATTGCAGATACAAATTCCACAACAGGTATAAATAAAGAGATGGAATTAAATTAAAATAAGAAAATCGTAGAGGGGCTAAGATAGTTGATCTTATTTTAATGTAATTCGTTGATATATAAACGAGAGGCAAGAAGCATGCGTATTGTTGCAATTATGATGTGTGATATTGGAGATCTGCGTTCAGAACATTAGGTCCCGGGACGAGTCCTCCATTTTTACTGCCTTTTCTGGATTCATTTCTTTTTCGAGTTTGCGACGAGATTCCATCATTGGGGATTCAAGTCCATTTTTTAAGACCACATTATCATATTCTGTTACAATTTACATACATTTTCTCTTGACATCGCACATTTCGGTATGAATAATCGTTGCACGCAGATCTTTTATTCACATTGTTTCTTATGCACTGTTGTCTGTAGAACTTAATAGCTTATTTGTCTTACTTATAGCATGTTTTTCACCATCATTAGTATCTTAATGCATGTCTAACGCTTTCGAAACGAGGACATCGATTGCTTCAATAAAATTCATTATTTCGCCAAATTCGAAATTGATTTCTTAATGCCAATGTAATCAATCAATTAAAACAATATCGATACGAAGATTGTCTACTAATGAACTATTAAAAAAATCATGTCAGTCGGTCAGTACTTTCTGACAATTATGGGAAGAATTTTTTGATTGATTTAATTGGTTTATTAAGTCAATTAGAAGGTTTTTTGTTTGGTGTTCTTGACTTTGTTCGTTTGTTCTCGGAGTCGGTGGATGGTGGCCGGGAAGGCGGACCCTGAGATGCCGAAGAGGATGTACATCCACCCCGACTCCCCCTCGACGGGCGAGCAGTGGATGCAGAAGGTGGTTTCCTTCCACAAACTCAAACTGACGAACAACATTAGTGACAAGCACGGTTTCGTGAGTACCGACTTCTTTTTTAGCTGCGGAATTGTGAAGGAAGGGAGCTGAACCAATTGCATTGTCTGCTTTTGATTTTGTTTATTTGGTCGCTGGGTTCAAGTCCTAGGACCAATATGCATGTTTAGGTACTAGAATTATTATAAGAATAGATAAAACCGATCGGGCTCCTCGGAGGGTTCCGTTGCCTATTAATGAAATAACATCAAAGAAAGAAGAAGAACCTCCTTGGATCAGACATAGGTGTACTTATTTTTGATAAACGAAATTTAAAGAAGCCACTTCAAATATTGTTTAAAGCAGACATCGTATCTAAATCCCAAAGTTCAGCTCCTTTACCAAACCTTCACGGTTCCAAAGCCTAATACTTTCCACTCCATGCTCCTTTTGATCACCAACGAACAATTATACACAAAAATTGTTACCAACAATAGCATTATACCGCATCCGAAAAGTAGCAGTCTGTTTCTTTTTTGTAGCTTTTTCAACAAAAACTTTATAATGTGGGTGATATTATAATTAAAACGAGGTTGGGCAGGACCCCTGGGGTCGTCTGCGGGACCCCTTTGTGTCTGTTACGGCTATTACTGATATTTACATTGGGTGCCCATCATCTTGCCTTACTTCAATAGATTATCGCCATGTTAAGCGCACTTCAGATGTTTAAAGTTTTTTATAGCGTGTTGATAGGGAGTTTTATGTTAGTATGACAGGTTTTAATTTTGTATCATTTTGTTGTTATTTATGTATTATGAACATATGAGTTGCGGATGTGTTGACGACATTTGCTCGGGTTTTATGACTTTTTGATTGCATTTACGTATTTCTTGATTAAGATTTGGACTTATTTGAAAAGAAGGTTGATAAACTGGGGGTCTGAGTCACCTGTCATATTTTGACATGAACATTGGCGCCAAAATGAACCCGCTGTCAAAACTGTACTGTCAGAACCGAACTGTCAATCTTTTTAATTAGATTTCGGGACCGGGACAACCTATTTCCATTCCAAACAGGAACCACCCAAAATACGATTAAAAGCGAGAAAAAAATTGCGCAGTCCACTTTCAAAAAAAGAAATGAAGCTTCTGTAAAGTAAAAGGCGGGATCTTTATGTAACTTACACTTGACCGTTTACACGACCGCGATCCAATCATAGATAACACCATTGTTTTTTTAATTCGCTCGATGGGCCCTTGTTTTTTTTGTTTATTTTTTTGGATGTCAGGCCTTTTGTCTTTGACGAGGGACGAAGGTAATTGAAATAACGACGGTCGCGGAGAGGTATGCGTAGAATTTTGACAACAGCTGACTACGTAGACGTTAGTGATGTATTTTGTCGTATTTTTCATCTGTCGCTTATGAATGTGTTGGATTTTAAGTCATGATATTGTTATTTGTGTATTTAAAGTACGAAAATTTATTTATACAGACAACTTAGCTACAGTAGAGACTAGATTTACAGATTCGGATAAAACTTAGAGATTTAAAATGAATTTGATGATATTTTTACTACGGTTGTGTCAGTCAGAAAAACTAAAAAAAAAGCTGAAGTTTTAAGCTTGTTAATGCTCTTTCAATTAACATAAATCGTACTTTTTCAATCAAACCCTATAATTAAAAGAAGCTCCTATTGTGTTCTATCTGCAAAGATGGGTCAAAACGAAAAAAAAAAACGGTAAAACAGCTTGACAAGATAGATGTGTTTTGTTTTAAAGTTTTTTGTCCCCCGCTCTGACGAACATGCCGATTTTCGGACGACCATCGATATTTTATAGCGATATTATCTATACAATCGTTAATAACGATCATTTGAAATATTAGGCTGCTTATGTTTTGGGATGTCCTTAAAAAAAAATGTTTGGTTAAATATTAGAACAATGAAGTTTCGACGTTTTTATTTACATATGAATAGTAAGATATTATTTTTGGAAATTTTACATGACCTAATCACACAAGGGTTACCGGTCTTCGTATCTATTCAAAACACTTCATTTCGAAAAAAAAATATGTAAGTAAGTATTAGACAAGTAAACTTCGTCGATAAAAAAGGTGTTTCCTTCAAAAATTCAATAACCTACATACTACACATTCGAAATTTATGGAAAAGCCGGATTAAAAAAAAAACAATGAAAATTTTTTCTAACAATTTCTGCGTCGATATATTTTCCACCCTGTATACATAAACACAGAGATCTTTTGCATATTTATGGCTAAACTAGACCAATAAAATAACAGGGTGAAACTCTATAATAAAAGCCTTCGTAAACAACGTTTGATAACTTAATAATTTTCAATTATCTATGAAGTGTACGTCAAGTAATTGCTCTAGATGTAATTTTGTAAAGCGGTCGACGCCTACAATTAACTTGTTTTCTTATAAATATCTCTGAGAAACTAACGATAACCCTGACTTCGATGACTTGATACTTTTATTAAAAAATCGTAAAATTATAAAATTAAAATGGTGTAAAAGGTAACTTTGATTCACGAGCACTAAATATGTACTTAAAAGTAGCACTTGTAAAAGTAATGTTCATCCAAGTATGTTCTTTGGTAACCTTAGGTACCGGTATGAAATAGGTCTTATCACAAAGTTAAAATCGTTATTCCTCGAGTAAATCGAATTTGCATCTTTCTAAGTGCCATATTACATTGAATTGAAAAATATTTCTAGTGTTGCTTAAGTCTCTTCTTAGCTTGTCAGTTGTCGGTGACAATTTAAATTCCGTCCGAACAAAATTTGACGAGGAATTTGCCACATTCAGTTGCGTTTACTTATTGTCAATTAGGGCTAGATAACCGGGTTTCCTTATTGTAACATACTTGAATATATGCCTCGTTTATAATTAGGTATGTTAACGAAATGAAACATGATAAATAACCCACTCTTTTAAATGCCACCTCAAAGTCTTACTCATAACATAACTGCAGCCCATTAGGCGATTCCCAACCTAATTAAGTACCTACCATTTGACAGATCGTATCTCTAGTCGCTAATAAAAATTTAAAAACAAACGCTTCTGACTCTGCCGGGGCCGTGAATCAAGCAGGGGATATATTGACGGCAATCGCGTTTATTTACAGCGCCCTTAATTTTACTGCCGAGCCAGGCTACAGCTAAGCCGACAGAGGTACTGGCGATTTGTACGGTAATTTCGGTGGTTTTTATTTAATTCGGTGACTTAAAATGCTCCTAAAATATGTAGGAAGTTGGAAGGAAAGTTTTGATACTTTTGTTTAGAGAAAGATTTTCTTTCGTCCTAAAAATGGTAAGGATTTAAGATGTCTGAATCATGTTTAAATAAAAATAATGTAGATCAAAGTTTCGAGTTTCAATTACGACTTTCCTGTGCCTTAGTATGCATAATCATGGTTTCGATCAAAGCAGAGACGATAGGAGAAAGGCAAGACACGCGTTGTTGATTTCTACTATTGCGGTTGGTCGATTTCCTCTCACGACTCCTCTTCCCTTTAGTGGGACGAGGCATTACTTATAATTTTGTCGCATGGCTTAGCGACGCGCTGCAACCAATGTGCCAAAGTCCTTACAGTCGTCGGCACTTTTATTGTAGTGCTAACAACTGAGATTGCCGTGGCAACTTTTAGACTTAAAAGTCGCAAAAAGCGTTTAATTATATTATCGTCGATGCCTTTTATCAATCATTGTGGTTTTATGTGTACCCCATTAATTAAAGGTATAAATATTTCTGAACGAATGATATAGTGGTACAATAAACACGTTTTTTCTTTGTGAACATTTTAGGGTTATTTGAAGTGGTGCATGGGCAAATAAAATAAATCTACATTTATTTATTAACTTCATTTTCTTTTTAAATTTATAATATTATATGCTTAGTTGAAGTATGAACTAATTAACTAAAAAACCATAGCCACCAGAAATTAGGAACATCCAGCCATCTGTTACTGTATTTTAGTAGAAAGACACAGAAAGAAAACCATCTCGCTCTAGATCTGGACAGTCTAATACCACTCTAAAAGACAGCTCATCATAGCTAATAACATAACATAACATAACATCAAAACATCTTGATTCTACTACAAAAGATACACAAGTATCAAGTCTATTCAGTCCCACTAATCGGGGTCTATTGTCAAAAGTTTTTGCGAAAAACATCTTGAGCATTGAGGTTACTTCTATAATACCGAACTGAGGTAGCTTTAATACGTCGATGTTGAGTATTAATTGTCTACAGCTTAAGGTTTTCATGCGTTAAATTCTTTTCAAGTAGCGCTTTGTTCAACTGCACATCTGTATCTTGTAAAAAATTGGCGAAAGAGATTTTTGTCTATCGGTTAAAATTCGTGTATAAACTGGATTTTGATTTTCAGCTGAGTAAATAATAGACAATAAACTGAAGTTGGTACATATTATGCACGTGCTAAATTAAACGTACCTACAAAACATCACTCGCACGGTCTTAATCGTATGCGATTAGTAGTAACTTTCAAACATCGTAAATGAGCATATGAAGAAAAAAGTTCACAAAAAGTTAAAACCATTACATAACACAAGGAAATCTTAAGACCCCCCAAAATTTTTTGGAAACTTTTTCAAACAAGCCACTAAACTTAACCAATTGCTCAATTACAAACAAAAAAATTCAATCGACCTTCTCTAAGGCTTCTTTTTCTTTAACTTTCGTCCATTTCTGTTACTTACGCAAGCAAACTTTACGTTCATAGGAACGTGAATATATACAAATAGGGCTACAAAGGCCCGGCCGTTGCTCGTTCGAGCAGGGAAGGGCCATATGCTCCGTAATTTATATACAGTTATTGATCAAAAGGTGATGTCCTTTGGCAGCCATTCAGGCGATATGCACAGCCCCACCAAATTGTTCTCTATTAAGGGCGATAAAATCTTGCGAAGGGGCTATCGTCTTAACGGTTCGATAGTGTTCCACTGGATTAATTATCGAGCGGTGTGGTTCGCGGTTTTGAGAATAGGTACAATGCAATGTTTCGAGATGCCTTGGAAATTATTTTAGGAATCGATGAGATGTAATGTAAGTGTGAGTGTTAACTTTTTGAGTACCTAAATAACGGCACGAAAAATTAATAAATGATACGGCAAGAAAGGAGGCGTCTGATAAGATGTCGACTAATAAAAGTATGGAAGAAAAAGACATGCTGCGCCGATCCGAAATGTATTGTGCTAAGGGGAAGAGCTGGACGAAAAATTTACTAAAGATAAAACGCTGGAAAAAATGGTACCTTTAACTTAAAAGTATTTTTTTTAGAAATAGCAATTCAATCCAATCATCTTCATCAAAAGGATTCCGCAACAGATCTTTTAACAAAGAAGAGAAGCATTTTTTTCCTCAAAAAAAGACAATCTAAAAAAAAGTATCAAGACATCCTAATCCAAGTAGCGCAAACTTCAACCCTTTCTTCAAAACTAATTCGCCATTTTTCTAAAAACCATTTAGTGGAGTACAATGGTGGTTTTCAAAGGTAACATTTTTACTTGTTTAATCCATACAAAGTACTCTGTCATGTGGATACTATAATCCTTTGCAAAAACCCGCCTTTCGGTAGACCTTGATTACTGTTGGCGCCGGCACGGTTTTCAAATAATTTTAAGTTGATTAAAAATCATAAAAGTTGATACTGGCCAGTGATAAAACGTCGCTTTCGTATTTCGACTTGATTGGATGATTTTTTTTTTTCGTTTATCATGTTTTTAGTTGGAGTTCGATAAGTTTTTTTCGGAACTTTTCTCAGGTTTTCCGTAGGTGACTGGCGAGTGTTAGAAAAGTATGGAAAAAGAAGATAGCTGCGCAAATGCCAAATAAATGAAGCATGGGGCAGGGAGCAGTGATGATCAGTTAGGTTTTCCGGTTTGGTTTTTAGAACCCAAGTCTTTTGATTTATAGTCTACCTGCTATCCAATCAACGATATGTTATCAGGAGTTGGTTACGAGAAACGTGGTTTACATAATGTTAGGCAGAAAAATTGTACTTATCGCCAAAATTTTGAGAGCTTCTTCCGTAAAAAAGATACTGTAGAAGAAGAGCTTTCTTTCAGCTCTCCTTATACCAGTCACCATTTATCTAGCTCTTTCCTAACTCCGCTAAGATCGGCTCCCAGACGAACCTGAAACCTGATGAAGCGACTGCCTATCAGACCTCCACAACCCAGCTACTTGGTAACACTAAGTTCTTATATCAACTTCATTCGTATTAGTCTATAACTGACCTACCAAACAGATGCTTGTTGACACGAACAGATACAAAATAGTATCGGTATAGCGTTACTAGTTGTCCATTTGTCATCTGACCCCAACTGGGGTCATACTCGCTAGTGTAAACACAGCCGTTTTTCAAACGTTAGCGTGTACACTCGCCCTTATATTGTACTACTTGTTCGGGCTTGTAGGGCTGTCAAAGACTAAAAAGGTTTTTTTAAACGGTTTTATTTAGCTCACCCCGTTTGTTTTATTCTTGGATCAAATTTAGTAATTCATATTTCACCCTCTTCCTGTCAACCGATTAATCTGAAATTTTGTATACACTTTGGATTTTGGTGACAATACAATTATGTTTATTCATTATCATTATAAATTCAAGATGGCCGCCGCTACAAAATGGCGGATAATTTATGTTTTATTAATCCCATCAATATGGGTATCAAATGAAAGGGCTCAACAAGCAGAATACAATATACTATATAAAATTAAAATCCAAGATGGCGGCTAAAAACTAGAAAATAAAAATAGGTAAAAAAACTTTTTAAGTTAAACGGTTTTATGTTATACATACATTGCAATGTTTAAGATAAATGTACTAAAAACCAAAAAATAATAAAATAGATACAGTCGTGGGAAAAAACCGTGGGGCACGTCAATTCGGAACTGTCGTGCTGCGGAAATTACAATTGACGTGCCCCACGGTTTTTTCCCACGACTGTATCTATTTTATTATTTTTTGGTTTTTAGTACATTTATCTTAAACATTGCAATGTATGTTTAACATAAAACCGTTTAACTTAAAAAGTTTTTTTACCTATTTTTATTTTAAATATATCTGGAAAGGAATTGGATTTTATACTTCTTCTTATTCTATACTTCTAAGTAAAGGAAACTTGTAAGACACCTAGGTACAGTGGTCTAGTTTAGATTTCATTTCCATTGGGCTTTGATGGCAAACATTATACTATTACTCGTCCTACAGTTGGGCAAAAGCCTTCCTACCTTCCTTCCACCTTTCTCTGCCTCTTCCATCTGACTCTATCCCGAACTGCTAAACACCTTTGTCAAAGAAGTCCAGCTCATCCCGCTATCACCGTGCCGCCGAGCCGCGATGTGGTTTGCTAACCCACTGGGTCTTGAGTCTGGCCCATTTTTCGTCTGACATACAGCAGTCATCATCTTCCTCCGGCGTAACACGTTTTTTTCTTCCATTCCCCTTGTCATACGGCAGACATGACCAGTCCAATTCCACCGTAGCGTTGCAGCTTATCAGATTTTTTTAGATTTGTTCAGTACCATTGAAACCACTAATTTACTTCCTTCGGGACACCAAGTCGAAAGCCCGCGCTTTTCAAGGCTAATGTCACTACTGGCTTCTAAACCTGTCTATGTCAAACGCGATGAACCACAGACTGCATGTAACATATAGTAAGTCTGTGTTGAGCCTCCAAGCAGGTTTCAATGCAGCTCTAAATTACTTGTCACCATTTATTCCATACATGGTTATGGCTTTACCACTAATCGTAACTTTGTAACTTGTCAGGGTTCAAAGGTGTAATTAGAATTCATTTATGAATGAGAAAGAGGATATTTATTGAAGGAGTATCGTAGCCTTTTTGTGGTTTATATTTGCAACGTGTGTGTTCAAAAATGATGTTTTATTTGATGTGACCCACACGGGTGGTTACTAACGTCGCCTTCTTGTGTTTTTTTTAATACAATTTTACGGATAATTTCATAAATGTTTTACAGCACCTGATCCTGACATTGGTGCTCAAATGCCATAAGAACTTTGCAGCAGTACTGTTAGTCCTTCTTGTATCAGGGATATCCAGGCCTCCAGGGTTATATTCCATGGTTTAATTTTTTGGACTTTTTAGTAAATTCACATTTTGTTTCCAGTCTAGTGTCGGGACTGTCGGGAGCCAACTAAAATTCATAGGATAAAAAAGTATTTTAATTTTTCCACAAATTCGATTTTTACTATTAAACATTTTCTTGGAAAATTCATCTCCAAATATCTTTTTTCTCCTGCGGCAACCCTCAACACTTCTCGTCTTGTATTAGGGCTTCGGTGACGTAATCGATAGGCTAGTGCCGTAATCCGGGCGAGACTCGCTGCGGTCGTATCTATACGTATGGATGTGTGGACAGCACTAGTTTAAAAAACAATAACGCGAGTGTTTTCGCGTGTCTATGGTTCACGGAGTTTTTGGTATACAACCTGTGTACGGGGTCGTATTTTGGATAGTGGCCCACTTTATCTCTTAGATCTAGGCCTAGGTGTCTGTGTCGCAGTATTAGAAAGATTATAGACTCATTCATTAGTGTCTACTGTGTGATCATCTTTTGAGCTCTAACTTTCGTTTTGATAGTGAAAGTGTTGATAAAGGTTTGTTGTAGTAACTATGGTTTACGAAGTTCGCTCCTCTCTAATTAATAAGAAATGTGAAGGGACAGATTTTTAGCTTTTTTGGTAAATGCCGTCGCCGATGAACTGAACTGAACTCACCGTGGGTTTGACAGTATTCCTTAATTAAAGGTAGAGTAAATGTAAAATGACTGTAGACACTGTGGATCTTATTAGGTACACACAGCGACCTATTCAGCCACACTATTCCAGTATAACATGACCTCGCTTTCTAAGAATTTTCCGTACAATGAGAGATCAGCACAAACTGGTTTTTTATTTTTATATCTTGATTGGTCGTCGTACGTAGGTACTTCTTATTTTATAATTAACTAGCTTTTGCCCGCGACTTCGTTCGCGTGGAATAGTGACTTCCCGCAGATTTTTGGTTTATCTCGCGAAAAAAAAAAAAACTATCCTATGTCCTTTCTCAAGTTCCAAACTATGTCTGTACCAAAGGTCACACAAATCGGTTCAGTAGTTTAGGCGTGAAGCAAAGACAGACAGACAGACAGACAGAAAGACAGACAGACAGACGGACAGACAGGCTTGTCCATTAAAACCTAAATATGTATGGATGTGAGATGTGACCATACTTTTTATGCCAGTCAGACTTTATAAGGAATTCGCCTAAAGATAGTCTCGGTCATTTGAAGTCATTTGAAAGGCTATTTAATTGCAATAATAATATAAATATAATCGTTGTAGACTTGTAGCCAGCCAATCGGTAGCTTTTTTTAAGTTTAAATCACAAAGAGAGGAGGCCTGTGTCCCAGCAGTGGGAGCATAATAGGCTGTTAGTGATGATGATGAACATTCAGACATAACCTACACTTCGCCTGTTATGATTAAGTCCTATTTAATGGTGACTTACCTCTGCCTAACCCATCAGAGATTCCAGTCGTAATGTATATGTAAAGTTTTAAGTAAGAAGCTCTCAGCAAAAAATAATTCAGATATATTTTTTTAAATAATTTCGTGCACCGAGACGTAAAAATATTAACCAATATTTAAAGGCTCAGTTAAAAAAAAAAGCAAAAAATCTGTGCTAGTGCACATGCATGCTGTTCCCACCAACACGTGATACTTGGCAAATGTTTGCGCGCCCGAGTTGGATCAAATATTTGTCCGGGATCAAGTTGGGATCAAATACATTGATTTGGCACTTCACTACCAATGCCGTTACTGTTGGAACTCACGTATTTTTTGTAAAACTCGTTTGGGAATCAAGCAACCAGATTTTTCAAGGGATAGCGTTATACTTAGTCTCTGCGTCTAATAGTTAGACTGGAAGCCGACTTCAATATAGTTGGATAAAGGCTAGGCAGATGGTGATGCTTATAAATGTAGAATGTTCTGTGCAGACTGCCCAGCTAAAAGTGTATCTACGGTGAAAAGAAAATCACAAAAACCCGCTAGTTTTTCTTATTATACTTAAGTATTTGTTTATGTTAACTTCATGTACAAAAGTGGTACATACGCGGACTTAGTGCCACAACACAAGGCATTCTCCACCCTACCTATAACTAACCTGTTTAACCTTTAGATCAAATAGGAGAGCATTATATCGTGAAGTTTCATTCATTAGTGAATATAATTTGACCCTATATTTTTTATTTAATATTTTTATATCATAACTCACCTCAAACTCGACTCCCAAACACTCCTCACTTACATACAATCGAGAACCCAAAGTAAACACAGCTAATCTATTTGCCGGCCAGTATTGACCGAACTCCCTCGCTACATGTAAAAGAGTGTCAAATGTGCGCTTTTGTTTTTGACCCAACTTTCGCGGCAAATATTTGAGTTTCGCACTTGACAGATTTTGATAGTTAGGGGACAAGATTTCCGATCGAATCGATAGGAAGGGGGGAATGGTTTAAATGGGGGTATCGGTAGGGGTGATGGGTAATGAGAAGCCTGTAAGTCTGACAACCAGACTTACCAAAGGGTATCGTGTTGTGCAGACCAGAAGGGCAGCTCTACCTACTAGTTCGAGCAGTTTTCTTACTGATCCAAAATTATTTATTAATTATCGTTTTCACATCTCAACCTGTTTAAAATTGTTGAATTATATTAAACGCACAATAAAACACCGCGCACACATCATATCAAATCAAAATACAATTTAACACAGCGGCAAAAACACATGGCAGACATTTTTCTCTGAACAATTACCGTCGCCAAAGTTGTCCCGACAATATTTCTTCTTAAAAACATTCACTGCGAAAATCGTAACACCAGTCGCATCCGGAATCGCAATGGCTTGTACAACACGGACGGACAAAGATACTAACAATTTTTATTGACGGCATCAGAGGTAGGTATTGAAAACAAATAAATAATTCAACAAAGCTGAAAGGGAATGCCGTATCGCGTGAGGCCTGTGCGTGTCGACGCGCCGGCAGCCATTTTGTAACCCAAAATTGGCGGGAAAATTGAGAAAACGACACTTCTATGTACCACAAAGTCTAATAAACTCACACGTAATTTATGCAAACGACCAAACGCCCCGGATTGCCGCGGAAGCATTAAAAAATAAAACAACGAAAATTATTTCGAATAATTCTCTGAAATATTCGAAATGATTCTTGGAGCGAAGTTAGTATAAGGAGATTTTATTGCGGGACCCAAAGTTTTCAGTTTGATGTGTCTATTAAATTCTTTGCGGTTATCGGGTAGGATATATTTCGGAGCTTCTGTCGGATTCTTTAAGTTTTCGGCGTAAGAATAGTTAAGGAAGAATTTATAGATAAAATTCGTTTGGTATGACTGTGCCAAACTATCACTATGACCTCATATTTCTAGAATTTTAGAGACCTATAACTTGGCATTCAGACTAAGAAATAACTTGACTTCATTTCGGTATTTACCTACACTTAGAAATTCTCACCTAATAAGTTTAGTTTCACCAAAAATGGTTCCTATCCAAACAATTTGTCTTAGAATTCAAATTGAAACAAACAAATTATTCTTTGAGGCAACCTACATACCAATCGTAAATTATTCCACAGCAATGGCGGCAATCGTTCTCCCTTCGAATTCATTGAAACATTCTTACGCTCACACCTCAGCAGTAAATAAAGGCTAAATAAAAAAAACCGCAAAACTTAGGAACACTCGAAGTTCACTTTTATTTTACGTTTAGTGCCTATAAAAACGTCAGTAAGAACATACTTCCTAAAATTCGAGGTTCACAACTCACGGAAAAGTAGCAGCGTGTGACAATAAAATGTCCAATACAAGTGGCATTAGACTGAAACCTCCAAGATGGCTCGGAAGCACGCATCCACGCCAAATCACCAGGGTAGCAAGACCTGCCCCACCTTGAAATTGACTCTCCGAAGCTCCCAAAAGTTTCCCAGATTTTTCGCCACGTAGAGGCCAACAAATTCTGGTCATAATACGGCTGTCGGTGTCTATATGTGGGCGAAAGGGAGGCCAAATCACCTATTATTAAGGGGGGTGCCAAACTAACGGCTTCACGTGTTGTTCCTTTTTATGTGTTCCGTTTGAACAGCACGCTTGATGGTGTAATTTAGGTGTAAAAGTGTAGGTACACAGTTTATATAGTTAAGTGGATATTTTTGAGGTGGAATAATGACGGAAATGGTCCTTGGATAGGCACCCATTAAACATTGTGAAATGTTGTAAACTTTATGACTTTACTTAACCAGTCACAATTAAGTATCGTTATTATAACGTACATGGAATTAAGAACGCATTTTCATCATTCCAAACACGTTAGAATCTAGAAAATTATTTGATGGAGTAATAAAACGATTAAACATTAGTTAATTACAGAGACAGGCTTTTTAAAAGGAGTAACGTAATATAACGAGGCAATAAATCCAAAAATGTTAGAAATAACGAATAATAATCTTTTAGTAACATGTTTTTTAGCCAAACCAAATAGCGAAGAAGAGAAATCCAACGTAAATGTAAGTTGGAGTGTACAGAATATGTTTTGCGTCAAGTTCCGACATAAATATTGTAACAAAGTTACCACAAGGGACCGTACGGAGGGCCGACAGGGAAATGATACAGAAACTAGGCATGCCTCTCGAATATTCCAAAACGCTCTGGCATCCTATGAATTTTGTAACATCTGAAAGTAGTTTCGGCGATTTGGACAAGGTATGTAAAGTTCATCGGTACAACTCACTTCGAAATGCTTGTTTGGGAATGGGAGCAAATCCAAGATGGCTGTCCTCCTGAGAGCCGGGGAGGTGAAGGTACCTTGCAAAATAGTACCTGGTCTACTGTTTTAGGCCTAGCAACAGCAAGCCAGAATACATTCTTCACTGTAACCACATTTTTTTTTTTGCTGTAATTTCGTAGTGACTGAAATATTTAAGATCTTTACTAAGTTATCTAAAATTGCATCAATATCAATCTGACTTTTGTTGCTATCACGTTATCTAGTACCTACCTCATACTGCGTCCCTTCTTACCTTTTATTTTCTTACTAAACCGGTTTGCCATACATGTCCCACCAAAACGACATCAAACTGCATGAAATATGACACAAAAGACTGGCCATCCTTTCAGCTACACTTAATTTACATAGAAAAGTCGTAAAAATGTCACGTTTGACACACGGAGCGCGTCATTTGACGACCATGACACGTAACCCTTATGTCACTTTGACATCAGACGCCAAACATCGATGGTACCAAGGTCATATTTTAATGATACTAATTAATTAGAGAAATGCCAGCGAATTTGAGCTTTCTCGTTTATTTACGTAAATGTTTGTTCGCAAAATAATGGTGTCGTTTAGGAAAAAAATGGAGATTTTTTTGTTAATGCCGTTTTTTGGTATTGCGGATCATTAATTAGAAAACTGTGGCTTTGCAAGGAGGATAGGTTAAATAAACCGTTTTATTTTATTAACTTACCTTGAGGAGTATATAGTTACAATACTTAGTAGGTTGATTTTCACTGTCTGCACTGCACCTATGTTGATTATGGATAAAGTTCTTAAATATTATGTGCTTCTACACTAATGTATAAAGCGAGTAGTAATAGATTTACAAAGTGGTGTGGGGTCCTAGCACAACTTCAAAAGTTCAAAGTGTGAAGTATTGAATATGTCGTAGGTATCATAATTCGTGTTATAGGTTACTGTTCTTTTTTAAATTCAATAGTAAATGTTCATTCTCCTTCCACTCATTATCTACGCAGCAAGAAAAAAAAAAGAATCAAAGTCAAGATCTATTTAAATTTAGAACAAACTTTGCATTTCTACTGAAGCAACCGAATTTCTTGTCGAAAATCGGAGCAAAAATATAAAATAAAATGAAATATGGATACCGCTAGTTTAAAAACTCGTAGCTTATGAAATTCGAACTCGCGATTCAGTAATACCGTAAATACGATTGAAAACCTTTCATGTCATGTTATCGGTAACAGCCGTGCAAGTGTTGCCAGTTTAAAATTCGTTGACACTTCATGTCAAGCTTATTGAATGGCAATGTTTCTTTTTTAATTTTACTTTTTAATCCGATTGGGAAATTGTGTGAAATGCAGTTTTTTGTTTAATTGGTAATGATCACTCTTACTGGTCTTTTAAATAGAATTAAAGCCATGCTTTGATTAGGCTTACTTTTTACTTATTTTTTACCAAAGCCGATGATACTAGGTGCTTATAATTACCTAGTTGATTATAGATATCTCAACCATCAACTTTAGGCTTACCCAAAATTGAATATCCGATTAGTAGAAACATCAGAATAGGTAAGTCCTAAAAATCGCCCTAATTAGCCCGATTTTTTATTGCCGAAAAGAAACCTCTTTCCATGACACTTCTTCCTTTACCTCATCGACCTATCACTTCAAACAATAAACCTACACTTGCGATCAAAAATATGTACACACCCAGAAATTCGTTCACAAATATTGCTTTACCATGGCTTTACCAGTACCGATAAGTGCCCCTCTAGTTTGGAACCAACGTCTGTTATTGCCTGCCCTCGTGTGAGGAATTGAGGAATGTCTGGTTGTTCCAACATTTCTATTACAGTGTAGCACTCACACCTGTGTCTTGAAACGTGAAAACGTCAATTTTACATTTTCCGCATTCTCTAGTCGCAAGTTTATTTGATATTCACTCTTGTTCTTGGTTAGGGCTGTCAACATTTTTGTTTGTATGGATTTTTGCGTAGCAATGTAGCATGGTATTATACATTTCAGAAGAAAACCTTAATTTTTTTTCTTTTATTTAGCAGTATTAAATAAATAAGAATTATTGACTTTAAATGATTTAATCTGATTTGTTTTTATTCGTTTTGATCAAAATCAGTCCGTAATCAATCGTCTTTAAAATATTGGTTGTTATAAGATTCACATCATCATGTAGAGTTCTGTATATCCTGTTAACAGTTAATTTATCTGTGTGATTCCAAGCTACATGGTAACGAAATAGTACATTGTTCACCGAGAGAAGAAAGTGACCGATTACCGTCGAGGGTGTCGTTTAAAGCCCGAAGCCGTAGGCAAGGGCTTTAAAACACCCGAGATCGGGAATCGGTCACTTTCCCGATCTCGGGTGTTACATAGTGCTTTATACTACACCTACGAAGAAAATAAAAAACCAAATTCTAATTCTAATTCAAATTCAAAATGGCGCCAATGGCGTCTGCAATTGTCACATGTTCTTTTTTCAAATTGTAATCTGAGCAGGAGAGAAAAGTGTATGAAAATCCATTCTCTCCCGCTCAGATGCGTTTTCTCCCCGCATATTTGTTCGATATGCAATGACGTACTTTCTACCGTAAATTTGATAAAGTATCAAGGTACTTTCCAAGCAGGTGTAGTATAAACACCTATGTACATCTATAGGTACTAAAAGTTGTTATAACTGACATGGTCAATTGGTCACTAACACGTCCGACCGATTTGTCTGCAATAACTTCAGTTTATCCGTGAGCATGGTGCTTGCAACAGCTGAAATATTGGGATTTCGAGTTCCCAATATTTTAAAATAGTTAACATGGTAAACCCATTTTCATTGTAAATGAGAACTAAATTAAACTTGAAATTCACAATGTCATGTCAACCCTACGTAGAAAGATGGCGCGAACGTCAAAAAGAAATACTTTGACGCGCGACTCGCATCATAATATGAGAGCGCGAATATTTTGTATATTTTTACGCTATTTCTACTATTTCCTTTCTGAAAGATACCTTTTTATTTCATTTCTTTATTGGAGTATTTCTTATCATTGTTTTCAAACACTTCAGGCTAAATAAAGTTATGTGACGACAAACATTTTTCTATGCTTCTACGAGTACCTATACGAGTACTAATATTATAAAGTGGTATTTGTAGTCTGTTTGTATGTAAGGAGTAATCTCAGAAAATAACGAAACAAATCTAAAACTTTTTTTCATTGATAAAAAGATTGGTACGTTATTCATGGGTGTTTTTCGCAACTATACTTATCTAAGAAACAATATACTTATTTGCTCACCTTCAGAATGCGAAGCGACATTTTTATGGTACCTTTGGCTTTATTCTACCATAAAAACATCGCTTCTTTAATTAAAAGTGCGTACCTTTTAGTGACTCTATGACCGTAACTCAATATCTTAGATTTTTGAGTTAAGTCCATTATTATTATATTTTGAAGGTGCGTTCTGTTTATTTTGGTTCTTTACGAACCCACACTAGCCGTATATAAATTAAATCTAAATGGAGCTTAACTTTTATCCGCTAATCACCTCATCAATGCGTGTCAGAAACCCTGGCGCTCTAAATTGATCGTCACATTTGGGCGGGCCCAGGGCGGCGCCCAAAAGACGGGCCGTGGGCGGGAGACGGATTGCGGTCGACAGGTCGTTCGCTCATCTGCTGGGTCTAATCTAAGGTCACCCTTTTTATAACAATGTTGAGAGCATAAGAAATGTAGGGTATTGTGGTGTGTTGAAGTTGGGTTTTTTTTAAGTCTTACTGACTTGAGGAGTAGGTTCGCACAGTTAAGCACTAATATGTATGATCTACCAAGCCTTATCCCCACAATGAATCAAAGACTGCTTCCAGTCCTACCGGATTCAGCTGACACCAGTATTTTATATAGAGCGACTGCTTATCTGACCTCCACAACCCAGTACTCGGTAATACCCTTTGCTAATCCTATATGTTATACTTTCGGGCCACTGAATGACTGTCAAAAATCTATAAATGACAGCCCGGGACTAAAGGCTTAACGTCCGAACTCGGTGTGTAATGGGTGATTAGATCACCTATCCACGGCCTAACCTAGGCAAGCACTGCTTAACTTGAAGATAGACCCGCTTGGCTATTGTTCAGTAACTAGCAATGTGTAACAAGCAACAGTAAGCTAAAATTTAAGACTGTCACAAACATAAATAAGTATCTTTTCATTATATTATCAAAACAGATTATTGTAAAGATCAAATTTGACTGAACTATTTGAACGAATTTCAAATATTCGAGCTACATAAAGTTAAAAAAATATTGTTATTTAACGGTAAAAATATATCCAAAATGCCAGTTCAAATGTGTAGTATTTTTAAAAGAATTCCAAGTACTAAAAGCAATCAATTATTGCTATATGTTTTAAAATTAAAACTTCACAAAAATGTTTCTCATGCCTGGTTTAAAAAAAAAAGATTAAAAAAATCTCAACAAATTCAGGTGTCTTTCGTTCATTACCAATCAATATGCATCAACTATCAACATTATCGACGGAAAGACCGGTAGCTCCTTAATCCCTTTAAGATAACCGATAAACCGAACTAAAGTATAAAACTCGAGTGACATTCCATGTACCTACATACGCCATAGTGATCAAAGTATTGATTTCAATGATGGCGGCTCTTTGGTGGTCTTTAGTCTCTGACATCATCACAATAATTCTTATTTCGAATTTTGATATTTCAATTTGAATGCCGATGAGTATCGATATTTGTATTCGAATTTGTTTGTCTGTGGTTTGTTTGAAAATGGAATGCATTTGTTTTTAGGTTCGAATATAATCAATGTATTGAATGCGTTTAGTTGTTATTTGTTTTCGGTCATGTTTGAATTTGTGGATTTGAATATATTTTGACTGTAGTATTTTACCACAAAATGTAACCTATGTAGCAATTAAAAGCTCTAAAAATAATATGGTTGGTAATTTAGTAGGTATCTAAAACGATTTTAGTTGTGCTTCTTTTTGTAAGGAAATGTCCGAATTAACACAAAATCCTAAAAGCACAGTCACCAATTAGTTCTAATTGGCCTACCCATCACTAGTTCTAAATAACAAACGAAATGATTCGACAAAATCCCAAAACACCTTCACATTAAGTGATACCAATCGGCAAACAAATTAAACTTCACTTTTGGGAAGCATCCTAAAAATTTCCTTAAGCGCTACCGTCACACTTTAACTCTACACCCCAACAAATGGTTCGACACCCCTAGTTAACAGACATAAGGTTTAAATTCCAATGACAAATGAGTGCGACGACCGTAAAGGTAAATTTGTTTTTCTTGAGTGGGTGTGGGTGAGTAGTGAGTACAGATAGTAGAAAAAAATAAAAGTATTTTTGTTTGTGTGGGTGAATGAGCTTCAACCGTTGATAAGGCTCAATAAAACGTTGGATTTAAACACGTTATCGGCGTATCGGCGGCCTATTGGTGGTCGGTCGTGTCGGACAAGGAAATCGTTAGAGTAGCCTTTTGAAGAATTTTTGGGAGTTGCAATTTTTTATACCACTGCCAAGAAATATCAGAATCTGTTGCGCATAAACGCTCGTCCCCAGAAATTGTAGGCAGTCGTTTTCTGAGCCATTCTACAAAGGCGGAGACTTAAAGCTGTCAAACTAGTTTCTTACGTGTTCTACTACTTGTATATGGGTTTAAATTAAATAAAGTAGGGACACTATCAACCCCTTTTTTCTGTCCCTTTCTTGTTCATCTTAAAGTAAAAGATAGCAATAGCACGATTTTATTGGGGTAAATATCCAATGAGATGAATAGATTGGCTTATAGCACTTTTACCAATCATCGTATATTTTTTTTTTCCAAATTAGCACAACACGGAGGACATGCCTGTTCCCTCATGATTACCTATAACACCGTTTTGAGTTTTATTATTTCAAAAACTCATCATGACCTGCTTAACATTTTGTCCAATTTATTAGGATCGCCTTCCCGTCTTACCGGACTTAACTGAATACCAGAATTTTACATAGAATTACTGCCTATCTGACCACAACCAACAATTTATTTCAAACCAAAAATTTTACACAAAACCACTCAAAGACAAAACTCCAGTGCTACCAAAACTTAATCTAAAGTACACTTGACCACCTGAATCCTATCTGAGCCATTACGAGCTATAAAGGAGGCTGGTTATCTTGCTCGCTACCGCGGTGAGATGAAAGGAGGTTGGCTGCGCTCTGCTCTACTGCTCAGATACGGGTTAAAACGTCATTTGTTTTGTCACCAGTGGCTAATGACGAACGGTGTTGGTGGTAGGTGGGCTTGGGAAGTATTTGTTGAGAATACTTTTTGAAGAATTCGTACTGTACTGTATAATATTATGAAGAGGTAAGTAGGTAAAATGTGAGTTTGAATGTATATTCTTCGGAACTACTAATTAGATTCCATATTTTTTGTTACGTAATCGAGTTTCATAGACTACCTAGATTTGAAATGTTCTCGTAGGTATAAAAAAAAAATGTGTTTTGTTTTCCAACACTGGGAGACAGCGAGATTTTTTTTTTTTTTAAATCGTGTCACTGTCCATCACTGTTGGACAAGCATGTCGCAGACGTTAGGAATCATCGGAAAAATTTATTTGTTTTGAAATTGTGTATTTTAACTCATTTTTAATTAGCAAGTCTAACCTCTGTTTTGTAGTTTTTCAGTAATTTCACGTCTACACATTACATTTTTGATACAAAAGAAACAGAATAGAAAGTACTTACCTTTAACTTATACCTTTCTTTAGGCTACCTGTAACAGTCAAATATCACCATCAGTTCATTTGCTAAGGAAATAAAAGTAAACAGACACACAGCCAGATTTACGTTCGCATTTAAAATATTAGTATTGACGTGTGAATGAATGTGTTTATTTTCGCCAAAACTTTTCTCCATACTTGTAGAAAATGAGCCATACAACATCGCCATAGTACAAAGTGCCTCCACAAACATAATTAACATAAATACTTGCTCATTGCACGCCACTAAAGATTTCACTCATCATGTACAGTCACGAGCATATGTACACATCATAATCAGGTCTCCGCGCTGTGAGCCTGTGAATGCAATGGGCAGTAACCACCACGGATGTACTTAATTACGTGCTTTTTTTAAAATTCAGAAGCGATTTTCTCATCGAATATTGATTCGAATGTTTAAATAAAGATTCACTTATTTCGATGATGGATCTAATGAGAAAATAAACTCCCAATAGATCCATCATGGATGTAACCAATGGATCTACTGAGAATGATCCTTTTTTTCCGTACCTCGTAAAGCCGTCCCGAATAACATTTGTAGATCTTTTACAGTCAGCGGCTCGAAAGTCTGACTATCAGTCTCACCAAGACTTATCATATTACCCAGTACTAACTGGCCTGGCCTGGAAATAGTCAGTCGCCATCTATATCTATCTATTTATATAAAAAGAGAAGTCCTGACTGACTGACTCATCAATGCCCAGCCCAAACCCTTGGACCTAGAAAGCTGAAATTTTGCACAGAGGTTCCCTTTATTTATAGTGTAGACAAGGAATAAGGAAGGCTTTTTCGAAATTCAACCCCTAAGGGATTTAAATAGGGGATGAAAGTTTGTATGGAAAATCGACATTTTCACGCGGGCGAAGCCTAGCTAGCACTAGCTTTTGCCAGCAGCTAGTGTAAAATACTAGTACTCAGCAGCATCCAGTCAGTTAGACTGGAAGCTGACCCCAAAATAGTTGAGAAAAGGCTAGGCAGATGATGATGGCAGTTTGTTTTAAAAAAATCCGTTTACTTAGCACCTCTATGTTTTAAGCAATTGAGAGAAGAGAGCATGTTTCTGTGTATGACTGTACTCATTAACGCCGTACCTATTAATTATTTACTGTTAATGTGTAAATGACAGGTGTACACACTACTTAGACATCAAGTCTATCAGCTGAGTATTCACCATATTTAGAGAAATTCCTTCATTTCATTTTTAATATCTAAAGCGAATTCAGATTATATCTCTGAGAAGTATGTAGTCTAAACAGTTTTGTATAGAATCATTATCTGCCTAGCCTTTTCCCAATGCAATCGAGTCTATATTTTACATGGAGCGACTGCCTATCTGATCTCTACAACCCTGTTACTGAGTTACACAGAGACCAGATACCTATAGGCCGGCCGTAGATCAAAAATTGGTTCATAATAGGGGATCGGACAAAAAAAAACTAATTAGTCCGTCAGATAGACTTCCAAAAATTATTGGACACGTATTTTTTCTTTTTTCACGTAAACTTAAAATGAAGACTATACAGTGCTTCGAAAACTCGTGTGACGTCATATGATAGTACATTTTGACGACACAAGTGACGTTTCAAGCCCCACTCCTGGATCTTTGACACGTTTTATCTTCGTCATTTTTTATTGATTTGATAAAACAAAAAACACGTATTCAATATTTTTCGATAATCTAACTTACGGACTAAACAGAATCATATTATTTTGACCCTGTCCGATCCCCTATTGGCGAAGATATCGTTGAAGATAGACACAAAATAAACAAACAGATTGATAACGTCCTCCTTTCAGAAGTTGGTTAAAAAGAGCTTTCTTTCTCCTCATTTTAGTTTCGGAAGAAGCGACTTCAGGCCTCTTCCGACTATTTAATTGTGCGATGTGTAGTGGTATGATGGGCAAGCCCGACACACTATTCCCAAAACACTGTAACTCCTGTTAGCCAGAGTCAACAGTGGCGACCACAAGAAAAGCGCCGAGACAATGAAGCTTCGTCGAGCTTTTGTGTCGGCGCTTTTCTTGTGTCCCAGAAAAACGATTTAACTGTCTGATAACGGTATGATGGACAGTGACCAACTTACCACTCGCGATCAGATTTGACACAAAAGTTTTTGAAGACATTCCCTAAAAGTACCAAGAAAATATACCACCAGTTATTTCGCACAGCCGTAGTCGGGGCCGGCTACTTCCTTCGGACAAGAGCTCCTGGTCACAATGCTAATTGCCTGCTCCTAATGAGCGCGACTTCGCTTAAGAATAGCGGAATTCATAATAGGCGTAACGTTACGGCTCGGCCACGAGGCACACGATCAAGCGACGCGCGGGTCAAGCCTGTGACTGTAGAGAATACAAATGATAGAAATTGCTTAGATCATGCCACAAGTCGCCATTTGCGATGCGGCGGTACATTTGTGAAGCAAACAAGTGTAACTGAACAGAAGTCGCATCGCCTACGGTCAGGAATCGGGTATTAGAACTGAAATATTAGAAATTCGGCGATGGCAGCACTTGTGGGGCTTAGGTAAATTAAGAAGAACTTAATTTTAAACGTTACTTTGATTGATAAAATGGTGGAAGCGTTTGATAAAACAGAACCAGAAACATCACATCTGTAGCTAAAAGCCAGCAATGCAAAAATTTCAAACTGGCGTTATATTCCAAAATAAGTTTACCAAATTCAAATGCCAAAAGATGAAGAGATAATTTGCCAAGTGCAGACCTTTTTTTAAAAAAGGCACAGATTATAACGGTGTGGGCCATCGAAACGCGAATTTCGGTAGCCGTTTGACGGTATCCATATTCGATTCAAAAATACTTTTTATATTCATAAAAAAAGGTTTAATACCTCGTCAATTGTAATTTGCAGGCTCTTTTTTTTATTCATCGATTTGTGCCTTTCTTTTTTTATATTAAAATATTTGTTGTTGTTTTGAAAGACATGACATTGAGCATGAGTTTGAGCATCTCCATTGGGTTTAGTCTGTATTCGTTCCAGAAAAACGTGAGGAAACCGACGTACCCTAGAACCAAAAATTCGAAAACGTGACATTCTTCTTCTTAGCGTGTCGATGGCAATCTAAATTGTGACATTTATCCAGTAGCTTTTGCTTGAAAGAGGAACAAATATCCGGACATCCTCACAAACTTTCGCATTTAAAGCATTAGAAGGATTATGCTTCATATTAGACCCTACCTGAATGTATCTACGGTTACAGTACCTAGTTATATAGATCAATTAATGGACTGTTGTTCCAACTGTTCTTGCATTATTGGTATTACTTTATATATAAATTATTAAGTTACACAATGCCATGTCTTATCAAATCATAACATTTAGTCCATTGAAAGGAATTATTAAGTCTACATGTCAACATCTGTCTGTCATTTTGTCTAAGTATTTGAATTTCTGAAAATATTAACATTAAATTCAAATAATTTGCCCTAACTTTGTCAGTACAGACACAAAATTAGCCCTACCCTCAAATTGAGACTAGACACATTCACAAAACTGGTAGGTACAGCGGCGTTTATAAAGGCTGCCGAAACCTGACCGAACATTGTGCATTAATTGAATCGCATAATAACTGCGAAAATAAATTCGCATGAGGCGATACAGACCATAAAGGAGTCTTTATACTAAACAAATCGGCCTCCTTGAGCTTCGGCCTCCTTTGAGCGCAAACGCGCCGAAAGACCGAACGAGAGAACGAATGAACGAGCAGTTTTATTTGTCGTTAGTTATCGCCAATGAGTTGCGCGCAGATGTGCAAGTAGTCTGCTTTCAGAGAGGTGTAAAATGGTAGTGGCGGCTTCTTGGATGTTGAAGTGAGGTTCCATAACATGGTACTTAGTCGGTGTAATGATTGTTTATTGGAGTATTTGAGATTTTAATAAAAATTAACTTTCATTTTTTGTGTTCGATTTTTGGTAACGTTTTTCGGATATACCTGAGATGTCAAGAGAACTCATAAAATTTAATAAACGCTACTTTCCATCAGATCTAATAACCGTAAGACTGTAACTAATAAGAATATCGACTACGACCACGACCCACCATTGACTATATATCAGTATTCTAATTTCCAATCATTTGAAACAAATAAGGTTTCCAAAGATTAAATCCTGAGATTTTGATTTATTCCTCAGACTTCAACCATGAACCTACTGAAGCTACACGTTTCTTTGGTATGTGGGAAATCATCAAATGACTATTCTCGCTCTGGAATGAACGGAAGAAAGTGTCAGACTTCTACTGACTAAAAACCACCCGTGTATCTTCTTAGCCCTTTGAGTCCTCTTTGGGGCCGCAGCCACTAAAGCTACACCTCAAATCTCCCTTTTCGATCAACCACTCATATCATAAAATCTGTCGCCTCTGAAATGAATCCCACTTAATCTTTGCGATGAATATAATATTAAAATCAATGAGAAGTGGTCGTCATTTAGTGCGCTTACGGCTTTTATTTTAACGCTCTTTGTCAGTACTGTTCAATACGATACAGTTCGAGATATATTAAAGTAGCTTTAAAAGCGTAATACGGGAGTTCTGAGATGAAAAGGCGGATTGTGCCCAGCAACGGTACCCAACGGCGGAGCTTCTTTTTCTGGGGGACTTTAATGCCCACCACGATGAGTGGTTGTTCCCGTTCCAGAAATCTGACCATGCTGGGAGAGAGGCGCGCAGATTTGCATTGTCGCTAGATCTCACTCAGCTGGTGAATGAAGCTACGCGGGTACCGGATGTTGATGGACACACACCTAATTGCTTGGACTTGCTGCTGACTACTGACCCAGACAGGCACTCAGTATCGGTATCAGCCCCACTGGGAACATCTGACCACTGTCTGGTGAAGTCCATATCTGTCAGCTCCCCTCCAGATGATAGCCCTAAAGGCGAGCGGCGAGTTTGGCGATACGAGTCAGCAGACTGGGATGAGATGCGGCACTTCTTTGCGTCCTTCCCTTGGCAGTCAGTTTGCTTTTCTGCGCGCGACCCCACTTGCTCAGCTGAGGCGGTTGCGGCCGTGATACGGCAGGGAATGGAATACTATATTCCATTCTCCGACATACCGCTCGGTCACAAGGCCCGTCCATGGTTTAATGCGGACTGTGCTCGTGCTGAGGCCCGAAAACAGTCTGCATACCAAGCCTGGGTCCAAGCTCGTGACCGTAAAGTTCGAGCGCGTCGGGTTCGCGCGAAGAAAAGAGCTTTCAATTCTGCCGCAAAGTCCTGTAAGCGGGTGATCCGAAAGGCGCGTTTCGACCACGTCAGTCGCATAGGGGCCAAACTGGCGTCCTACCCTTCTGGCAGTAAACAGTTTTGGTCCCTATCAAAATCGGTCGAATCTAATTTCTGCCGGTCCTCACTACCCCCCCTGCAAAAACCGGATGGGTCGCTGGCTCACTCCGCTACCGAGAAGGCAAATTTATTTGCATCTCTGTTTGCGAGCAATTCGCGTCTAGATACTGGGTCTAAACAGCCACCAACGATTCCTCGCTGTGATTCTTCGATGCCGGAGATCACAATACACTTGAAAGAGGTTCGTAGAGTACTTCAGAGCCTAGACGTGAATAAGGCTAGCGGTCCGGACGGCATACCAGCAAGGGTCTTAAGGAACTGTGCGCCTGAGTTGTCTCCTGTGTTGACACGCTTGTACCGCCTCTCTCTCAAAACCAGAACGGTGCCGAACCCCTGGAAGGTTGCTAATGTACAACCAGTGCCCAAGAAGGGTAGTCGTGCCGACCCCTGTAATTATCGACCAATCGCCATCACCTCCATACTGTGTAAAGTAATGGAAAGGGTACTCAACGGTAAGCTGCTGGCGCACCTTGAAGCGAACGACCTACTCAGCGACCGTCAGTATGGTTTTCGCCGGGGACGGTCAACTGGGGATCTTCTGGTGTTAGCTACGCACTGCTGGGGCGAGGCCATTGAGAAACACGGCGAGGCCCTTGCCGTGTCGCTGGACATCTCGAAGGCTTTCGACAGGGTTTGGCACGCAAGTTTGTTGAGCAAACTTCCGGCATACGGCATTCCCGCTGACTTTTGCTGCTGAATATCTGACTTCCTGAGTGGACGGTCGATCCGAGTGGTCATTGATGGCTGCTCCTCTGACCTTATGGCTATCGATGCCGGAGTTCCTCAGGGGTCTGTTCTCTCCGCGAAACTTTTCCTGCTGCACATCAATGACCTCCTTGTTCCTGGTATTGTTGGGTACGCAGATGACAGCACTGTCATGGAGAGTTATACATCCAGCGCAAAAGCCAGTGGTGATGAAGTGCGTTCATTAAGAGAGGCCATGGTAGAACGAACGAATTCAGCCTTAAGACTTGTCTCCGAGTGGGGTGATGAGAATCTGGTAGATTTCAACGCCACCAAAACGCAAGTGTGTCTGTTCACCTCCAAAAGGAGTCCGTTTAATCTGGCCCCTACTTTCCGGAGTGCGTCTGTACAAGTTACTGACAGTCTCGAGCTTCTTGGCACGAAGTTGAGCGCGAATCTGAACTTCGGCGCCTACATCGGACTCGATGTCGCCGCAGTTTGAGCCTTCGACTGAAGGCTCAAACTGCGGCGAAAAAGCTGGGCATCCTAAACAAGGTTAAGCGGTACTTCAAGCCTGGACAGCTTTCAGTATTATATAAAGCTCAAGTCCGGTCTGGCATGGAGTATTGCTGTCACCTTTGGGATGGCTCAGCCAAATACCAGCTTGCCACACTTGACTCTGTAGAGCGCAGAGCCAGGAGGCTAATTGGTGACGATAAGCTGGTTATCAAGCTACATAGCCTGGCCCACCGTCGCAAAGTCGCATGTCTGTCGGTCTTCTACAGACTGTACTTCGGAGAGTGTGCGCAAGAGCTCCACGAGCTGATCCCACCATCTCCCTTCTTCCATCGGGAGACTAGACGTACTGCAGGGTACCACCGATACCTAGTCGACATTCCACACATTCGAACGAAGCGCTTTGCTGGGTCCTTTATTATGCGCACAGCCAAGGAGTGGAATTCCCTGCCTGCGTCGGTTTTTCCGAGTTCATATAACCCTAATCTGTTTAAGTCGCGAGTAAACAGGCTTCTACTGGGTAAGCTCGTTCCATCGTCGACATCATCTCTGCCCTTAGGGCAAGTTTGAAGTCAAGAGCAAGCCCATTTATAATTTAAAAAAAAAAAACTGTAAATTACCACTGTTGAATAGGAGATCTTGGGTCTAATTTAAACTTATGCTGTGTTAGTTGTAATGGCAAATCAAAATTATACCGTTCTTATACGAGCCAGTGAACGGCTGACATACGTTTTGGGTAGCCCATTGTTAGTTCCACATTCGTTTTTGGTCTTAGTTATTATTATTTTTGGAATGAGCTTTTGCTCCTCAGATTACTGGTAGAAAGAAAGAAAGAAAGAAAATTGTGTTTATTTTGGTATAATTATGTAGTTGGTACTTCCAACTACATAATTATGGGCCAGAACCAAAGTAAATGCAGCGTGTATAAGCCTATACTGTCTCACTGCAGGGCAAAGGCGTCCCTTGCCTCCTTCTAGTTTTGGCTATCTAGTGCGATTGTAGGCCAATCCTTATAACAAGAGTTCAGCTCATCCCGCCATCTTCTTCTGAGTCTTAAACGTAACTTATGTAAGTATTACCTTTAGTTAAAAACGATAAAATGTCACTTCGTGTAGCCCTTTAGATCATAATTATTAACAACATCTAGTACCTAGTTTTTCAATGTTACAAGTTTTTCTACGAATACGGGTCACATAACGGCTAGTTATGACCATGTTTACATGTAAGTAAGTACCTATTTAAGCATCACCTTTTATTTTTTATCCCGTGATAGTAATTGAATCACCCGCATGTTGGATTCGCGCGGATCTTGAGGCCCGCATAATTTTCAATACCTTTTCTATACTACGTGCAAAAAAACTTGTGTTTAATTACAAAAAAGGTTCATTGAAATTAACTGGTCGAGTGAACACACACGTTTATAAATTGAAATAGCTTTGTAAGTTTAAGCTTACTGAAACAAATTACTAAGTACTTATTTATTTTTTAAGCTTCGCGCGTTGATGGCAAAAAGTTCAAATAGGTTTGTTTAAAAATTTAGTTACACGACACGATCTTCTCTCAATACAGAAATGACAGGGTAGTTGTTTCATTGAAAGTTTAAGTCAGGAGGAACCCGTCGGGGCTGCAGATTGCTCGAAAGAGATACCGCGGCGTCGACACAAAGGGCTAACCGGCTAAGAAGGAACATGGGTGGTTTTTAGTCAGTAGAAGTCTGACACTCGCTACCGCACTGCCCAGAGCGGGAGGAGACATTGGATGATTTCCCACCCCCCCAAAAAAAAAGGAGAAACTAATTGAATGTGGATGGTAGGAACTATTTTGTATGCATTCGGTGCAAAACGATTTCGGATAAAATTGGAGGATTTTTCCTCAGAATGACCTCTTCGCGTTTGGTTAACGTTTGAGGATGACTTTGTCCGTATAGAAGTCATCTTTAGTCGTTTTTTATCAAGCGTAACGATTCAAAAGATTTTAACACAATTATGTACCAATTTGTGGGTGTCCAGTGTGACCTTGGTGACTTAAGTATAATTTTAGACCAACCGTCAATAGTAAGGTGATATGTTAAAATTTGAATAACAACACCTATCTTTATATCCCCCTCTGATTTTACGAATAAAGTCTTTGACTTTGGGTAGTGCGGTTATTCAATAATCTGTCTCTTCAAGTTTTGTACTCCCTTAAAAAGTGCGTTCCGTCTTTTACTAATTAAAGGACACGTTTTCTAGGCCAATATTGACATCCAGTTTAATTATTTATCATCACCTTCTTTTAAGCTTGTGTAAGGCTTGCGTACATGGAGCGACGACTGCCTATCTTACCTCCACAACCCAGTTTTAGTACCTACTGGGAAATCTTTGTTATTTCTGAACTATCCATCACCATGATCGTGTTGACAGTGCTACTTTTTATAAGGGTACTAATTATTCCCAGAAATCTACTTAAATCTCTTAGCTACCGATGAAGTCCCGAACTCATTACCTCCCAGCATGACTCAATGACTAAGAGAGAACATCAAACATTTTACGGTCATGCGACACAGACCACCGTGGACCACCAGAATCGAAACCTTATCTATTTAATTGCCAGAGTTTAAACACGTTTTGTATTTAATTGAGGCGCTTCCGAGGGTTTACGAGATTAGACGGAACACGGGTTAGTGAGGCCGGCTGATAAATCTGTTGGCTCATGAGAAACTTGATTGGAGTGCCCTGTCTGTTCGTTTTTTTTGGAAAGTTTTAGTCTTTGATTTATGTTGTCGTGGTAGTTAAAGTTTGTTGTGGGAATTTTCATGTTTTTGGAGATATTTGAAGTGATTTTGAGTTTTATTTTCTACTTCTTTACCGTGGCATTGTAAGTAAGTCGTACTTAAAAGTACGTCTGGCCTACTTGAAATAAATGCTTTGATTTTGATAGTTTTTTTTAATATTCACGCATTGTGAATCGTATTTAATTCGCATATTGAGTCTACCTACACTGTAATTATTGTTCTACACAATCTACACTTTACTTAACTCAAAGTTCTACCTTTTCTATTATTGTTTGTGCTATTTTAGTTGCTAACTTGCTTGAGCAATCTGAATTGCACCGGTGAAACGTTGTCCTTAGGCCAAAATATGTGAACTGCTTTGATAATCTGCTTTTCGGTTGCCACCACTCAAATATTAAACGGCTTTCACCCCTAACATGCCAAGAGACACCGACCAATCTCTCCTCACACTATCACACCACTTTATCCAATTATTAATAATACTAACACGAATACTTATTATTATTATTAATAATGCGGCGGCCATTACTGCCGTGACGTAATAACGTAAGCCTGTTTCAACTAATCCGTTGCATCCATTGTGTCACCACCCTTAGTTTGTCACCCTAGTTTTTGTACAAACTTAACATGCAGCTGCCAAAATGTACCCAAGACTCTTATTTCTAACGGGTTAAGGGTGATATTCGAATGTATGTGGAGCTGTTGAATGGTAAATGTAGTAATGGGAAATATGTTAGGGTCATAGACGAATCGTGTTTTCGAGATTTTTTTTTGATGTAATTTTTATATGTGGTGTTACTGAATATGTTAGATAAGATCTGAGTTTGATGGAATGAGATTTAAAACGAGAAGAGTGTTGTATGAAGAGAGTTTATTGTAACTGTGACTACCTCGTTGGTCTATTGACCGCAAACGCGACTTGCTTAGCATGAGGGTTTGGGGTTTGATTCGTTCGGGACCAGTTTTATTGGGTTTTTTTTTTTTTTATCAGTAACAGCTACGGAGGTTGGATTGATGGCAATAGGCTCGGCTTCGGGGATTATGTATGCGTGATGTTATGTTATGTTCCCATTTTCCACCAAACAAATTTTAATGTGGTGGCATTAGAATTAAATTATCTAATCAATGAACTTAAATGACTAGCAACCGGAAGCATTCCAGACATTCTAATAAACCGGAGAAAGATTAACAATCAATACGTGTATAGCTACATCCGGTTAGACTGGAAGCCGGCCCCAACATTGTTGGAATAAGGTAGCTTAGATACATACATAGGTTACATCACGCCTGTAATCCCCGGAGGGTTAGGCAGAGGTTTACCTATTAGTAGGTACACCCACATTTCGACAGTTATTTTTGAGTCCCATGTAATAGGGGGCGAGCCTATTGGCTATTGCCGTCAACCGGGCACAAATCCGGACTCTGTAGCTGCTGCTGAGAAATTCCTGAAAAACTCAATAACACTTGGCCTGATCTGGGAATCGAACAGAAGCTTAAATGCATACAATTAATGCTCTTTCAGTTACAAATCAAAATTGTGTTACAATCTAGTCAAAAAGAGGACCATATCTCCCTAGACTTAAGACACATTATAGCATCTTCAAAAGAAGCTTACGTTGAGAGGCAGTCGCTACATCTATTACTCTATTGACACAAGGGTGACAATCAGATTACCGCTGCGTTCCGATTGGTCCCCGCCTGTGACGTCACGGGCCGTCCGGTCACGCCTACCCACGCTCGAATTACCGGATTAGAATGTCCGGCAGTGTCCGATACTTTGCCGCTGTTAGGATGTTGCCTATTGGCCGACGCCGTACTAACAATCGATTCTTAGAACAATTTGCATGCTCGATTATCGTTAGTACTTCATTGCACCATACCCTATTTGAGCAAGGAATACGGTTCAAAGAAATGTTTTGTGAGTAAATTTTTAAGTTCAGGCTGTTGTAGGAAAAGCTTTAAATACTGCTTCAAAACGAAACCTTGAAAGGACTACAAATGCGAACTTTACAATACTGTTAGCTTTTTTCAAATTGTTTCAGTAAGCTTTCAGTAACCATAGAATATCAGAAGCTAAAAAAGTACTGAATATTTGCTTCCGCACATTTTATCTTTGCGCCGCGTTAACCATATTATTATATTTCATTGATTTTATTCAAAAGCTTAATAAACATAAGTCATGTAGAATAATAAAGATTAATTTCCTCTCACAAAGTACAATTAGGTACAATATTTAGACGTGTTACAAATATTGGAGGTACAAGGTTTGTGGGTATCAGGAATCCAAACTAGAATACCCATTGCTATGAACTCCTGGTCCCCCCTCGCCGAGATTATAGAATTACCACAATTGTAGTAGATATGTAGGGAATGGCAGACTGACCTTTTTAAATACTGTTAATAGGTACCTACATCAATGTAGAACCACCAAGTATCTAAATCTTGAAATAAGCCTCAATAGATTTGCACGCCTCCGTCGGCGAATCGCGTCGCTTAAGGTTTCAACGCATGCGCCTGCGTCCCGTTAAAAAATAGTTTCAAAATAAGCTCCGGCACTCAGAGTCATCATCAGTAAAAAGGATAGAATTGATCATATTTGTACATATGAGCATAAATGTGTCATCTATTCTAATATTTTATAGAGGTATTTGTAGTTGTAGGGAAAAATCTCAGGAACTTATGATCCAATTCTAGATATTTTTTCACAGACAGAAAAACACATTATTTGTGGGTGCTATGAGCTATTATTATATTTCTATCATCCAAATTGCAAACCAACTGGGATATCACAGTTTTTGCGAACGAAGTAACTAGTGAAGTGCTAGTCAAAGATAAATAAAAGACGAATCAATTTCGCCAAACGAGTAATCATAAAGTTATTTGGACGCAAAACTTGTGAACCACCAGAAAACCAATAAAAGTCAATCCGACATCAATTTGCTTGACCGATACCAATTTAGCATTAATGTAATCGAATTTCAATAGCACAGTCTCTAAAGACACAAAATTTTCATC
Organism: Diarsia mendica; assembly: GCA_949316265.1. Taxonomy (NCBI): domain Eukaryota; kingdom Metazoa; phylum Arthropoda; class Insecta; order Lepidoptera; family Noctuidae; genus Diarsia; species Diarsia mendica. Next base: position 17,722,191 of record OX438903.1, on the reverse strand, counting down.
ATCTGCTGGCTCCAGACACAGATTCTGAGCCTACAACCAAGAACTATCTCTACAACATTGTCATCATTTTTCCATGTCATTCTCCGAACCTCAACCAAAGTATTCGTCGAACAATCTAGTCTGAAAAAAGTCCTGGCTAGAATACTGTTCGCATTCCGAGCCTTGGTTTGGGCCACGGTGGCCACGTAATTGCGCCTCGCCTGGCGCCGTCTCGTGTCTTGCTCCTTTTTTGACCCCGAGGCCCTTAAGCTCCTTTTTTTGGACCTCCTTTTTGTTCCCCGTTTGTTGGTTTTGGGAATTAGCATGTCTTATTAACATAACTGTCTGATAAGAGCTTATTGGTGTTTTAACAGCTTGGGATTGTACTGGGTGACTGTCGGCATTGAGTCTTATTGGATTCGTATGATGTAAGTGGGATTGGGGTTTAGGTGACGTTATTTAGAGAAAAATGTCCCTAATGTCTCTGCATTTTTATTACTATTGTGTTGAGGAATCTTGTTAATGCTCTAAGGTTACTACTTAAACAGATAATAACATGCCCAAAACCACCAATTCGAGCATCGCCATTCACAAACCAAACATCCCATAAATCAGGAGTCCAGTTAAACTTTTAAACCAACAGATAAAATATGCGTCTGCGTCGGTCACCGAATCCGTAATATTGTTAACAAGGAGTAAAATAACTACAGAGAGGAAACCAAAATGAGAATTATGCATCATCTTGGGAATTTCTCAATAAGAGGTGTACGCGTGGGGCCGAGCACGCCCCGCGGCGCGCCACCGCTGCACCGGCGCCTGCGCACCGTCCCGCTCGCGCAGGCGCCCCCCCCCCCCATCCCCCTCCATCCCGCGACCCTCAGCCGCGCGGGTGGCGGCGCGCGCGCCCTCCCCGCTAACCCACCTTTAAATACAGACCTCGCAACCTATATCATTAATCTATTACGAACCTCATACCGTGCGCTCGTGTATGTGAAGTCAAGTCGAAAAAAAAAGAAATTCTTTTTTTCAATAGAATTCGTTGTCGGCCCGGTGAAAGGTAACGATGGTATGAGAACGATATTCGGTTTTATGGCGCTTAATTAGCGTTGATCTTTCGCTCTGTCGGCGGCTCGTCGGCGCGGAGGGCTGCCTTATACGTCCACGGTTTGCCTTTATTGGCCAATATCATCGGACGGGATCGTAGATACTTCAACTAGATGTCATGCTGGGTTCGTGAGTGGTTTTAAAAAGGTCTATCATTACTTGCGAATAATGTGAGTCCTTTAGTTGACTTTGCAGTGACCTGATGGCCAATGTTATGGGTGTCGTCGAGGCGCCTCGGGCGTCCGCTGCGTCTGGGCACGGTCCATTCATATTTCGTACAACTGCCCACTAATTGCAGCTTACGGAGCGATCGTTTGCTGATTATGTTCTTGACATTATGTTTTTTTAGTTTCAATTTTTTTTTTTTTATTATTGCTGTAGATTGTCAATTACTCCACCCCAGTTTTATTTTCAAATTTGGAACTCATGAAACAACAGCTTCGATTTACAAATCAGCAGCTCTTTAACAAATTATTAATCTTCAAGAGAAAACTCTTGCAAAGCTACTTCAAGAAAAAACTCAATTGATTGCTCTCATCTAGGCCTTGCATCCGAGGCCTGCAATTTCCTCTAAACACAGGCCAAGCAACAGTAAATTAAATTCTGATGTCGTAGTATTAAGTTGTAAATAGTGTTTACTCACAATTACGAGATACTGACCATCTCGACAGGTTCTGTGGTTTTTGATAATTTCCCAGCGGACGTGCTGCGTGTAGTCAGTTGTTATGGAACGATTAATTATTGTGAAACGTTTGTTTGTGTAATGTGGAGGGCTATCCCACTGTTGGGACACAGGTCAGAGTAGAGAAGAGTGGGCTGTAAGTCGCCACGCTAGTCCTGTTCGGGTTTGTAGTTGTCACTTCTTCTTCATGCCATTCTTCTTTGTCCCATTCTACTTGGGGTCGGCGCAACACGTTTTCTTTTTCCAATCTCTCCTGTCAGACGTAATGGCATCATTTACTCCTTTCTCTTTAATATCATTCCTCACAGAATCCATCCAACGTTTTCTTGGTTTTCTCCCTCTACAAGCATTTCATCTAGGTATATAGATAAAGAGAGAAGTCCTGACTGACTGACTCATCAACGCCCAGCCCAAACCCTTGGACCTAGAAAGCTGAAATTTTGCACAGAGGTTCCCTTTATAATGTAGACAAGGAATAAGGAAGGATTTTTCGAAATTCAACCCCTAAGGCAGTTAATAGGGGATGAAAGTTTGTATGGAAAAACTTCATTTTCACGCGGGCGAAGCCGCTGGCAAAAGCTAGTCATTTATATTTATCACTCTTTTAGTCACATAAGTAACATCACTGTCTCGTACTATAACAAAAAGGTGCAATTAGGCCCGCGTAAAATATTATAATTTATTCAACATTATTTGTTTATTATTTAATACCGGGAATCGTGAAATTTCTGATATAGGGATACATGTTAATCTCGGTTTTTGGGTATCAGCTGCGAAAGATCCCATCGTTGTACCCCGGGGCTACGGGATAACGTGTTGCTTATAATAACACTGCTATTCATATATTTTGAGGGTTTATTTTTCAGTAAATAGAGAGGCAGGACATGATTAGGATCTCTGTATTGAAGAAGGGTTTTAAAATGGCCGTCTTGATAGCATTAACTGGAGCCTCTACGAACTAGGGGATCTTATAGACGGTTATTTTATGAAGTGAAGGAAAACATTGTTAAGAATCCGGTTGGACCTATAATCAACCAATTGTAGGTGTTGGACATCTGCTAACCCACACTGGTCCTGTGTGCTAGTGTATGCTTTATGGCCACTCTCTGTCACAGGGCGGTGGCCTGTGTCCCCAGAAGTAGGAACATTAAAGGCTGACTATGCTAGGGTGATCCGTAGGTGGCCAGTGGTCACCATACCGAGGTTCTTCCGTGCCTCGAAAAGTACGTTAACCCGCTGGACCTGGCAGCCTTCTGAAGACCTGTGACAGTCTTTATAGGTAGTCAGTGGCCTGAAAGACTGACAACACGTCTTACCAAGGGGTATCCTATTACACAACATTAATTAGGTTGTGGGACCTCCACACAGACAGACAGTCGCTCCATGTAAAGTACTGATATTCAGCTGCATCCGGTTAGACTGGAAGCCGACCCCAGCATAGTTGGGAAAAGGCTAGGTAGATGATGATTATTGATTAACAGCTTCCTATTACCAATCACATTTCAACTAGTAGATTATTTATTACTGAGGAAATTACACTTATTACATCGAGAAACATAAAATAAAACATCCGAAACATTTTATTAACGAACAAAAAAACAAACCAAGTCCACACAGTAATGACAGCTGTATCAAAAACGAGATAAATATCTATAAATATGTTATAAGTCTCGTATAATTGCGTTATAAGTCTTATAAGTAACTTATAAGTTTCTTCGCAACGACCGCCCACTCGCACAGACCAGTTAATTTGATTTAGATGCTACACACAAGTGTTTAAGTTTATTTTTAAATTACTCGTCCTTTTAGGGTTCAATTGTTTTTCAAGTTTTGAAGGTCAGACCTATTTTTCTTCTCGTACTACTTTCACAAAGATACCATCATACACTAGATTGATTTTATTGCTAAATCCACTATTATGAAGAAAAAAACACATGGTTACAAATATAGAAAGTTACCTGGAATCCGAAGGGTTAGTCTAATGTGAACCGAATAGTACGGTCTACATCCAAATTTCGCCAGTTATTTTCAAGTCCCATGTCGGGACCGTTGCCATCAACCGGGCACAAATCTAGACTACGAGCCCGAAATTTCCCAAAATTATAGTAAGTACATATTTTAAGATTATAAAACAAAGCTTTATATAGTATAATACTGACGAAAACAATGACATAACATCCACCCAAAAAAAATCCACAAACACACATCCATATCCGGCGAAACCGATCAAAAAATTCAAAAAAAAAAAACGTTCACAAAAATTGTGAGACGTAAATCAGAAAACGACGTCTCGGGTTCCTTCCACCATAATTAAAGTAATTTAGCACACTCTGTCTCGAACCTGCTCTGTCCAATGTTTGTTTTGCAGGCGAGAACTGACCATAACCTATTATTACCATCTCGTTATACTTTTTAACGTCCAGGAGTGGCCAACGTTTGGTTTACTAAGAAATATTATAACGTTTTAGTGTTTAGTCATTTTGTGCACGCTATTTGGTTTTAAATGTGCTGTTGACAGTTTGATTTGAATTCGTGGCTACTAGTTTAAGTAAATTTTAGCCTAACTGCCACTATTTTTGCCTTGTTGACGGTAATGGAATGGAATTGAATATTATAATCTTCTACACCGACCCTAACTCCTAACTCTTCCGACGTCCTAATGGTGTGTAATCGCCATTTTTGCAGTACAATTATGCTTTTAATTAAATCGTGAATAAAATAGGAACCTTACTAAAAACCTATCTAAATATTGCGTTTTAAGTTAGATGTCCAAGACGTTTTAAATTATTTAGAGTTCTAACCTCTGTACGAGTTTTCTTTTATCGTTTCTATATTACAAATATACGTTACGTTTACGTTGGTATATTTAGTGGTTTTACATAAATAAACTAAAAAAATAAAACGACCCCTTTAAGCTCATATTTTCATAGCTTAATCCCAGTACTAAATGATCTCATAAAACCACACAATTTATACCGACCCGCAAGTTTGTAACCTCTTTACCAACATCAAGTTCGGTCGCCGCCGGCGCAGGCGCAGCAGTAAAAACGTGTTGTTATTATTAATAATCTTGTTCATTGAGAACACTCGAGCGTGCTTGTTACGTTATGAAGAACTTCTAAGAAACTTTAGTTAGTGGACCCACCACGTTGATACACCTATATGGGGTATTTTTGGTGGTTTTGGGTATATAGCCTTTAATGCTTTAGCTATTTCGTCTTATTTACAGCCTATTTTGTCTCACTGCAGGACAAAGGCTTCCCTCTTTCCAATTTTCTCGATTTAGTGCGACTGTAGGCCAATTCATTGAAAAACGACTCCAGCTTATCCCGTGATCTTCTTCAATTAAAAATTTAGCATAGCTTAGTCGGTCGGATAGGCTGTAGTTCCATTATTATAAAGTATTTGTATTGAACTACATCCAATTGGATTGGAAGACGGCCTCAACATAGTTTAGGAAAGAACTAGACAGATGATGATAAATCAGGCTGTAATGTTCCGATTCTTGAGGTACAGGCCTCCTCTCTTTGGAAGGTAGTGGACAATCCACCATCACGCAGGCTCAGTGCTAGTGACACACATCTTCCGTTTCTCTGGTCTAGCTTTGCATGGGTGGCTTTATTTCCTGCTTGAATAGTGGTAGCTTTTTAGGGTATCTGATGTGGTCAGTTCTGTGGTCCAATGCAAATGTAACTACTTGAGATTTTTACCAAAGCGGACGGTTTTCCATAAGTTCTTGGCTAATCCCTATGGTCTGTTTAATATTTAGAAGGTTTAGAAGAGATCGAATCACACCAGCGATTAAGACTTATTTTAGAACCTGTCTAGTGAATAGGTACCTTACTTATATTTTTCATCTTGTATGATTTTCAGAACATTTTATTTTTTAGTTCCGATGGGCGAATAAGACACTCAATAATGATATCACCCTTAACGTTACTCCCTTAGAAAAGGAGTGAATACCCTGTCAGGCGATAAGAGCCTTTATTCTAAACATACTAAAGTACGTTTTTTCTCCTTTGTAGGAGCTCATCTATTGCCAAAGTCAACGGATGTTGTCAAAGTTGCTGTGGCCCAACGCGGGCCCTAGTGCGCCCAGAGAACCCCACTCAGACCATTTGGTTAGTAGACATTTTTTGTTTTATTAAGAAAAAATAACACTGAATAAAAATTGATAAACGCCTTTAAAAGACGTTCTTCATCATTCAGTCTGCTTTTATCCCAATTTATTTGGGGTCGGTTATATTACTAAAAAGCCAACCTTCAACCTTCCTAACTAAAACCATCAAAAAGGTTGGCAAACGCTGACTTTATAGTGACATAACTAACTAAAAAGGTTTCCGTTTCTGAATTGAATCTTGTTAAAGGTTATTAAACACTGTTAAAAACGCTACATAAATTTATTTGTAATTTATGTGTATTTCTGATTAAGATTAGCATCTTCAGTCTTTTTACAGATATTTAAGGCTACCTATTAATTTGGATAAACTGAGCTTTTTATTAAAATCAAGTTATAGTTACTGTTAGCCGTCCCACTGCTGGAATGGCTGGGTAAAACCGTAAAGGGCTCCATGACCTTCAAATCTATAGATCAGACAGACGTGTGGAAAAAAAAATACAATTTTTATTTTTTAAACAGGTAGGTATATCTAACATTATTTTCTTCGTATCCTTTACAGAAAACCCTTTTAATTGATATCCATATTGGATTTAGAAGACCTTTAGGAGACCGGCATATTGAATTTAGAAAGCCGTCACTTACATAAACATGCATTGTCATCCAAACTTAACGTGTATGCAAAATTTCAGCTCAAAAATCTGTTGCAAGATTTGACCACAAATCATGATTCTCCTGCCCTTATCCCAATTTATTTGTCGGCGCAGCATGTCTTCTTCTTCCATACTTCTCTATTTCTCGTCATCTCAGCAGTCACCTCCTTTCTAGCCATATCATACTTCACACAGTCCATCCAACTTTCTCTTTACTTTTATTATTATTACTAGCCATCCGTGTCCCACTGCAGGGCAAAGGCCTCCCTTCCCTCTTTCCACTTATCCCTATCCAATGATGTTATTTGCCAATCCCTGCGAAAAGAGTCGAGTTCATCCCGCCATCTTCTTCTGGGCCTGCCGCGTTGTCGTTTGCTGCTGTTTGGGACCCATTGTGTGGTTAGCTTAGCCCACAGCTCCTCCGGCATGCGGCAGATGTGGCCAGCCCAGTTCCATTTAAGCTTGGCAGCCGTGTGACCTACGTCGGCAATTTGAGTTTTGGAACGCAGTATCGAGTTCCTTATTTGGTCTGTAAGCTTGACTCCGAGGATACTACGCTCCATTGCTCGCTGACAGACCCCGAGTGCGGACTTTTGACGCTTTGTTAATGACCATGTCTGCGCTCCATAGGTGAGGGTAGGAAGAATGCACATGTCCATGAGTTTCCTCTTAAGGGAGAGAGGGAGAGCTCCTTTCATTATTTGCTTCATCGACCAATAGCTCTTCCAGGCGTTCTCGATGCGTCGGGCAACTTCTTTCTCTTGTCTTGCCTGGAAGGAGACTATTTGGCCGAGGTAAATGTACTCATGGACATACTCAATCCTCGCACCCCCGATTCCTATATTGCGCTTGGTGCTGTTGGTCATCACCTTGGTTTTTGCCATATTCATCGCGAGTCCGACCTCGAGGCTGGCACTGCTCAGTTGTTCGAGCATTAGGCTTAACTCGGCTGCCGTGGAGGCGAAAAGGACAATATCGTCGGCGAAGCGGAGATTGGTTAATCTTCTATCACCCACGCTGATGCCCTTGTCGCTCCACTTGCTATTTAGTTTTCTAAAGACTTCTTCAAGCGTGGCTGTGAAGAGTTTTGGAGAAAGAGGGTCGCCCTGCTTAACCCCTTTTTGGATAGGGAATGGTGGTCCTGTAGTGTTTATTTTTATGGCTGCTGTGCTACTTTCATAAATTTTTTGCAATAATTTAATGTATAGGGGTTCAATGTTCTGGTTTTTAAGTGATTCAAATATGGCGTTGTGCGATAAACTGTCAAATGCTTTAGAATAATCGACAAATGCGAGGTATAAGGGTAGGTTGAATTCGAGATGTTTTTCGATAACTTGGTTAAGTGACTGTAGATGGTCGGTAGTGGAGAGGCCACGGCGGAATCCGGCTTGTTCGGGAGGTTGATGCTGATCTAGTTGACCAGAAATGCGATTCTCAATTATCTTTATAAATATTTTGTAAATGTGAGAGATGAGGCTGATGGGGCGGTAATTACCGATGTCAGTCCTATCACCTTTTTTATGGAGGAGAATAACATTCGAGTGGCAAAAATCACTTGGGAAAACACCTGTTTGTAAAATTGAGTTGAACAAGTTGCAGATGTATGGCAACAAAATAGGCTCTGCGGCTCGAAGTGATTCAGTTGTAATACCATCTTCGCCGGGACTTTTATTGTACTTCATGCCTCTGAGAGCCTGGTGTACTTCGTAGCCAGTAATAACTGGGATCTCTTCAGGACATGCGTAGACTTCGGATGTTTGCTGGGATGTTTGACTGTCGGAATATAGGGATTTATAAAATTCGGTACTTATTTCGATAATTTTTGCTCTATCTCCTTGTTTAACGCCATTTTTATCCTTCAAATGAGTTATTGAAGACCTGCCTACTTCCATGCCACGCATAGCCGATCTTAAGGATCGGTTGTTGGTTAACGCAGCATGAACAAGTTGTGTGTTGTGGTGCCTTATGTCCTTTCTGATGCTTCTCTTCACTTTTCTATCTAGATCCCTATACCCTGCAGATTGATATGTTATATTCTGCCGCTCTTCTATAAGACGTGTTGTGTTGTCAGTAAGTTTTGTTTTCTTTTTCTTAAGACCCACGATCTTTTGGCTGGCAATTTTAATAGCTTCTTTTATGTTTTTATACTGTATATGAACGTCCTCTGAATCTGTATCTAGTAAGCTAAAGGTGTTTTTAATATTTATATTACTTTACTTTAATTTATTTTTATTTTACTTTCTTGCAAGATTCAACCACACAACAAAATAACTGTGGAAAGACCGCACTTGCTCCGTTCATCAGATAGGTTTCCAAACGTATTGTTTGACTCAAGATAAAATAAACTTCTTTCTTGACTTAAAACTTAAATTCAATATTTATTTGTTTCTGACAAGCGATGACGTATGAAGTCATTGTCCAATCACGTATGAGATAAACGGGCAATTTGTAGCACGCACGCGTATTACTGGTCGAACACAAAATCATGTATGTTTTTATAATTTAAAAAGCAATTACAGAAATATGAAGAACTTCATAATATTTCAGTGTGTATTTTCAATTTAGAGCATGATCTTTTTAACCTTCAATTTTATTCGTTGAAAGTTTCGTCTTCTATTAATTGAGGAGCTCATGGATAAATAAAAACAGCCACTTGGAACAATCTTCAGGTTAACTCACCCATTGGTCTGTAGATGGATGGCCATTATGTTGCTCCATGTAAAATACTGGTATTCAGCTGCATCCGTTTATACTTGAAGCCGTTGTGGTCGGCCTAGTTAGCATAGTTGGGCAAACGATGATAAGTTGAAAGTAATTCAGTTCTTCGACTTCGATAATCTTTTCATTGATGCAAAGGCTACACAAGTGCACACTATTAAAAACTTCTATAGGATAGGATGTGTCTTTTTGACACCGACGAAGTCGCGGACAGCATCTAGTTTATAAAATTTTGAAATTAATGTAAAAGAAAAGATGTTCATAGCACACCAGAGATAGTAAAAACATCGAGTATGATCAAGTAGCTAATGTAGCTATCACCTGCCTTATGGATGCAGAGACCGCAAAAACAAGTGAGGTATAAGAATCACCCGGCTTACAAAATGATATGACAATAAGGAATTACTTATCAATTGAAATAAACTTGTTAGGTATATTGAGGTGTTTCAGTAACATGCCTGAAAGTTTTTGACGTAGGATTTATAGTTTAGTTTTACACAGTGGTATATCCATCAATGATATAGAATAGAATAGAATAGAATATGTATTTATATGTTTTTATTTGTTTTTTATTTATTTTTTTTATTTTTTTATATGTGTTTATATCATTCTCCTGCACTTTCCTAATGTATTTGGGGTCGGTGCCAGCATGTCTTCTTCAATTCTTCTCTTAGTCTCTCTTTTATTCTTCATTCCAGCAGTCAGTTCTAGTCAGAAATCTATAACAATATCTCAGCAGTAACCATTGGTTCTACCGATGTTTACAAAACGTTACAAAAGTTCTTCAGAAACCTTTGACCCAAAACTTCTTTCGTTCCAAAACCTGTCTTTCTAACCCTAGTGTCGAAAACTCGTAATAGAAATCACCCGCGTGACGATCGTGTATGTTTTCCGTATAAACATAAGTATTACGGAAACCGTGTAAAGGTCCAACAAGGGTCTAAAACACCCTACCATAAATAATAGAATCATTACCATCTGCTGTTATGACCGGGTCATCAATTTTTTGCTTCCAAATAGTTATCCGTTACCCAAATAGCTTGGGGCGTTCCTAGACCATATATTTTGACGGTTACTTTTTTAATTTTCGAAAAGTGATCAGGGAGATTTCTGGTTTGATGTTCTTTAGTTTATTTTTACACTGTCTTTTTAATTATCTCGTCTCTCTTTCATTAATGATTATTGAATGGTTATTGCGTAACAGAACCACTTACAATATTTATTCGGTTTGTTGTGCAATACTAGAAATGATTGGCATTTTCTTTCAAAATCCTTGGGATTGTGAATTTAAGTGTTCTGTAGTGCAATCAAGCCAAGTGATTTCATTCGCTGATGTCAGTTTAGGTAACCAAATTAATAACAACAACGAGTAGTATCTAACAACGCTTGTTTATTATTTTTATAAGCTGTATTAAACTCCTATGTACTTAAACATTCAAACACAATGCGAATTGTTACATGAATAAATGAATTGAATTGAAATTTATTAATCCTGCACTGGATCAAGCTTTTATAACCGCAAAAATACAAAAAAAAAAAACAACTGTCGTACCTATACAAAAATTGGGATTGCTTTACGGATTACAATTACCATCGGATACCTACCATCCTTGACCTCTAGCAGCACCGTTACCAAAAAATCCATTAAAATAATTACCAAACTTAAAACTATAACATAAAGATAATCCATACAAAATCTTCCATTCATCATACACCTACGGCGATGAGCATTTAAGGGTAATTTTCGCCACAGAAATTGTTATTAATGCTAGTGATCACATACCTTAACCGTGTTTGTAGGTGCACCATACATGTTGTCAATTATGGATTTTTTGTCTCATACACGAGCTTGTGAGGTTTGTATATGGATGACTGTGTATGTCCTTCTTTCTTTATAACTGTTAGTTGACCTATTAGTCATGTGTTTATTGATTTGATGGTCCCACAGACATTAAATGGGTTTTAGAAGAGTCGTCCGTGTTTCGTTGATGACTAAATGAGTCTATCAATATAGTCTAGTTCGGATGAATCTGTGACTGATGATCATCACCTTCCTGACCTTTCCCCACCTACATACTTGCATTTCGGGGTCAGCCATCAGTTTAACTGAATACACCTAAATACATAATCCTTACGGAGTAAATTTTCTGATTGATGGTTATATCCGCATTAAAATCCGTTGCGTACTTTAAAAGAACCACACGGTTACAAAGACACGACACAAAAAGTGACTTTAATCTATATAATTTATAATATTTATACTTAATTAGAGATTCTCTCTTTAGGATGACATTTAAGAACATCCATTGCCATTTTTGTACTTCTCGCTTATAAATATGTATATTAACTTTTTACTATATTTCTCCACTAGTATTGCATGATATTCACTACTTGAGTGTTTACACATTCTTATGATTTTTAATGAATGATATAAGTAATAAAAAAGATTTGCAATCTTTTGCTGCGTTAGTACTATTATTAGATATTTTTTACAAAGTTACTGTAGTTTATCTGTTACTTAGTGTAAAATAACACTTCCTTTTGTTATTGCCGTAATCGCGTATTAAACTTGACTGCTTCAAATCGTGAGAAATAATATTCTTCTTTTTTGTATACCTAATAATCTTTTGTTAAATTTTATCACACATTTATTTATTTTAATGTGTTAAACTGTCACTCAAAATTGGATAATTAGATACATACATACCTACTTATGTAAATATGTATTGTCGTAGGTAGATAAGATTTATTTTTTAACAAAGAGTGTCTACGTAGGTAATTTTCTCGTTCTGAATCATCCCTGTCAACAAGTTTGTAGGCCATAACCAGTCATAGACTAAAAAAAAAGGTTCCCTAGTCAAATAAATCATGACGTCCCGCTGTAATAATTCAATATGGTCACTCTACGAGCCCGAGGCGCCAGCCATCATCACACTGAGGTGTCTGCAGTCTAATTATATGGACACGTACTTTTCAACCAACACAAATATTTGTAATACGAAACCCATCAAACAACAATCAATCTTAGCTAGAAAGAAATAGGTTATAAATTCCCTTGGTAAATTGACACCTCGTTAAGAATACGGCCAAAAAAAGGTTGGCCCCGAAATTGGCGTAAAAAGTGAGTTAATTATGAAATGATTAGGGGTTTGTTCCCAAAACTAACAGGCGTTTGTTCAAGATTAGGTAATAAATAGTTATATTGTCGTTAGTTTGTTTGTTTTTGTGAATGACATGTGTTTGTGAAACTAACGAAATTGGGTGTATAATGGTGGAAGTGTTTGGTGTTGCTTTTATTTTTTAAATTGGTGTGATTAAAAGGCAAAGGTAATTATGTGTCAGCTGTTTGACCTCTGTTGGACTTTTAATAAATTTTTGAGTTTATATTTTAGATCTGTTTCAACATTTTCAGGTAGACTAAAATCGCTTTTCCGAAAAGGATGAACTCAAATTAAAATCTTCTTAATTTTCTATTCTCCATTGTTATTTTTCATACTATGTCTAAAAAATCTGATCGGGTGTGACGAAGTGTGATAGTACTTTAGTGACATCTCTGCTTAACTCTCCGGGGATTACAGGCGTGTACATATTTGTACCTTAAAGATAGTAAAAAAGGACTAAAAGACGCTATAAAGTTTACATAAAGGCGGTTAAAACATTGCCAATAGTTTTAAAAGCAGAGCCATCTACTGCTACGCAATAATCATTCGCTATAATTTCCGAATATTACAAAAAAAATATAGTCCCTGGTTTTCCAGTCTTTTCAAATGATGAAAAAACTTAGAACCTATTACTGGGGTTATATTTTCGTAGAACATCACATCGGTTAAAGACTTTCGATCAATCACTGAGCAATCAATTAAGGGTGGGTTCGCGCTACCCTCGGCTAGGGTTGGCAAATTATGGGTTTTGCAGCACTCACTAGTGTCTTTTACTTTGTAAGGATTGCGGTTTAAGTGAGTCATTGAAGATTACGGGTGTCGTTGTAATATTTGTTTGAACTGACCAGCAGCAGTTAAAGAAAGAAAGATTTAGAAAGTTATTCTTTTTGTTATGGAAACACCTCTGCTCTACATCGAAAATAGCATAATAAATTATGTTGAAATGTCATTATGTCTAGAAAAATCCACTGCTTAATAATATACTATGTATAACCACCTATCCATTTCCCCATAGCTGGGACAGAGGCATCTTCACTTTTAAAGTGAGTGGACGGTCCACCACGCGGATCCAGAGCAAGCATCATATTATCACATTTGCTCGAATTTTTTAACCTATAAACTTACGATTACGATCATGAGACTAAACTACTTATATCATCACTAGCTGATGCCCGCGGTTTCAAGTGCGCGGATGTCGGTTACCGCTTACGATGCCGGTTATCGCGACCAAAAGTAATATTTTCGTTTTCAACCCCTTGAATATAGTTTTTTTATTATTATTAAAAAGTAGCTTAAGTCCTTTCTCGGGTATCAAAATATCTCTCCATACCAAATTTCATGCAAATTGGTTCAGTAGTTTAGGCGTGATTGAGTAACAGACAGACAGACAGAGTTACTTTCGCATTTATAATATTAGTATGGATTCTCTTGCCCTTCTTCTTCTCCTATACTGCGATATTCTTATCAAAATCTCTCCTTTCCCCTGATTTTTGAATAGGTACCGTTTTTCGAACGCGACTACTTATTTTAGTTTTTTTTTTACCGATTAGTTACAGGTGTAATGTATGGCTGGCCAGTACCATATTGTTAATGTGTCATGTCGGCGGGCTTTGACAGATGTTGCGGCTACTATATTAATTTAATCTGTGCAACTGGAATCACATAGATTTCTTTGTGCATGTCACTTATATCTATTATTTTTTTCTCTGATCCATCAACCCTATCCACCGTTATATCGCGGTAGCTGGCCCATGGGATTAGCTAGGGATGCCGTTGATGGAAGCGTGTCAGCTACCATAACCTAGCCCGCTCTATCGTTATGTATTATATCGGTTATAATATTTTACATCTCTCATATTCGGTAAGTAGGTCCTTATTACCCCCAAATGGGGCTTGTAGGTGACCAATTAGCGCTCCAGGGCATTAATGTCGCAAGAAAAGCCCTAGGGCGGTAAGTAATTAAAAAAAAAACACTTCACTCTTTCAAAATGTTCGCGTACATCTAACCATCATAGTACTGGCAATAGACATCATGCATTCAGCCCAATGACAAAAGAGGTCGCTTCGCTATTCAGCCTTGTCTTCGTATGAGTATACCGCCTGTGTGGGGGAGGCTTAATAGTCATCAATTTTAAATATCGAACGGCGAAGCTCAATATCGTTCTTGAAAAAAAAAAATTAAAAAGAGATGAAAAAGACGGTAATAGAAAACTTTACTTTCAATATTGTTTCTTTTTGGATTTTTTTTTATAATTACGTGCTAATTAGGAAAAAAACATGAGTTCTGCAAGTAATGGAGATATAAGCTGCACTCCCGATTCAATGAAAATGGAAGCTGAAGCAGCAATTAACAATATTTTGCCTGAAAGTTCTAAAGAGAGATATTTGAAAACTTTATTCTTGTAATGCCGGTTTTCTTCTTACCTCATAATCGAGATGTAAAGCAGAGTAGTTAGCTCGGGTGTAATCATCAATTGCACCCTCGAACTATTGGCGCCCTCGCTGCGCTCGTGCGCCTAAATATCTCGGGCTGCAATTGATGCCTTACAGCCCTTGGCTACTAATCTACTATTATTTTATACATGTAGCAATATACCTGTATGTTTCATGTTTTATGAAAGAACGATATGAAGTTGTGTGAGATTTAAAAGGTTTTTGATTCTTAGTTTATGTTATTGCTAATAATTTATGTTTTCTTATGGTTTTGAATCTTACAAGATCTTTATATGTGATTGAGTTTTGTAGAAATCATTATAATGTATTTTTTCAATTATTTTGCCTGCTCAGCAAAATATTTATTCTTTTGTCCCAGATGAATCAGTCTTGTTCGTTGCTCTTTCGAATCTTGTTCAATAATAACAAGTAATTTAATTTAAAATAGATATGTCGGGAGTCTTTTCAATATATTTATTATTTGTGGGGGTATTTTTATACCCTAGTAGGGTGGGGATGTGTTATAAGTCAATTTTAATTTTTCTATGGAAAGATTGTAACGATAGATTTTTTTTATTCACAATTCCTTTGCAACACCTACTCAAAACAATTCAACATAATTTTAATTCCAGTAATTAAAAAACGGCGACAAAGCGTAGATACAATCACCAATTAAATTACTAAAAGTAACGTCTTCATTGATTTACACCACACTAATTAATTGATTAACCACAAGAGATAATAAAAGATCAGGAAGTGAGATTAATACTCGAATTTTCATAATTATTAATTTTGATACAAATAGCAAATATTTCCTACAGTCAAATTCCCATCTTATTCTCACAAAAATAAGGTTGAATTTTGTGTGTTTTGTATCCGTTGCGCACGCGCACCGTTCGACATAGTTGTGCGTTTTCGCCGGCAGGTGGCGCCACACCATTGATCATATAATTTTATGAGGCCCGAACTCATTTATTATAGTTATAAATATAAAGAAGGTTCGTTTGTTTTGTTCAAAGTATTGAATTAGGCTTTGTGTCTTGAACGACGGTGTATCAATTTGTTTTAAGTATTTCTTTGTTATTTTATGTATTTTTGTTGAATAATAATAAACTACAGTGACTTAGTACTTGACTTGGAGCAGCTTGTTGCTAAATAATAACAGCCTTATGGGTCGATCTTCAAGGTAAAACCACATTCATAAACATCGGTAAGTATATGGTTTGAGATATGGATGATCTTCGTAACCACCATTTTCCACACGACACAAATATTTTTAACAGTTTTTTTTTTCGTTTCATAATTTATCAGAATTAAGTCAATACCTATTCATAATCATTTTTATCAGTCAGGACAACAGTCCGGAATCAACCACTTCGAGGTATTGGCCACCCGGTTCTGACGGCCCTGGTTTCTTTGGCTTAACCATGGCCACCACTCTGCCAAAGCCTTACGACAATCATCATCATCACACTGAGAAAACTGGTCTCCTATCAAGTTGAAATTTTGCTTGATTGAGTAAAAAACGATTAAATTAATCATTAATCATTTTAAAACAACAAACCACAATTGATTGTGGAAATCAAATTGAAATGATTGTACGCTTATAAAGTGAAATATGTTTAAAACAATAAAACTTCTTATTTAATTTTGGTGACGTCATAAACCATTATTAATTCTAATAAGATAAAATGATTGGGGTATTTTAATCATTTGCATATAATTCAGTTAAAAAACTACGTTATTGATGTAAATGTAGTTCATGATAAATCCTACTAAGATACTTGATTAGCAACATTAATAAAATATCTTTATTACATTTATAAATGTCTTCATCTAAGTAATGATCGGAAAATAATATGAGAAATCAATTAACTTTTTTAAATTAATAATTAATTTAAAATGGTAACTTCGTCTTTATTTTTTCAATCAGTCGTTGCTGTGACTCGAGCGCGCGCGTCTGTTTAACCGTTTTTCGTTCGTGATTGTGTCGAATTTTGTTATTTTCTTTCTTGATATTTTGCAATTGTCCCGTGTTAATTTAAATAAAATTTCTGATAATTTGCCATTAGTACCTATAGTATTATTTAAAGTGGTCCCGGTATCAAGTCGTGGCGGCAAGTGAATACCTACCTAGTGTTTGATGGAGGAAGCTGGCGACTTACTAAAGGCGTGGGGCCTCTCGGATTTAAAGCCCATTTTCACCAGTAAGTATTTTGCATCTACTTTCCACATTACTTGCCATTAGGTACTGCTTAGTTTCTCTTCAGACCAATCACAATTTCGTAAGAATACTCTACTGGCGGGAAGGGAACAGGTAAGGGCGCAGTGCGAGAAACAAATAATTTTTTTTTTTTTTTTTGGGGTTCCTCCCCTACGTGTAAGGTGGAGATGATAATTTGTTTTGCGTTCCCTATCGTGTGGGGTATTGTTGGATAGGTCTTTCAATAATGACCGTTTTTGATTTAGTAAACCGTTTGTGAGTTATTATGCAAATTTTCGTTACGAGTCAAGTGAACTGAGTTTAGCATCGGTCTGGGTCACTGTTTCTGACATTTGTTTGTCGTTACACAAACCTCTGACAGCAGGGCTTGCAAGCTCACATGGGTGTGTCTGTGAGCGTGTGTGCGAGTGAGTGTATGTGTAATATATCATCATCATTTCAGCCAAAAGACGTCCACTGCTGGACATGGGCCACCCCCAAAGGAGGGTTTTTGCTATAATCGCCACGCTTGGCAGGCGGGTTGGCGATCGCAGTGCGGTTGTTACAAAAGCTCAGAGAACGCTGTTGCCCATTCTCTGGGAAGTCCCTTAGTCGCCTCTTACGACACCCACGGGAAGATATGGGATGGTACTATTCGTTACGTACGACACCATATGCAGACATGTGTGTGTAATATATATTAATATAAAATGTTTCTTTTTTCAGGTGACACTGAAAAAAGGACTTTGTTTCATGGACTGATTACTCTGCGAAGTTTTCGGAAGGCCGTCCCTAACACCCGTTTATTCTTATGTTATAACAATTTCGTTCATTTTATGTTGATTATTTAACTTGCTGTTTTGAATATAGATAAATGAGTCAAATTACTTGATTATTTTATTTCAGTACTAAACACTTAAGAATATTTCAAATTATCTTTATTACGTTTAAGTTGTATGTTTGTTGCTATTGTTTGTTTTTTTTTTTGCGTTTAAGTTGTTTGTCTTCTGTTACTATTAAGTTGTTTGTTTGTTGCTTTTGAGTTTGTTAAGGCTCAATTTACACCGAAATCGAATCGAATTTTTGCAACGAATTTGTTTATAGCATAATGAACCTTATGTAACGTACGTAATTTGTACGTTAACCAATTGACATAAAGTTCATTATGTTAAGTAGAATTTCGTAGCAAAAAGTCGCTTAGTTCCATTCCGCGGCGGTGTAAATTGAGCCTAAACAAACAACTCAATAGCGAAAAACATACAACTTAATAGCAACAAACATACAACTTAATAGCAACAAACATACAACTTATTAGCAAAAAACATACAACTTAATAGCAACAAACACACAACTTATTAGCAACAAACATACAACTTAATAGTAACAGACAGACAACTTAATAGGAACAAACATACAACTTAAGCACAACAAAGAAGTACTTAATTCAGATCAACACTTTTAATTACTTAACTTTAATAAGCTACATGATCTGTACAAAGACGTACTTACATCAATCAATTAATTGTCATTATAAAATGTATCATCTGACATGATACTATCAAACAAATCGCCTATCGTCATAAGTATATTTCATTTTAAAACTTACAATTTTAATGATTTAATCTATCAGCGAAGATGTTGAAATCAATCAAGTGACTTTTATACATTGGTCAAGTGCTTTTTAAACGCAACAACTGCCATAGTTAGCATAAACAAGAGACCTAAACGCTTTGTTATAAGGCATGTTAATATCAGTCAAGTTATTTATTCAAATTAATCAAGAAACTTTATAAAGCGACTATTTTTCTACTTATTTACGCTTTGCGACTGGTCAAAAAAGTAAACAAGTTCTTAATAAAATCTACAAAAATCATAGCGACATCCATAAAGTAATCTTACTACGGACAACTCAATGTACTTTATTACTGTAATCGTACACCTTTGTGCGTTCCTATATAAATAAGTTACATAATTGACGGAGACACATTCTTGATACATACTATCATTTATTTTTCTCAGTGCATCAGGCTATAATGTACCCACTGCAGGGACTCAGGCCTCTCTAGGAAAGGTCACCAGACCAGCCATAAAATCACTAGAAAATCTTCTCATTGAGTTAAACTTGTGAGCAAAAGAACTAAAAAGATAATATTTACCATCCCTCTGAACATTCCATTAACGCCTTTTCACTTACACATTAAAATGTGGAACAAACGGCACCTGCCATTATCCTCCACATCAAACTATTCCGCGACCAACGTAACTTGGTCCTATTCTCCATCTAACTTGCTCCAACGCAGAGCTCTTTAGAAAACGGTACTTTATTCCGTGGCCGTTATAAGTGGAGCCTTGTGGCTTTGGCCTAGCTTTGTAATGAGAGGTTTTGTTAAAATGGTTGGATGTAGTGATTTTATACTTGAGTAAGGAAGCTTTTATAGTTTAATTTCTAGTGTTGTATATACGTGTATATGTTTATTGAAAAGAGTTGTACTAACAGTACCTTTTACGGTTATAATTTTCTGAATAGTGCATATGGAAATTACGTAATAATGTGTCATATTTCCCGTACTATCGTCATTTTATTATCGTTGCTTGGCTGGTTGTTAGATGTTTTCAGTTCTTGGTTTTGCTATTTTCTTGTTAGTAAAAAAGCAAAACTCTACAAAATTTATTTTAGTAGAGTATTCCTAAGTGGTCAGTCTTAGATATAGGTACACTTTTTTCAGGAACAAGGACAAAATATATAAGGTCCCATTAAAATAGGTGGACAAAATTTCAGAAATCACTCAGACCACCAAAATAAGGACGATGGTAAAAATAATATTAAGAAAAACGCATCTAAGTACCTATATACTCATAAGGGATGATCAATTTGTTCTAGACTCTAGTCTAGAGTGTAGAATTTATTATTTTAAGTAAAAAAAAATCAGTTTAAAAATGTTTCTTTTTTTTGTTTAGATACCTTTGGATAAACCTACTGACTGCTTTGTTAAAATTTGTCCACCTATTTTAATGGGACCTTATATATTTAAGTCCAATGTAATATGGGGCGAGCATAGTGCCAACAACGGGGCATATAAGTATCCAGGCTGCTGCAAATGGCTGCTGCTGAAAAATCTCTAATAGAAAAACCCAATAATTCTTAGGCTGACCTGAGAATCGAACCTCATGCACCACAGCCGTAACTTCTTCAAGTTTCCTTACTTTTCACATTACCAGCTAAACTTCAACCTCTACTCATCCTTTTACCTGAACCACCGTGAATATAGCCCGCACTACCATTTAGCCCGCGAGTACACAAATACAGATTACCTACATTCGCCGTTAAAGGGTCTGTACACACGGCTGTTTGCGCGCCGGCCTGGTCAAACGTTCACACTTCTGTAGCTGCCTTTAGATGCCCGGTACTTTTAATAATATAACGATTATTTTAAAACATGTGGCAACCTAGCTGCTGCTCGTTATCTTCACCCGTATGTTTTTTTTTTTTGAAAAATACTACTTCCCTATTTTAATCGCATTTTTTTAACAATTTTAATGGTCTTCGTAATCATCTTCCTGACCTTATCCCATGTTATTTGGGATCGGCACAACACGTTATTTTCTACCATTCTCCTCTGTCAGTCGTCATGGTATCATTTATTCCTTTTTCCTTCATACCATTGCTCACACACTCCATGCCCCTTTTCTTTGGTCTTCCTATCCATCTATAAACATTGTTGTTGTTCAGCTGTAAAACATGGCTAACAACTTCTTGTACTAGTATCTACCTACTTGTTGTTAGGCCGACAGACTGAAATCTCTTACTTATTCGCTCTATAATAATAATTATACTCCACAGTTTCTTGCTAGTTCTTCTTCTGAAACCAGCAACTCCAACCGTACACCTAGCTTCTGTCCTCTTTTTCTTGTCTATATGAAATACAATATTTTGAATTTCAACTTGAAGTGCTATCTACTTTTACATCTATAGCAGCTCTCAAATCTCACGTACTTGAAGACTCGTTACAACACTTCAAAGAAGTGAATCTAGTAGTTTCAAACAACTTTGAGCTGTCAACATCCGACAGCCGACAGTCACCTGACACCTGTCCAAACTTCTTGCTATCAATCCTCAAGTCAGTGTAGAACTATCAGGTGTCTTTGAAAAAACAAAGAAAAAAAAATGGGTCCGCCCATAGATCAAATGTTTGGGTACCGTAGAGGTTTTAAGCTATGTAGACTACTTGTGGCTTCCTGTTGTTATTGGTTCTTATTATTGTGTTAAGTGGAGCAGTATTTAAACTGGTTTCAAGTGTATTATTTACACAGTTATTATTGTTACACAGCTATTATACGATAGCGTCTTGTCTTCAACCTTTTGGTAATCATTGCCTAAAATTAAAAATAAAAGCAATTATTCATTTGTTCTAAAGCTTTGAATAATAGAGACCATAATTTATTATGTATTTTACAACATTGAACTCACGTATTAAATTTTCACGTAGATACGTGACAAAAGACCGACACATGGTTCTTTCAGGAGTCAGTAACATTATCAAAGAATAATTTAATAAGACAAAACAACAAATAAATAATACTTAATTTTCAAAATACTAAAATATTTATCCAAAACCACTCAATATAAAAGTTAGCAGAAATTAAAACAAGCAAAGCCAACATGCTACTTTACTATCCCAGTCATTGGTCACAAATAAAATAAAGTAATTAGATGTAATAATTACCAGTAAACCATCTGCCATATACACGTTAACAGCTACAGTACATAATCATTTATATATCAAGACACATAATGTAAGTGGCCGACACCTCGTATGTAAGACTAGTAATGGCGCACGCTTCTTAATGATATGCATCGGTGCTACGTTTATTGAGCAAGTACAGTTTGCAAGTCAAGTGTCTTTGCAAATGTATTTAGGGTCTTATACAGCTTTAGTATTTTGTATCTTTTCTGCGTTGGTCTTGTCTTTTTGGCCATCAAGATCAGCTTGATGAACAAAATTGAAGGGAGTCTTCTTGTCGAGTCTATGAACTCCAGTGGTGTCCCACAAACGATGGGACACTTGATGATATCGTGTTCTGCTAGTCCTGTTGTTTACACATCACAGGAGCTAAAGGACGCTACTGAAAATGCTAAACTCGTCGCCTTTTGGGCTGACTCAATTAAGGATCTCATCAGAAGAGGACTCTATTTGTGTTCGGCCAGTTAGTTGCTACTACGACAACTGTTTTGCCTTGTTCAAATCATGGAATGTGCAAGAAGTTGTGCATGGGTAGGAAAGACGATGGAGCATGCCCTGTGAGGGGGCTCCATATTGACGTTGTGTTCGGCAAGGGTCAACGATACAAGCAATCTAGCCAAATGAGATATCGAGGGGATAATCTGGTTCATTTTATTCGAATATTAGTCTCGCGTACGTTTAAATATCGATGGTGTACTCGAAGGTTCTTGGCATACACCGATGTGTTCGCTTGTAGCATGTACCAAACAAATGTATTTTCTATGTTTCTTCTAAAAAGCGATGAAGGGATCTTCACTAGATCGTACTATGATCTGTTCTGTTGTAGATGTTACCTATGTCCAAAGAAGACATGGCATCTGTTTCATATTCAATTATTAGGCAAATTAATATCCTACACTATGAAATCACGCTGATTACTCCCATGACATCAAAAAAACGAAAACCTATCCAGCAGATGCAGTAACTCGCAATAAACCCTACATTTAACTGCTGATCCAACGTTTACAGCTTCAGTGTAATTAGTTTCCCATATTTTAGTTTAACTCTCAACTTAATCAAGAACTATAAGGTAGTATCGTGAGTACAGTAAGTGGTTGACTGTACGTCTCGGTCGGCACCTGTGTCGGCGAGGATGAAAGCGGCGTCGCTTTGTGGAGCCGCTTTGTGGAGCCGGCAAATATTTATTTTAATTTAGTGGCCGCCCGCCGATCGCTCGTTAATCGCTAATGGATGCTCCCGCGCATGTGCGATTGTTCTGTGCTGTGCATGCAAGGATTGGGTGCGAGAATTTTTTGAAAAATTTGTTGGATTAGGGATTCTTGGGAAACTAATTTCACTTTTAAGATTTAAGACTGATGCTTAGTGATGACCATGACCCACGATGAATAGACTGTATGAACGATGATATTGCTAGAAAGGAGTTGACTACTGAGATGACCAGTAATAGAGGAGTATGGAAGAAGACGACAGGCTCCGCCGATCACAAATAAATTGGGATAATATAAGGGCAGGAGAATTATGGAACGGATGGCCGATGGGGCCGAAAAGTTCTGGAATGGCGACCGCGAACCGGAAGAAGTTGCGTTGGAAGGCCTCCCACTAGGTGTATCGATGACCTGGTCAGGGTTGCAGGAACCCGCTGGATGAGAGACGCACGGGACCTTTCAATGTGGCGACGCCTGGGGGAGGCCTATGTCCAGCAGTGGACGTCTTTTGGCTGAATTGATGATGATGATGAGGAGAATTATGAGAGATGAACATGACCACGGTCAATTACTGATACTTCCGAAGTTGTAACTGCCTGCTCATTAGAAAGTTCGCACAATTCGCCGTAGATACTCTTGGAATTTCTAACTCTCTAAATCGCCTGCAGTTTTGATAGGGAAATCGATTCAGCCTTCACGTTACTTCTCTAACTTATGAACATAACATCACGGCTGTTATCTTCCAAGGGTTAGACAGAGGTGCTCAAAAAGGGCGGCCTTTCGCCAGAAATGTATAAGGAACTTACACATCTCTGTAATGAGAGGTAGCCTTTCCTCCATGCCTCGGAAAGTACCTTAAGCTTTTGGTCCTGGCTGTCATTAGTAGATCTTATGGGCCTACTACACGCTCAAGCTTCACCACACTTTTCGTTCACACTTCACAGTACATCGCGCGTATGGTTGGTAAAACTGCATTGCCATTGCAAACCACACGCGCGATGTACTGTGTGCATCGTGTAATCGCGCAGGCAAGACTGTGGGGAAGTGTGAGCGTGTGGTAGGCGCATTAGATTTACAGGTAGTAAGTAACCCGAAAGTTTGAGGATCAGTCTTACCAAGGGTAAGTATAGTAAACCTCAGTGCTAAGTAGATTGTGGATTGTAGATTGTGCTGCATCCGCGATTAAACTGGAAGCTAACTTCAACATAAGAAAAAGCTAGTCAGATGATGAAATGAGAAGTAGTATCAACTGGAAACACTAAAGACTGCTATTAACAAGTTCCCAATGGAAACACTCAATAACACTCACTTACTCAATAACTCCTAAGTCCTCCCCAAGAACCTTGCACCTCACATCATCATAACATAAGATTACTGTTCGCAATGACTGCCGCACTCGAGTTACTTAAGCCGTCACTTAGTATAGATTTGACAAACAAAACCTTCACTAAAGTGTCAAAATCTTTACTAAGTGATGGCTTAAGTATTCATTAAACGTCTCTGAGTGTGGCAGTCTTTAGCAAGACAAATGCAGATAACACATAACTAGATAAAAACTGTTAAGATATGGCTAATGGAAACTCCTTGCGTCTGCAAGATTGTTGAGCTGGTAATTAGTAGATGCTGTTTTATTACTTTGCAATGAATTTAATTGTTCGTTAACTTGAGGTGAACGAATATAAACGAATGCTTGATGGTGATGAGAGGATCAAAATAGATGCTTGTACGATTCATTTAAAATTTTAAGTACTACAGGCTGCATAAGAAGTACAACAATGTAAATTGTTGTTTCGAGATATCTTGCTGTTTCCTGTAGGTACTACCACGATAGACTGACCAACGCAGAAGACATCGTACTTGACTGGCCAGAGCCACCTGGGTGCTATATATCGGTACAAACATAACAACTTGATGGTTATGTCATTTTGCTAAAAGTCGATCACGTTTTTCAATCACATGTTTTCTGAGGCTGTAAATGTATCGTTCATTGACATTAGGTGTTTTCGATTCAAAAATCGCCGTATTTCGTTACATACGTTTACACCACGAAGTCTTGCTAGAGCCTCTGATTGCTAATCTTTACCTATAAAAATAAGTAAATTATGGAATTATATTTATAGTAATACGTTTTGCCGTTGTAAACTGTGCAATAAATTCCAAAGCATTCTTCAGAAGATGAGACCTGTTAAGAGTTGAACTTCTTGTCATGTTTGAACAATCCTAGAAACAAGACCTCATGAATCTTCAGAACTAGTAAAACGGTTGATAATTAAATATGGATACTAAAGTTATACTTAGTGCACCAGCTAGTAATATTTTAATGTCTTTGTACTGCACCGACCTCAAATAAATTGGGATGAGAGCAGGACGATAACACATCACGCCTATAATCCCCTAAGGCTTAGGCAGAGGTGTACCAAATAACAAACTCACTTTTCGCCAGTAATGTTTAAGTTAATATAAGAGGCAATATTACCATCAACCGGCGGGCACAAATATAACGTTCCACTGCTACTGATAAATTCTTAATGGAAGATCTCATCCCATAACACTGTGCTGGATCCGGCATGGCACAGTTGCATAATCAGCTCACGTTTAAAGAGCTTAATTTTGACCGATAATGGCTCCAACATCCCAATAAACAATCATAATCCCATCAAATAAGTGCCGTCATACTCCAATAACCAAAAACCGATATACCACCTTAAAAACTTTAAAATCACAAACAACAACGCGGCAAGCGACTGCCGCATTTGATCCAATATTTGTCGATGCTTTTTGTGGTAAAAAGGGGCATTAGTGAACCCCTTTTGTTGACTCAATGCTAAGACGGTTTACTTGTCAACTGTTGGCCACAAATATTGGTCGCCGGCTTCTCTGTGCCCAGTAATCCTGGGTTTGTTTTAACTAAAGCTTTAAGGAATATGTGGCTACTTTCACGCGTTCAAGTGAGATATGTGGTTTAATTGATTTAGTGGGTCTTTGAAGGGTTTTCTTTTGTTTCTGAGCTCGACGGTGTTTTGGGAGACGAGGTTTTCGGCTTCTTGTGTTTGGTAGATGGAGTGGGTGTTTCGGTTTTTTTGCTTTTAATGGTAGTTTATGTAAGTGGTTAGGGATTTTTAGGAACCAATTGATTTGCCACGGTTTACATGTACAATCAAAGCCCTTTCCTGCTTAGTAATGAAAATATTGGCAAAAGCATTGAGTAGGTATGATTTAGGTTAAAGGTACGAGGTTTTCACACTCAATAGGAACTGATAAGCGTTTTGCTGACCTCAAAATGGTGAGCAGGAATCTAAAAGGAATAATATGAAAGATAACTTGGTTAAATTTTCTATCTCGTAACATCTAATAAACTGCACAAGAAATACTACTTACACATAAATGAACAATGCATTTTGAACTTGTAAATAGGTACTTACTTTTTTTTTATTAGATACAATTTTGGCCACATTCGAAAATGGCGACCATCACGAATCCACTTCTTAGCTAAAACATGAAGATGCATTCGAAGCCAGTCGATACTGCATAAGCTTTGCCGAAATCCCGTCTTTGCCTCATCGAATTCCGAACATTCGCAATAAAAAAGTTTCTATAGACGCGAATCACGTTTCGATAGCGTTCTGCGAATTAAAATTACAAAAAGCGAGACGGAGACGGCAGTTGCGTTCCGTACGTGGGACAGAGTAAATGCATCGTCGCATCCACGCCCCTGCAGGAATATAATTCAAAATAAGATTTCAAAGGAAGTAAAAGGAAAAACAAACAAGGCTCGGGTTTCTAGTAGGTTAGAAAGAGACGGTGCCATGTTTGCACGCTCCCTCGGCGATTGGTTAGTTGATATGAGTTATGGCGCGTATGCTTGCCGCGCGAATTAGCCATTTGGCGCGAATGTGTGGGGCGACGGGCGGCAATGCGTCGCCTAGAATGCGCTAAGCGTTCTATATTTATTTTAATTCTATTGGGTTGGGATAGGTCGCGTTCAGACTATTTTTTAAATTATTTTTTCCGCTATATCTAAGTAGGTAATTTAAAAATCGAATCCCAGTCCTTTTGGTTTATTTAGAAGAAAAGAAATAAAAATAACAATTCATAAAAAAAAACAGAAAATATTCGATATATTTCAGTGTAGGAGTTTTCTTGCATTATTAAAAAATATGACTGAAATAGTACAAGCAGCAGCGATCGCTGCTGTTGTCATTTTTAAAATAAGTTGTGTACGTGCAGCGCCATCTTGTAGCGAATAGCGTAACTACAGGACCTGACAATTTGCTTAGATGAAGATGCTAACGTTTTGTTATTGTTTTGTCGTAGTTTAAAAAAAAAGATATGAGAGTTAATAAAATGCTTACATAATACCTAATAATATTTCACAATTTTCATCAATGTAGCCTACTTACCTTAGAATAAAATATAAAATCTGTATCCATCCCCTTGAATTATCCGTAAAGCCATTCATCGATTCTTAACAAGATACCGAATTTATGGTTTCCAGAAAATCGTAAACCCGTTCGTAGATTCGGTTTTTTAATAAAATTACGTTATGAATAGTTGCGCCATTAGACAGTTCATCAAAGAACGATCAACAAAATGATTGTTTATGGCTTGTGAGCGTGGCGAAACGATTGTTACGGCTAGACTAGTGGCGCCACACCGCGCTTGTTACTTTGAACTATTAGTTAAGGATTCTGGTTTTATTTTTATGTCGATACGATGTAATTAAATCAATCAAGAAATGTCCGAAATCGAAGCTGTATGATGTTTTTTGATTTGTAAAGTTAAAGTACCTACCTATAATTAGAACAATGACTGTAGTTTTAAAGGCTCAGAATAACGCAGTAAATAAATAATTTAAATGATAATAATTAACTAATAACGTGATTACCTATTACTTTCACAAAGTAAATTAAAAAGTAAACACAGCGACAAAGAATCGTACAGAATCATCAATGAATTCTAAATTCAAGTACACATTTCAAAATTCGAACAATTAACCAGATGTCGTCACATCCTAGAGAGGGCCAATTACTTTTAATCGATACTCGGTGCATCACCGGCGCCGGACCACCGCGCCATCGATTTACATATAAATTTGTTGTCCAACCGTAAAATAAAGAAATTGGACGGTCCAATAAGAGGCCGGTAATTAAAGCCGACGCAAGGAACAACTATAATTTTATTTTAATGTTATCGTTTTCGGCCTGAATGCAGTCGTTCGTTAGCTTCAGAAAAAAAAAGATTGCCTTTATGGTGTCGTTTGTTCCTGATGAGATGATCAGCGCGTCAAAATAGATATTTTAAACAGTTATTTTAATGGCGTTGTAAATTTTGATGGAATAATTCGTTAAGACAAAAGATTTCTTTGTCATTTCTCGTTATGTGAAACGATTTATCTTGTTGGGTTCTTATTGATCGTTGTAAGGCGACATTTTGTTAAACGTGTCTTGGAAACTTGCCTGCATGTGTATTGTTCATTACATACTTTCCTTACCTATATTTTTTTGGTAACGTCTCTTCCTTCATCTGAGCATGTCGATAACAATTCAATTTGACTCGGCCCAGGCACATTGACACTCCAGGGGCCGTATTTTTGAATCAATAGAATCCGTACGAAATCGCTATTTTTGAATATTCATACCCGTGAATTTTGCAACGAGTGGTCCGACCCACTCGTTTCCGATATTCTACCAGTAGAAATGACGGAAATGACGTGATGAATTCTGCGATTTCGTACACGATTTGGAATTCTATTGATTCAAAAATCAGGGGCCAGAGCAGAGTCATCTATGAACCTCTACCTGAACAGGTTTTCTTGACTTCGACTATAAGTATAATAATTATATCTCTTTGACTAAGTACACATAACGACGCAAAAAAACTTAAAGTGACATAGGATGATAGAATAGATGACATGAATGATTTACCTTCTAAGTACCTTCAATCAGCATCATCACCATACTTATTGGTAGACATGTTCCAATCACTGTTGTGTGTTAGGCCTCCTTTCTTTTGGTATATTTTCCCTGGGTATGCACTTGTCTCAAGAAGATCTTACGAACCATACTTATTTTGAATATCATTCCACTCATCTAGCTGTTAGTCCTTCAACTATTCTACCGCCTATGAAACTAAGTAATGCTTAAAAAATCTTCAATACGCTCCGTCTTCATCATCATCGTCCACAGCAGTACTCCGAGCTTCACGCACTGTGTTCTTCTTTACGTGTCGACGAGATCAAACCGTGTTAGACCAGAAGAAGCCACCTGCACGGCTCTATCATTTACTTCGAGTCAATCTTGAAAGGAACCGCCATTATTGGGTATAGGTCTGTGTTTACTTGTGCCAGCCTCATCCAGAATATTTCCTCGATGGCAACAATACCGTCTGCCCACTTCGTCTTAATTAACATTTATTGTATGAGTCCACATAGAAAGCGCTTCAATCACACGACGGCATACAGAAATCCGAGTATGAGCGGATGTTGTCATAATCAATTGGTCTAATCTAATGAACGCAATTGGGTCTAATGAGTCGGCGCGAACTTGTAGGGGACGACAATTAGACAATAAACGCTGTTTAAAAAAATTACTAAATTAATGTGGGAAGTGGTTATATATTGTTATTGGTCCTTCGAGGAAATCGGCAACGGCATGTCACATCTACAAATACGCACTGGACCCGCGTGCTGGATTATATAGCTCATTCCCTCTCATAGAGCAGAGGCCTGAGTGTGTCCTGGCAGCGGCAACATTAAAGACTGATTATGCTTATGGTCCTTCGTAGATCTTTGACATTCGTTACGTATATTAGAACACTAAAAGACAACCAAGTCTTACCAAGGGATATCGAGTTTGTCAGGAACTGAACTGTTGAAGTCAAATAGACAGTCGTTCTATGTAAAATACTGGTATTCAGCTGCATCTAGAACGACTGGAAGCTGATCCCAACACATTTGAGAAAACTCTAGCCAGATGATGAAAAAACTTCATGAAAAAAAAAAAATACCACAACATAAACATGATACTTCCATTGTTCCCACTACTGAGACTCAAGTTTCAACTGAAAGGAACCAGACTGTAATCCACCACGTCTGCCGAGTGGGGATTGGTGAATTTCAAACGCCTTTATTTTTTTTTGTGTTTTAGAACACATTTTCCTTTCTCAGTTCTCAGATCATTACTCCTCATAAATCACACACAAACCTCAAATCATGGGAATAAGCAGACTTAAAAGCGTCATACAAACATACATACATCATGAATATTGATACATCCATCGCACTGGCCGGTCCGGAGTCCCCATTGAATACCAATGTCCATTTTGCATACAAACACAATTTTTACAATACGACCTAGGACACAATGGTAGGTAGCATATCTAGATGGTATGCGAGCGTAATATGAAATGTACTGGTTAAATATGACTTGGAGTTATGTAGCGAGTGTTTGTTGCAAGTTGGATTAGTCACGTAAGATCACGCCTGTAATCCCTAAAGGGTTGGGCAGATGTACCTACAAATTAGTCTAACACACGTTTCGCTAGATATGTTTAAGTCCCATGAAAAAGGACGGAGAAAATTGACATCAACAGGGCACAACTCCAGACTTCGTGGCTGCTACTGAGAAATTCCTGTTGAAAAATCCAATAACACTGCCGGATCCGGAAATCAAACCTAGGATCACATGCTGAATTTATTTTAGGTCCAAGCAGCAAAACTTCCTTTTCCATTCGTCGTTGCTTCAGAATTCCCCCTTTCTTTTTAAAGGAGCTAGAGAATGATGATGAATTTTCCAGTAATAATATTAATTTAATTATCTTAATCTACCTTCGAAACTAAACAAAATCCTTATATAGAACAATTTAGAAATAAAAACCGATAAATGACCCCTGTATCATCCAAAAATCATAAGTATTACGTGACCGTAGCTAGGGAGACAGTGTGACCACGCTGCAGAAGTACAGTGCGACAGCGGTTCATAGTAATTTAGTGGGCCGGGGTCGAGACCTGTCATTATATTGTGACAGGGCTGTCGCGATCAAACGGTAAACGGTTTCATTTGAGTGGAAAATGTCAGGTTAGTTTATGTGTGGAAATGAAGGACTTTTGTCATGGTGATAAGCAATATTTAAGTACGATACACAGGATAAAGTGAGATTCGAGGAAGAGCAAAGAAACGATGCATGGATGAACTGGGTGAAGGATGAAATTAATTTATTTGCCAGAATATAGGTACATACATAATAAGGTGGTAAAATAATTTTAGTCTCACTATATTCGACTCATCAGTCGTGCAAATGTTTCTGGTAGGTACATGCATAACAATAACATATTTTATAATTACATTAATTGCAGTAGTCACAAACATCTTAATCATAGTAATAAAATAAAATTTAGGGTCTTGCTGCGTTAATATTAGTTAGGCAAATTACATTATAAAATATATTAGATTAAGTTATTAGAGTATTTCACAGTCAAGACAGTTCATCAATTTGTTGATTAGATTTTTTAATGTCAATATGTAAATAATAAGTGAAAAATTATCATGTCAAAATGTATCAAGTTATGCATCATTTTCATGTCTGTTTAAAATTTAAATAGTCGTTTGAATAAAAACATCTGTCACAAAGCCAATTGTTTAAAGTTCTGTGAAATTCTAAATTATTCATTTTTCTTATTTTTACTGGTAGATTATTATAAATAAATAAATTATAAATGATGAGAGAGAATGGACTGAGGTAACGCGTAATAGAGAAGTATGATGCGCCGACCCCAATAATATTGGGACTAGCTTTTGCCAGCGGCTTCGCCCGCGTGAAAATGACGATTTTCCATACAAACTTCCATCCCCTATTTAACTCCCTTAAGGGTTGAATTTCGAAAAATACTTCCTTATTCCTTGTCTACATTATAAAGGGAACCTCTGTACAAAATTTCAGCTTTCTAGGTCAAAGGGTTTGGGCTGGGCGTTGATGAGTCAGTCAGTCAGTCAGGCCTTGTCTTTATATGTATACTAGCGGACGTCCCGCGGTTTCACCCGCGTAGATCCCGTTCCCGTGGGAATACAGGGATAAAAAGTAGCCTATGAGTACACTCAGCAATAATGTGGCTTTCTATTGGTGAAAGAATTTTTAAAATCGGTTCAGAGATCCCGAGATTACCCCTTACAATTTAACAAATATACAAACACACAAACTTTACTTCTTTATAAGATTAGTATAGATAGAAGATAGATGGGGATGTCATGGGATAACGCTATCAAAATACTAAAAATAATGTTGAACCAACTGTCTGTTGTCGGTACAGGTGACAGGTGTATGTGAGTATGTGTCAAACTTAGCAATCATGTCGTTTTGCTTGAAAGCGTCACGTTAAGCTCTGTGAGTCCTGTGACGCAATTGATCACACTTTTCCTGTTATTTCTTCTGATATCTTTCTTGATCATCTTTGTTTATCAAAGTTTACTAGTCCCTAGTGCCAGCCCTACGTATTAAGTAATATTTTAACACATAATTCGCGGGCGGAGCCGTGTGTTAACATGTGTCTCTGGGTTCACGGCGCTTGTCCTACCTATCTAATATTAAACGGAGGCGTGTCCTGTCTGTCACGATCTTGTCAACTTATCGTTGACGTTGAAAAGAAATACATCGGTAATTGGAAACAAAATAGAAAATGGTGAACTTGTAGGTAGGTACCTAGATTATAAGTAGTAAGTGCCAGGGTAGCCCACATAATTTTATTGTACGTTTTCTTGTTTGCTGGTCTGTGTTAGACTCTATGAAAATAATATGATTCGCGATCGTAACATCTACCTATGTAGTTACAGAATTTTAATAATTAAAAAGATCAATACAACCCTCCCCGCCTTATTACAAAACGTAGTTAAACCTGGTTTAACTTAGACTTGGTTTATCTCGCATGACGTCTCACTTCAATAATATTCAAAAGAAAGTGACAGCATGCGAGATAAACCAGGTCTAAGTTAAACCAGGTTTAACTACCTTTTGTAATAAGGCGGTCCCGTCTAAGTTCATGTAACATCGTCATTGATAAAATCATTGGGTTGTGGTCAGATAGGCAGTCGCTCCATGTACGATACAGGTATACAGCTGCACCCGGTTAGATTGGAAGCTGACCCAACAACCAACATTGTTGGGAAAAGGCTAGGCAAATGATGTTATAGTACATGGAGTTGTAACTATGTCTGTTCCAAAATGAGCGATATTCAAAAAATATCTTTTTTTTTTTTGAAAACGTTGCCCAACACTAGGAATTTCTCCTGTATCGTGGGTGCGTTTACAAACATTTAAACTCACATACACAAATACTCAGACCCGGAACAACTATCTGTAGGTCATACAAATACTTGTTCCGTGCGGGGATCGAACCCGCGGCACGCGGCGCAGCAGGCCGATCGCTCAGCCACTGCGCCAACCGTGCAGTCAAACATGATCTAATATAAATGTAATACTAAGATCAATACATCTCAACGTTATTCTACACGTGTTTTGAATTATCCGTTGCCTTTTATCTTGTCTCTCTTCCACTTGTAGGTCTTCTCTTGACCTTATTATAATTTAGTAAAACATGTTTATGAAAATAAAATGAAAGTACACAATCAATAACTTCTCCACATTTTCTCTGCTATTAACTAAACTACATCGTTGCTTAAAAACCTGTTAAAAAGTAGAACTGAACTTGCAACCTCCTCTTTTTTTGAAGTCGGTCAAAAAATGGGGTAACCACACTTTCTTTCCCTGAAATCTACTATCCTACTCACAATATCCTCATGCCTAACTATTACCTAACCAATTAATCACATAAAGTACCTTATACTTAATCACCAATTATACTTTACTTACCCCCTCTAATAACAAGCGAAGCAACGCCGCAAGTCTCAACTAGTCATAATAATTTTATAACAAAACGCGGACAATTTCCTTCGATCACACGATTATTGTTGCAATTATTGTGTCCCTAGAACGCGATCACTGGCTCACGGTAAAAGATCGCAATGTGTTATGCATCATTCATATGTGTAGACGATAATGATCCCTAATGACACAGGGGTGGTAGCGTCAGCGGCATTTTAAAAATAGGTTATTATTGTAATAGGTTACCGATAGCGGAATCGATCGAGTTTCCTTTTATGTTACATTATTTTCCACAACTGCCTAGCTTACCTACTAAAAAGTGTAAAATTAAAAACGAGAAATTGTTTTGTTTTTTATGATCACCTAACTCATCAATAAAGTCCCCAAAATGAACGCGGAGTAGATAGAAAATAGAGTGTCTAAATGCACAAAATGTTCAATGCGCATTTGTTACAAAGTTTAAAGGAAGTACATTGCATTATTAAAACAAATACAAGAGGTCAATCACTTTATATCCCACCTATCGTTTGTTTTAATACTCAATGGTTTATTAAAATACAGAACTGCGTAAGGTCCTTGTCAATCGCTTGTCTAGTAAAGTAATCGTAAATTACCAGCGTAGTAAAGTGGAATATGTGAGAAAATTCGCTTGTTTATATGCCTTCTGCGTGTGAGGAGAATGGCGATAAATACACAGCTGTCATGTTTTACATATAGATTATTGGTTTAGCATTAGAAGCAAATCGCTTGAATACTAACATAAATGATGTTATAGTCATGTTTGAACCTTGTCAATGCTCTTTCGGATGCGATGTTAGTTTGCAATAATAAGTCTGTGTATCAAACTGTAAGCAAGTTATCTGAAGAGCTGTCAAAATCTAATGCTAACAGAATTTCATACGTTTGTACTGTCAAATCAGCGGACAGTTTTCGACTACCTCGTTTAAAAGCTCCTTTCAAATGTTATACCAAAATGATACCTCTTTATGAATGAGGTCTCATATTTGAACGTTTAATAACATAGAAGAACTTTCAAATATCTGCACCTCTACGAAATCCTTCGGCGATGACGTGTATAATGTTACATTAACTTCCAAAAGCCATTTCCCCAATTACCAACTAGGCTCACGCCTCAGTTTTGCGAGCACTTTCCTAAGCTGTTTGAAGTGTGTTACACAGACGATCCTGAACTCGATGCACAAGTACCAGCCAAGGTTCCATCTGGTGAGGGCCAACGACATCTTGAAGCTGCCCTACTCCACCTTCAGGACTTACGTCTTCAAGGAGACGGAGTTCATCGCGGTTACCGCGTACCAGAATGAGAAGGTAAGTTTTATTTTATAGATTTTCCAATTTTCTTATTTCGATTATTTGTAATAAACTAGCTTTTCCTTATACTTCAACCCAGCACTATTTTGATGTCTCCATAATCTTTACCGTTGATGGATTGGCACTTCGTCTAAGCCCTTAGGACTGAAAGAAAATGAATGAAAATTATTTTCTTAATTATGACTACTATATAATTCCTGTCTTTCAGAAACTACTTCTAATGACTAAACTACAGTTACCCAGTAGCTAAAGGAAATCAACTAGATTAATATTTCAACGACATTAAAATTTAACAACCACGTTCATTGCTTCCCGTATTCGTAATCACAAGTAAATGGAATAGTTTTATGAGAACCGTATATTTGTATTATATACAATCATGACACAGGTAGGTAATCGAGATCTCAAGTTACATGACTTAATTGTAGTTATACATCGTTATAAGCAAGCAAGATGGAAATAGTTAATTTTTAGTATTAAGTAAATAAAAGATTACCGTAATAATTACTTAGGTACTTTAGGGAAATATTATATATATTTTTATAGATATCTCTTTTTAATATTTTTCTTAGTTAATTTTGTTTTCCTCACCACCACCACAACAGCATGCAATTCCCATTGGATCCTTTTTTTCTCTGAAGCAATCAAAAGCAAATGCCTAATTAGTTAATTGTTTTCAGATAACACAACTGAAGATCGACAACAATCCGTTCGCTAAAGGCTTCCGGGATACGGGAGCTGGTAAACGAGAAAAGAAGTAAGTACCTAACCCTTAGAATTAATTGCAACTCCCCCACAACACAGTAGCAAGTCAATGGAGTTAGACAGACGTACGACACGCCGTCAATAACCAATTAGAAACGGAAGATTATATGCCGTGATTACTTGTTTCAATCTTTGACAAAAGAATTTCTGTCATTTTGGAGGTAGAGAGATAAACCCATTTAAAAGTGGATTTATGATGATGATAACTTCATTGACTTACTACTCCTTGTCTCAGCAGACGCATTCCATTTTTAAAATCAATCAAAGACAACACAACCAGCCAGACAACTACGTTTATAAAAAAGATCTTATTACTTAACGAGCCCACAATAAAAATAAACGATCAAAACTATCACTTATTAGTCCCTTTCCTATATTTTAATACTTAATTGCTTAATTTATTACCTTGTAAACCGAACGAATGGAAAAAAATATCTATTAATATAAAACTCCACTTGGTAGGTGGGCTTCAAAAAGACAAATGGCGGCGCAAACTGGCGACTGACTATTTAAGTAAAGTTAAAAGCTAACTAAATTAGCGTGGTATCTGTGAATCTTCAGAATTAATTAGGACAGGGCGTCGTTTCCGAGTCCCGAGCCGTTGAAAATTCAAATTAAACCAATCGGGCGCCTCCTTATTCGTGTTCGGGGTTTAAACACGGTGGGTAACGCTCGGAATGGTGGAGTCATTCGACTTGGCGCTTTTTTCCAGCGTCTTTGGCGTGCAAGGGAGAAAATTGGATTTCCGCGATAAAATCAGCTTTAGTTTTTTTTTTCGCCGTATAATTTAGCTGTGGGGATAGGTTGCCGTTCCGCTACCTTATTTGAAATTCGAACAAGAGCTCAATTAGCGGGTGATAGCCATCTGTTATGGCGCGCATCGTTAGCTCGGATTAGAATAGCGTTTTGTTAATGCAATTGAGTTTTAGTGGTAAATAGTTTTAAATGTTAATTGTGTTACAAGATAATGGTAACGAACTAATGTTAATGTTCGTTACAAAAAACGTAAAGCTGGTTAGTTAGTACTCGTATGTAGGTGTTTTAATTGCCTTTAAATAGAGCTCGAGGGTAGTAGATTAATTAACACATGAGCACTTTCTAAATAGGTCACTCCAACAATACGAAGTTTTTAGTTAAGTGTCCATTAGGTATCTCAGTGCCTTCGTAACTTGTTCAATACCACAAATAGGTACCATTTTCACACATTAAAGCCACCTATGAATTACCAATTTCCACTATGTAGGATACGTCTAATCGCTAAATAACATGATCATACCACGTCCGGTACCGATCCCAAATGCGTTTACACAACATATTGCCGGACGAATAGCCGGATGATAGCCGGACGGTAGCCGTGCCGGACACTGCGGACGAATCTTCACAAAATGGCGGCCGGAAGCGCGGGAAACGTGAGCGTTTTGACAAACGCCGCGCTCGGAAAAGCGGCACCGGGCCACGGACACATGCCGCATAGCACATCCGGCGAAAGGGTTGCTAGCGTTAAATAATTTATATTGTTTAGCGTGGGTCGAGTGAGAAAAAAGGTTGGTTTAGTGAAAGGGCTTCCGGATTTGGTGGTGAAATTAACTGATTTAGGAATGGACGTTAACGTGACTTTGCATTTGCATATCGTTACGGTGAAAGAAAGCTAGGTAGCGGGTGAAGGTTTTAGCTTCTAACGTGCGTTTTAATAAAAGTGTTTAAGTACTTATATTTTCCAGGACTAGAAATGTTGATCCTAGGTTATATTCCCTGGTCGGCCAAAGGCCGAAGTGTTATTAGGATTTTCCTTCAGAATTTTCTTAACAGCAGGCACGGAACCTGGAGTTGTGCCCGGCTGATGGCAATAGGTTCGCTCCCTATTAACTCGGACTTAAATATACTATAATAATGACAACACTATCCTCACAATTAATGTATATTTCCGTACAACCCTACAGCATTCCTTCGTAAAAGCGACATATCTAAGGTAGCTAACACAAGGTTGTATGGCTAATGGGTATACCCCTTTGATATCGCCTACCGTAGTGAGAATACCCCTTTTATGTCGCTAGCTACTAATTAAGACGGGGTCCTACGGGTTTGAGGTCATTGTAGAGGCTCAAAGGTGCACTCAAAAAACGTAAGGGTTAAAAATAAATAAAATACTGTTAAAAATAACCCAGCATGTTTGTCAACATAGCACCTGCAAAGTTTGTTGCTAAAAACAAATACGTCAACTTTGCTGACATTACTTATTAAATATTAACCGTTAAAATTGGTTAAAAATACTTGGTTAGAAATAACACAGTATCTTACGTTAGTAACGACCGAGTTAAGTTGGCTGCATTTAGCCAGTTTTACTAACTTAACTACAGAAGGCTCACTCGGTACATAACATCAGTGTTACTCGGTATTCTTAACCAATTTATCCAGTATCTACAGCCAGCCTACTCGGTAGTTAGAGCAGTGTTACTCAGTATACTTAACCAATTTATCTAGTAACAGCAGCCAGCCTACTCGGTAGTTAGAGCAGTGTTACTCAGTATACTTAACCAATTTATCTAGTAACAGCAACCAGCCTACTCGGTAGTTAGAGCAGTGTTACTCAGTATATTTAACCACTATATCCAGTATCTGCAGCCAGCCTACTAGGTAGTTAGAGCAGTGTTACTCGGTATTCTTAACCAATTTATGCTGTATCCACAGCCAGCCTACTCGGTAGTTAGAGCAGTGTTACTCGGTTTTCTTAACCAATTTAAGCTGTAGCCACAGCCAGCCTACTCGGTAGTTAGAGCAGTGTTACTCGGTTTTCTTAACCAATTTAAGCTGTAGCCACAGCCAGCCTACTCGGTAGTTAGAGCAGTGTTACTCGGTTTTCTTAACCAATTTAAGCTGTAGCCACAGCCAGCCTACTCGGTAGTTAGAGCAGTGTTACTCGGTTTTCTTAACCAATTTAAGCTGTAGCCACAGCCAGCCTACTCGGTAGTTAGAGCAGTGTTACGCGGTTTTCTTAACCAATTTAAGCTGTAGCCACAGCCAGCCTACTCGGTAGTTAGAGCAGTGTTACTCGGTTTTCTTAACCAATTTAAGCTGTAGCCACAGCCAGCCTACTCGGTAGTTAGAGCAGTGTTACTCGGTTTTCTTAACCATTTATTGGTTTACTACAACCGGTTTACTCGGTAGCTATTATTGCAATGTTACTCTGTATTCGTAATCAATTTAATTCGGTGCATAAAGACAGTTAAATTTGTATTATCAATAAAAATACTTAGGTCAATACTTCCAAAGTTTTTATATTCGAAAGTAGATACACTTTAAAATATAAAAACTTTGGAAGTACTGACCTAAGTATTTTTATTGATAATACAAATTTAATTGTCTTTATGCACCGAATTAAATTGATTTCGAATACAGAGTAACACTGCAAAAAAACAATTCTTATTAATAATAAATATTAATTAACCGTAACCACACCTTGAACAATTTTATTAGTTGCCCAGAAAATTGTTGTAAACCGGCAGTAGTTACCGAGTAACATTACTGTAAAAGAAAAAGGGGTTTTAGAGGTTCTTAGGAAATTAAAGTACAAACGTATGTGTAATGAAAAGTGTTTATTTTTTTCCATTAAATTAAAAATACAACAAAAAATTCAATTTTCATGAATCTGAATGCACGCATGGTTTCTATGGCGGATATCTACGGCAGACCGACGTCAGTCCTGACCGTCAGGAGAGCACTTAAGAGCATAGACGGGCTGCGCGGAAATGTATGGAAACCATGACCGATCGACGTTTCGTTTTCTCCTTTTTTCTCCTCGAAACCTAAGCCAATTAAATTATATTTGGTATCAAAATTTAAAGGAAGAATAGATCTATGCCCCTATTACTTGTTTTTATTTTAAAAACTTTTCAATTTTCTTTGGTAGTCATCTGATTACGAAGGTAAAAACGGTTTTTACCTTCGTAATCAGATGACTACCAAAGAAAATTAAAACCAAAACCAAATAAAAACAAGTAATAGGGGCATAGATCTATTCTTCCTTTAAATTTTGATACCAAATATAATTTAATTGGCTTAGGTTTCGAGGAGAAAAAAGGAGAATACGAAACGTCGATCGGTCAAGGTTTCCATACATTCCCGCGCAGCCCGTCTATGCTCTTAATATGGCCTTGATCTGCGCTCCTCGTGCGTGGCTCCGTTAGTGAATACTGGGTGTGACACGTTGTTTGTGGATGACAATGGATGAAGAAAAATATTATAAAGAACTTCTTAAAACTATGTACTGTTTACCATTTTGTAAAACACTCTTAGCATTTGGCCAATTTTACTTAACTACAACAAAAATTGTGCGTGTGGACTGAGGTATTCTTTTTTAAAAATTGATTGATTCTAACAAAAGTTACATATATTTTAGTAAAAAAAATGTAAGAATATGATGGACTCGTTGAAAGAAATGTAAACAGTAAGATAAAAGAGGTAGGACCTAGAATTTGGATCACTCCATTCACACGCCTGCAAAAATTGTCATGGCAAAAATCTCAGAATGTACGGCCTTGGAGGTTTAAGTTTGCGTTTCAAAAAATTTAAAAGAATTTATTAAGAATACTACATTTGATGGCCATAAAATGAATTGAGAATTATGTAGTATTTCTTAATATTTTTTTTCAATATTTTGAAATGCAAACTGAAACCTCCAAGGCTGTACATTCTGAGATTTTTGCCATGACAATTTTTGCAGGCGTGTGAATGGAGTGATCCAAATTCTAGGTCCTACCTCTTTTATCTTACTGTTTACATTTCTTTCAACGAGTCCATCATATTCTTACATTTTTTTTACTAAAATATATATGTAACTTTTGTTAGAATCAATCAATTTTTAAAAAAGAATACCTCAGTCCACACGCACAAAATAAAAAATATTATAAGGGACTTCTTAAAACTATGTACTGTTTACCATTTTGTAAAACACTCTTAGCATTTGGCCAATTTTACTTAACTACAACAAAAATTGTGCGTGTGGACTGAGGTATCCTTTTTTAAAAATTGATTGGTTCTAACGAAAGTTACATATATTTTAGTAAAAAAAAAAGTAAGAATATGATGGACTCGTTGAAAGAAATGTAAACAGTAAGATAAAAGAGGTAGGACCTAGAATTTGGATCACTCCATTCACACGCCTGCAACAATTGTCATGGCAAAAATCTCAGAATGTACGGCCTTGGAGGTTTAAGTTTGCGTTTCAAAAAATTGAAAAGAATTTATTAAGAATACTACATTTGATGGCCATAAAATGAATTGAGAATTATGTAGTATTTCTTAATATTTTTTTTCAATATTTTGAAATGCAAACTTAAACCTCCAAGGCCGTACATTCTGAGATTTTTGCCATGACAATTTTTGCAGGCGTGTGAATGGAGTGATCCAAATTCTAGGTCCTACCTCTTTTATCTTACTGTTTACATTTCTTTCAACGAGTCCATCATATTCTTACATTTTTTTTACTAAAATATATGTAACTTTTGTTAGAATCAATCAATTTTTAAAAAAGAATACCTCAGTCCACACGCACAAAATAAAAAATATTATAAGGGACTTCTTAAAACTATGTACTGTTTACCATTTTGTAAAACACTCTTAGCATTTGGAATAGGTGAAAGTAACGATTCATAAAATACAGTGCAATGGACAACTCTGTCAGGAATTTGGACATGGTATGCATAATAATGTTCATCAAACTCGACAGTATCTAACAAAATACCCAAAAAAATTAACTGATTTTCGTCGTACAGGTAAATATGTTCAACAATTAAGAAATTGTAAAGATATTCATCATTACTTACACTATGTAAAAGTATACATCCTATATCATAACGCACAGAGGAAATCATAGCCCAATTCACACTTACGAAAGATTTTGAAGAATCTAAATTCAATTTTGATTGAACAAACTCAGTCTCTGATTGTAAAACTTTCTTCTTAGGCCCTACTATGAGAACATCACTTAGACTGCCACGGTGAAATATTTCATTTAGTTGAAGTTGATGTCTCATAGCTAAAGTTAAAGTCGGATTAACACGATTGCATGATGCCTTTGCAGCCATTTTTGAATGTCTATGTTTACCTTCAAATCTCATTGACCATAATGAAGAAATAGGCCCGTATTTTACAAGAGCAGAGTGATAATGGATCATGTTATGAAATTTTGGTTTTAAAGAGTCTTTCGTAACTTTGATATATAGCTCATTAAATTCACCTACCAATACTTGCAATAAATCTTCTGTACCGACTGTGACTTTTACACTAAGAATGATGTCAAGAATTTTTCTCAATTTTACATATAAGATCCAAATGAAGTCTTCTCTCGGCACGAAATCTCCAATAATTATTCCCAGAAATCGTAAAAGAGTTAACATCTCCCCTGAAGATAAACGTAATGTACCTCGAATCAGGTGGTCCTTTTCTATCGAACACGGTCTATTTTTAGAATCGGGTCCAAAGTTCATTGATGATATTTTATCATTAAGAACAGATAACGAAAAAAAGTTAAACCTTTGAGTGTACTCTAATAACATATAACTTAATACGTATTTTGCTACACCTTCGAGCACATCATGCATTATGTCAAGCCCAACCTGCTGAGACATATCAAAGTATTTAATGTCTAGAAAAACACATCTTTCTTTAATGCCAGTCGAAGTTACATTATTCAAAGCCAAGTCTGCAATATATGTATCGTTATTGCGTAGCAGTGTTTTGTCTTCGAAGCACTGCGCTTTTAAGACAGCTTTAGGTACTTTACATACTCTACATGAAAGGTTAGCTGAAAAGCTTTCCACAAGCCCTAACATTGAATGTAAGCCTAAATTATCACCCAGAATCACACCAAGTTCAAAGTAGATGTTCCCTTTATAAGTTGGAATGTCTATGGTTATACCAATTTCGCTTAAGTAATTGAATTCTTCTATCACTGGAGCGAATATAATGCGATTACCAAAAGAAACCCTGTCCGATGAATGAAACAATAAAGCAAGGAATATATTGGAAAGAGCAGAAGAGCGCCAGGGAGGAAGACATGGAATTGAAACATAAACTGCTCCCAACTTATGTATACCAGCATGGCTCCCAAGAACATTTCCGGTCTCATAGTCATCAAAATACATAAATAAAGGAATGACTGTCCTGTCACCATGGTGATTCATTCTCTCTCTCCAATATGTACCTTGGATAAAATTTTCTTTTTCCTGTTTTAAATTTAAACTTTCCATATACTGCAACATTTCAGACAATACATTATTCAAAGATAAA
Organism: Diarsia mendica; assembly: GCA_949316265.1. Lineage (NCBI taxonomy): Eukaryota > Metazoa > Arthropoda > Insecta > Lepidoptera > Noctuidae > Diarsia > Diarsia mendica. The sequence goes on along the minus strand of OX438903.1, from coordinate 17,678,941 downwards.
AAAAATTTTAGAGTTTCTCTTAGTGGAATGAATTGTTCATGACAGTCTACAGGTTGCAAACGTGTTATCCCTTGACTTTTCACTGAAGTTAACCGTTGTCCAATACACACTGGCTGAGGTTTAATGTAAGATCCTTTTTTAAAAAAGTAATTCAAACGTTTACGTTCTGTTAAAAAATTGTTTAGTGAAGATGTTATTGAAGTCTGTACTTCATTAGCTAAACTCTTTGAAATATTAGCAGAACTGTTTGAATGTTCAATCAAAACCTTATTGACACACTGTTCTATTACTGGGACCAATGCAGTTAGGCAGTCACTTAGATTATTAACAATACTTTGTACTACATTTCTTGGCAGCAATGTATTACCATAAAGCGATGCTATAAATGTGGAAATAACATTATCGATAGAGTTTCTTTGTTGTACAGAGCATAATGATTCAGAAGAAATAGAACATGAGGGAATAATATTATTTACGCTGTTATGATTATTACCTGATCGCTGCAACTCATCAGTATTAAAATTACTTAATACTGATGAGTTGTTACCGTTACTTTCTACCGTATTGAACGTCTGCAAGCATTGGCCTTTAGATACATGGCATTTCTCTAAGTGCCTTTTAAAAGAACTATATATTTGAAATGATCTCTTACAATCGTCTTCACAGCATCTGTATGTTGCTATTGTGTGGTCACTGTGTTTATATTTTAAATGATTCCTAAGTAACTTAAGCTCTACAGAATCTCTACACATAAAACAAATAACCATTATATCAAAAATACTATTATTAATAGTACAACAAATCTTGCATTAACCGTTGAAGTGAAGTATATCAGCCTGTCAAAAAGTTTTGTTTTCTCGTGGAATAATTGAATATTGAAATCCTACATGTAGGAACAACATATCATACATCAATGCCCAGCTCTCCCAATAAGGTAACAGCTGAAGTTGATTCACTATCAAACTTAGTTTTAAGTTTAAAATACGCGTGCTGAATAAACATCCACGTACTGTGACACTCTACTGAATATTGGGCATTGACTACCCAGATTAATTTAAAACACGAGCTGACAACTGACAAAATATTAGGAAGATCGTACCACACTTCATCGATTACTACAAAATAAGATTTAATTGTGTCAAGTGATGGACCCACAATTACCATGAATGGTTGTACTGTAAGACCAAATTGCCTAAACTTTTCTCTTCTTGTATCTACAACTGACCTTACATCAGAATCGTTTTTGACATGAGTGATGAATCCTTCTCTGACTTCGGATTTCGATGGCCGCCAAACTTTTTTTTGACTGTTTTTTAAACGCACACTTGTTACAGCCAAAAGTGTAGGGATCAATAGCATGCAGGCAATGTTGGAGCTCTCTTCCGATGCTGGAAAAAGAAAAAGCTTTTGTAGTGTACGAATAGTAAAACATATTAAATATAGATTGGAGCGATTGGATAGAGAAGGTCATGGGCTATAAAATTGTCACGGGAATAACTATGTTGAAATTTGGTAGTACCTACTTATTAGTGTTGTGTGTATTACTAACATCATTTATGGATCAAGGTCTGAAATATTTTTTTTATAAATGTAAATATACCGAAATTGTTTTTTATTCCCACCCTTACATGAGTTACCCGGAGACATAATAAAAAATTTAGGTATAGGTATTTACTTAGCAGTATGACTTACATTGTATTAGCAAATAGAATTAGAGTAGAATAGAATTAAAATTGTAATTATATATATGTAAAGTGTAGGTACTTACAATCTTGGAAACTAAGAAGTTCATTTAGAGCTGTGTCCTTGTTGTGAGTAGTTTTTCGCTTATTGGCCAGTTTAAAAATACTTTCTTTTATAGTAGGAAAACTTTCAAAAATTTCTGTATATTGGCCAGCATACAGCTTTTCAAAATCGTTTTCCAACTGTAAACAAAATCATAATTTTAGTCTCTAAAAATAATTTCAATTTAACCAATGGGTTCTTTTTTTGAAGTACTTACCAATATGTATCCAGTTGATTTCCTCAAAGCTGGGTACTCCTTAAAATATTGAGATATAAGTAATTCTTTTGAAAGGTTTAAGCGTGTCCGTGTTGTCTCTGTCCACTTTTGTAAAACTGTTGACCAAGGCTCGCTGGAATTTTTAAGCCATTGCATAGCATCAGGGATCTCTTCCTCTTGTTCCGTCAAGAATTCATCTGGTAAGCGTAGTGATGGCGAAGGTGGTAGTGATCCATCAGATGAAGTTCTAGAAATTCGTCTACGTTTTTCTAGTACACCAGAATCCCGGTATTTTCTTTTTAAATTATGGATTTGATCCGGTAACTTCCCAGCCAACCTGGTGATAAGGCCACGTGTAGACTCAACAATTTTACTGTGAAAGTACACGGATGGTTTTTCACATGGAAATATTGTTACTATCTGCCTGGCCCAATTGGCATATTCGGCGGTTCGAATACATTTGTCTGGAGTATCTCGTAAGATTGCTGTTCCTATTATCCGGACCAATCGTTGGCGTGCAGCGTTCTCTAATGGGCTGTTTTTGTTTAAATTTAAAAGGCCTTTTCCTTCTAGACTATTATTTAATAGCAGTTTTAGATCCTGAAAAAAAAAAAAAAAAAAACATTGGAAGCACTGTACACTAAGGCCCAGCGATTTTTATAGTAGGTACCTATTTTGTATAGTATGTATTTTGTATACTAAGAAGAGTTGTATTCTACACGAAAATAAATATCTGAAGTTCTGTGGATCATAATGTACAGTGGAACCAAAACATTTTAACTCATAATAGCCACCACCAAGCATTAAGCAACAGCATAATTATAAGCAACCATATTACAGGGATTTTCACATCACGCGAGTCGCAACTCACACTCTTTGTCAACAAACATTTTAAAAAGCTAAGTAATCATCATCATCTTAGCCACAAGATTTGTTGTTAATGTGTTAACAAAGTTTAATGCAAATAAAAAATAATTTAAAAGTACTTAATCGAATTAAAACTTATTTCAATTTTACAGATGTGGTACGTCCCTGTAAAATAGTCACCCGAGTGTTAATATGTAAACGAAAATATGCAAAAGAAAAATAAGTACATACATAAACTTCAACTTGGCTTGCAGCAGGAATTGTGATTGTTAAAGCTGTGTTAGATAATTTTGAGCTAGAACCAGTACTAATTGCATTGTCTATTGTAACGGGAGATTTTGGTTTAGGCGTGCTCGTTTCAGCTTTATTACCAAGTGGATATTCCAGCAGATCTGATAATGAGATATCTAAATCGTCACAAGCCTGAAAATATAGCATTCAAAGGTCAATGGGTCGCCTTAGGGGCGGATTTAAACTTTAGGAAAATAAAACAATATAAAGCTTGAATGCAAAATATTATATGCGATTCAACTAAGAATAGGATGAGAGCTGTGCTACTATGTGACTTTACAGTAAATAAAGTCGGGAAATATTATTTTGTCAAAAAATAAGCATTGTTTTTGTTTAAATATTAAGTAAAATAGAGCAATTTATACAATAGTATTCTTATTATTAACGAGACAATCGTAATCTACATCAAAAAATGGCGCGGCTCTCATCCTATTCTTAGTTGAAAAGTAGGTATGTACTAACTGTTCACAGTTATTTTTACCTCGTACCTAATGAATCTGAAATCATCAATCGTGATTTTGAATTTTATTTCTAAGGAAAATTGCCATTTATCAGGTTAACAACAAATCTACCAATCCGCACTGGGCCAGCGTGGTAGATTATAGCCCATTCCCTCTCATTGAGAGGAGGCCGTGTCCCAGCAATGGGATCATTATAGGCTGATGATGATGATGAGGTTAACAACATTAGCACTAAAGGTAAAATAAATATGAACGAATAGTACCTACTTAGAGAAAGATTTAATACTTTCTAGTTTTTTTTTAATGTAAGTTAATACCAACTTACATTTAAATTAACGCAATCAGGGTGCATTGTTTTTTTATAAATTTCCAAATTTCTTAGAAAAATTGATCTTGGCCCTAGTTTGGGAATCAAATCTTTTATTTCTGCCTCCCCTAATAGGGGCAGAGATAAACCTGTTATCTCATTTTCTGTAATGAAAAAATTAAAGTTACAAAGATACCTACTCTTCTAAATAAATTAAAATTTAACCAGGAGACTGAATATTTATTGCAAAACATGTAATAAGGCGGCCAACTGTGCAACCACACCACCTGAGACCACCTGTTTGTTACCAAGTGGTTACCTTGCCTTGTACATAGGCCTCCCCCAAGGATCTTCAACCTGACTAATCCTGTGCAGCCCGCATCTAGCGGCTTCCCGCGAGCCTCACCACATTGCACATGCAAGCCCTACTATTCACCTACCTATCACAAGAAAAAAAACAATATAATGAAACTGACCTTTAAACACTTCAATGTAGGATTCGAGCTTCCAAGCAGTTAATAAATTTTGAACTTCTTCGTCCATAATATTGTCCAAACAACGTGTCACTTGTCCAAACTTGTCACACACACCCAATATTCACAGCGGAGCCACGCACGAACGCGCGCTTACTACAAGAGAATCGACGGGCAAATGAACGAGCGAACTAGCGACCGAGACTAAACGAATGATGGGATTGATTGATGCTAGCCAAACGATTCGATTATTTTTAACAGAGTTAGCTACTCGGTTAAAATTAAATGACACGAACCGATTGCCGTTAACAGAGGTAGTTTGCAAGAAGCAACCAAGCAGTAGGTAGTTTTTATTAAGTGTATTGTTAAAAATACGTAGGTATTAGTTTCGAGTTATTATTTTTAACCGACTTCGAAAAAAGGAAGAGGTTCTCAATTCGTCGTAATCTTTTTTTTTTCATTTTTAATATCTTTCTTTATATTGTCTTGTTTAATATCTTTCTTTATTCTTTCCCTTCATATTGTCTAACAGTATTAATTAGTTTTTCATAACACTCTAAACGTTTGTCTGCTGGTACATTTCTCAACCTAAAAGCAAGCATTATGCCTAAATCATGCTCAAACTGAGCATAAATTGGAGGCAACTCATCTTGTGTACCTATTCAATTCTGCTGCCAAATCCTTAGAGAATAATGCATTAAAATATTTTTTTGCTGCACAGCAAACATGTTCTGTTTTTTTTTCTATAGAGACCTCATTATTCATTTTATTTTCATTCATATGAAAACTATTTTTTTTTCTTTTAATATCTTCGTCTTCATCAGAGTCCAAAATTTCTTCAATGCTAGTATCTGAACTGTTGTTAGAAACTACATTGCAACTATTACGAGATTCAGTGAATGGACGCTTCTTTGGTATACTTTTTTGTAAAATCGATTGACTACAGCTTGGAGAACCTTGATTTTCCGTATCTTCATTTTGTTGATCATGGAAATCAGTAAACATTGCCTGGCTACATTCAGTAAAATCGTCGTAGTCCTGATTATCTACAAATAATATTACAATAATAAATAATGATTGAATACATGTAGGTAAGGTTACTAAAATGTTTACTACCTCTGCAATATTTCATTAAAATCAAAAAATACTACCTTGAAACGCCATATTCACTTTTAATATCCACAAATTCGAATAGGAGAACACAGTAACACGTTTCTGGTTGTCAGACTGGCTCGAATGATGACGAAAAGCATAAAATCATTACAAGGAGCCAATGACTCATCAGTTGAGTCATCCTTCAGGGAGGCCGATGACTCAAATGGTGATCCACCGACCAATGAATGGGGCCTGGCTGAAATGTTCACGAAAATGAAGGTGGCAATGAATCGGTTAATCTTATGTATTGATAAATATGTTGGTTTGTAAAAATCAACCGAATAATTACTCGATTACAATCAAAAGAGTTCTACTTATCTATTATTAACTATAGGTGTTTGTAAAAAACAACCGAATAATTACTCGATTACAATCAAAAGAGTTGTACTTATCTATTATTAACTATAGATGTTTGGAAAAAACAACCGAGTGAAATACTCGTTTAGTAACAACAACATGCTTATTGGTTATTAGCCAAGAATATTTAACAATATTCACAAGTCTACTCTTTGTCAAGTTTACTTGTAGATTTTTAGGCAAGTCTTAGTTAAAATTTACCAATATGATTGTAACCGAGCCAAAAAGGTACTTTGCTAAAGTAAAATTTTTTCAGTGTGTGGGTGATTTCATTATTTTATATTTTAACGGCGACGGGGAAAAAGCGTCGACAATTTAAAAACCTGAACCCATCACGTGAAATATATTTCTCTCGTAATGCTGAATTATATCCGGGAGCACGGAACTCGGTATGTAGGTAATGGAGAGTCACCCATCCAGTGCCCAACCCTAGGCAAGCGCGGCTTAACCTAACAATCGAGCTGAGCGGGTGTTATTATATTGTCACGAACTCCTATATTCTCCTATGTACTTTAATTAACGTCTTCTCACAATTAATTCGTTTATTTCTGAACTTCTGAGTGTTTATACGCAAAAGGGGTACTGAAAATATTATTTAAAAATGCAGCAGTGGTGGCCCAGTGGTGGCGGCTCTGACTTACGAATAGTAAGTCGTAGGTTGGAACCCAGGGAGGCGCATCACGCTGTTTTTATGGGTATCGGCAGGAGCTACACACAGAACGCCACCTGCAACGATCATTACAAACTACTTTTGCCTCGTTCACATACCTGCGGGTTTACAAGCAGCAGCTTGCAACCAACTGCACACATGACTTTTATAACAACATCACCAGTCCAACGAGGATTAATTACAAACTATTTTTAGCATCAGTGGCCCAAAAAATCTGACATTTTGGTCAATCAGCTATTCAGTGGCCCAAAAAATCAGACAACCAATCTGACCAAGGGGCTTTAGCTACTGGGTTGTGGAGGTCAGATAGGCAGTTGCTCCATGTAAAATAGGTACTGGTATTCAGCTTCATCCGGTTAGACTGGAAGCCGACCCCAACATAGTTGGGAAACGGCTAGGCAGATGATGATTTAGAGCAGTTTAACTTTATGCACCCTACGACCTTTACCAAGTTCTAGTATATCAACCCTAGTCCTAAGTATATCAAGCCAAACAAACGACGTCACAATATCTTTAAACTCAATAACACAAGATACAAAACACCTACTTAATATCCCGACGTTGTCTCCACAAGAATAGCTTGTGGCGCCCCCTTGCGGCTTCCGAACTAACCACCACGCTTTAAGGGATAAAAATTTGGCAAAATTACAAGGCAGGGCCACCCTTGTGTTGCGAGTTTACATTGTAACGTGGACACCCTAATGTGAGCAGTTTAAGTTAGGGATGACAGAATAAGAAGTTCTATTTTTGACAGTTTAATTTTGTGTGTGGCATTTTTTTTTAATTACTGTCAGAATAATTATCAAAAGAGGCAAAACTTGCCATTTAAAAAAAGTATATTATTAAAAGTGAGTTTTGCATATTCAGTAGTAAAAAATGTGCTCGAAGCTCACTCATATCATACTAAGTTTACCTATAATAATATGTTTTTAGGCCCTGGCTGATAATCCGGTTAAGCAGAACCCAGCCTCAAAGGTTGACCTTCGAGATACCATTAAAAAAAAGTTATCACATTTTACTTACAATATTAAATGTCACAAATAAATATCAAAAACAACAACTAAAATCCACCAGCCCTACACACCAAAGGGTGGCACAAATTAAATTCTATCAGTCGACAATGAGACGAGTTAATAAAACGAATTCACTACGGAACCCCGAAACCCAAGATTGGACCGTATTTAGGGATCAGTAAAACAATGCAAATGATAAAGAGTTGTTTGTTGAACGGGCGACAGAAGGCAAATAATTGCTTTCTCTTTTTGTCCTTTTTGGGGTGAGCTAAACGTTTGGGTCGAATCTTTTTTATCCTTTTTGGTACAGTTTAAAAATATATTGTACGCATTTAACGCGGGAGGGGAATTGATATGTTGTACTGATCCCTTCTGTGTTAGAATTTGAAAAATTGTTGTTAGGACTTGTTGTTTTGTTCAACATGTAAATTAATGTATGATTGATGAAATTCAGTTTTAGTGGTAGATTTGAAAAAAGTTCCCTGGTTGACGATTATACTAGCTAACACCAAAATGAATGCCTACGGAAAATCGAAGAGTTGGAAGTTCCTCTCTAAGTGTACCTACTTGCTTAGTGGCGTAGCGATTGACTGCTGCCTTGCGTGTTTCGGGTTTGATTCCTGTATGGAACAAATATGGATCCATTCGATCAGCCATCACAAACAGTTAAGAATGAGAGTTTAAATGTTTGTAAAAGCACCCATGATACAAGAGCCATTCCTGGAGTGGGGCAACGTTTATTTAAAAATAATAAAATATGACGGGTATATATCTTTATCAGTATACAAATGACTAAAACTATCCTTCACACCGTTCAAATCACTCTAACACCAAAACACTTTCCCGGAAAGCAATCAAGCGCAACTTTTTGCCGCTTTCACAAACTACCTCAACCATCTTTACCAAAACTATTAGCTAAAACACCATGGTAATGGCGTCACGACGGTGTCTCAAATTTCACCATCATTAGGAGATGATTAACCTTTCGGCGGCGGTCGGGGGTCGATGCGACCCATTACCTCAAATGTCAAATTGACACCCCCACGGTGCAAAGACATTTCGGCTGGTTTAAAATTGTTTTACGTTTTCTGTTTTGAAGGTGTCTTAGTTTGGTCGATAATTTTCAATTTAAACTACGAAACAGAAAAGGTTTTCAAACAATACGACAACGCGAACATGACATACAAAATCGAGATCTTGAGAGCTAACTATTTGCTGTCGGTACAAGTGTTAAACTTAGGAATTATATAAGTACTTATATGTTCTTCAAGGCGTCGCGTCGCTGAGACATGGGATCACGTTTTTTCCATGATATTTATTTTGATAACCTTCCTTTCCTACCTTTTCCCTCTTCTCTTCTTCACTACATTCTAAAGCATTACTTAAAACTTGAAGTTGAAAATAATTTTAAGTTATGCTTGAGTTACGACAACAATGCCATCGTAAGCCAAAATGTCGATAATACTGTTTTTTAGGGTTCCGTAGTCAACTGACTGAGGGTTCCTCCCTTATAGTTTCGCCATGTCTGTCCGTCCGTCCGTCCGTCCGTCATCGCTTAATCTCTGTGACCGTTAGCACTAGAAAGCTGAAATTTGGTACCAATATGTGTATCAATCACGCCGACAAAGTGGTAAAATAAAAATTGGAAAAAAATGTTTTATTAGGGTAGCCCCCCTATATGTAAAGTGGAAAGTGTTTTTTTTTTTAATTTCAACTCTAGCGTGTGATATATTGTTGGAAAGGTATTTAAAAATGAATAGGGGTTTACTAAAATCATTTTTTGATAATGTCAATAATTTCGGAAATAATCGCTTCAAAAGTAAAAAACAATGCGCCCCCCCCCCTCTAACTTTTAAACCATAAGTTTAGAAAATATGAAGAAATCTGAAAAGTAGAACTTTATAAGGACTTTCTAGGAAAATTATTTTGAACTTGGATGGAAACAACAGATGGAAACAGCAGTTAACCAATATAATTTGGTCCCTGAATCGTATGAGCGCCTATACAATCCAGAGGTCAAGTTTCATTGGCCCGTAGAAGAAATTGTCTAATATAGCATACCGTTTTGGTACGGAACCCTTCATGTGCGAGTCCGACTTGCACTTGGTCAGTTTTTTTTAATATTCTTTTTATATTCATAATTATTGTAACATAGATTCATTGAGTTCCACCTTTTTGGCTTACAAAAAGCTTGCTTGTAGTGAAATAAGTAAATAACACGAGTAGTCTGTCGGTGTACCGCAGACAGGCGATGCTGACGGCGCGGTCAGACAACCGGGACGATGACGACGAGCGGCCGCTGGACGTGGGCGGCCCCTCCAGTCCGCCCCCTCCAGCTTCGAGCACGCAACACAATACCAGCTGTGAGTATCACTCTTCGTTTTTGTATTATCATCCATTTCAGCCGAAAGACGTCCACTGCTGGACATAGGCCTCCCCCAAGTGTAGCCACATTGACCGATCCCGTGCCTTTCGCATCCCCGCGCAACTTTCGCCAGGTCATCAGTCCACCTAGTGGGTCTTCCAACGCAACGTCTTACGGTTTTTTGTAAAAAAGTTATATTTGTCACAAAGCAAGGTTCTGGTTATTGTGCTCCATGGTTCATATAGATTTATATAGGTTCATTGGCAAAATGACAGGTTCGAATACCTTGATGAGCGAGCATCTGTACTTATCTAAAGATGATTTTGTGACCACAAGTTACATGAAAACATTTTTTTTGTAAATCAAAGGTTGTCAAAAGCCAATCAGGTACAACAATACAAAATCGAACCTATGTCTAACCGCTGTCAAATCCTAGACTATGAATGAAATAGAGCTTCATTGTACATTTTACAGGCTACCTATTTGTTAATAATTTACGAACAGGTACATAAATTGGTGACGAGTTATTTCCTGCCGCAAGCGTTTACTGTGTTGTACAATATGATTGATTCGCTGAGTGATTCAGTTCATACGTATTGCGTCGTGTATTGCCGATAATGATATCGCTCTAATTCCATATTGTTTGTAGTTAGCATAAAATTACGTTGTGTTATTTATGATACGATGTATGATGATGAATTGGATGTTGATTTGAATAAAATGCGTGCGTATGCACGGGTGCTGAATTGTAGACACAGAGACCTGTTTAACCATCTGCTTTTTTTGAACGATCGAAAATGTGATCGATTTATCTCAAACGTGAACCTAACTCAGTTCTGGACTGACTCATTATAGATTGTCATCAATACACTGTCTTCACTGACGGTGGAAAGCTTCCTGGTTCTAAACACCCCTTCTCTTACAGCCTGGTTCAGTTCGAGTGGAGGTGGCGGCGACTCAGGCGCTGAGGAGGGCATCGAGGCGGGCTCCGACTCCTCATGTTCAGCAGGACGCGCGCCATCCCCTCCCGCGGGGCCCTCGCGGCCCTCGCCGGCGCCCGACGTGTCCCTCGGTCCGCCAGTGCAGCCCCCGCTGCTGCCGTACCTGTACCCGCCATCGTTGTACCCGCCGCCATTCTTCCCGCCTCATCAGATGCCGCCAGGGTTGTTGTTCAACCTGCATCCCTTGCTGCAGCAGTACTCGCTGCCGCCGCCCCCCGCGCCTCACGGTCCGCATGGGGCAGCGTTGAAGGCGCATAGGTTCGCGCCGTACGCGTTGCCAGGGTTGGGGTCTGCGTTTGAGCAGGTGGCGCCACGTGCGCGGTCCCTGAGCTCGTCCCCCGCGCGGCCGCGGCCCGGCTCGCCCCCCACGCGCGCCGCCAGCGCGGACCCCCCGCCCGACGCGCCCAGCTCCACCACCCCGGCCACTCCGCCTGCCTCCGACCTGAAGAGCATCGAGCGCATGGTGAACGGGCTGGACGTAGAGACCACGGACTGATCGCTCGACCTGCTACTGTACATACCGTGTATTTATATGGTGGGCCCCGGCCGACGTTTTGTATCGTTCCTATTTTGTTTTTTCTTTCGAGTTCTATTCGGGTCGATATTCGTATACTGATTGTAAATAGTTAAGCTTACATTAGGATTCACGATGTAAGGTTCTGTGGACGGACGATGTCGCGATAACTCTTCCAAAAAAACCAATCCAATTTTCCGAACCTATTTTCCTTCACAATTGTAGATTGTAAAGAAGTATAAATAAGAAAGATTCGGTTTAAATAAATTAAGCGTTAATTTATTTAAACCGAATCTTTCTAATAAACTAAAACTAAAACTAAATAAACAAAAAATAATTTGATTAAATTCTTACCTATGTTGCATGTCGTAGTCACTTAGCTCTTTTTTGACAAATCTCATAATTTCTAGTTGTCTGTCTCGCGACATCGCCCGTCTTACGTAGCAACTCTCACGTTAGCGACACATAGCAACACTGCAATAGCAATAGTTTTAAATTAATACTCTGATTTCGACTGGCCGCGGGTTGTAGATGTGATGTTTGAAAAAAGTGTAAGTTCGAAAAAAAATGTTATCTTATTCACTTTTGATGGTTAAGGAGTGAAAAAGTTTTTTGTCAAAAATTAAAGTAGTAATTCACACACAACCTTTAACGCTAGGAAAAGGAATTAAAAAGATGATTAAAATAATTTGTGTACTTAGTTGTAGTTTTTTGAAAACCGTAATACCGTGATGTGATGTCTTTTTGTTCATTATTGCATGACTTCTACTAAGAGCACATAACGCCTATTTCCTTTCCTCGGAAACAGACGGGTTATTCGGCCGTCACCCAAAAGCTACGCAAAATATTTGAATTGTTTCATTACCTATAAAATATGTATAAGATTTATAAAGAACTTTATATTTTTTTTTACATAATTTGATTGTTTTTATGATTCGTTTTTATTCTAATGTTTATGATAAAAAAAAAGTTTATTTATTATTTTTTTGTCGATTTTTCGTGACGTCACCTTTACAAACCGAAATGTCGAAAGATTAATTTCATTTTCCACTTTGAATAATTAAAACATAATTAATAATATCGCTTAATTTTGTAAATACATTTTGTAAGGTATATTACGTGTTTAACTAATAAATAGACATATTTTGAAAATATGTTTTGTCAATTGTGCTGTGAAATAGTGCGAGTCCGATTGTTGCTTTTATTAAAATAAAAGAAAATTATTAAACCTTTACTGCAAAAGTGGTGAAATTGGGGAGAAATAAAAATAAAAACGTATCAATCCTGTAGACAGTAACTTATGTTGAAATTACAAATAAAGTTTAAATATTTACAGACAATTCTTAATATTTTTCTTAATCAAAGTGCTCGCAAAATTAGAAAAAAAAAACATATCCCTTTGACACGTATAAAAATAAACATAAGATACTGAATACGAGGCTAATCTTGTATGTAATTTGATACTTATTTGTTAATTCTTATCTTCAATTGGCGAAATATTAAAAAAAAACAATTTCAAAAGAAAGCAACAATTGGACGCGTGCAAAAATAAACGATTGATAAAAATCTAACTGTAAGTTAAAGTTTGTAATATATAGTTAATAAATATTGTAGTTAAAAATACAAAATATATAATTATTATAATTATAAAATGAATATAATTTTCATGGAATTTCATTAAACTTAAGCAGGTTAACAAATGTTCAGATGATTAATAGAAATAACTGTTTTAGTACATATTGATCTCTATTTTTTGTGCAATACGTAGTAGATACTTTGGTTATTAACCAATTGATAATCAAGACCGTTATTTCAGAAAATGACTAGGCATTTTGTCAATTCTGTTTTTTACTTTACTGCTACTTACATCATTTAATACTGGGCAAAATATCTTTATTATTTTTTCACTACAAACGTAGGGAATAATCACTTTGAAATGTGTGAAAACATAGATCACTATGTACTAAAGCTATAAAAAATCAGTTTATTTTTCTTTTTAAATCTATATATTTTACTTACTATTGTCATGGTAACCAGTGATTTGATTGCAACAAAGAATTGTTCTTTTGCCATTTTTCTACAAAAAAAAATATAAAGCTTTGTGAAATGGAAGGAGACTGTAATTTTGCATCAGTTGTAATTAAAAATTATTCATTAAAATATATAGATAAATCTATTGACAAAATGAGAATTGTTTTCTTTCGATGTTAACCTATTTTAGATCAGCAGGATTAGGTACCTATCCCAAACCTATCCTGCATTCGGTTTAGGCGCAGAACGTCAGAAACGCAAAATGACAGATTAGCAAATGGTCAGAAACGCATAATGCCAGGTGTCGCAAAATGACAGGATCTGAAAAAGACAGATTCGCAAAATGACAGATTCGCAGAAAGACAGATTAGCAAATGGTCAGAAACGCAAAATGACAAGATCTGAAAATGACAGATTCGCATAATGCCAGATTTGGCACGAGTCTTTGCTGAACATTCTCGATGGTAAGTCCAAAGTTTCGAACATACTATTTCTACCAATTTAACAAACATTTAGGTTTTCTCTTTGGCAACCGAGACAAAGTCGACTACGTATTCTACCTGTCTTTTTAAAAATAATAAAACTCACCCTCACAGCAGTAAAAAAACATATTTACTTATACCATTATACACCAGAATACTATGCAATAGCTAAGCTAGATTGGTACTGCTCTTGACATTCACACCGTTTATATCCATTGAGAGTTCATTCAACTTGACCTTAGCCTTACCTACAGTCTAATTAGGCAGGCACCCACTAGGCTTAACCGTTTAAACCTTGATATTTTCGATACGAATCCAAGCAGCGTTTAATCTTCATCGTTTCAAACATGAATGGGCATCAAGCTAGGTCCCAATCTCTCTCGTTCATCAAATAAACGTTGACACTGTCCTTATTCTTATCCTAACTACATCTCTGTGGAACGTTTCGCGCTGCACCTCAGCTTTGCTCGCCCAGGCATCATAAAACTGTGTTGGTAGGTGGGGGTTTTTCCCATTTTGGGACAAAAATTGATTCAGGAGAACTTTCGGGGAGAATATCACGGAGAGGATGGGAAAAAATGGGACAAGCCCGCCACACTATTCCCAAACCACTGTAACTCCTGATCATCCTGAGATGATGGGAAGTCAACCAATTCATTTTACCAAGCTCGTGGTCGTGACTCACTTCTGGGCAAAAAATCATCAAATAAATCCCCCCCCCCCCCCCCC